>CM068487.1:24472500-25072500 GCA_034769265.1 Remorina albescens
TTTCTATTCAGAAAGTCACAGCAATCAATTTCCCAGAGCACCAAAATGATCACATTCTCAATATCCACATTGATGACCCAACAGGTGAAGTGACACTGTGTGTTAAGTGTTAGTTTTTTAAAGTTTCTGTGGTAAAATGCACCATGTGAACACAATATAAATCAAAGAACTACATTTTTTATTTGGACACAACTCTCCTCAATAAAAAAAAAAGGGCTACAGGCTTCAGTTGAATTGCAAACCTAAACAACAGTAACTTTTTCCCCCACAAAAACTTGAGTTTTTCAGACCTGTGGTTATAACATTTGTACCATAAGCTGTTGAAGGGAGAGCAAACCCAAAAAAACTCACCTAACCCTTAGATGCACGAGTGACTGGACCCTACACTCACCCATAAGTGGGTCAAAAATCACCCATCATAGAATCAATGTGTTTTTATGCCCCTTTTGTCATTTTGGCTAAGAATAATCATTTGTATTATATTTTGGTCCACACAAGAATGATTTTATGTATGAAATATTTTTATTTTTCACTTTTTTTACATTTTCAAAAATTGGAAAAGAAAATTACACAACAGCAATAGAACAATGTCAACATCCATTTTGTGTGTGTGTGTGTAACTGTCCAGACATTTCCTCTCTCTTTTCTTACCTTCTTGTCTCCTCACTGTATGTAGTTGTGACAAACTGCCTGTTTCTGGCTGTGATCATTGCACACAGGTACATTTTATTTCCCACACCGACTGCTGACTTTACGATCTTTGTTACTTGGGCAGATCTGACACCTCTCTCTCTTTGGTTGGCCCTGTCTGCTTCTTTCCTGTGGCTGAGTTGTGGCTTTTGTCACCCCACACCTTCCCATTGCTTCAATGACAATGATTAGCTAGCTAGTTTCATAAACTATAAAATAGGCAAATTTGATGATAGATGATAAGAAACACTAGCAGCGTGGCGGCATAGTGGTCCGCGCTGTTGCCCCACAATAAGAAAGTCGCGGGTTCGGTTCCGAGCCTGGGGCCCTTCTGTGTGGAGTCTCCATGTTTCCTCCGGGTACTCCGGTTTCCTCCCACCGTCCAAAGACATCATGTTTGGGTTAATTGGGGACTCTGAATTGTCCGTAGGTCTGTGTGTGAGTGTGAGTGGTTGTTGGTCTCTGTCAGTCTTTGTGTGTTGGCCCTGTGATGGACTGGTGACCTGTCCAGGGTGACCCCACCCTCACCCAGTGTGAGCTAGGATTGGCTCCAGCCAACAGCGCGACCCGGAAACAGATAAGCAGTTGAAGATGAATGAATGATCAGAAACACATACTCTTTCACACAGTAGTCATGAATGACACACACACACAGTACATATAGTAACGTTACCTAGTTAGTGGGAGCAAACTTTAAAGTAGGCTAATTTGTTGATACATGGTAATAAAACGTACTCTTTCACACAGTACATGCACACACATTTCTGAATTAAAAAATGTGGATAATACTTATATGTACTCAGATCTTGTGGAAAATTATCTTCTTAAGGGGTGACACTTTTGATATTGTCTGTGTTGTCCATTAAATATATATTCCTGACAGTCACAGTTGAGAAGAATCAAAGGTTCCCATTAAATTCCATAGGAAATGAATGCGGGTCATTTTTGACCCACCTGTGGAGGCTTGGGGTTGTAATACAAAAACTACAATTTTGTAAAATGTATAAAAGGTAAGTTAAAAATTTAAGTGGAATGATGTCAATAACATGTTTTTCGAGGAATAACTGGAATATGAAATGATGATAACTTTTCATTACGAAGATATTGCAAGAAAACGACCACAACAGATAATTTTTGACCCACTTATGCATCTAAGGGTTAAAAGTGTAATTCTCTGGCCTTCCATTTGCTGCCATGTTGCTTCTACGACCAGTGTGTAATTAATATTGGAATAGGCCTGGCCAGGAAGGATCCACCCACATGATCCTTCATTTTCCAGGAAAAGGAGGACAGATATAAGGAACCTCGTAGCTGGGACAAGCTAGTCTCACCACTGTGATGCCACTGATTTTTCCCCTGAATTTATGCACGGCTAAAACTTCTTCACTTCATTTTATCTCTAAAAACATTAGAGGTTAAGTTGGGTCATATTGGTATGTGAGGTCACAGCAGACTTGACGTTTGACCACCAATTTCTAATCATGTCACCCTTCAGTCCTGATGAGCCTTCCCGGGAATTGTCTCTGAGATAGGAAGTGTTTTGTAAGGGAATTATGATCTTGACCTTTGACCTTTGACTAATAAACTCTCCTCAGTTTTATGAGCCCTAATGAACAATTGTGCCAAATTTGTGTTACTGAGATACTGTTTTTACAACAAATGGGATCTGAGCCATATTATAAAAAAAAAAAAAAAAACACAAACTCACCATTTTTCATTCACTGTTTTTGACACTGACAGCTGAGACTAAAAGATGCTACTATGCTAAGGAAATGCTCAACTTTAATCCTCCTAAGATTGCTATTTTATAATTTTCCCAATATCAGTTGTTAAATTAAGTTTTTGTTCTCACTTCGGGGTAAACAAAATAGATGTGACATAAATAATTACTGAGGTGTAAATGTGCAGGTAGGTGAAATTTCTTTCAGTAGTTAGCCTTTTGGCTAGGTAGCTCGTAGCTAGCCGTATGCTACCGATTAGCTTAGCATCAGTTAGCCCTCAGAATGAGGCGATTTATCTGAAATCTATTTAGTAGATTCATTCTTCCCTTTATTAGACTCTTACACATTTTTTCTCCAAACAATATAACAGTTGATTTGAGGTGGTTTTTTGTTGTTTTTTTTTGTTTTTTTTTAAGTGTGTAACCGGACACACCTGGATCCATTTCTGTCTGATTAATCCTCCCTGTCTCCTCTAAAACGGACCTCAGGCAGCGTTTGTGTCCCCGCCGTGATGGCTGAATCCCGGAGAGTCCAGTTCACCACTCTGTCCTGTGCTGGACCTCCATCCTCGGACCTCAAGACTACACCAGGCCGAGCCGATGACACCGGGACCGGGACCGCCACGGTCCGGCTGGTCCTCGACCTGTTTGAGTCCGACGAGCGGAGCTTCCCCGAGTTCAGCTACAGTCATCTTGTTGACAGCCAGGTGGGTTAAATCTGGAGCTCTGCTGGGAAAAACTCACTCTTATTCTGTTGATTTTAATTTTTAATCTTTAATCTTTCAGTGAGATCAGACTTTAATATCCTGCAAAGGAGGAAAAAAAAAAAAAGGAGAAAACAATCGAATTCGACATGTTGACTGTTTGATTCACTCATTCAAGATTTCCCTTTAAAAACATCTTTTTTATTGTTTAAAGATACAATTAGGAAATGTTTCATTTATTTTTCTTACTGATCAAACTATAACAATAAGACAAATATGCCACTTCCTACTATATTAAAATTTCTGTCCTGTTTAAACCTCGTCTTAATCTCTACTTGGGCAAATTTACGTTTCTTTTAAATGCTTCAAGTTTTTCTTTTTTGAAATGTATTTTCAATCAAAATCAAACATCAGTCACTTTAGTGTCTTTAACTTTTTTTTTTTTTAAGTAGCCTATTGCATTACTTGCAAAAAGGTCCAAATTTAGAGTGGCAGCTAATTTTAATGAATGATTAAAAATGAATGACTTACTTTGGCAGCAGCATACAGAAATATTTTTGTAAAATTTAAATGGTTCATATTAAACTTTCCTGAAGCTCAACTGCTGTAAGGATGAAGGCCTACTGAACAAATCTGAAGAGGAGGAGAGGAGAGAGGATGATGAGGTTGCTGCCATTGCAAGGAGGCTTGAAGAAAAATATGTGGGTAGTTTACCAAACTCGAGCCTTCAATGGGAAAAAAAAAAAAAGATTTACTCTCATTTGGTTTTCAACAATGAAGTTTTCCTCAACTATTTAGTATAAAATCATTCTTCTTCATGGAAAGATGATGCTACCTCTCACTACAGGGTGTCAAACCTAATAAGAAGAAGGATCGCATTCAGGACTTGATTGATATTGGATACGGTTATGATGAAGAGGATTCTTTCATCGACAACTCTGAGGCTGTGAGTCCACTGCTGCGTATCATTTTTAAATTTTCCTGCAAATTGTGTGTGTGTCTGTCTATACATCTTACAGTTTTGACATAGTATTAAACCCTTTTTTTTTTTTTTTGTTTTTTGTTTTTTTTTTTCCCCCCCTGTACTTTCAGCTGAGGAATTTATTTCACTCGGCACTGACCCCAGATATCTTTGCTTGAACACTGACTGACTGAAAAAATGACTAAAATCAGACTATAATGTTTTTCCTCTGGCTGCTCTCTGTAGTATGATGAATTTGTCCCAGCCTCCCTCACAACGAAATTTGGTGGATTCTATGTAAACTCCGGCGTGTTGCAGTTCCGCCAGGTTTCTGAGAGTGAAACTGAGGACTTCACAAGAGAAGAAAAAACACTTGAAAACACACCGTCAAAAGTAAGTACTGTCATTGTAATGTTTTGGTTTTTTTTGTTTTTTTTTTTCCCTTCCTCCATCTCAAGGCACAGAAATCACTTTGAATGGACATTTTTCAGTGCTGTGACTGAACTCCAAAACTGTTCTTTGCACCAGTGTTTTATTTGGGAAAATTTTCAATTTCAGTAGTTTTCTGAAAACACAATGCCTTCAAACTTACATTTGTAGAAACGTAAACTTAATGGTGGACAGGATAAGCCAAAGAAGAAGCAGTGCAAAGCAGATGGAGAGATGAAAAACAATATGGACAGAAAGTCAAGGTCAGCCTGTCAAAAGCAATTTCATAGATTGTCTAAAGCCAGTTAGGCAGTGATGCCTGAACATTTGATTTAAATTGTTTCTAAATTTTCTCTCTGCACAATGATTTCGTAGCACTTTGTCTGAAATTGGACAAAGCGAAGAGGTGAAGAAAAAAAAGAAGAAAAAGGGTGTTGGCACTTTAAGCGTGACAAGCATGCTGAAAAAGTTTCAAAGAGAGAAGGAGAAGGAACGTCAGAAAATGGAAAAAGCAAATCAGAAGGCTGCTGGCATCATGGGCATGCCCGCGATCCCCTTGTCCCCAGCAGACGCTGCTGGCGGTGGAGGCGGAGTACTGACTGACCCCATCCTCAGCTTAATCGGGTCAACCAATGACCACGCTCTTATCCAAGCAGCCAGCACTGTGGACTTTGATATTGATTTAGTTTCTTTATTAGATGCCAGTGAGGAGACTTCATCACCAAAAAACACTCTGACTGAGATGCAGCTTTTCCAACCAAAACCAAATGCTTACAGTCTGACTCAAGCCCAGCCTCCAACTACAAAGATCAATTTGCAGCCAAAGATTCAGTCAGAACAAATTCAGCTCCTTTCAGAAGCCAGTTCTCCTCCAACACGTCTATGTGCCCCACTGCCAGAGGGGCTTACCCCAGCACTGGAGGACAACATCAGAAGACTCACGGCAGTAAGTTCAACTTGTGTTATTTTATGATGAAATGCAGATGTCATGCGTCAATTGTAAATGCACAATTGCAGGAGTGCTGCACAGATGATGTGCTTTAATTTTTCCAGGCTGCCAAAACATCAGAGGGAGAGTCGAAGCTCAAGTTCTTCACTCCAGAAATCAACTCAATCCTGCTGGAGTGAGTAATCCAACAACACCGCCACAGCAAGTATTAGTAAAGCAGAAATCATGTAGTATTTAACAGCTCGTGACAAATTTCACTTCTGGAGAAGCTTTCAGGGTGTAATTCTGTCAGTAACTGGTTTTAGTTACAATGTCAAGTTGGTCCTGTTGTTGCTTCTTGAGATGTAGAAGATGAGATATTTCAGTGCATTTCCTGGACACATTTTGCTTATGCCTGATAGGATAGATTTTATTAATATATATAAATATAATTTATTTTTATTTATTTTTTTACATTTATTGCCTTTTTTTTAAAATTTGTAACCATTAGAATTATGGTACAGATGTGAATGGTTTGCAGGTGATGTCTGACTTTTCCTCCTGGTACCTCCAATGATTTTTTTTTATTTATTTTTTTTTTTTTTGTCCTCACATTTTTCGATTTGATATTTTCATTTACATAAGGAGCCTTCAGCCTCACAGAGCTGTTCGCATGGCAACAAAACCCTCTCCTTGTTTTAAATAAATTTTAAACTGAGTTGTCATGCTAAATTGATCTTATTTATATTCACAGCTTTGACCTAGGAGTGCTCACTGAGCACAGGCAGCTGTAGATACAATCATACCCTTTTGATTGTTTGATGAGCTGCTCTCATCCATAACTCTGACCTACTTGGGTCACTATCACCCTTTCAGTTTTGTGCCGTTGTCTTGAGCCATGCACTGTGATTGATCTCTCTGTCATGGTCCAGTATTGAGTTGCAGTGTCGGGAACAGGGTGGCCAGTTGCGCTCCAAGGTGTACACACACCTGTCATCATTCCTGCCCTGCAGCAGAGAGACGCTCCTCAAACGTGTGAAGAAACTTTTAGTCACACACACAGTAAGGCAGCTTAATGTTATTATTATTATTATTATTATTATTATTATTTATTATTTTTATTTATTATTATTATTATTATTATTATTATTATTATTATTATTATTATTATTATTATTAATATTAATAA
Source organism: Remorina albescens (assembly GCA_034769265.1). Lineage (NCBI taxonomy): Eukaryota > Metazoa > Chordata > Actinopteri > Carangiformes > Echeneidae > Remorina > Remorina albescens. The sequence continues at coordinate 24,479,122 of CM068487.1, forward strand.
TAATAATAATAATAATAATAATATTAAATTGAAGATGGAACCAATTGTTCAGGTGATGTCTCTGTATTCTACTAACCTCTTGAATCTGACACTAAGAATGAAACCCCCGATGTGGAGGATCCGATGCAGAAACTTAAGGAGGCCATTGGCAAAGCTATGCCTGAACAGATAGCATGTTACCAAGCAAGCTGCCAAGCATATGAGCAAGTTAAGGCTTCAAGGTAAGTTCACTAGCATTTGTTCCTGGGTGATGAGTGTTTTTACTCTTGTGATTTCATGCAGGCATCCTTAACCAACAAAACAGTTGGCTCCTGAGGTTTGACTGATGCAGAAATTAGAATAAAATCAAGATGAGCTAAGTCTAAAAATATTTGCTTTTGATTTCATACAGGGGTTGAATCTCATTCTGCGAAGACACAGTCCAGTACTTAAACCATTCTTTTTTTTTTTTTTTTTTAAATCAGTTCACTTGAGTTCCTAAAGCCTTTCTGCTGTGAGAGATCAAGATTGCTTTATTTGCCACATGCACAGTTAGAGGGTAATATGCAGTGAAATGTCCCCAATTGCTCCTAGACTGGCTAAAATAAGAGAAAACAAGATAAATTGCTAAATAACTAAATACTAAAGAGTGCAGTCCAGGTCAGATCCTCAGAGATGGACACACTGAGGTACTTCCCTTCATACTGCCTTATTAGATGGCAGCATCTAATAAGTAGTTGATTATATGATGCATTGGAATAGTTTGGGAAAACAAGGTGCTTGGAGCTGTTTTGCGTTCCATGCAGGTGTAGAAAGCAGAATCAGAAATAATTTGATAATCCAAAGGGAACATTTGGTTGGTAGCCAACTAGGTGCCCTATGATGATTTTAACCTGCACTTAACTAGACACAGTTTATTTAAACAACTGCAGCTTAAAACCAAAAAACAACGCAGAGGTTGGTTTTCTTAAATGTAATTTAGTAAAATGTCTGACATTATGTTCCAAACCTGAAGAGGTTGCTTTTAAAGGACTGTGTTTTGTCCAATAGATGAAGATGCTTGGAAACTGATTTGATGAACAGCATAGACAAATATATACTTGGTGGTGGTTGTTGTTGTTGTTGTTTTTCTCAAATGATAAAAAAATTTAACTGTGCGGATTCCCATGTTCAGGGCAGCAGAGGAGCTGAATGAAGGCAAGCAGAGTGTGAAAGCTGGTCCAGAGGACAACATGGAAGAGCGAGGTGGTAAAAGAGGAGGACCTAAGAAGTTGTTCAAGTGGAACGAGGAGATCAGGTCAGACATAAGACCAGTAGATCGATACATGAGATCGACAAGATATGTGAAGACATGAACTCAAAAGAAAGTGTAATTTAAATAACCTACAGTATTTGAACACATACCGAACATCTGCAGCCGTATCCCTTGTGAAAATTTGATAAAATTTTCTCTCATGCAGGGAGTGCTTGTGTCATGTGTTACGGCCAAAGATGGACAGATTTAAAAATGAAAGGAAAGGGAGCCAGGAGCTGGAGGATTACCTCAAGATGCTGCTGGACAGTGAAGTCAAGCAGCTTTGGCCAAAAGGGTGGATGCAATCTGGGTATGTCATGTATACTGAGATACTGGTGCAAGATTTCTATACAGGCTTACATATCTCTAAGAGGTCGTAAATGTTTTGATTAAACCAATTGTAATTTTTTTTTTTTTTTTTTTTTTTTCTCCCCCACATCAGTGTATGTGTAAATATGCCTTTTCTTCACATTTGTTTTAGGGCACTGATGAGGGAGAGCAGGAAATTATTAGGCCTCTTCACCTCGTTGCCGTAAGTAATCCGTTCAGTTCCAACTACGAGTTTAACTTTGTAACGAGCATGAAATTTGGAATGCCACTAAAGTGTCAAATTTGTTGGTAGCAAATGGCATCAAAACTGTCTCACGTGTTCTCCAGTGTAAAGAAGGCCAGATCTGATAAGAAGCAGTCGTCTATCAGCAGCACTCTCACAATGTCAGAACTCCCCCAAGAGACAGATGACATTTTTATTGACGGCTCAAATGTTTCCAATTCCACGCCGTTTGGTGCTGTGAAGAAGGAAGCAGCAGCCTTGAAGAGGATGGAAGGTAAAAAATGTGCGCCAATGGATGCTGGTTCCTTTATACCTGTGGAGTCGGGTGTACCTCAGGTCAACGCCACATCTGCTACAGCTCATTCGCTTCTGGAGCTCCTTGCTGATCAAGCATTGGCTCAAGAGCAGCCTTTCAGAATTTCCCCTGAGCTTCTAGCAGCAGCTGTTGCAAAATACAAACATTCAGTTCAGCGCTGGAGCTTTGAGGTGGACACTAATAGTCCCCCTCTGCCTCCTCCACCTCCTCAGTCCAGCCCAGTCAGCGGTTTCCCAGTGACTGGGGTATGTCAGGTTGTTTTTCCGCAGCTACTGCAAACGGCAGACTTCACAGGGCATGAGGACACCAGCCAGGTGACAGTCATTTCTGATGGCTCTGACATAATCATACAATGAAATAGTAATTTTTTTTTTTTTTTTGTTGTTGTATTTACTTTGTCTTTCAATATTTTGGTTATTTATTAAGCCCGGCTGAACGTTTAGAAGTCTACTTTAGTGATTTAATATTTTACCTTAAGCGAGTGTGGCTTATTAAATGAATGATCAAAATCAAAGGTGCATTCCAGGTCAATTCAAACTCAGCAAAATGTCCCATAAAGAATGAAAAAGCTATAGCTGCTGCGAAGGAGATGTGGCTGAAAGCTCAGGACCAAACTACTTAATATTGTGCCAAATGTAAAAGCAGATAGAAAGCTGACGCTTGTTGTCATAAAATCATCAGGGGTGATGCTGTGATATTTTTGTTTTGTAAGTGAATAGAAAATGACTTTTTTTTTTTTTTTTTTTTTTTTTTTTTTTTTTTGTGTCCTTTCTTTCTAGATGGGAGCTGTATCCATGGATACATGGCAGGATTACAATACTAAAAGTGGCAGTGGCAACTGTCCACTCTGAAAAAGAGTATCAGATAATGAGTCAAACATTTTGTCACTGACGTCGTCTGTAATTCTCTTTTCAGAATGCGTTGTCATACGTTTCACATCATCTTGAGTTGTGTTTGGATTGGTATGTCAGCAGGAACGCAAAGAAAGTGAGAAAGTATTTGTGGATTTTACCCATGACAGAAAAAGCTGTACTTCTAGTGACCTGACTGCCGACAGTTAAGCTGACAAAACTCACAGTAATCTGCTGTATTGGATTTGATAGCTTTTGTTTTGTTTTTTTTCTTTTTTTTTTTTTTTTTGGAATGAATAAATAAAGAGATTATGTTGTTATGCCAATTTTTATAGCCAATATGTTGGTTTTGGTGTGAGCGAGTGGCTGGCGGGGCTGAAGTTTCACATGTACCTTTTTTAAACTGTTACTCAAAATGTAACTATGGGGATGCTTGATTCATGTCTAACACAACACAACACTGCTGCTGGATGGATGGTGTTTTGTTTTTAATGTACAACAGACAACATGCAGTCTCAGTAAAGAAAGACTTTGTGCTTTGTGCAGCACTATTTACACACAAGATTATTTTGAAAAGGTTCAGTCAACAATGTTTAGAAAGAGATCCTACTGTCCCAGAGCTGTGCAAGTTAGATTAAGTTGTATGAGATGAGAAGCAGATTTTTGTGGTGCATCTGTGGATTGCATGGAGACCTCAGACTGCTATCAGAAGAGAAGTGTACCAGGGCAGGAGCTCTCAAGCAAAGTTCATGTTTCCCTCTCCCCATTTGCAGGAGTCCTTTTTTGTTTTTGACTTATCCATCAGTCTGTCTGTCCCATTCTTTTATACTTGATATAATGAGAGAATTTCTTCAACAAAAAACTGTTTAGATACTGGACTTTAAAGGTTACAGTCAGGGTGACTTCAGAAGTCCCAGTTTTGGCCACTTGATTATGGCATCTCAAGCCCGATTTGAGAGAATTTGTTTAGGAAAATGTTCACTTGGTTTCTAAGATGGCACGATGAAACAGTTCTCTAACTCTGTTAAACTTTTCCTAAGGCGTAGACATCGGGAAATGAATTGGAAAAAGAAACGTCTCGAAATCTTTCTCGCAGTATGAGCAGTTTTCCAAACATACTGCAGAGACACAGATCAGACCGGGTCCTTTTAGGAAGTTTCACAGCCAGGAAATCATCTGAATAAACAGGACAGCCACAGGGAAATATTTAGTATAGCCATTCGTAGTTCCTAGAAAGAAGAAGGAACAAATTACTTCCATCAATCAGATGTATCAAACATTTAGGTTAGTTTGATTTTCTTAACGCCAATCTTCTTTTGATTGCACAAGATTGCCTCATTACAAAGAAAACAGAAAATTTGGGAAGAACAACTCAAGGTGTTGACAAAGTTTGGATAATTTCAGCTTAACATAATATTTAGAGCAACAGTAGTTTAAAATGTAAATTGTGAGCATTAAGTCTCAGCTGCTCCATTTTTGTTGTAAATTGAATGCATTGATTAATTTTATGACCATGTAGAGAAACTTACCTCTGCCAGCAAGGACTTCCACCTCCACTGTGAAGTTTTTCTGTCCCAGCCCTTTTGTCCAAATCGTGTATTTCCCTGCATGTTTTCTGTTTGAGTGAGCGGGCAGAGCGACCACCTGCCCGTCTCTGTACCAGGTCACTGATGGCCGAGGCTTTCCTTTCACCTCACAGGGGAAGCTCTCTCCTTCTTTCACCTTCAGTTTTGAGGGACAAATGAGGTGTGGACCAACTGAGATAAAAGAAAAATCACAAGGGGGAGTGGAGGAAAAGACAGTTGATATGTTTTACACGAGGAAATGGGTGAGAGGAAGTGGCACATTGAAGAGGAAAAAGATTTAAAGACACCCAAGAGAGATAGAGGGGAAATAAGGACTGTAAAAATCTTCAAAAGTAGAAATGATGCGATGTGTTGTGATAACTTTTGGCACTTTCACTCACAGAAGACCACGCCATTGAGTTTTCGTGACATCACCACTGGAGGTGGTTTTGGTCCTTCAGGTCCCAGCTCCAGCTTGGCTTCACACCAGTACTGGACTCCGTCATCGTCTTTACTGGGCCTGATGTCCAGAGTGAAAGTCTCACTCACTGGTTCCTTATTTGTGTTGTTGGACTGTTGTTGACCCAGTGGTGTTTGTCCTTTGTAGAAGGTCACAATGAGGTTTTTAACAGGAGCTACGTTCTGTACTTCACACTGCAGAGTGTAGGGACGACCCTCAGACATCGGCCCAGAGTGATTAACAAAGCTGATGGACGCGTTGTCTGGAAGACCTGTGGAGACAAATCGAGACAGATCAGCCACAGAAAAAGCTTGACACACCTAACATGGGAACGATAAAATGATTAACTCACTGTAGACAGTTACAGGGAGATTAATCTGGCATTGCCCTCCTGCATCAGATAGTGCAAAACACACAGCTGTGATGTTCCACGAATTCATCCTGTCCAAACTCCAGACCAGAAAACTGTCCAGAGTGGTGTGTTGAGGATCCTGAAGTTGTAAAAGGTCACAAATTGCAGAAGTGATTGAGACTTACAACAACAACAACAACAGACATTATCATCTTGGTGGGAGTGTAATCTTATATCACAACCCTGCATATAAAAAAAAACAACATCATGGCCCAGCCTTCTTACAGTCTCTGGGTGTGGTGTCCCAAGTAGAGGCACTTTATAGTTTTTCTAAGGTAACAATGGAAAAAAAATCTTGTGGGTGTAACTGAGAATATCCCTGAGGAGATACTCTGTGCTTGTCTAACTGGGAGGAGACCTGGAACAACCCAGAACACTCAGACAGCATGTCCCCTCTGGCCCATCTGGCCTGGAGTGACCCCACCTGGCCTGTCCAATACATCATCCATAATTACAGTTTGAAAACACTATGGAAGCTGCATCAGCCTGAATCAACACTAGTTAAAAAGATACCATTGAGGGTTGGTATACACTCACTGTAAGTCCCTCACACATCAAATACCCTATACTGTGACTTGAAAAGAACGGGTTTGGATGCAGTAAACTGGTAGCTCATTATGAATCTGATCATAATCCCCAACACTTTGGTTTAGAGACCTGAGAACTAGCTCTGCCGTCTTTATATGGTGGTCAATTTTGTGAAATCGCCTACCAGATAATAGTGACAAAAATGATAACAATGCAACACGAGCTGCAATGCATCTGCAAAAAATGATAAATGATGGCAGGTCAAGTATTTTGCAGGATAATGGTTCTGTTTTTGTGAGTATGTGGAACTTTAGAGTGACTAACAGTAGCTGTAGCTGTAGCAAGCTCAAAAGTATATTAGACACGATCGAGGTGTTAAAGGTCCTATATCATATAATGAGTTATATATTGTACAAGTGAGATTTCCATGTCTGTTTTTAAGCAGGTTGAGGTTCTTTATTAATTCTGTGGCATAACATTGCAGACAGTTTGGATTCAGAGAATGAGAATGAAATAACCGATCCAACCTTATGAGAGATTTAGCCTCTTTGAGTGTTTACCTGCAATCTGCTGTTTATTATTTAATCACTCTGCCAATCTGTTTTACAGGAGCCCGAGAGAGGAGCCTGGCAGAGGAGATGTGAAGCTATCTTTAGATTGTTTCTGGTACTTAAAAACACAAATGTCTTCCTGTTGATATCGACACTTCAATGACATACCGAATTAAAAATACAGGACCTTTAACATCACTCAAGTCGTATATTCAACAATACAGACTCCCCTACCTGTTGGACTACCCAGCCCATAGCAAAAAAAAAGCCCCTCTCTGACAGAGAGCAGTTAACTGTGACTGGATCTCCAAATCTGTGATGGGAGAGTAAAAACACTATTAGTCTCACTCTTTACAAAGAAACAAAGCTAAGTACATTTTCCAGGTCAGTGCAAATGCTGAGCATGCTTGCTTGCAATGCTTGTTTGGGTTTTTGGTGCCTGAATTGGGCCGGCTTTTGACCGGTTCCCACCCTTTTCTTCATCTTAAACAGCTGCTAAACAAGCCTAGGCAAAAAGGCATACTGGATACATCCATACCTTCACTCTCAGCGTAAAGCTCTACTCATAAGATATTTATTTATCAATTCTTTTTCAAGTAAGGAGTAACATTTTTTAAATTTGGCCAAACAGACTCTAACTCACTAAGCCAGTGGGTCACTGTGCCTTACCTGACCACCAGACTGGTGGGTGACATCGTCAGAGGGCAGTGGACTCTTTCTTCTGGCTCTTTAGGGCTGATGATGGAGGGAGAGAGGGTAAGAGAAGAAGGGAGAGAGGGGTGATTTGAAGGAAAGGCGGAGGGAGGTAAGATTTGTGATGACAGAGGTGGAGCAGGTGTGTTAGGGGAAACAGGGGATGAGGTAGCTGAGGTCGCAGGAGAGGTCAGGGAGCGGGAAAGGAAGAAAGACAGTGAGTCACATATGAATATTGAATTCAAGATAAAACAGGACAAGATTTCTGTGTTTTCTGACGTGAGGTTGTGTGAGCTGCCTGTCTATAGTTTGTGTTTAACTGGACTGATGTCTCAGTTTAGAGCAGCAGTTTGGATAAACATTTTGTTTCTACCAAAAAAAAAAAAAAGCCAAAATCAGTTGAAGTGCAGGCTGTTATTTTGAATATTTTCACCACTTTATCTTGCCATCGAACAGGCCTTTCCTTCCTGTTTCATCACTGATTCCCGTAAAACCAGTATTGGGGAAGTTGCTTTTAAAGCCCATAGCTTTGCAAGTTACTGATGTAATTTCAGTAGGAACACTGCAAGGCTACCTGACAGAGAAGTCTGGTCTCTCTAATCTCTGGCCTGATGCTGTGTGGGCTGTGGGAGAGCTTACGTATAATCGTGGTGGTGTAGTTTCAAAGGAAGAGGCTGTTTGACAGCAGTGTAAAGCATTTAAAATATTAAAAATGAACCCTACAGATTAACTGACACTGGCTCTTCAGGTGGAAACCTTTTAAGGGGTTTAAATGTTTTTTCTGTTGACCCCGTTAGGTACATCGCTCCACTTCCGCTTCAGCACTCCTAACGACCTCTTCAAACTGGAAGCAAGCAGATCCAACTCCAGTACAGGTAATACATTAACCACTTCACACAACCGTACATCAAATATGTCCAATAAATGCCAAATATGTCAAATTTAAGGATTCTTTACCAAACTACGTTGAATTGGTGAAGGCTGCTCAAGTATTATTGGTTCAATATCCAGTTAGAAAAATACACACAATATGTCTCTGCAGATGTTTATCTTGGTGCGGTGAGTTATATGAATTTATGAGTAATTTCCCCCCTTCCTAGCATAACACAGGCAAGGGTCAATTGAATTTTGCCATCTCGTGAAATAATACTCTTTTTAGCTGATCTATTGTGAACCATTGTTTGGTAGCGCCCTGAATACACCCAGTATGTTCCTCTGAGGAAGGAAGGACACCCTGCCCAAGTCAAAAGAACTCCCTTCTCTTTTCTCTGACTATTGTTCCACTGAATCCTGTGCTTGTTCTCCTGCCTATCGGATGATCTCACTCACAGAAGCTCCCTGGTGTGTGTGTCAGCATACCAGCTGTCAAAATTTATAGGTATGTTTCCCCGCATGCCACTCTGCAAAATGAGTCTAATGCGACTGCTGCCTGGTTGAGTCTATTCATCATTCATCATAAAGCAAAACGCATCAGAAATCTGACCGTCAGGATTAATTGACATCTGACATTTTAGTGTCAAAATCTTTTGCTAATGTATAATAATTATAATAATGTATAATAATAATTACTTAATGCCTCATGACTGACGTTTGATGGACCATTTCACCATCAAGTATTTAAAATATTATATTTTTGGATTATTATTATTACTTTTGAATCACATTTACTACCATTATTGATGCATTCAAATGTAACAAGCCTTTTGATTCTATAGGTGGTTCGACTGGAGCACATTTTTATCTGGCAAATGAAATTTTTGACATTATTTTTAATTTTACAGCATGACTTTTTTTTCTTTAATTAAAATGAAACTAAGCTGTGCGAAAAATGCAGCAGAAAAAAGGGCCAATGTTGTAATGTACTGATGTTACATTGACAAAGGAGATACGGTTAAATCAAGTATCTCAAAATTATACTTAAGCTACTTTGCACCACTGCCAATATTGTCCCTCGTCATGACACTCATGTGCACACATCTGATGAAATGGCTTAGTTTTGGCTTTGGGATTGTTCATAGTTGAAGGTGAAGGCTGCTTTACACACAAACCTTCACTCCCTGCTAACATGTCAGCAACAACACAATCTGAAAATACAAAAAGAAAATCCCTGTGGAGCTGGTTTCCTCTGTCATACTTTCATACTGACAAATTGTGTGTAGCTGTCATGGCACTCACCTGGGCCGAAGAGGCGGAACAGCAGAAGCGTGATTGGCCAACCACAAACAAACATCCTTCATCAGTTTCCCCGGTCCAGAAATGCTGGCTGCTGATATCTCTCTCAAACACACGTTACTGGCTGTGTGATATTGGCCGTGACTCGGTCTAAGACTTATGAGGAAATACTGAGTCCTCCTGGTTTATAAGGGGGTATGGGTGTGTGTTTGTTTGTGTGTGTGTGTGTGTGTGTGTTTCAAAACTATAATCAGCAAATCCTTTGCTGTGGCCTCTGAAACCCACCATGGGCGTTTTCTGTTGGTATATCAAGGGAGGAAGGAAGGGAGGGTCAAGAATAATGCAGTGTAGTGCTGAGGCATGGAGGGCAAGAATGACCGTGTGTGTGTGTGTGTGTGTGTTTGAAAGAGAGAGCACTTACACAGCAAAGGTAAATCTGGCCTCACATGTCTGGAGCCATCAAATTCTAAAGACAGTTGTGGTTTCTTTTCAGTGTCATGGTCACCGTGTTGTTAAAGGTAATCCCACTGATGTCTGGATATATTTCCATTTCATACTTAACCATTAATCAGCTATGGTCAATAATTTTATATGATAGATAAAAAAAAAAAAAAAAGCCTGTTAACATGAATGATCAGCTCAATGGAGCATTTAAACTTCTTTCAGCTTATCGTTTTGCTTTGTTTTGTTTTTTTACCTGTCTGCTCAGCTGTGGGAGGCCGCTGTTTGATTTAACAGTGAACAAATTGGTTGAACTGACTTTACCAAGACAGTGGAGCAGTTAGTCACCGAGATGCCTCCACCAAAAGTCACAGGAACATATTTGAGGATAAACCAAATCGATGCTGCAGAGAAGCTCAAGAAAACGTGCCTGCGACTAAAGATTTGTTAAATTGTTTATCAGGTGTGACCACCGTGTTATGTCTTCTATCTAGAAGAAACTTGGAGCTGCTCGGGTTGGTTGTAACAGCCAGTTTATTCCATCTGCATTTATAACAAAGGACACAGTCAGTAGCTGTAATAGTCGTTTTCTTCTGTGGGCAAATACAGTAGCGCATGTTCTTTTGAGTAAATCCTCTGTTACTTTTTGGATTACCCATAATCCAGAAAATTACATTCATTCACAAATATAATATAACTAAAACACTTTCATGGTGATCGTATAGTGGATCTCAAATTATGCAAATAAAATAAATGAAAACAAAAATAAGAATGATTTTCTCTGACAGTGAGAACTTGCAGACTATAAAGAGGATAAATTACAGATCTCTCATACTGTACTGTCACATATTTTATACAACAATAATTAATTCACAAGCTGATAAAACACATAACTCGGCTCATCTGCATGTCATATTACCTACTACAGTGTTATAACATAATAATATCATACCTGCATTTATAACAAAGGACACAGTCCGCAGTTGTAATAGTCGTTTTCTTCTGTGGGCAAATACAGTAGCACATGTTCTGCATGGAAAGACAACATGACGGTTAGCTAACTGTAAAGGTTTTCCTGGCCATAAACTTAACTAAACAAAGAAGTAGCTCACAAAAAACACAGCGAAATGAATCAAAGACTAATTATAAACAAGCAGATAAAACCAGTTCAACCTTTACACAACTATTAAGATAGTTAGGCCTTATTTTTCCCACAGACATGAATAAGCACGTTACCTTTTGAGTAAATCATCTGTTACTTTTTGGATTACCCATAATCCTTCGGTCCACAATGCAGGTACCTATTAAAGACGGCGCAGTTTTCCCGTTTAGCGGGATTTAACATGAACCTTTTTTTTTAACTATCTTACACAGGCACAAAAAGAGATGCTATAAAAAGACAAAAATTTGAAAAAAAAAAAAAAGCACAGAGAAGTCTAAAGTAAACAGAGGGTTGCAGATTAACCACAGTCCTATAAAACCACCACAGACACAGAATTGTGTTCATTTTTATTTGGAGTTATATTCATCCTGTTAATCTCTCTGTCTCTGTCTTCGGTCCTGGTCTTTGTGGACGCTCTCTGCAGAACTCAAGGTGAGCTGGTTTAGTTTTCCAGATGTGTGCCAGTTTTCAGCAGCTGGTTGAAACTGAGCACCGTTTTTCAGACTCAAACTATAACTCTGCCGGTGTCCCTGAACGTTTCATACACTTCCTGGTTCAAAACAAAAGCGCTTCACTCTCGAACTACTTTTCTTCGGCATTTTTTGAAGACGCTCAAAGTGACGGTGAGGCCTTTTGGATTATACCCCTTAATTACGGGTTGTTTTTGTGCTTTGGTCCTGGTCCTGGTCCTGGTACTGATCGTTAACCCGGTTTATCTGCTGTTATTACAGCGTTAATGAAGAATTTATCTGTCGTGGTTGAACTCAGATGGGTTCTCCAGACCAGTTCCCATGTAGACCTACAGATCCAGACGTGAATCCATTAACGCTAATAAGGACCTCTGGCACCATTTAACTTTTTGTCCGTAAAAAGTTTTATACTCTAATCGACGTTTTTACGTTAATAGATCATTTACTGGTTGCCAGTTTGCGAAAAATCCCTCTTACGGATGAAACGTTTACTCGGTTTTAAGAAAATGCTGTAAAATGGCCCCTCTTCTGACTTTACACGTGAAGTTCAGTTTTCTCAGTAAAACGACGAGTACTTTATCATCAAATAACTGTAATAAATGTAATGTAACAACTGTAGATGTAGTAGGTTGTTTTGTTTTTGTTGTTTTACTTAAAGTTCCGCTTTTTTAACATCTGCTGCTTCGATTATGAATCCTCAAAAAGCAAAAGTCCAGTATTAAATAACTGGAGCTGCCTTTTAGGCGATCAGGAATCGCCTTCTAGATTTACAATCAAACAACATTTAGAACTGCAGAAGGACCTTTAAGAACTTTTTGGTGTATTTGTAGTAACAGATGACTTATGGACATTTGTTGATTGAATTTTAAGAAGTGAGAGAACTCATCTATTACTATCACCGCCAGCTGCACACTTGATCTCTTATCATAGTCACAAACTTAAAACTTTTGCGGCTCATTTTCAGCAGCCATGTCTAATATGTCAGAAAGGTAATGTCACCTTCCCAGTGAATTACAGAGCTCTCTAAATAGACAAGTGTTCTTACGTATACACACCACGGTTCTGCATCAGAATTAGTAAATGATTATTTAACTAGTAATAAAGCCATCGGTTACAAATCATAGTCCCTGAATAAAGAGTGATGCTTATTTTAAAGACAATTAATCTCCCATCTTCTCCCATTTCAGTGAGCAGAAATGCAGATTGCAGAGCTCCTCTTGGACACTTTGGAGGACTTGAGAACGGCTGACTTTGCCAAGTTTAAGTGGTACCTCTGTCAGAATGTCTTGGATGGCTACAGACCATTTCCTGGGAGTTTCCCGACAGATGCATCCCACACACAAACTGTGAGTGAGATGATCAAGAGGTACTGCGAAAAGCCCGCTGTGACTCTCACTCTTGAGATCCTGGGGAGGATGAGAATGAACGAAGCTAAGCAGAGATTAAAAGAATCATTCGAAGGTGCAGTAAATGGTGAGTTTATTAAATTTCCCTCTGAATCAAAAGCCAGATTCTTTTCAGACTTTATTTATTTATGTGTATTTACACATCCATATTTTTTTTCAACTGCAGAAGGTAAAGGAGTTATTCCCTCCACTTCATCCTCTGCCCAAGCACCTTCAGCTTCTGCTGCTGCTCCTCCTACACTGTCTGCTCAGCAGGGAGGTCTGGTCTTCGCCCCGACAGTCACTGGTTCCTCCACTGGAACATGGAATATAACCATCAACAGAAATTAATTTGTTGATGAATTTTTAATAATTGAATTACATTATTTTTTTAAACAAATTACCTCAAATCAGGCCAGTGTCGCTGTTATTTTATGTAAAATAAAACAACAAAAAAGCAGTGTGACCTGTCCTGTTTTGTATATTCACTGTACGCTTTGCTCACAGAGAGTTTACTTCAAGGCTTAGAAATGAAAAACTGTATAAGGTTACAAACCACCCTGTTTAGTCCCGTGTAAAGACACAATAAGAACGTGTACAATCGGTGACCTGACATAACCACTTTGAAGGAACAGGTAATAGCAATAATGTTAACAATGGCTAACTTCTATTCAAAAGTCATATAAATCAAATGCAATGGACTAACATGCACAATACCAGGAACCAGGACCAAATTCAACAGTAATTTAGACAATTCCTGCCACTGAAACGTGTAGATCCACATGATCTACAGTTTTATTCTACAGTTGTAATTGTTTCATTATATTTAAAAACCTGTCCAGGGACAAAGACTGCAAATTAGTAGAAGCTAGAAGTCTTATATGCATAACATTTTCCCAGTTGTATGTGGCAATGTTGTATGTATTGTCCCTGTTAAATAAACAACTAAATAAAATAAATACAAATATCAGCAGGTGGCTGATATTCATCTAATCATTTCAGCTCTTGAATACTAGATGGCCTGGAAAATAATAGCATTCTCATGTATCCGGGAAGTCAGTAGTTGCCCCAAAACAAGTGTTTGCCCTGACCCCATATAAGGTTAGTTTAACTACAGCCGGAGCACTATGCTGGAGGAGGATTTTTATCAATCTGGCAACCGAACAATTGCTCCAATTACAGGCTTCGCTATTATTAAGAGGTGAACCACGAGTGAAGGGTAGTAATTGATTAATTTATTAAGAGAACTTCACCTGAGGATTAATAAAATATTTCCGATTCTGAGGACATTAATGTAGCAGCTTCGTGAAGTGATGACTTCATGCAGAAAACAAAACAAAGAGCATCTTTTGATCATATGTGTACACATTCAGAGATGAATAAACAAGCCCAAACTGAAGTTCCACGTGTCATTGATGCGTTCACATGGCGTGGAACGTCACGTTGGCGAAACGCGTTCAGGCGGAAGCTGTCGGACCACGTGACCAAGTCTAGGACAACGCAAGCAAGGTACAGTCAGGACGGCAGGGAATAAAAGTAAACTTCGATAATTTAACCGAAAAACAAACCGACAGCCACCGGTGATTTACGTGGGAGTGTTAAATGACAACTTTCTCACATTTGCGAATTGCTCTTATCTACTTTATTGGCTTCTACTTCCAATTAGCCGCACGGGCAGCATATAACGGACGGAAGCCCGGCGGTGGGTGACGTCACGGTCCATACCTTGTTAAATGTTTTGTTCCTGATTCCGGACCAGGAAGTGGGATCTTTCCATCTGTAAGCTAGCTGTTTCACTGCGCGATGAAAGCACAAAATAAACGGAAAACACCGACACTGGCGGTCATGATTTGAAAGTAAACGACTCAAAATAAGAGCCAATACGGTGAATTTAATAATAATAATTTTAAAAAACGAAATAAACCAACGCGCCGTGTTCACTGTTTAGGACTGCTAAGTAGCTCGCTCTTCAGCCATCTGGCAGGATCGTCGGCCGCTAACATTAGCTGTTAGGAACCGTTAGCAGGTCGGTTACTGCCCGGTGATGGCTGAGGTCCAGAGAGGTTGTGGTTTGGCTGGATATTTACTCCTCCTGCTGCTGATGCTGGCCAGCTGCAAAGCAAGGATACACAAGCTCACTCTGGAGGTAAGGATGGTCGGGGGGGGGGGGGGGACCTACTTAGGGGAGCTAACGCAGCTTGTTAAGCTGTTTGGGAGCATTTTTATTAGCCGGCTAGTGAACTTTAATTAGCTTTAATGTCACACAGGGATCCAAACACGGTGTCACATTGTGAACTATAAAACTTAGTTTGAAGTAGATAATTAAAAAAAAAAAAAAAGACGAGAAGAGTGAAAGTATCTTTGAACAGAAAGTATAAATAAAGAGGTTCATCACCTCTTTTTGTTCCCCTTTCACAGAATGAAACTCGTTTTGCCGTCGACCTCAACAATTTTGGTTTCTATGCTAACGGCACTCTGGATGTGAACCTGACCTCTCTGCGCCTCCACAGTGATCAGCCGGTGAACTACAGCAGTTATCCGGTAAACAAGTGTTTGTTTCTGTGCTGGTTGGTCTGCAAAATTGTTTTAAATGTATTAAAAAGAAGTAAATACTTACTTTAATGCACTGTTCATTTTTTATTCATCTAAATATTTGAATAAGTAAAAGCTTAGCCCCCCCCCCCCCACTTGCTTGGTAGTAAAAAGAAATCCTCCTTGTCAGTTGTTATCCATGAGATTATATTTCTGCTACAGCAAACATTGCCGGTAAAAAACAAAAAACAAAAAAAAAAAAGAAAAAGCAAATTCTAAATGTTAATGTCCAGGAGTCACTCAAGAAGCTAAAACTGTAACAAGGGAGGCTTCAACAGCAGGTTGAATGATCATAAAATTATTTTCTACATCAACAGTGGCCCTCAGAGACATAATTGGAAATCTGTCGGTAGATTTTGATCTTAAATGGTTATTATTTAATAGATTTAAAGGAGGCAGTGCAAAGTGAGAGTGAGATTTGCACTCACTGGCTGCTTTGTTAGTTGTACACACAAGCAGTTCGGCCATAAGTTCTATCTCTACATTTATAATGACATGTTGTGGTCTTAGCCAACAGAAGAGTGTACATTCAATTACCAGTAAGGCCTTATTACTGAGGTAGTGCTCTACATTATATTAAGAGCTGCTTTGTTTTTTATTTCCTCCTTTCTGTTTATTTTCCCATTTAAATTAAACATAGTAAACGTTGATGTTATTGATTGGAAACAGTTTGAGAGCAATGGAAATCATGTGGTTTTGAGCCAGTCACTGACCACAGTTCTTGTGTTCAGATTGGTTTCACCCTCTCCAGGTCACGGGTGAACGGGGTCTTAACCTTAACGGTGAGTACATCCAATTTTAAATGTTTCAATGTGTGATCAACTATTTCACTAATTGTCATTTATATTTCACAATGATGCTCTCAATGAAAACAACTTTCTTATTTTTTTGACCCCAAAAGCCTGAGGAGAATGAAGCATGCCCACTCAGTGTGAAAGAGCCGACCAACAACGAGCCTCTCATTCTGTTTCTTATCAATGTAGACAACCTCAGGTGTGTACACTTCAGTACCGGTGTTGAGTAGAAGTGTGCAATGCTGTGTCCTGACAACCCAATGTGAAGGTTGACGGTATAATGTGTGTTTTGTTTGTGTAGCGTCACTATGAAAGCTATCAGTGGGAAAGACAATGTGCTAACAGCAGAGCCAAAGACTGATAGAACTAAAGGTCTGTGTTGATTACACTTTCCCACTGTTACATATTTACTCATATTTTTAGCACCAGAATGAATGACCAGGCTGTCCATTGTGTTTCCTGTAGGTCAGAGGAAAACCAGGGAGGCTACTGAGGTTAAACCAGAGACCGATGCAGAAAAGCGAGGCGATAAGCCGGCGGAGGGCCAAAAGGATGCAGCCCCTGTAAAGGAAAAGAAAGAGGAGCAGCCAGAAGCAAAAGTTTCAGGAGAAGCTGAAAAAGTGGATGAAAATAAATTCTATGTGAGGGGTGTTTCTGTTTCTATCTCTGTGATCTAGTGATGGAATCAGTTTCTAATCAGTATTTGTTTTCAGTTGGAGAAGACCAAAGAAGTTACTTTGGCCTTGGGCAAAGTTAACAACTCTTACAACTTCAGTGTAAGTAGTCCTTTTTCAAATGGAAGAAATATTTGATGGGAGTCACGGTTGTGTAAAATTTCCTGTCCCTCCTTCCTCAGTTCCACATGGTGATCGGCTCGCTGGCACAGGGTCTATATAGCCTCAAGTTCCACTACTGCAAGAACAGGGTGCCTGGAGTCAAACTGCCGTACTCATTCACTGTAAGTTGAGTTTATTTGTGATGCTATGTCTTTGTTCAGGTGTCTGCATTTGTTAACTTGAGCGTATTGTCTGCAGGTGGAAGTGACAGAGAAGAATCCAGGTGGCTACCTGTCAGCACCAGAAATTCCTTTGTCTCGTCTTTATATTTGCATGGCTGGAGTCTTCTTTGCTGCTGCCATGGTCTGGGTCTACACACTCTTGAAGCACAGGTACACACACATACAGGCACAGTTATATAAATGCTGAGGGTACTGTGAAACAGGATATAACATCTGCTTTCAAAGATGACATAAATTTGTAGTATGAGGAAGGAGAGGCTTTTGCATATACTAACCTTAACCACATTAAAACAGGACCTACTTAATTCTTACTTGGCCTTTGACCTGAAACAAACACCCACAGCCATGCTAGTGCCTTAGTGTGGCAATATGGTGCTTTGAGCTTATTGTACACAGCAGCATATTAACATGCTCATAGTAAAAATGCTAAAATGCTGCTTTTTAGCAGGTGTGATGTTCACTGTTTTTATTTAGGATAAATATAAGGGCTTCAGTCTCCCCTGTTACTATGGTGGACGTGACATCCACCCTGCTTGCGGAAGACAAGGTTCCGTTCCCCCACAGGGTACCCAGCCACAAGGCTGTGGCATGCTTGTGGATTAATGGAGGGTTGCGTCAGGAAGGGCATCCGGCATAAAACTGTAGCCAAATCAAAGCATGCAAGTCGCAGGAAGCTGACTTGCTGTGGCGACCTTGAGTAGAGAAAAGCCAAAAGATCAACTGATCCAGAGGGAGACATTATGGAGGCCGACTATATTAAATCACACTAATGCACTAGCACTCCTGTCAGAAATGTTCCTTCTATCATATGACTGCCTCGGAAACATAAAAAAAAAAAAAAACAGAAATCAAGTCTTTCTAAACAGGTGAAGCAAGTGAACAAGTGGTTGCTCTGTGGTTCCTCTGCAGTAACTGTTGTAGCTTTGCTAGGAAACCTGAGTGGGTTAATGTAGGTGCGCTAGACAAATTCTATTGAAACATTTTTGAATGCTGCTCTATTGTTTTTCTTTTTCTTTCTTTTTTTTTTTTTTGTAGAGCCATGTAGTCCATGTTGAAGTTTAGTTTACTTGTGTTTATGTGTGAGCATTGTAGTGCTGCCCAGCTGCTGCAGTGTGCTTGCATTGCCTAGTGTTAACTCAGTGTGTTTGGTGTATTACCCATTACTAGAAAAGCAGATGGTAAGGAACAGCAGATTTAAGTAGGGAAAATGTAGCCACTGTGAACTTTTCAGTCTGAAAACTCATTTAAATGTTCTTTGAAATATGTATGCAGGTTACTAGGCTGTGGTGCACAAGGAAGAGGAAATTAAAATCAACAATTTCACAGACACCCATAATAACATAACATATATTTTCTCTGTATTGTATTGTATATACTGTATTGTTGCTAGTATATCAGTAAGCTGAGACTGTGTACACACTTGAACCTCAGAACTAAGAAACATGGTTCACCTGTGTGTTACAGATTCTCCGATGTGTAAATCATTTGAACATCTTCCCTTATGTTCTCATTTGCAGATACAGTGTGTTTAAGATCCACTGGCTGATGAGTGCTCTGGCCTTCACCAAGTCCATGTCATTGGTTTTCCATAGTGTAAGTGCACCATCACATCAATCACATATCTTGTGTTTGCTTTTTTTTGTATTTATTGTGTTTATACTGCTTATTGTGTTAATTCTACATCTAGCTGCTTTATCTGTTAATGGAGCCTCTCTTTATATCCCTCAGATCAACTATCACTTCATCAACACCAAAGGGCATACTATTGAAGGCTGGGCTGTCATGTATTACATCACACACCTGTAAGTACAATTTCTCCAGGATATCAAGTACAGTTTGTGTGATTTAGTTAGATTTTTTTTATTTATCTACTTTTTGATGTGGGTTTAACTTGATGTGCTCTCCAGGCTCAAAGGGGCTCTCTTGTTCATCACACTGGCCCTGATTGGCACCGGCTGGGCTTTTGTTAAATACATCCTGTCTGACAAGGAGAAGAAGATCTTCATGATTGTCATCCCACTGCAGGTGTGTGTGTATGTGCTTCAGACCGCAGTTGTTTGTGCTTGTTCACACTGGATTTCTCTCGGTGATGTGCTCACCTGTCGCCCTGCAGGTCCTGGCTAATGTTGCGTACATCATTATCGAGTCTACAGAGGAAGGCTCCAGTGATTACTATCTGTGGAAGGAGATCCTCTTCCTGGTTGACCTCATCTGCTGCGGAGCCATCCTTTTCCCTGTTGTCTGGTTAGTGTGTGTCTGTCTTTGCGGTTCCTCCAGTTTGACCATGCCATTCAGTTTTCCACCAAGGTTATTTGAGATGTCTAGGTAATTGAAGCCCGTATAGGTGCTGTATAGTTCCAGAAAGGGCAAATTTTCAATACATTTTGTAGCAAAAAATTAATCAAACTCACAGCAATAAGAACATGGTTGACAGGAAAAAGTAATGCTGATATTGATCTTTTGGGATCTATAACAACTAGTCCTATTAAGAAGTCAGTTTGAACAACTAAGTTAATCAATATTCAATTATTAGAGAGCCCTTTGACAAATGTGTTTATCAAATGACAAAAATTGTGTTTATAGGTCTATCCGTCATTTACAAGAGGCTTCAAGCACCGATGGCAAAGGTGAGTAACACCCATAAAACCATAAAGTGTTTTTGAAGAGTTGATGATTAATTTATAATAAAATTTGGTTCATGTCTCTTTCAGCTGCCATGAATTTGGAGAAGCTCAAGCTCTTCCGTCATTATTATGTGATGGTAAGAGTGAATTCAGCGCATTATTTCACTTCTGCCATCAGTCATCCATCCATCCATCTATCTGACCATTACTGGACTTCCAGTAAAATTCAAATTGCTAGCACACCATAGTTTGATAGATTGCATTTGATGCAGAAATTTTCTTTATCTTCTAGCAGTCATTATTCTTACAGTGAATTATACTGAGTCACAGTGTTTGGCATGGCCACCCCATGCTTCTCATTCAGCAGAGTCACTGCTGCACATGCACAGTAAGAACTTTGTTGTGGCTGTTTGACATCTCAGATAATGTCATACTTGGTCACAAAGCCACCTTTTTAAACCTTGAGAAAAGATAAAATATAGGTAAACTGTTGATATACTACATTGATTAAAGCAACATAACCAATTTTTTTTGCATTTATCTGATGCTGTTTTCTTCTGTTTAGATTGTATGTTATATCTACTTTACGAGGATCATAGCCATTCTGCTCAAAGTCACTATGCCGTTCCAGTGGCAGTGGTGCTATGAGGTAAGACTGCGACATACAATAAAAATCTGACATTACTTTAAAGAGCACTGGTTTGTAAAGGTTAAAAACATCCTGTATTATAGTCTGAATCAGCAATGACTGGGCATAATTGGCTGAAAGGTTTATGAAAATGTGTGTCATTTTGATATTTGTAGACAGATTGTACATTAACCAGCCTCTACCAGCAAATGGTGAAGAACACAATTAGTGTCCTCAAAGGTTTTATGGGATAATGACAGCATTACAGGAAGAAGACGATATTGCAGGTTACACTTATTAAATGATGCCACCTTTTTATTTCTTGTCAACTTTAAGATTCACTGGCAAGAAAGTAACTAAGATTTACATTTGGACGAAGTGACATAAAGCTCATCTGTATATTGGATCCAACAAAGCTTCCTCTTGTTAAAAATCTGTCCTGGTAACTTGAGATTGTTGGCAGTTGTTGGGCTCCAAGCTGACTGGAGCAGTATCCACCCTTTTGCCAAAATAATCTTCTTTACCATCTTCCATTGAACACACTATCTCATGTGTCTTCAGTTCCTCGTGGAGGTGTCCACTCTGATCTTTTTTGTGATGACGGGCTACAAGTTCCGACCAGCATCCAATAACCCCTACCTTCAGCTTCCTCAGGATGAGGAGGATGTCGAGATGGATGAAGTGTAAGTACACACAATCTGTGTGAACCCACACTCTCCATTTAACTCATCGAACCACACTGTTTTTACTTTTATTTCCAGAATATGTATTTTCATCTCTTAAATGGTGGTAAGATTTACACAGGATGCATCCTCTCTTGTATGTGGTGGTGTTGGAAAATGGAGGAATAGTGCGTGCAAACGAAGCGATAACCAAGTATTAAAAAATGAAGGCACTGCCAAAAAATGCAGTTCCTGTAATGGCCACTTGAGGCTGTCTCCAAAAGTGCATCAACTCACATAGATTTCCCCCTGTGATTTCCTGTTATATAACTCATCCCCAACTCCGCCCACGTACATTTCTGCACAGTTATGGGCATGGTCACCGCCACAAAGCTCTATGAGTCTTATCTCCATACAGGCCCCATATCTTGGCCCATCTCTTAATTATCCAGGAGTTCAGCTGAGTCAGGCACTGCCAAGATGGCGACAGCAGAGCAGCCCACTCTGAGCTTCAGAGCTGCTCTTCAGAAACCTCTGGCTCTATTCTATTCTCTTCTAACAGTTAAGAAGCCATGCCATGTATTGGTGTCACCAAATATCTAGTATTGGGTTTTGATTTGTAGTTCAACTGTGTTTCTTGTGTAATTGATAGCAGAGATATCTTTTTAAGTTTCTTCTGCTAATATAAACAGGAAGTATGACATTGCCATGGACAAAATTTGAGCATATTTAACTTGGCTCTGTTTATTTTAGCTTATATTTCTTACTGTGAAAATTGTTTCATAATCATTTGAATCCAAATGCAACAATAACCAGGTTAATCTACCAGATTTTAGGCAAATCAGCAAAATCTATGCAAACTACCCAATGTTACACAGACTTCAGAAATTAAAAGTGTTGTTGCTCGTCTGTCTGTTTCCAGAGTGACTGAGTCAGGTGCACTGGAGGGAATTTCTAAAGTGAAGAAGACGTCTAACGGACGTGAGCGCCAGAAAGAGTCCACCTTTTGAGCAGGAAGCTGCCAAGAAGCTGGTTAAAGGGGGTTTCTATGGACCAAGTCCGCCCCCCCACACACACTGTCAACTATCATTCTGAAACTCTCCTTGTTGCAGGAGTTTCAAAAGGTCCCACTTCTGGAGAGGTGGTGTGACCACTGTCTGGCTATGCAAAAAAGAAAAAGGAAAAAAAAAAAAAACAAACAAAAAAACCCCACATACACTAACTTTGTTGGATGCTCTCCAACACGCCACTCAGAAACTCTGAAAGGTTTCAGGAGACAGATTCCCACCACAAGGATGAGTGGAAATCCAGGAAGGAGATCTGATATTCTTTACAGTCCCCCCACCCCCCTCTCTCTCTCTCTCTCTCTCTCTCTCTCTCTCCAAAGATAATTATCATAATTTTAGAGAAAGTCTTTCTTTTGGGTGTGTTTATATTGGCTATTTAAAACGGTACTTCTGCGAGCGTCTTAGCTGTACCTTTACATGTGTGACGTGAGACCTCGTGCGTGTGTGTGAGTGAATTTGAGTCAACACAAGATTTGAACACAACAGCTTTTTTCCTTTGGAAACAATAGCCCGTACTCAGGTAAAAGGCTAAACAGTATATATAAAAAATCTAGGCAACGATCTAAACATGTTTCTCTCTCCCAAAATTCAGGGGTCAGAAATGTCCCATCAGTTAAAATACGACTTCACCATCACACAATACACACTGTTACTTTTTTGATTTATATATTGAGATATATATGTATATGGATGGAAGTGGTTGCATATTTCAATATATGGATTTATTGCATATTGAAATGTTATATTTCAGTATTATAGTTTATGTTGGCGAGGTATGAGTTCTTCCCAGTCCGTCATGTGGACCGCTGCTGTAATTAAGCTTTAGTGGTTGAAGTTGACTCACGTCTCTGTGAATTCAGCCCAGATGGTGACATGTTGACCTTGTTTTTTTTGGATCAGTATGTTAAACAACTAGAGCAGTGGCCCAACTTCTTTTATTCAGCGGCCTTGTTTCTTTTCTTTTTTTTTTTCTTTTTTTTTTTTGTGGGGCCATTTGTGCCAATCTGGGCAGAGAAGTGACCTAATTTTCAACTGCTTTTTGATTTTACCTTTTTGATCTTGATGTGAAACTTGTTTTATTAATTATTTGTGACTTATTGTTGGACGAAAAATCAGAAACGTGTGCAGCCGAGTAGGTTAGATGGCCATTTGTAAATAATTTACAGAAGATGACTGTTGATACAAAAGGAGGCACATGATACTTTCATAAGAACTTCATAGAAGCTTTATAGACGATATTTCAGACAGCAGACGGCTTCAGTTTGAGATTTTTGGATTTCTTTAATAGACGGGGGGGCGAGTAAAGGCTAGGAATCAAAGGAAGACTACTGAGATTTAAACACAGGTATTCCTGTATAGGCGGGACAGAGCTGTGAGCTTTTTAGACTGTTAATGTGTCTCCAGACTTTGAGTGTTGGGTACCTGGGAGGACAAAGAGTTACCAGACAACAAACCAATAGGAAGAAGGTTTTGTGCTGTTTACAGAGGGCTGTTTGTCTGAACCGTCACAATAAAGCTGGTGTTCTGGAAAGGTCTCAAATGAAGCTCTTGTTTGTATTTATGAAACAATGCTTTATTTATCTTTTTGCGTGCATTCAGAAGATTAGTTCCAAATTTAGGAAAATCTGTTTATTCACTTCCAAAGTGAGAGTCAAGATGAGAGAATGATACCACTCCCATATCTGCAACCAGGAGACTTCAGATCCATCTGTGGTATGGAGGGTTATATGCTAACTACAGTCTCTGAAGTCGCTCTGTCAGTAGTCAAACACACAAAATCTCTATTTGTTGTTTTGATACAATGACCAGTTGATCAACAAAAGTCCAAACTTAAAATTTGAAGACTTAAATTCAGCAGAGGTTTTGAAGTTTTGCCATCGCTGAATAACCAGTGTTGTTTGCTCACCAGTCTGCAAAATTCAGCATCAAACTTATTTCTTTTACCGACCAACAACTATGCCCAGAGGTGAGTTAACAACTGTACCACTGACTTGCTTTTCTTTATTCATTTATTTATTTTCTATTGAAGTTAGCATGCCAGCATTTGGACTGCCTTTTCACTTTCTGTTTGTGAGTTTGAGGAGCTGCTCATGTAACCCTTTAATGTCCTTTAATGCATTTATTCTGAGAACAATTGGCTGGTAAATAGATCATACAGATTAATGTTAATATTTGGAGCAAGTTGAAACTAATGTAAGAACACCTTTTTTAAAATACATTTAAAAATGATTGTAATAATTAATAATCCAGGCCTGTTTGTCAACACATTTTTAGTGTAGAAGTGGAAGCTCAAACTTAAATAAGGTACCCTAAAGTAACATTTTTATCTACTATCACTGAAACTGTAGTTGTGTTAATACCAACATACCGCAGCGATTATAAATCTCTTTTATTATATACTTTTGGACTTCCTCTCTGTCTGCAGTCTGATGATGGATTACTGAGGGCGGATGCTTTAGACCACAGTCCCAGTAAAACCAGTCAGGCTCATCGTGTCATCCATCCGGTGCCGCTCCGGTGGTTTGCAGTAGGCGGGCCGGTGTCAGCTCAACTCGGCCCCGCCCTCCGGTGAGTCGAAGGCGGACGCTGCTGGTCTCTGCAGTCCGCAGTCAGAGTGCAGCAGACCGCAGTCTCCATCAGGTGGAAGACACACCGGGGCCGGGACAATGTGAGTACCCGATCCAAATACATATTACAGAGATTATTTTATTTTATTTTATTTTAGGGATGTACGAATCCTTATTTCGTTTATTTCCAGACTTTAGTGCAGCGTCATGCTCAGTTGAAGTTAATGACTGAGTCTGTGATAATCAGTATTTCACAGGCTGCTGTCCAAAAAACTACATTTTATATATATATCAACAAATAGATTGGAAACTTGAGTGGAGATCAATTTTCAAACATTTTATGAATTTTTTTTAAAATCCATCTGACATAATGTGAGCTGTCTGGGGGTGTTTGCTGAAGTGAATCCGTCCTGAAGGTGAAGGTCATGGATGGAGATCAGATACTGAGTGCTTTTCTTGCATGACCTCGAAATGCCTTTGCTTTTTGGGAGGGAGGATGCTGATGATGCAGCAGATCTCCGACCCCCCCCCCCCCTCCTCTCCTCTCCTCTCTGCGCCGCACTGCCAGCAGGAAAACGTGTCCCATTTCATGTCTGCAGTGCAAAAGACAGATTGCAGCAGAGTGTGGAGCTGACTGGCTCACATAGACAGAGGAGACCTTTCAAAATCCAAATCTCTCTCAAATCCAGAGTCATTTCTTTTTAGATGTAAACATTTTATCCCTTTTCCTTTTGTGCCATAGCCTCCAATATTCCTGTCAAAGGTACCCTGATTATAATAGATCTTTAATGCAGATTTTATGTTCTTTAAGTATCTGCTGACAGTGTAGACTTTTAGTTTAAGATCAATAGACACTGATCTTTCATTAACTTTATTGCGACCTCTCTTTAATTTTTATTCTTGGATTGATGTAGTTTAAGTATGAGATACTTGTCTCATTTCTCCTTCAATTTGGATTAGATTATCTTTTATTTTCCAATGTCTTGCTTTGACTGGACAGATGTACAGAGACCTACAAGACGTTTAAACAAACCTCTGTGATTTGTGTCCTTCTTCAGGGCTTTCAACTCCGTCTTGGCAATTTTGGCCCTTGCAGTCTCAGCTGAAGGAAGCGTTGGGTAAGCTGATTCAAATAGGTGGACAGATTTATTACCTGAACAAAAGTATCCGAAAATCCAAAGATTACACCCATATATAAAATCTCTGCAAAAATTCAACTTGGCCCCAAATGTCAAACACAGCGGTGCCCTCTGAGGACTGGGAGCAGCCTCAGGCAGTCAGACCAGAGACCTCCGGTTGTTCCAAGGTCAAAGCTTAAAATAAAGTTGGCTCTTGTTGCAGCTACTGGACTTTTGGATTTCACCTCCAAGTGTCAGAGAAACCATAAGTGCACATCTTCAGAAACACATCTGGAAGTTCAATTGTTCACTTTCCAGGTTTTAATCTTATTTGTATTTATGCTAATGGTCATATTTTGGTGTTCATAGTCCCCAGAGGATGCAGGCTAATGAGCCCTTAGCTTTTCCTCTTGTGTCAACTTGAGGAAAGAAAATTTGTTACACATATTCAAGATCATTAGACAGAATGAATTCTTACAACTTTAATAATGTTCTGAATTTAGTTTTAGTGCCGCCAGCAGTTCAAACATCTCTGATTTATCTTTTCAGTGGCTCCCAGGCTGCCTCGTCACTTTTCCTCTATCATGAGGTTAAGATTTCTGGACAACTAGGGAACGGGCTGGATGTTACATTTGGTGCAGACATTTGTGTTCCCCCTCAGGAATAAAATGCAATCATCTTCAGACATTTGGTCCCCTGATGTGGCACTATCATCAGGTCAAACCTTTTGTGTTTGACATGATGATGTTTTTTGTTCTGGGCCAAATCCAAATGAGACAGCCATCAGTCACAGCTGTATTTTGTGTTTTGCAATACCTGGTAACACTCAGCAGCTCAGCATTGTCATTCTTGATATGATTTTCAGAGTCTGTGAAAAGCACATAATAGCCAGCAGTGTGGTGGATTCCTCGTCTGGTCTTGTTCCATGTTTTCTAAAATATTTTATTGTATAAAGAATTTGCTTGAATGTTTGCCACTGATCTTAGATAATAAGGCCAGACTCCAGTCCTCTCACAACAGACGGAGTAAACCATCACTTTGTGGATCCGGCTGTGTGTTCACAGACAGTGATGTATTGAAACAGGACATGGTCTCCATCACACTTACTCAACCCTCCATTTTCTAAAAATTTGATCCTGGCATCCAAAGAGTTTTGGCCACATAGTGTTGCTAAATAATAAAACTAAATCCTTTTGCCACTCTCTTGTAGACCGAGTACGAACAACAGCTTTTGCACAGAGTCAAAGGAATGTCTGGAGTACCAGCTAGTCTGTAAAACAGATGAGTATGAGGTGAGTGACTCCCTTCATGGAAACCAGGACACATACACACATTACTTACCTATCTCAATGTTACCTTTCTCATAATTTTGCTCTCTCTTTATCCACTTTGTGCCTGTGTGTGTTCAGGTGCGACACTACAGCCCCACTCGCTGGGTGTCTACAGATGCCGAAGCCTATTTCATGGGAGTGGGTGCAGCCATGGCCTTCAGGAGACTGTTCCAGTACATCACCGGAGCCAACGATGCAGGTAAAGGCCGTACAGGGGAGGAAAACCGGCATCCATAGATACTGTTTGTTATTCTGATTACGTGTGTGTGTGTGTGTTGACAGGCATCCAGATGGAGATGACGGCCCCTGTCCTGGTAAAAATCCCAGAGGAGACTAAGATGTGGGAGCCTGCTATCTACACGTTAAACTTCCCGCTGCCGGCAGCCTATCAGGACAAACCCCCTGCACCCACCAATGATAAGGTGAGCTGAGCCCAGCCGGGGACGAGGGACTGTGGGAGGAAGAGGCAGGAAGTTTTTTGTGTAGTTGCCCTTGCCAATCATAAAGTCAAACACTTTAATCAGAGTGATGATCAGAGTAATCTGATCAGAAAGCACTGATTGATGTGCAGTGTTCAGTGCAGCCGACTCTGGTGCTGCTCTCACTCTGCAGACCTGAAGTAGATGTTGCTACTCCTGAAAGCTTTTTTTTTTATGTGTTTATATTCATACTCAGAATTGAATTTTTAAAAAGAGCCCCAACTTTTTTTTTTGGTTAATACGAATCAAACCTCAAACTTCTTGCTCTTCGCATTATAACAAATGTTGTGTACTTTTTTTTTAAGCATTTATGGTCCTGATATCTAATTTAATTTCTTTGAATGCGTCTCCTCAGCTTCAATTTCTCCACATGTACATGTTTACACAACATCAGTAAGAGTATTTCTGCCCTGATGCCTGGACCTTCCCCTGCAGCATTTACTGTGATGTAGCTTCTTGTTGGATGATGTTTGTGTGTCTGTTGCAGCTGTACTTCACCGAGATGCCAGAGATGGATGTGTACGTGAGGAGCTACGGAGGGTGGATGCTGTCGGTGACCTCCAGGCTTCACGCCCACCTGCTGACTAAAGAGCTGGAGAGGGTCCGCGCCTCCTACAACCACAGCTACCACTACGGCGTCGGCTATGACAGGTATTGTATCTAATAAACACTGTGCTGCTGTGTCATTCTCCTATAATCGGACAACACTTTCTTGGCATTGCAGGGTGACTCATGCTCAGAGCATTTCTATAAATTATATCAGTGTTTCCTTTCTATGTGATCCAGCAGAAGGTTTTCAACTTAAATAAGAAGGTCTTGATTCTACCTCGCTTATTATTTAGCATCAGCCTGTGAAAGGCAAATTTAAAATGGTGCTTACATCACTCACTGCTTATTGTTTTGTTCATCTTTTTGACTCTTTCCGTGTGTGTGTGTGTGCGTGTACGTACGTGTGTACAGTCCCCTGAAGCTGCTGAACAGGCACAATGAGGTGTGGTATGTGGCCCATGGAGACCCAGTCTGCACAGATCCACAGCAGCCGACCGCCGCACACACACCCAGGCCGACTCTGACCGCCTCACCCACAGACTCCTTGTCCGACCCACCCCCCCACACCCTGTCCGACTCACCCGCACTCACTCCGTCCAACTCATCATCCTACGCGACATCCAACTCCTCTTCACAAATGCCGTCCGACAGCCCTTCCGTCCCCCCATCCAACCCTTCTCCCAGTCCTTCATCCCACGCACCCACCGAAGTCACGTACAGCCACCCTCCCACCTCTGCCCAGATCCTGCTGGACCCCACAACCAACTCCTCCGACCCCGCCTCCGTGAGCCCGTCCCTGGGGCCCCAGCCTGACGTCTTGCCATGGAACAGCACAGCCCACAGCTCTGTGGACACAGAAGCTGACAGTAACCCTGTGGTGGAGCCAGACGACGCTCACTAACAACCCTCACGTTTTCATTGAATCAGCCATTCCGGGTCTATGAAGATGGGGTCTGCAGAAGAGAAGCGTTGGAGATGTAGCAGAAGGTCGAGTGAATGTAAGTGATAGATGGACACACTGACCTCTTCTTCCTTCCTTCCTTCCTTCTCTCCATTCCTGTGTGTTACACCAACCCCTCTTTATGGCACTTAGCGTTTAACTATATGTTCTATCATAGCTTTGCACCTGCAGCTTCCCGTCTCAGCAAACACACGCCTGTACAATTTGTTGTTCTGAGATTATCATACAGCTGCATTTAGAAATTAAATAAAGTCGATGTATTAGTTAGGAAGTTAGAATTCAAAGTTACTGTGTTAAATCTAAAGGCAGAAAAATATGCCTTTTTACCATCAGTTTAAAACAAAACTTATTTTAGCAACTAATAGGACTTGAGTGGAAACCTGTGTATAACTGATAAATCAAATGCTGGGACTAATCACAGTAGGCCATTATATCGGAGGAAACTTTACTCTCCTACGTGGACTTTGATGATGTTATTAATTATCATTATTGATAATTAGCTTTTACTCTGTTTAGCTTGTCGTCAGTTACTTTTATGTGTGGCAACATGTTAGTAAATCATAATAAATCCTTTATGCACATTCATTGGGACCTTTGGCTCAGCCTGTGATATTTCCCAAATTAGAACCAGTATCCATATATAAATATACATTTCCACCTTTGATCAAACCTTAGTTTCTGTATTTGTGCTCCAAACCAAACTTGGACATTTGTTTTTAGAAGCACAGAGTATTTATATTTTTAAATCAATGCCCATGTAATAAGAAATGGAATCAGATTTTGTGATTGATTTCTTTTTGGCTTCCAAAACTATTTCTTCAGTTATGTTAATCACACTTAGACGAACTGAAGAATATTGATAACATACAGCCTGCTATATTCCCAAAAAACATGTTTAACCCACATAAGCCCAAAGCTGCTGATGCTAATCAAACGTTTCCTTGATGTATTTATTACGCTGCTTCATCCTCTCAGCTCTGATCCTCCTGATTACTGACTGCTTTTCTGGTCACTTTACTTCTGCCCATCACATTATCAAATCTAATCTGCCCCAAAGATCCCAAAGAATCACAGCTGAGCAAACCGATGCAATAAGTTAGTAACTTCTCGATGCGTCTCTAAGCTACATACATGTATGTTTAGGAAGGTGCAATAAAAACCCATAACAAACATTCGTTGGGCTCATTATTCGATTGGTGGTTTTAGACTGAATGAACGAGAGTGAAGGCTGTTGAGAAGGATGTTATTTGGTGGTGACCTCACGCTCACCTTCACCTGCTCTTTTGTGACTTTTGTGAAATAACCTTGTCCACAATTTTTTTTCTAAAAATCAGTGGCTCCATAATCTGCACTTGCTGCAAACAGGCAGTGTGTATGATGATGTGATATGTTATAATATGGCCGCTGTATTTTTGTGCTGCCCTCAGTGGCTATAAACCAGGTTTAAGTACTGCTTATACATTGTCTGCTTTGTTGACATATCACTGCCAGTTGTGTCAAATATTCACTTTGAAACTCATACAGTTACAACTTTTACCAGATCCAACCACGAGTCGGCTGCCGGAAATGAGTTGTCCTCATCATTAGTTCCTAAATATGCAGAAAAGATGCTGACTGAGAACTGCTGTTTACAGGTCAGTCGTATATTTACTCACAAATGTCTGACTGCTGGCTCTGACCAACGTCACAATCATCAGAGGAACTTTTGGCCACGTGGGTCAAACAGCCAACTGGGAAGACATGAACAATATAGAGCAAGGAAAAAGAGAAGAGGGGGAAAAGAATAATAAGAAGAAGAAAGAAATGGCTTCATCAGTGGACTTTAATCCATTCTGTTATTTCATACATGAATGCTGGTTTGAAAAAACACCAATTTTTAACTGTGTGCACTCGATGGAGAGTAGGGATCGGGCTCAGAAGTGTTTCATCGACTCTGACAAGGTAGTTTTGTTTGTCAGGAAATGAAGACGTGTTAGTTCATAAAGAGAGGTACTGTTTTTATTTCACTAAAACCTAAAATCAATCTATTTACAGATTTTTCTACATACACAGTGAACTTAACGTAACCAAAGTCTAAATTTGTTGTTGCTCTGCTACAAGTGACAGAATACAGTGAGACACCGGCTGTAGGCCGAAGCCAAGCACTTACTTTAAGGTGGTGGACAATCAACAGATATATAATAATCAGAGTTTTGTCCTACAAATATGGCGTTTCATAGCTGTTTGATCAGAACATTGAAGTTAAGGCCATCCACCATGTCCAGTCATGCGCTGTTATTAACTGTCACTGAGTTTCACTTGTTAAACTTGTTCATCACCAATCTCTTGTTTTAATTCACTGACCGCAGAGTTTAAAGGAGCCATTTGTAAGCTTTGCTACTGCTACATATCCAAATCTAACGTTAGCACGAGCAGCTGTTAACTTGCTGACGAAGACACGTCCTTTACAGACCAACAGCTCGTTTAAGGGGCTGTAAGCAATACCAGTGAGAACTTTAATCTTTTCTTCTATTTAGGTTTAAACACTCATCAAAAAAACCCCAACAGCAACTCTCTGTAGCCTCCAACCTGCCCTGAGGAAGTAGCGCAGGTGGTGGATTCTTGTAAACAGTCAATGTGACAATCGCACTACCACTCCCAGCAAGACACCGGATTCAGTTAAAACAAACTTACAATTAGTCCCTTTAACAAATCTGGATATTTTACATCCAGAAAACTATCAGAACCCGTCCCTGACCAAGAGTGCAACAATCCAGATGGTTAGAAATGTAAGCTTGGTATCTCCATTATGGTATTAGACAGTGTACAAAACTTCTCACTGGCATCTGCTGCTTATACAGACGCCCATTATCAACAAAGTTTCGACAACCACAAGTTCTTACCGCGATTATTTTGAAAAAAGCTTATACCACATACAGTAAATAACCTTCCATGCTGTGGTAATCATCACTGAAAACCACTGACACATTTACAGATCTTTGATTCAGTGCAAAAAAACAAAAAAGGTCACCATCGCACTCTGCATCATATGGTTATGGCTATTTTAGTTTTCCAAAAACATGTGTGCTTTCGATCCATCTGCTGACAGTCGCAGGTCGGATTAAACTTGAGGGTCGTACAAAATAAAAGTCCTGTGAGTCACTCTGACATGAAAAGGCATTTTCTCCATCGTTCAGATTAATGTAAAAAAAACAAAACACAAGCAGGACTTGAGTCCACACAATCAGAGAGGGAGCAGACAGCAATATTATGTCTTATGAAAGTCAGTGTTTTTCAGTAAACAACTTAATAACGCTTCCTTTTCCTCTGAAGGAAAAATAAGATAATTTCTCGAGCTCGTACTTCAAACAATAAAGGATAAATAATGAGACTTTTTAAAAGTAACTCTTCCTTGTACAGTCAACCGAGCATTTTACAAAACTTTCCTCTATCCACTCCGGATACGAGTGTGTCTTTGTTTCCTGTGTAGCTGTGCTGTCGATGTTGTCATGCACATAAAGGGGGACTAAAAATACTTTTTTAATACTTTGTATTCCTAGTAAAATCAAAGGTCAAGATCAGATAAGGTGTTTGTATTCACACACGTGCCTCTGTGTGCATATAAATAACTATTTTCCGCGGCTGACTGCAGTTTTCACTATAATTACGATGTGGTTATAGTGTTTTCTTTAATCGTGTGTCACTGTGATGTTGTGTTATCTTCCTCACTTGGAAATAACCGCCTTCTTATTAACGCTTGCTCTCCTGCTCCCTCCTCCTCCTGCTCCTCCTCCTCCTTGCCAAAGATGGCTGGGGATGGTGAAGGCGTCCACGCTCATGCCCATGGTTTTAGAGGGGATGGTGCTAAACTCCTTCCTGTCTGAACTGTATTTGTAGATGGACTCCACCTGGGTGGAGCTAATTGTCCGGGGACCTATGCCGACCAATCGTACCAGCTCCTGGGAGTCGGGGTTCATGGTGTAAACACCTCTGAACTGGCAGCTGGAATCGCGGAAGAGGATGAGGAAGTGGTTAGCCTGAGACTTCTCCATCTCCTGAGGTTGGATGAAAGGGAAAGAAATGCAGCTGTTTCAGTTTTAATTATCTCCAAACATGTCGATAAGTTCAGTGCCTACGAATTCACAAGTAAATGAATTCATGACGAGATTTAATTCCTCGAGAGATGAACCACAATGGTTCCGTTGCAGCATCAAAGTTTATAAGAAAAGATCTGCGGTTCAGTTAGTTGTGGTGTGGTGACAAAAGGTTTAGTTCTTTAATTCCTAAATAATTTTTTTCAGAAGAGCACAGTGTGTTTGGCAACGGCAACAGAGTACAGAAGGACTCTGAATATGGACTGAGTAATAAACTGAAATATACAACCCTCCAGCTGTTTTTATTTTCCTAAAATGGCCCTAATACGCCGTTATAAGATACTCAGTTATTCGTTAAAGGAGAGGGTTTTGTTGATGCTTCATTGAAGTTGGTATCTTAGTGGTTGAGACTGCAGAGTCGCTGACTTTAGCTTTTTATATCTACAATCACATTCAGGCTGCAGAAATCATTAAAGTGTGGTTAATTTGTAAAGATTATCTTACTGAAGAAAACATATAATTGACATAAATCCACTCTGATAACGTAACACATTTAAATACAGAATAAAAGAAACTCTACCTCAACTATCTTCTTTTTCTGTGACTCGTTGACCTTTCCAGCCAGACAGCAGCGGGAGAGCGCGTTATGAATGATAAATTTGTTGGACTTGAAACTCAGTTCTTTGAAGAGCTTCAGGCCTGAAAATATAAACACACAATACCAAAACTGTGAGCATTTTGGCAACGCATAGGAGTATTCATGTACTCTGCAGTTATGGTTCTGTGCCTGTGTATTCTGGGGCAGGTGACGTCCCGTTGGAGCCGCTCTCCCAGTCCTTGTCTCCGTTCTGATTGGCCAGTCGACTTGGCATTGCACATCCTGCTGGCGAATTAGGACGGCTGCTGGAGACACATCGCACAATGAGCCAAAGATGACCAATTCATCATCACCAACAGAGTCATGAGTGATACCGGTCTCTCACACCTCCTCCACAAGTTCCAGTTTTGTTGATGATGTAATTTTTTTTTCTGCATGAGAAATTAACTATGTAACTCTACTTTAAACTGGAGTCGAGCTCTTTCCACTGTGAATCTACCAGGAAGCCAATTTGCATATAAACTAACATGTAGTCAGAGTTAATATGCTGAAGCTTGACCCACATACATAATATTTTTAGTGTTCTGCTAAAGTTGTTAACATGTTAACATTAACATTTACATCTAAGGTAATGATAGCAGCATGTGGCCTTCGTGCTGTTACTGTAACTTCATAACTTTATCGTGTTAGCATTAACATGGAGGAACTATTGCACAAGTGGAATATTTTGGCCCCCTCATCACAGTAATCTGGAATAATGCATTTCTGCACCAAATTTCACGGCAATCTATCTAATAACCGCTGAGGTATTTTACTCTGGAGAAAAGAATTGGACCAACAGATCATCAGTTCAGTGTGCAGCAGATTACCTGTTAGGTTTCTTATTAGGATTTCCTGGCTCATCTGTTGCTGCCAGGTTGAGGGAGGAGTGGGAGTAGACTTTGGTCAATTTATAGCCTGGAGAAAGATAATGAAATCATTCATTCATAAATCATCTACTTGATCTAAGATAACTGTTTCACTTTTCACGTCACCAGTTGCTCCTTTGGCCGGACTGAGCTGTGTTTCCTCCCTGGTCATGCTGCGAGGCCGAGAGCGGCTTTTCTTAGCCGATGATCGGCCTTGATTAGACGTTTTCTGCCGCAGCACTTTGTCAAAGTCGTCCATAATCCTGAGCTGTTGCCGCCACGCATACTCCCCTCGCGTAAAATCCCCCCGACGGGCCGGAGTCGCAGGAGGCGTGGGTGATGGGGAGGTGGTGCCTGCAGGAGGTGTATTGGAGGGAGAAGCTGCCCTTTTTTCTGAAGATGGAAATCTGAGCGCCAAAGATAAAAAGAGGGATGCTTTGAGCAAATCATGTTTGGAGCCTGTAAGATGACAAAAGTAACCAGTGCAAACCTGGATTCATCGTGCTAAGACACACATGGGCTTGTTTTACCTGTTTTCCCTTTCTTGTTCATGCCACTGCCGCCTCCTCTTCAGCTCCTCTGTTCTCTTCTGCTGTCTCTCCAACAGGACGGCTCGACGCTGGGCCATATCTCCCCCGCTATGTATGTCTTCCTACAAGGAAGCAATCATATACACATCTGTCATAGCAGGAATAACGCTCATGGACAAGTTTAGTCCTGTTGCCCTTTTCCAAGCACTTACCTTAAAGAAGAATCCTATTCCTCCTCTGGTTTCCAGCTCATTCTGTTCCCCGCTTGGTTCCAAAGTTCCTGTCTGTCCTGGTTGTTCTTTGGGTTCAGGGTGTTCTTCTGGTAAATCCGGGGCTTCCGCAGCCAGATTCAGCTGCTCTAAAGGATCGAAGGGGTCCGTGACGAGACCTCTCGCAGGTTCAGCAGCAGATTCTGTGTGATCACTCATGGAGTCGGAGGAAAACTCCTGCCCTTCATCTGTGGGTTCATCACTGCCTCCCTCTGGCCCCCCAAGAGAAGATAGCGACGCCTCAATGAGGCTGCAGCGTTTCTCTGCACCGCCGCCTCTCGCTGCTCCACTTACTGCACTGTATGCAGCAGAAAGGGACAAAGTTTCACTCTCGAATGAGCACTCTGAAGGAGCGCCGGAGCTGCTGCCACCAGCAGCCCTGGGACGATCTTGTCTGGGCTGCGACAAGACCGGCAGCCCTCCAACAGACTCCGTGTCCTCCTGCTCCAGCTCCAGGCTGAACTGGGTGGGTGTCTCACTGGAGCCTGTTTCTGATGTGTTCTCGTCAGCCTGCTGTTGCTGGGCAGGCTGAGGAGATTCCTGAGGAGTCTGGGGTCCACCAATACGAAAGGAAGAGGAGGTCTGAACCTGGCACTTGCTTGGGGACACGCGGCGCAAGTGGGGGAGCGTGTCCACGGTCTGGGTCACCGTCAAGACCCGATTGAGAGGAGGGAACTTGAGTTCTGATGGCCGTGGGTGGGGGTGATGATTTGGGGGGCGTGGGTAGTGTTTGGGGCTGCGAGGCGTGGAGGACGAGTGAATCTTGGTACGAGGAGCAGGGCAGGAGGAGGAGATGACAGTTTTTGGGGAGGTGGACAACGAAAGAGCATGAGAACGTCGTGATGGAGAGGAGGCGGAGGGGGCATTGGAGCTGGAAGGGATCACCCAAGCTTTGCTGTTGTTCTTGGTCGGCGTCTTTGTTGGGGTTCTTGGAGGCGTCTTTGTCGGAGTGTGGGGAGGGGTTCTGGGTGGTGTTTTGATGTTACTTCTGGGTGTTGATCTTGGAGTGCTTTTGGGTGTATTTCTGGGTCTTTGGTTGCTCATGAGCTGCTGTTGCTGCTCTGTAAGTTTCTGCATATCCTTTTGGAGCGACTGCAAAGCGTCACTCAGTTTCTGGACAACTTCATTATACTCCACGAGGACACCTTCCCCTGCTTTCTCTTTCTCTGCACCTTTCTTACTTTCAATAGAAAATGTGACCTGTTTCTCCAGCCGAGGAGGATTTGAAACAGGAAGCTTCTCTTTGTCCTTATCGTCCTCTTTTTCTTTTTCCTTCTTTTCTTTCTCTTCCTCCTGTTTCAGTTGCTCCTCCATGCGGGTGAGGCGTTCCTCCAGGGTGAGATTATCTTCCACGGCGCCCTCCCCTCCTCCCTCTCCTTGCTCTCTTTTCAGCTGAAGGAAAGCAGTTTTTCCCAGCCTCTGTCTGTGTTTGGCAAAGATTGCTTCAATGCGTCTTTTTTGGGCCTCAATGCTTTTGCGTTTCTCCTCCAGTCGGGCTCCCAGCTCCCAGGCCTCGGAGCTGGGTTCAGGGCCTCGAGGACCAAGGCTGTCCTGGTGACCAGGTGCCCCCGCTGGGGTTGATGGTGTATGTGGAGTTCCTGGGGTCGTTGGGGTCGGAGCGGTGGCCGACTCCTCTCCGGGAGCAGCGGGATGTCTTCGTCTGTTGTCCCGTCGCTCAGCAAAGCTTGTCATTCTTGGACTATTGCTGGTGCTTTGGTTCCCTTGGCGACCGTTATTGGGTCGAATATTACCGGGGGCGTTTCTTGGGGCATCGTCCGATAGTTCAGAGGAATCGACGCTGCCATCTCGTAGAACAGAGTCATCGTCACGTGACATCTCAGAGCTCCGCCCCGATCTCTCCCTCCTCTCTCCCCTTCCTTGCCTTTCCGAATCACCCACTTCTCCTCCAACGGGCCGGTAAAGGACTCCAGAGCGACAGGGAGCAGAGCTACTCAGCTGGGGATTGTCCTCTTCAGGAGAATGCAGGAAGAAACCTGCAGGGGCACCTTCAGGGCGCAATCTGGGCTCAGGCCTTCCAGCCAACACTCCTCTCCCTCCTTTCTCCGGCGTCCTTCCCTTCTTTCGATCTTTGCCGGGAGTATGAACCACCTGCAGCGCCTCCTCTATGGTTGGCAGCTCTCCTAAAGGTGCCCCATGTGCATAAGGGCCCCAGGAAGAACGCTGCGATGGGGCTGATGCGCTGACTAGGTGGCTGATGTCCTCTGGAGAGCTGTACTGGACACAGTTCATCCCTGCTGAAGTCACCGGCGATGTCATTGCAGGGATGCCGTTGGTTAGGCTGTCAGTGCTGACAGAGCGAAAGACAGAATCTATTGGGTTTCCCATGACAATGTCAACATCACTGTCCAGCCCAAATGGGATGCTGAAAGTCACTGCGGACAGAGGACGACTGCAGAGAGGTGGGTGATGATGGAGGGGTGGACCAATGAATGGGTTGTGCCAGACAGGATGGAAAAGCCGAGACCACAGAAGCCAAAGAAAGAAAGAAGATTAAATTAAGATAAAATATGAATGCAAGACAACATTTACTGCAGAAATCACACAAAGCTTTGATGTGAATCTACCTGATTTGTTTCTTTGTCCAACTTTTGTTCTCTGAAAAGACAAATAAGAAAAGAAATAAATGAATCTACGAATGGTTATTCATTTCAATGAAACACATTCCTGGCTTCTTCTTCTTTCTTTTTTTTTCTTTTTTTTTACCTGGGGACACCGGAGAGGAGATGGGCACAAAGGGTTGCTTGAAGATAAAGGAAGGAGATCCGCTGAAACAGAACAAAACAGTCCAAAAACAGAGAAAAGAGTAAAACTGCGTGTTACGAATTTGATTCTAAGATGAAAACATCAAGCTTTTCTTATTTTTCTTGGCTTGATCAAAGTTTTTTGGACAATAAATTCTGCAGTAGTTCATTTTCAGGGTCTCTACTGGTTCACAACACTCTTACTCAAAACTGTCTAACAATGTGATCAGTCCTTTAACGTGTTTTGTCCAAAATTATGAGAAAAAAGTGGCTCTTTGTTAAAGACTGCTTTTCCCCACGATGCTTCTAATACCTGTTGCTGTGTCCGGTGATAGGACTAGTACAGTCCAGTAACCCCGAGACATCTGAAAGACACAGAGTTACGAGTTTCAGAGGCTGATGTTTTGTTTTGTTTTGTTTTTTTTTTGTTGTTGCAGATACTACATGAATTAGAAAACGTTTCTACGTCACAGACCTGTGAGGTCGATGGGCTGTAAGGGCCGGACAAATTCTGGCTTCTTGACCTCAAACCACTCCAGCAGTTCCGATATGAAACTCATGATGTTCAACTGAGGGCAGAAAAGGCACATTAGGAAACCAATAAGATGATCGAAATAGCAAAGTTAACATAGTCAGCAGTTCTTGTTCATGTCTGTAACTCCCTGTTTTTCTTCTATTGATGGTTTAAAGCCTTAAAAAACGGAATTTCCTTTATCCACTCTTCAGTGATATTGTCTTAGTTGAACACACTGATGCTGGTTTGTGTTTGTATCTCTGGTTTTGCTTCTCACTGGGTGAAAGTTGGATTTATTTGGGAGAAGGATGAATATAAGTTATTTCCACCAACAGTTGAAAAATATAGGAGCAGCAATCTAATGGCTCGCAGTTTCATCAAGCACAACTATCGTAGGGAGTTTGGAGGCGGTAATGCTTACGTGGAGAACGGGGGGAGCGTAGAGCAGGTCCTCTACAGCGAGAGGGCAGCAGCTCTGCAAACTGCTCTCACAAAACTCTCTGATCAGCTGCAGGTTGTAGAGACTGTCAGCCACTGACATGGTGTCCTTCAGGCACACATCTGGAGAAGACCCAGGCGGACACGGCCATTATTATGTCATGTGTGTTTTTAAACATATTAAATGTTTAATTTATTAAATTAATAAATTATTGTTTCTGAAAATGTCTTTATTTTTATTTAAGATCCCACGCTTTTTGGAAACGTTTTGGTTTTCATAATGGGCCCATCATTTAAGCTGTTGTCAGCATACATTAGCCAAATATTAATATTTCAACATCTAACATCAGTGTGTGTATCTGTGTTAGCTCCGAGTTCATGTGTGTACCCTCCAGAGGCAGCAAGCTGGGGCAGTAGTAATGCAAAACAGCAGCTACTGCGCAGCCATTAGACAGATCTTTGACCGCAGAGACCAGAGGGAAAGTAGGAGTCAGCTTGGACTGCACTTTGTCCTTCCTATAGCGGATCTAGAGAGGGGAGAGAGGGGAGGGGGAGGAGGAGGAGGATGAGAAAGAGAGGAGGGTAAAAAGAGGAAGAGTCCTCCAAAGACAGGTCGGAAACAGAAACGGCAAATGGACACGTGAGGGAACGAGAGGAGAGAAAATTACAGACATGAAAATGGAGGTTCACGCTATGTTTAGAGAGTTCGAACGGAGGCAAAAGAAAATGCAAAACCAGCGAGGACTGTCTGTCTCTCTGATGACAAGCTAAACCATGACTCAAACTGTGCAGCCAGCAAAACTCCAGGAAAATTGTTAAGAGAAGAAAAGCCCACAAAAACAAAGCACAAGACCAGTGATGCCTCAATTAAGGAACATTTGCACAAACACACAAACGCAAACACCAACCAGAAGGTGCAGTGGAAAGTTGTGGGGTTCTTTTTAGGTAATAATAAAAAAAGAAAACTGTGGGATCCTCCAGTGTCCATGCAGCAGAAACAAGCACTAACAACACTTTGATCCTTCACTTCTGATCAGGTAAAAACTTTTAAGTGAATTTTACTTTTGCTCTTTTAAGTGTGCACATGGTGTCAAATACACCCAACAAAAAAAAAAAAAAAAAAAGATGCATGTCAAAGTGCATCAGCTCTAACAAGTGCTGCTAAATGATGCTGTGCAGCCGTGTTGCAGGAGTACAAAGAAATCTGAGCCAGCTGATGAATACTCCTGTAACATGGCTTTAAGACACAAAGAAAGTAAAATATAAATAAATATGGTTACATTTTGTTTAAGGCTGATGAGTTTTACTTGGTCCATCCAGCCTCGGGGTTGGATTGGCGATTGGTGTGCAGTCAGTCAGTCAGTCAGTCATCGGTCAGCAGAGTGGGAGAGGTGTGGCGATTGGCCAGGTAGGTTAGTCAGTCAGTCGGAGTGCATTGCAAAGGGAGACCTGGAGGATGAGGGTGAGACAAG
Source organism: Remorina albescens (assembly GCA_034769265.1). NCBI lineage: Eukaryota > Metazoa > Chordata > Actinopteri > Carangiformes > Echeneidae > Remorina > Remorina albescens. The sequence continues at coordinate 24,519,908 of CM068487.1, forward strand.
AGGGAGGTCTTATACGTTACCACTGGCGGCTTATTCCCCGACTCCTTCAAACAAAAAGCGATTGCATGCTGGATGGGGGGGATGGCAGAGAGAGGGAAACAAGCATAAATGACAAGGGGGCCGATCATCGTGGGAACCGCCACACCATAAAATCACATGACAGCGCTCAGGGCGAGAGGAGCAACGGAGGAGGAGGAGGAGGAGAGGAAGGGGGGGAAAAAAAGGGGGTGCACAGGTAGTTTAATAAAGAGCAAGTAACTCCACCTCCTTCCCTCCTCTCCATCATCTCCTTCTCCCCCCTCTGCTCTGAAAATCTGGGCTGTTTGAGATGAAACTGATGGCTGAATGTAACAGAGTCAGAAACACCCTCATGATTCAGAACAACATCAGCTGATCATAATAATAATAATAATAATAATAATAATAATAAAAACAGTTATGGTGATAAATATATTACAGGACATTTCAGTAGTCTGTGATTGGTCAGTTGAAAATGTCACCCACACAAAGGCACTTTTCATTACCGGACAGATAAGAGGTATGTGTGGCATTTCCAGCAGGCACACTAAGGTCAGCCATGGCGGACAGACAGACTCAGAGAGAGAGACAGCACAGGAAAACACTTACGGGGACTAGTTTCCAGTACCAACGGGTGGACTGACACTGCCAGAGAGCACGACAGATAAACCAGAGGGAGAAAACAGAGAAGCAGAGCAAGGTCGGAGTTAGAAGAAATGAGAGACACTTAATGGGAAGTAATCACATACGTGAGTGTGTGTGTTTGTTCTGGGAAATATTTTTAATCCAAGAGTTGTGTTTTGGTTTTTTTTTTTTTTCATGTCACTGTTCTGCTGTTCATGATTTTTATAACATTTCTGGCATAATGATGATGAAAAACAGCTCACTTCACTCCTGGGACTCAGTTTGGGTCCATTATTGTGTTTTGACCTTTTGCGATACAACTCCAGTTTGAATTGAGTCTGAAAGTCGTTTGGTGGAGAATCTGAGCTCATCTGGCCGAGGTTAAAGTTTCTTTCCTACTGTGTGTGTGTTTTTGTGTGTGAGTGTGTTGCAGGTTATTTTTTTACCGTATCCGGAACAGGCTGCAGGTTGTTACTCGTCTGCGACTTAACGGGCTCCTCCTCTTCTGTGCTTTCTCTTAACTTCTGGTTCAGCTGTATGTGACGGGAAATAATATTTTATTAAGGTTTTAATTGGGGAAAAAAATGTGTGTGTCCTCTAATCTTGTACCTCTATCGATGGGAAACAACGTGGGCTCACCCTGTTGACCCAGAACAGCAGAGCGTTCTCCCACGGAGAGCCGACACCCATCTGCTCCGCCTCCGCCGCCATCTTCACCCGACCGACCGTCTCTTTAGCAGCCAGTGACATCAGAGCGTCCATCATGGCGAGGTGGGATTTCTGCACCAATCAGGAACAGTTTAACCACGTGAGCCTCTCTCACACACGGTGACAGATTTGAACCAAAACAAAATATACAAAAAGATGCAAAATTTCGATATTTTAGCTCAGTTCAGTTTTTGTATCATTGCTGATTAACTTTTTTTGTTTGAGTGTCAAAGAGCTCAGTTAAAAGAAACACAAAATTACCACAAAGAGCCACCAAACCAATGACACACCCGGTCTACTGTCTCTGTTGATCCCCTAAAATGAGTGTGTGTGTGTGTGGGGGGGGGTCTCCATTTTCTCTTAACCCATCCATAAAGCTGAGGATTTCAGAGTCAGCATAAACTGAGCTCATGTAGTATCAGTACGACTCTATCAACCTTATTTCTTCCTCTTTTTTTTTTTTGTTTTGTTTTTAAACCTTTTTACTTTGTTCTCTCTCCCTTCTTTCCTTCCTTATATCCTTCTCTCTCTCCCTTCTTTCCTTCCTTGGAAAATGAAGGAAAGGAAGGAGTGAATGAAAATCCCACAAATCCCACAAATCTTTTTTTTCCCTTTTTAATACAAAAGCTGAATCACTTTGATTCAAACTATCAGTGTGATGTAATGTAAATCAAACATGGCTGACAGAAAGAACACTGACTGTCTTGATGGGGACTTTGCTGAGGTCCTCCTCGGTGACGTCTACGTCCTGGACCCTTGGAGCGAAACCCCTCTTGATCAGGAACTGCAGCAGGGCCGAGTTGTCGGCGGGGGAGCCCTGCGACGGCGGCACAGAGACCCCGTGTGCCTGGGCCAGCAGGGCCTGAGCTCGGCAGTAGATCTCCGGGGAGAGGAGCAGCTTGGACACGGCCGGCTTGAGGTGTTCTTGTTCATACTGGTCTTTGTAAAGCGGCTCCCGCAGCTCCACGGGGACATTTTCTGAGGAGGGAGAGAGAAAGTGACCCACTGAGCTTCTTTTCTGCAGATATTCACGGCCTCCAGAGGATAGATCTTCAACACAGGTTCGGATTTCTGGATTTTAGAGAAATGCTTCTGCCATGACGTTTGTTTACACATATTCATTGTGTTTACCTTCATCTGCAGGTCCAAGTGAAACATCTCAACAGCTACATGTTGTTTCCAACATGATGAACCATAGACATTAATGATCCTCTACCACAGAGTTCACATTTGTGGTTTGTTTGGTGAATTGCTATGAATTGTGCTCCAGATTATTATGTCCAATCCAAATAATTAGTGAGCCATTTATTTAGGTGAGTTTAACATTTGGCTTTAATGCCAAAAACTGACCTGCAAACTAACAACATTCCCATGAGCCTCAGCTGTATGTGTTTAATGTTAATTAACCAGCGTTTGGGCTGATGTCAGATGCTTAGCTCAGCATCTTTGTATGATCCTTCTGCATAAACTGGTGCACAGCCTCCTGGAGAAAGGAAGCAGGAGAGCTGCTATCGAAGGCCGCAGTGGACAAAGACACAATCGTGATTACAAAGTCACAAGAGCTCAGAATTTAGATTTCAGTAGAAGGTTGGTTCAGGCTGAAAAAGTCACCTCAAATCATCATCTATTCTCAGAACCCCGAGGCCGTTTCTGGTCCAGATATTTAATATTTTTCTGCTTTGCTGCAGAGAAACTGGAAGAAATGAAAAAAAAAAAAAAACCCCAAAAAGAGTCATCGCCTCCACAGCACATTTCTGCTTCCTTTAACTCCAGTGCACGAAACTGCTTCGTCAAGCCATTGTCCCATTCGGGGAAGGTCACAGAGGTCACACAGGCTGCTGCCTAGAGACTGCAGCTCCACTGTGTTTTCTGTTCTGACAGAGAAAAATGAAATAACTCCTGCACAAAAGTGAAGAAGTTCTCCTGCAGTGAAAATTAGGCGCCTGCAGGAGAAGATAATGTCATCATCTGCATGAACGGCTCAGCTCGGCTCAGCGAGGGTTACCCGGACAGGAATGTGGGATCGCATGTTGAAAGATCTTTGATGTGCGAGACGCTCGGAGCATGAAGAGTGGGTCACTTCATAGACACACACACACGCACACACTTTCCCGACTGACCCATATTCCAGGTCTGCAGCTTCTGGACGGCTGCATGACGAGTCAGGATAATCCTGAAGATTGAAGTGTAGTGTCACTACATGAACAAGAGTTCGAACACACACGACGCCGCAGTGTGACGCACACTTGGGGTTAAACCGTCGCCTTTCACACTCTGCAGCGCTGGCAGGAAATGGGACTGCCGTCACTATGGGAACAGTGGAAATGGAAAGGGTCCATTCTGTCCACGGCAGCGGAGGCAATGAGACCGGACTACAGAGTAGGACTCAGCTAACCCGCTTAAACATGAAGCTAATTAAATCTGGAAAAACAGAAATAGGCCCGTGCAGCTCAAATAGCACAACATCGTCACCAAACACAAGCTCATACAAAGACACAAACACACGCTCAGCGCTCCAATTATTGATTGCTTTCTTAATTAGACTCACTGCTTCATTGATTTGTCAGAAAACTGTGAAAGAGCTTGTTATAATTTCCCAAAGCGTAATCTAAGAGCTCAAGATCTCTCTGTTTTTTTTTAAATGTGAACACTGATCTGCAGACAGACGTTGATTTTAGCTTCATATGCAGCCAAGAAAAGTAGCAGGCAGGCATGAACCCGTCGTTGAAGCATCGACAAAATCAAAATATGAGTCAAAGCTGCTTTAAAGGGAAAACTGACTAAAAATAATCTGTCACCAACGCCATCTTAATAACTTATGCCAGTATTTCTTCTTATTGTATATTTATTGCTGTCTCTTTGTCACGTCTACATTTCCCTTTTGACTCAGTCTGTTTTATTTACTGCTCTCATCTAATTTGTAAATTATTTTGTGTTATGATTTTTGACTGAATTATCTTGATACCAAAGGTCCATTAGTTTAAATTTTATACTTCACTTTGAATGCTTTTTCTGTAGTTCACGCCGTAGCAGTTCTTTCTCCTCACAACAAATAGGTTTTGGGTTTGATTCCCAGGCCTGAGGCCTTTCTGCGTGTGGCGTTTGCATGTCCTTCCTGTGCGGGCTTCTCGGCCCCTCTGATGCACCAAACAGAGACAAGCATAGGCGTGAATGCCCCAATGGGCAATTTTATAGCCACTGATGATTATCGTGTCTTCGGACTGTGGGAGGAACACAACACAACTGACACACAGAAAGGGAGCTGAAGCTGTGAGGCAACTGTGTTAACCGCTGCCTCGATCTATAAGAAAAATTCAGCATGTGCAGGTAGAAAGAAGGATTGTTTGAGTCGCATGTGTGACTTTATTTTAACAATTTTCTTCTGGGCTTCCATTAAAATTTTATGAGACGCCCACTGGGCTTTTTCCACAGCTGACAGACAACAATGAAGCCTCCCTCGTGTGTGTGTGTGTGGTTCCAGCTCATCTCCCCTCCTGTCCTGCTGACTCCAAGACTAGACGCAAATATAACATGAAATTCTGTCTGAAGCTATTTTACTACAGAAGGAAAAAATTACATAACGGACAAGTGTGTAAGACTACTATTGTAGTTTAGTCAGCAGAGCTTGAACACACACAGACCTGACTGACGTTTGACTGGGACGTCCTTTTTGTGCCACTGAATCAGTTATTCTGCAAAATAAATCCAAATGTACTCCGATCTCGAACAGGATTTGCTGATTTTCTGGGTTGTGTATTATTATGAAGGGAAGACATTTGTGTTTTGACCTGTTGGTTGGACCACAGAAACACGACGACGCTCATGATGTATCCGACATCACTTTCCTTCTGTTCTTACATTTGATACACTCCAGATAGTCACCATAGATAAACTGATGGATGATGAATATGATCATGGATTGCAGCACCTTTGCAGTATGATGTCATCCAACCCAACAGCACACCACAAAGTGTAGAGAGACCACAGAGGGTCTGCATCTCTGACACTGTGGTGACAACGACAACAACAACAACAACAACACAACACCGAGCTCAGTGACAATAAATCTGACTACACTGAGTCTTTTTCATTCTAAAGGAAAACGTCCAAATGATTCTGCAGCGCTTGCTGAATTTGTTGCACACTCCATTGTCTCGTCTTGCAGGATCCACCATGTCACCTTCACGGCGTGCGTGAGTAACACTGACACAAATACTGTGCGGGGTTGACCCATTTACAGCCGACCCGCACACAAAGAGCCCGCATATCTATCCAGGTGAGTCTGATCAGTCGGATCTGACAAAAGGTCTTTGTCGGGGAGATCCGGACTGACGGACCACATCTGCGTCAGCAAACCGGCTCCAAGTCCTCCTCAGTTAACAAGGTTATAGAGCTGCACATGAGGCCGATCCGGATGGATGCTGACCCCCCCCTCCTTCTGATCGGTGCCAAATTAAAAGCACATACAGCCATATTAAGCGCCCCACCCAAACGGGGGTCGGTGTACCTGCAGAGCCGTAGGACTTCGACAGCAGCCACCGGACGCTGGCGCAGATCTTGGCCCGGTTGAAGTCGTACTGGTCCAGCGGTTTGATCTCCGGCACCGAGAAGGTGGTTTTCATCGCGCCGGGAGAGTCCACCATGGCCGGGCCGAGCCGCACCGACTAACCCGGAGGAGGAGGAGGAGGAGGAGGAGGCGGCAGCGGCGACACCGCACCGGGAAAATATGAAGAGGAGGAGGAGGAAGAGGAGGAAGAGGAGGGATGATGGAGGAGGAAAAGGAGGAAGAGGAGGAGGAAGAGGAGGAGGGATGATGGAGGAGGAAAAGGAGGAGGAGGGATGATGGAGGAGGAAAAGGAGGAAGAGGAGGGATGGTGGAGGAGGGCCCTGTGATGCAGAACCAGATTGGAACAAATTTTTTGTTGTTGTTGTTGTTGTTGTTGGTTTGTTTTGTTGGTTTAATGATAAAACCACAAAAATCTCAACATCAAGCGAGAATATATTAAAATATTGTGAAAATCTTCAACATGGAAAATAATCCTGTCACTTATTCTATCCAGCGGCCCCCATAAACGTCACAAGCCCCCCCCCCCCCCCCCCCAAAAAAAAATACAAAATAAAAAAAAATCATCTTTCATTTTCCGATTTAAAGCAGCATCAATAACAGGCTGTATGATTGAATTAATTTTAATTGAAATGTTTCCTCTAAAATAAATATAAATATATATTATTATATAATACTAAATATAAAATGTTGTATTATTATAATTATTGATCATCATCTCTTTTCAGTTTTTGGCTGCCTGAGGAAATACATCAGACTCAGTGTCAGCTTTCCTCCTCATGGAGGAGCCATTGAGCAAAGCAGCAACTTCAGCCCATCAGCAGACTCATCACAATCTGATCCAAGTGCAAAAAAAGTTAAAAGTCTCCATGAACGTGGTGTTTGAGGGCAGATCCCACATCCTGTTTAACTTTCAGTGGCTTCAGTGTTTCCGTCTGGAGTTATGAAATCCAGGTTTTATGGACACATCAAACATCACCTGATGGTCCAGGTAACAAACTCGATATTCTTCTCTGCACTGTGACTACAGAATCTGAAAGGAGCCATTGACTGAAGCAGGTTTGGATCGGGGGGCCTCAGCCATCTGAACTAACATATCAACTGGCTGTACACTTTATAAAATCAACCCAGCGCAACTCGATGAGGAAACAATGGCACATTTAAACCTTAAATATGCTCTTACACAGAAAGGATGCAGTGCACCGTGTCCTCCATCACTTTTTCTGGAAGCCGGTTGGAAAGAAGTCTGCTGACAAGAGGAAAAAAAATATATTACAAAATGTTGATAAATGTTGACAGGTTTTTTTTTTTCATGAATATCTGTAAAATTATGGCACAATCTTCACACTGTCTGTTCAGGAACTTACCAGTTAGAGAACAAACATTTCTTTACAGGTTTTCTCCTTCTTCTTTTGATCAAATGTTATTGGCACCTCTAATTAATAGTGAAAAATAGAGGAAACTGCTGAAGGTGTCATCTTCTTATCATCGCAAATCTGCAAAGTGTAATTGGAAGTTCTCATATGAACTTGTTTCTGATATAAAGGTGTGAACTGGGTGGATTTTGTCACTACTACTGGACTATTATGACAGTTCTGTGCCTGCTACCATGTGAAGGTAACAGACAAAATAAACATAATAATTAAAAAAGAAAACTATGTGAATATTTGAAAAAATTTTAAACTTTTCCTGCACTCTTTGAGATGTCGATGTCAGTGCATCTTCTATGGTCGTCATTTGGTGTTGCTTTAAATGTCTTATTGGTTTCTGTTGGTCAGTTAAGGGTGGAGTGAAACACACAGTCTGAAATTATCAACCAGAATAATCAACCCAGCAATGTTTTTCAGTTCAGACTTTTACCATCATGAAGAGTCTAAATTTTTTTGTCAAAAGTTTTAAGACATCTTGGTGGCTTCCAAACCGCAGAGACACGATCAGATGGGAATGTGACAGGACCAGTTTGTTTCTCGTCTGGTGACTGCAGGTCAAATGAAACAGGGAAATGAAGAATACATGTTTGGCAGCTGAGCTTTCTCTCAGAGCTTGTGCGGCTGTCATCAGCTGTGTGATCTGATGTGTAGTGTGATGCTACAAGTTACAGCTTCATTATTTTTGGACTCGCGCTCAACAAAGAACAAACCAACTTCTCCTCTGACGGACTTCCTACAAGAAAAAAAAGGTAAGCTTGTCCATTTATGTCTGTGTGTGTGCACGTGGTGTCTAAACAAGAGTACGTGTTGACTTGTACCTCTCTACATACAATACAACATTATTTAATTAGACAATTTTATTCAAATCTTATTTGTTTAAACTCTATTTTGCCATCTTTTGTGCAACAGTACCTAAATGTTTTACTTTAATACAAAGTTAAGTATTTCCAACATGTTTTATTCTATAAAAGTTCTTAGTTGAAACAATCCTGAAGCTGTAATGTTAAAATTAAAACACCACTGAATCAGCGACATTAAAATATTTTACTTTAAAAGCCGTTAACCTGAATCCATATGCTTCATTTCTTTAACATGTATTAATGTGTTAATGGAATATGTTGCTGTTTAAACACTTTATTGTTTTTCCAGAATAATCTTTGTGTTCAGGCCAATCACATTTTCATTCCTCCTGCAGGTGAGCTGACAATGGGAGGCTCTTCCTCTAAAAGGACCCTCTTTTGGCAAAAGAAGAAGAAGAAGCGGTCGCCTCTGAACAAAACCTGGAGTCAACTGAGGGGGGCGCTGCCCCATAAGAAACGAAAGAGGAAGAGTATTCTGTCTCTGGACAAACTGAACTTGGGTAACCTGAGGAAGGAGAAGAATTCCCAGAAGAGATTCTCATTGCCAGCTGACAAGAAAGAGCCGATATCGCTGAAAAGATTCTCACTTGGTAACATGAAGAGGGAGTCGATCCAGACCGCTTCAGCAGGAAGGAAGAACGACAGAGGAGGGCTGGGAGAAGTAAGAGACCAGATAAAGAGGAAATTTTCTCAAGAACCTATCAAAGGGCTCCGCGCTCAAACCAAGGTTGTTCCTCCCTCCACGAATCCAAAGGAAAGAAGTGACTCAGACAGACAGAAAAATCCACCTACAGCGTCCAAAGAGAAAGCCAGTGGCCTCCTGAGATCAATTCGTCCAACAGGATCCAAAGCAAAGGGACAAATTAAACCTGATGAGCTCTGAGTTTGGTTGGCAAAGCAAAAGGAAGGACGTCAGCGAGGAGTGTCACAGTCAAGTGTCATGTCTGAAAATAAGACACAACAAACTGAAAGGCCTGGATGTCAGTTACATAAATGTAACATTAATTAGCTGCAATACATTTAACACAAAGCTTAACATCATTCGCCACCTTTGTCCTGTTTGGATATTTCTGGGTAAAACCCTAATAATAATAATAATAATAATAAATTGACAAGCTGGATTTCCCTTTATGTTGCATCTGCTAGCAAATTTGTTTAGTGCACTAAATACTGTACATCACATCTACTACCACAATCTGATCATAAATAAAAGTGTTGTATCACAGACAATTTCAATTTCAGCATACAGAGGACTGACATGATGCAGACAGTGTTAGCAGCACACAGTGACCACAGCGAGAAAATACCAACTTCTTTATGATGAATTTTAACCATAGCAGAGCTTCCTAATGGGTACATCAGACCATAAACTGGATCTGATCCACTGAGCTAAAATGTGCATCAGGAAACTCGGGTCTCCTCCGCTTTATGAGGGTTTAAATATCTGGCATGAGTGGCAAGTTTTTTAAAATTTAGGGTAAAAGTGATTTACACTTAAAAATCTGTGACAGTTAAAACACAAACAAAAAGGTGATTCATCGCATAAGAGGGTTATAAAACCAAATTAAGAATTATGTTTATACAGAATTTGATGCTGCTTTTGTTATTTTAAATCAGTGAGAGGTCATTTATATGAACACCTTAAAAATAAATGGATGTGGCCATGTTTATACCCTTTAAGAACAATCTACTCATTTCATTCTTTGATATATTTACTTCAGCTTAATGGTTAACTGGCCTGCGAGCCAAGTGAGAGTCATAACTTAATAGAATACCAGCAAGGTTGATATTAAAATTTGATAAATCCCTTTTGAAGAATTTGTGGGGGGGTCACCCAGCATAACTTGGTCTGGTGGAAAAAGGTGATTGGACCAAACCTGTGAGGAAAAAAAAAGCAGCAACAAGTAATATCATTATCTTCACTGAAGGTTTCCTGGATGAATAAAAAATAAATAACTAGTGAAAACACGAGGGGAGTTCTTTTTATATTTCTAACGACTCCTTAAAGTGGACTAATGATCAGAAAAACACTAAAAAGGATGAACCAACAATTAACTCATTCACAAAACTTTGGAGTCGGACGGTGCTGGATCTCGTCTGTGAGGTTCAGTGGCATTTGTGCAGTTACATGTGCACATGAACCCCAGCAAAAATCAGATTTCCAGTGATTCTATAAACACCCAGTCGCCAATTTATTAGGTACACCAAGCTCCAAGTGAAGCAGTTCTGTGATAAATCCTCCTTTAATGAAGGCAGTTTGTGTTGAGACTCATTCAGAGGAGGTAATTCAACTGTACGATCCTCTCACCAAGTGATTCTGTCATTCTGTCCAACCCGTTCATATCAACAGCTCACAGCACCACAAACTTCTCTGAATAGATCAAACAGTTGAATCAACAATACCAAAAACTGAACCACAAACTTTAAGATCTGAGTGTACCTAATAAACTGGTTTGTGTATACACACACACACACACACACACAAACATGGCACATATTCAGTCAGTTTTTCCGTTCACCGTCAACATGTTCCAGCTGTTCAGCAGCCTCTTCTACTGCCATCTGGTTGGGGGTAAAACTATCAGCTTGTTTATGTCCAAACAGGAAATGTCAGCATCCCCCATGTTGTGCAAACAGCCGGGCCATGTGGAGCGGAGCCTCAAGTCTGCTGCAAATCCACAGAGTGCAAACAAGCCGCTTTCTTCTGCTTCAGCTTCAGAGGATACGTCCATCATCACGTCGGCCATCTTGGATTCTTCTTTGATTGACTGTGACCAACTTAGCTTTATCAGTCACAACTGATTAACAATGTCCGCCGGCAGCAGAGGTGAAAGTCAACAGACTGTGGTCCTGTCACAACAGTTCCTCTGCTGAGGAGAAACAGTCTTTAACATTTGTTTATGTGTGCATACATGGATCTGCAGTTCTCGCTGTCGTGTGTGCATGCAAATCTCCCACGTCTGTCTGGAGTTTATCGTTACTGGAGTTAATCCCAGTTGTTTTAAGTGGCAGGATTGACTTCTGAGCCTTCGTGGATGAGAGGCGACCCGTTGCTCCTCCCTATTGGCACGGCAGTACGAGAATGATAGTTCTACAGACAGAGGTGGAGAGACAGATGAGAGCATGAGGCAAAGGTTGAATCAAGGTAAAAGGTGCAGCAGACAGTCAGTAAACAGGAAGTGAAAAAGAAAGGTGAGAAGATGGGTTAGTCATTTCTAAATTTGCAAAAAAAAGGTTAGAGGTTAAACTCATTTGGATCCCTGACAGAGTTTCCGAAGACGATGAGATCAAATGTACATTTATTCGGTTATCACAGAGAAGAGCAGACAGAGCAGGCAGCCGACGGACGTCACACAAATGACAGATGTAGGCAGATTTAGGATTTATTCATATTAGTTTTAACAATGCGTGTACAAAAATAAACCCAAAATAATATGAAAAAATATTCTGAACTGTCAAAAGAATACCACAGTTTGTTTATAATACGAAGTTAAGTATTAACATGTTGATTAATTATTTCTTTTTTTTTTTAAACAAAGAATATAGGTTATATTTACTGTTATCCCTTTAGTAGCTTTTTTTTTATGGCATTTCCCTTTAAGATTACTTGTCATTAAAAAGGAAGTAAAATTTTCATAGATAAGTCACTGCACAATTTACTCACTTCTGATCTTACCGACGAGAAATGTGTAAAATTTTTTCAGTGAATCCTACCACACGAACATAAACACACACACACACACACAATAGACAACACACTCATGACTGCACAATAAGCAGCTATAAACAGGCTGTGTGTGTGTGTGTGTGTGTGTGTGTGTGTGTGTGTGTGTGGGAGGGAGAGGGGATGACAGAGTGCATGCCTCCAACATGCACACATGCCAGAGTAACCAGTCAGAGGAAATGTGGCAAGGAACATGAGCCAGTCTAACCATCAGCGCACATCTGGACCAGTTTAAAACTGTACAACACGAACACACACACATGCGCATAAGCAAACGGCACATAAAAACGCAGAAACCTGGTGCCAAGTGCATAATGCTGTTGCAATGAGGCAACAGGGTAATTCCCAGCAGAGCCTTTTATAGCATGTGTCAGTGTGACCAGAGATCAGAGTTTGACTGAGGACGCTCTTCTTGATGCAGTTAACTGCATGAACGTACATGTGTGAGGAATTATATCTTTGATTTGGGCCCTAGCTGCACATTTGCACACAGAAATATTTTGTGGTGAAATTATTATCATGCAAAATGCAATCGGAGCTTAAAATCTAGACCTTAGATCTTCTACTTTATAGCTGAAGCAGCAGATGACTGAACCGGAAAAGAGACAGACCACAGATTGTTGAGGCAGCGTTAAGTGGTTGTTATTGTGCCTTTATGTGAATAATGGCAAACACTCCAATTCAGTAAAGAGCTGAAATAAACTACTGATCATTTCTCAACAAAATATCTGTGTGTGGAAACAAAGTCCCAAATATAATACGGGGAAATAGAAATAGCTTCCACCAAAGACAACCTGTGTAACTCGTCCACCAGGTGAGAGTTTGGAAACCCAAATTAATCTGAATACTGTTGTAATTCGATTCTTTCAGCTTTTATGTTCAGCACAGGATGTAAAATCCTCGGATGGCTGCAGTTGGGTAATAGTTTGTATTTTCACCTTCAGATCTGAGTCTGTAGCTGCAGAAATGACTGATCGCTGGCACTGAAAGAACAGAGCTGAGACAGCATGCTGTGCATTTGAGTGTGAGGTGTTTTTCGACGAGTGTCGCCTTCTTTATATGAAATGTATGAAATACACGGCTGTGATGCTACACACACTCTCACCTGTTGTTCAAATGGTAACAGCATTTGAAAATAATTTGATTTGAGGTTGGCAACAGGAAATGAAAAACAGAACGCAGACACCAAACTTGATTCTGGGTACGCAGTACATGCAAGCGCGCAGCGTTTCTTGTCTCTGCATTTTTGCGATTGTTGGATGTGGCATTGTGTGTCCATACTCCAGACAGCGTTGGTAAATAGGTTAAGCCGAGGACAGCTTTACTTGCTGCGTTGCAATAGTCACAATGATGCTGCAGAGTTTAGAGTGTGAGGCTTTACATTCAACATAGTGTTAGTTTTGGCGCCTAAAAAGCAGAAGTGAAGAAAGATTCTTTTTATTTTTTCAGTAAGTGAATGAAAATGAAGGCAACAGGTTTGCTGCAGATGACTATGACTGACCTTTGACCCTGTCGACATAAAATGTCCTAATCTTTTTAGCCTCTCAGACATTTGTGGGGTTTTTTTTGTGAGGTCATAGTGAACTTGAACTTTGACCCGTTCATTCTTTAGCAGAGTTCCTGAGATAGAGCTCACAGAGACCTAATCATGTTTTGAAAAGTCACAGTGACCTTGAACTTTAATTTACGGAGAAGATGAGCTGAAAACACCAAAATGACGGAGAGACTGTTTATTTGACACAACTTCCAGTTGTCTGTTTACTGTCCTTTAAATGAGCTGCTGTAAAGGCTCCACTGTGTTCATCTACTCTGTGCGCCGAGTGTACGGTGTGTGCTAAAGACTTTACACTTAAAAATTGTTGGGTCTGATTAATGACACTACATGTGGTGTAGGTGATGCGGTCGCGCTTAGAAACAAAAAAGACCTGTTAAAAAGGTCCAGAGTGGTTTTGTTTTTCAAGTGTTCAATGATTTGCAGAAATGAAATGTAAAACTGAATACAGAGCGGCATTCAAAATAAAGTTTAGGTTGTCAGGTCGGTTCCTAAACTGTTTGATTGGAGGTTGATGCGGTTGCGCTGTATGTGGTGGATAATCGCTGTCACTTGTCTACAGTTAATTTGCACCCAAATGTTATTTTATTTATAGTCTTCAGGGGCTGTTTTGTGATTGCTGTCGTCGACTCCGTTGCTCTCAGAAAGTACCTCGTGGTCCACGGTGTTAAAGTGAGCTCCGGAGTTGCTGTCGTTTTTGCTGCGCCGTTGGAACACGCAGCACAGGATGTCCTTGAAGGTCTTTCTCATGTCTTTGTCCCTGAAGGAGTAGATGATGGGGTTGACGAGGGAGTTGCACTCAGCCAGCACCAGGCAGTACTTCTCGTAGCGCAGCACTTTACACTTTTCACAGCCCAAACCGTCGAGCAGCAACACGACCAGGCCCGGCGTCCAGCAGATCACAAAACAACCTGTCGGGAGGGATCAAGGGGGGCAAAAAGCCATAAAAAGACTTACAATAACTTCAGAAATCAACATGATAAATGAGAGAAAAGGAAGGCATTATTAAAATGGAATGAGTAAATAGCGTTGTGAGGAATGTGAAAACAGAAGTAGGGGGCAGCTAGGGGAGTAAGGGAAAGTACTGTAAATTCCTCTGTAGACAATACACACACACACACACACACACACACACGCACGCACGCACGCACGCACGCACGCACGCACGCACGCACGCACGCACGCATAACATGTCAGCATGAGGGCTGGGTTTAGTCTGTATGATCACATTTCATTATCATAATATTCGATTAAGCAGCTCAGGAATTCATTATGTAAACACATTTGCAGCATGTACAGCTCTGATATATGCAGCGCTTTCAGCTGCAGATGGAAATGTGGAAACGCGCTCTCACAAGCACAATGTGCAGCGTTTCCTTCAGCCTCTAGTCATGCTTGAAACTTTCACAACTGCAGGTTTAACCTCCAATTCAGACCTAAAGTCAAGTCTGGATAGGAATTTGACGAGAAAATATCCCCACTTCCCAAAAATGTTCTCGGTCTCAAGGTCAAGAGCTGAAGTTAGACATGCGAAATAAGACACCCTCTGAGTCACGTCGTATGGGCAGGAGAGAAGCTGTTTTGTGTCACATTAACAGAAGTATGAAGCTTCCTGTCAGGGCACGCTCAGGGTTTTGTTTTTTGTTTTTTTTTTCGCCCTTCTCACATGCCAGAGGTGTTGAATCCTGGGTGCTGAGCGACTGGAGAAAGACGAGCAACGTTTCCTTAAAAACTTAAGAGGAATTTAATCGAAATTTCAAAATGCAAAAGCAGAAGCAGGGGAGGCTGGGAAAGAAAACAAAGACAGCAGAGCACGGAGGAGAGCAGGGTCAGTGCAGCATAAAAAACAAGGAATCAGTGGGAGAAAGAAAGGAGGGAAGGAGTGTATTTGTGTTGGGGGGAGGTTGGTTTAACAAGTACAGGCAGGCTGAGAGCCTGCATGGCAGCCATCATAGGTGCAACAGGCTTTTTATTCTGTAAAGAGCATTAGCTGAGCTGTATTGTGTAAAATGCAAAAATACAAAATACAAGTAGCCCTTAAAATCCTCCTCCTCATCCTATTAGTGATGAAGCGTCATTAGAACACAATATAAATCACCTGAAGTTAAAATCTCCTTCTGATCTCTGTGCTTTTCTTTCCTGTCTCAGTTTTGACAAGGAGGGGGGTGAATTCAGGTTTTACACATTTTAAACTTATTTAGTTAAACATATTTACTGTATGATACGAAATTATGGTGAAGAAATACTTGTGTTTTGATGCTTGAGGTCAATCTTTTATTTTTCCATGTCATCAGTTACACAGGAGCAGCGCCTCGTGACAGCTACAGCAGCAATCAGGGTTGAACGGCTTCGACTGAACAAAGTCAAGCTTTGCTGATTGAAAAACAATTTGAATTAATTTTTTTATTTGGTATTTAATCAAATTTTAAACACCCGCTTTCAAGATGCATTATTAAATATTTTAAATAATTATTTGTGATAGTTGAACCCTGCCATTACTCAGTATTTATTTAGCCAAAACTGGAAGTCAAAGTAAACCAAGGTGCTCTACTTCCTTTGAGACTAAAATAAATGACCTTCGACAGAATATCCACCTGCTGATGAAGACTGTGAAGACATGGTTGGAAAAACTGGCCTGGAGTTATTATTTGTTTTGTTAGACTGCCTTCTGTCGGTTATTCCACATACACATTCCACACTGATGGTGATTTCATCAGAGTGTCGACTGACCGAAGTGATACAGTAGAAATACCAACATGAGCTCACTAGTTAGTTTAAGTCACTTCTTTTTGTTCTGCCATCCTTGTTGTGTACGTGTTGTGTGCATGTGTGTGTGTGTGCTGGCTCACCCAGGATCATGGAGACGGTCTTCATCAGGTTCACCACCGTCTCTTTGTATCTCATCTGGGAGGTGTGCTGCGACATCCGCATGCTCTTGTGCCGCACGTAGATATATATGTGGGTGTAGACGGCCACCATGATGGAGAAGGTCAGCAGGTTGAGGATGGCCCAGAACACCAGGTAGCTGCGGCTGTACATCGGGGCCATGGTGGAGCAGTTGGGCAGGTCGCACAGGCAGTGCCAGCCCATGGTGGGAACCAGGCCCATGATTATCGCCACCAGCCAGATGAACAGCATGATGACGAAAACCCGCCGGGTGCTCATCTTACTGTGCAGCTGCATGTTAAAAATGGTGTGGTGGCGCTCCACCGCCACGGCCAGGAGGTTGAGGACAGAGGCCGTCAGGCTGGTGTCGATCAGCCCCTGCCGCACAAACCACTGGTGCTTCGACAGCTTGATGGTCCACGGACCAGTATGAAACATCAAGTTGAGGTAGGAGATACCTGGAGGATTTTATTACAGAGAAAAACAAAGCACTTATATAAACCGTTAAATGACTCAGGGTCTGAAAAGTGAAGTGCCTTATAACTAACCAAAAATCTAATGACTATCGGGAGGCGACATCAAATGAAATCAGCTTCATTCATTCATTCATTCATCGTCTGAGAAAATGTCCCCATTTCTCACTTCAGTCATTCCCTCGATAAACTGTGTCCTAATGAGAGAACGGTTCCAGTTTCTTCAAAACAACATGATGTTCATTCTTTAAATTAAGGTGCCATCTAGCAGATGATAAAGGAGGATATGTATCAGGAAGTCTGGAAGTCACCTGGAAGCAACCAGGTGACTGAAGGACTGTACCCACATCCACATCCTGCTTTCAAAAACCAAGATAGCAACAGCCGAATTACAAACTTAAGGCTTCAAAACAGCAGTTGACATCACATGGGTCTCCACTTAGTTCCACATCTACATGCGAGTCAACTTTGAAATGCCTGCAGTCAGAACGAACTGAAAAAGGATGTGAACACCGAAAGCCTGAAGACTGCCAACCTAGCAAAACTTTGGACCTCCACAGATTTCAAACTTAGATTTTGAAATTGTCCTACTCAGTTACCATTTATATGAAACCACAGCTATTCTGCAGAAACACTCCTTTCAAACAACAACATAGTGATTAGTATATCATTTATAGACAGGCTATGAAAGTATTCGTGAGTTACACTATCTGAGGGACTCATAATGGTTTCTTATCTCTGCGTTATCAAAAGGTCAATTTCCTCAATAATTAATATCAACACACACAACCAAAACATCCATCACTGCTGTTTTTCTCAACCAAAATTATTAGCCACATCTTGACTTGTGTAATCTCCGACATCAGCATTTGAGCCTCAGATCATCACACAGGAGCCACCGTGCACTGACTTTCAACTGAAATACGTCATCGATGTGATGCAGCCTGTGTGGTGAACGTCGGACATTAAATACTTAAAAGAACAGGGTGTTTCATGTTTGCTGTGTTTTGAGTAAGTGTCAAATGGCAACACAGTTAAAACAGACTTATAATGTCGGCATCGGTTACAGCAGAGTGTGAGGGTCTCTTTGTGCTAAAAAAAAAACAACAAAAAAAAAAACAAAACCCCCAACCCTGATACCTACTGAATTTATCAGAATGAAAAATGACACTTTAGAGGAACATAAAGAGACCGTGCCTTTCTGCCTGCAGCTATAGAAGCACTGAAACTTTCAAGAATATATCATATCTAGATGCTAAAATGCAGTTTAAAATGTAAAACAACCGTACCTGAGAAGAGGTCTGCCAAAGCCAGATTACCCAACAGGTAATAGATTGGAAAGTGAAAGCGTCGGTTTTTTAAAATGGCCCCGATGACCAAAAGATTGGAGAAGATGACAATGAAGCAGACCGTCATGCCCAGAGTGACGATCACATAGTCACGTTTGCGCCAGTGGTCGCTAATATTCTTTCCACTCTCCTCGTAGAAGAATTTGACAGACCGGTTGAAGTAACATCCCTCTTTGTCTTCAGTCAAGGTATCCATGTTGAGGTATGAGGCGGATGAGCAATCAGGGAAGAGACGAGAGCAGCGCTGCAGTTAGGAAGCTCAGGGGACGGACTAGGGCGCCATTCAGACTCGCCCTGTCTGGTGGGTTGGAGTTCGGCATGCCATCAGCCGGACAGGTGAGGGTGAGCGTGATCCGGTTTGAAGTCTGAGGTGTTTACTGTAGAGCTCTCGAACTGGATTCGATCTGTGGAAGAATGAATTATTAGTTTGAGCATGAAAACACAAACATCACGCATGAATTCGATCCAAAATGAAGGAGCTGGCCCTTTAACAACAGACCAAACTTCTAAATCACACTCATTGACATTGTCAATCACATTGTCATTGAAAATATTTTTGGATGAACCTTAATTTGTTTTAACTGACAATCGCTCAGAGACCAAGAATCCTTAAACAAATATATCGTGTGTGAGCAGTATGAGTCATCTGATCCGTTATGACTTTAGCACATTAAAATGACTAAAAATGAGAGGTTGTGGGCTGCTTTCTTATGCAGATTTGTGTTTCGGCAAGCTATCTTATTTAAATAGAGCAGCTCAGACCACTTGCTGAAGCCACTGTGGTGTGAAGTGACCACAATGGGGTCAATGTACTGCTATTTTTAATGCATGATAAATCAAATTTAGGAAAGGGAAATGTAATACAAAGCTGATGTGTGCAAAGAATTTTAACAAACCAGAAAATCTTGATTAACCATTTCTGTTGCCCTTATTGGCAAACATCTACAGTGTCTGACAAGTCACAACAGGGACACGCAAAGGTTTTATGATGCTGCAATTAAAACCAACCCGGCTCAGGCCAGAGAATAAAGCCAACAACAACAAGCTTCAATCATCTATTTATGGTCAACATTAAGAGCGTTTTGAGTCAACAAAACTCCCTCACACATTCTCCCTTTCTCCTACAAAAGCCAGCGCAGCATAGTGACACCAACGTACCAGCAGCTGCGAGCTCAACTCTCTGAACAATGGAAAGAACAGAACAGCTCCCTACAGCAGAGACACACCTCACAATTACACAATCCAGCTATGTAACTCAATCTCAATCCAAACACACACAAAACATGCATGCACTCACACATACAGGGAGGGAACCTCAGTGACCCACTCTCTTACCGAGGGTGTGTGAAGAGAAAAGCCAATTCAAAGAGGAGAGGAGGCTTGAGAATGAAATGACGAATGACAAAACATTTACAAGACAAGAATGCGGGAAAGGAACATAGTTAACTGTGATAGACTTTATATTTAAGCACGTTGTTCTCTTTGTCGATGCCATGTCAAACTTCAAAATAAAAAGAAGTGTGAAAGTTATCTGAAAAAATGATGAAATGAGTTTTGGGGAAACAGACATAATAGTGGTGAGGCCAGAGGAAGCGAGGATGTTTGTGCCTCAGAGTTTTCTTCTAGTTCACCTCTTTCCTCACAGACAACAACTAACGGTTGTGTTGTTCACCACTACTCACGGCTCTCATCTTGTCAGTTGCGTGGTTAACAAGTGAACTTAGCGCTGGTACGTACACACACTTTCACTATAGATAGATGACACTTCTGATATTGGACATCTTGAAAACTCATGCGTCAAGGATTCAAGCACCGCATGTGTTTGCTAGTCAGAACACACCACTGTTTCTCACAGCCATCTGCACACCAGTGACAGGATGACTAAGACCGCAGCAATCTGATCTGTGTCATCCTGATACTGATTCATTTATCTCAACCCATGACACCGGTCTGATGTGTTACAATTTCCAACCAATTTCCAATACAGGTTGAGGGATCCCCCACATTTTCAGACTGGAGAGCTCGGAGAACACGTTACCACCTGTGTCCAGTCAATTTGGTTTTTAAACCAGATGCAGCTGGCAAACCGAAAGGACCAAACAAAGCAATTTGTCATCCCTGCCAATGTTAAGTTTCAGCAAAAGATTCAAACACAACCAGTTTACAATTTGCAAACGCACATCCTGCTGAGCTTGCCAAACCCAGCACACTCCCACAAGTACAACTGGAAAAACCCCTTTTTAATGAGTGAAAAATCACCACACCAAAAAAAAAAAAAAAAGGGGGGGGCAATATATTTGTTTAATCAGCTGATGTCAATCAGGACGGATCCGGAGCTCACTCTTTTCTAAATGTAAAGTCTGTTTACTTCTCTACTTTGAAGTCATTGGCATCTTTTTAATTCTCCAACAAGTCTACATATCGATGTGTTCTTCCATGTGTTGTGGAAAATACACTGAGCCCTCTGTGGCTCCAGGAGGAGTTCAGACAGGTCTGATGAAAATGGGTGGATGTCAGGTTGTAAGGTGGGTGATCTCAGTGGGGGGGGTGTCAAGTTTCAACAAGGAAGAAAAATGAAAGTAATTAAAATCGATATTGGAACGGGAGCCTGTGTGGGAGCAGCATCATGTGTGAATGAATCAGGTCAGTTGAATGTTTGGGATCACTGTCTGCACAACTTCATCTGTGTGAGAAGTGTCACATGCTGACAACGTCAACTAGATAAAGGAGCGGCCATTTTAGCATTTATCGGTTTAATCATCTCAGCCGCTGCACTTTGTACACTGGCTGGGTACTAAATCTGAGACAATCAATATCCGTAAACTGACATCAGCCTGTCTGGTCGTCTTTGTCATCTTGTTTGTTTCAAATTGACTTCCAAAGGTCCTGATGTAAATACAAACATTACAAACATTACTACCTGCTTTAGGTTTATTTTATTTATTGTACAGCTGTTTATGTTTGGACAGTATTCAACATTTAAGAGCTCTTTCTTTTATTCATAAGGGGGAAAAAAGGGGTTTATATTGTCTCTGCATGGTTATGATCATCATCATCATAAAAACACACACAAAAGGTTTGTTAGTTCATTAATTGTCAAATACTCCACATATTTTCCTAAAATATGGGTAAAACACGCCTTCATCTGCTGTTACAGTAACATTTACAAACATACAGCCTGCAAGGCCATCAAGTAAATCTAGAATTGAGTCATTTCTGTGACAACGGTCACAAAAAGTTATAGCTCACGTGATTACAACAAACTCCTGACCACACTGCTTTAGAGTATAATGAGCAAGTCTGAAGCTACTTTTTATGAATGAAGCTCAGAAGATATAGAGGGAAGCGCACACCAACATCATGTTAATCAGTTCTGACCTATTTTCTATGATTTGCTATAAAAAGATATCTTTAGCTTGTGGGCACACAATTGTAGTAATTCGCAGCAACAACAGTAAACAGTCTCGATGCCAAAGTAATCTACGATGAGTTATGTCCAAGGTTATGGTTTTTGTTATTATTATCATAAACTACAAGTGTTTTTTTGGATATGTAAATAAACAAGGACTTGGTAACATTTTGACCATAATGGTGGTTCAAGGTCTGACCTGAAAACAGATTTAATTACAGAGAATCAGTGTACGAAAGAGTCAGGCCAATTTGCTAAATATAAAAAACCAACAATTTTAATTAGTTCACTTATTCGCTTTCTGGTGTTAAAAAACCAAAAACAAACATGATGTCACTCCCAGGAAATGTGAAGATCCAGCCAGTAGCAAATGATTTTATGAGAAACAGAGCTGAGCACGCTATGTCTTCGTTTAATCTGCACAGTAATCAAGTGTAAACAGGACTTAAGCTTCAGGATGCATCTGAAATACATGTAGAAAAGAATTGGCGTATTTGCACTTTTTTTTTTTCCCTGCTTCATTTGTGTTACCATCACACCAGTTTCGACTGTTTGTGCTGCCACTTGAACACGGTGGGGGGAGATGAACTCAGGATTTAGAGTCACTGAGTTCATCAGAGCGTTTGGAGTCGTCTGCTTTGTGGGCCAGAAGAGGGAGCAGCTAAAGATCACCAACAGCCTGACCTGCTACATGTGTTACTGATCTGTTGGTAGATTAACCAAATAAATAAAAAAGGAGGAGAACGCTGACGAGCAAGGCTGCGCTAATCAAACGACGACGACGACAGCAGAGGCACATCGGAGACGGCGTGTGCAGAATTATCCCGATAGACGGTAAAAATCACCAAAGTTAGAGCCACGACAACAAATGTGAGGACTAACCTGTGAGTGTCCCGTCCAAGTAAGGCGGCGAAGAGACAAAGATCATGTGGAGGAATCTTAGGTTTACAACTTCTACAGAAAACCAATACTGTTCGCCACACTTATCAGGGCACGTCCCAGAAGCCCGTAAAGAGGCCATAGCTGATAAGATAGCGAGCACCAATTAAACGCCAAAGGGCATGCAAGCAGCTGTGAGCAGCTGTGCAACACGACGCGCAGAAACGCACAGATTATATGGACTCCTTATAAAAAAAAAACGCAGCTCCAGGCAAAAGTCCACTGTGGTGCCTCCACTGTGTGTGGCTCTTGTGGGGTTTGAATTTGCATGACTGTGCATTTTCATGCATCATGTGTCTGTGTTTGTATGTGAATAGACCGGGCTGAAATGGGTAAACACCAGTTTGAATGCAAACCGGTCATTAGAGAGCAGCCACACCCAAGTCTCTTCTCCCTCCTCCTTTCTCCTTCGATCCCTCCGAAAGAATCAACTTGAGCCAGCGCTTGTTTAAAACGGGAACGATTTACACACATTAAACCAATACTGCTGCAGTGGGTGAGTCACTGTTGACTGTGTTTGTGGACTCTCATTCCAGGTAAAAATGGAAATTCTGCTCATCTCCTCAGGAGCCCTCTCTCTGGGCGTCATGGTTTCAATTAGCTGCCTTCCCCCGAGTGCTTCCTTCCAGCTGTGAATTATGGACAAGCGACCGGTGGGACTGACTGTGTCATCTGCGTAATGATTAGGTTCAGCCATTTAATCACACAGACGCACGCACAGACACTTCTCCTTTATTGGGTTACGGAAAACTAATGTGATCTTTCTATCGGAGAGTTCTTTTTCTTTTTAAAAAGGGGACGTCGTTGCACCAAAAACCACAAACTACACATTTCCTGGGGAGGCTTTTTAGAGCAGAAAACATTCTGATGAATACATAATATAAAGTTTGTTGCTATGCATCAGAAATACTATAATTTGGGACCATTTTAAATCAATTACCTCATCGTCACAAATGAAAAAACAGGGCTAAGTATAATCACAGGGAACTTAGGGAGAGTTAGTCTTATTCCAACAGTTTCTGAAAATCATTGTCTCTAAGAGAACAAATCTGTTTGGCATTGCCGGCCAATTACCTCACTATGATATGTCATCTGTCACACATTACAAGTTTACCTGAAGTGCAGAAAGAGAGGTTTCTGTAAGCGATTCAATATTTCCTCCCACTGACGCTCACCCAACTCAACTTTGCATCTTCGCTTTCGTAATGACCTGTGTTTACCGACTGCGGTAAAGACGAGATGTGACTGTGGGAGACAACTCTGGGCTGGACTGGAAAACATCCAGCTCAAGCTTCTTCTGTCTTTAGATTCACGGCTTTACTTCAATTTATGTCAGCACTGGGTCGATAACTTTGGGATTGGAGAACTTCTTAGATCCTCGGTGTCGGTAAAATACCTCCAAATAAGTGCCAAAGACAAAACGCTGGAGGAACAAGGAATATGAACATGCCTCGCCTCCTCAATGTGGATATTTGTGTTACTACAAAAGAATGATTCAACAAGTTTACAACACTGACTAACCAACTTAAGGTTGGCCTGAATGCACACTTTGGTTGGTGCCAAACAACGAACTGGACTGAATCACATCAAGAGACAAACACAACTACTGGATTCATTGATAAGGCTACTGAGTGAAAATTTAACCGATGACTTTTTCCTCATAGTTCATTCAGAGTTTAAGTCATTCAATAACCACAAATGCCCCCAAAAAAATGTAAAGACATGCAGCATTTCTGTGTTACGTGCCCAGACGTTCAAATGTGAACAAGTCAGTTTGAGCTCTGGGCGAAAAACAAGAAGTGGTCGCTCCTTTTCTGATATTTTATAATCCACATGGAGGACTCGTTGATTTACTGCAGCTCAACACACACAGTCAGAGTTGAGTCAACACTGTGAGACATGGTCAACAAAGCCCGAAGAAGCCGACCTTCAGAAATGACAGGATTCATTGCAGGGGCCTTGGTGAAGGACTCAAGTGCAGGTAACTAAACTTTCAACACCCTGTACCGTAACAAAAAAATAAATAAAAATTTAAATTGTGCTGAAAACAAAGACACATGTGTGTCTGAAGGATGTGTGCACCCTCAAAACAGACCCCCCCCTTATAAAAACAAAAAACAAAGATAAAACATGAATTATGGAGGAGAAAGAGCGATAAGGGATGGATGAAGGGGGTCATTTGTCAGAAAGGGCTGACATGGCTGAAGATGTTCAGCCTCCACAGATGCCTTCAAATGTGGATGAAGAACAATAAAGCACAGCTCGGACTACAACATAATAAATTAATCACTTTCTTTTTTCTTACACGAAACCAAAAAAGGGGGTTAAGACAAAGAGCATAAGGAAAGGAAGATGATTATGAAATTAAAAAAAAAAAAACCTCACCTTTTCCTGGTGAGTGTGAACTCGTTCATCAAGTAAATCCAGCTCGGAGCTCGTCGAGTAGCACTTGAAGTTAAACCTCAGATGGGGGGGGGGGGGGTCAAAAAATAAAAGTATATTAAAAAAAATAACAGAAGAAACTAAAAAAGAAAAGTTAAAAAAAAAAAAAAAAAAGTCTGCTGAGGGTTTATTCCAGCTGTCTTCACACAGAGTGGAGCCGCTCTCCGTCACCTGTGCGGACTCCTTCCTTTCCGGTCCTCTGGTTACCTGTGCGCAGTGATCCGCTCTGTAATCCGCCCCGAGAGGTGGAGGTGGAGGTAGGAGGGAGGAGGGAGGAGGGGGGTGTGCTTAGGGCGCGGCACGGTGCTCCTCCGCCGGCTCTACTGCTGCTGCTGCCGCCTCTCAGTCACCGAGCAGCGGCCCGGAGCTGCTTTGTCTGCTGCTGCTCGACCTGAGCCGTCTGTATCCGCCCCAGCTGCCCCTCCTGTCGGCTGAGGAGCAGCCAATGACGGCGCAGCTGGGGAGGGACCGACTGGATGTTATTCCAGCAGGAGTTGGACTGTGCTGGGGAGATGAATGAGTGATGGTGGAGGTGAGCTGTGTGCTGATCAGCTGAAGAATACGACCTGTGTGTGCACAAGAAAACACAAAATACCGTGTTCATATTTATTGAGCATCATCAGTAAACTTTTATCATTCAAGAACTGCAAAAAAAAAAAAAAAAAAAAAAATGCATAAACAAAACAGCTACGAAAAGAAATGCAAAGAGACACAAACTTACTGTGAACAAACACAAAGAAAAGAAATGACTGCAAACAAAAAACTAAACAACTACAAAAACTGCGCAGCAAAAACTAAGAAGTGCAAAATGACCATAAGGAAGAGAAAAAAAAAACAACAACCATTTAGAAATGCAAAACACAGAATGGCCACAAAGCAGAAACTAAATGACCAAGAAAAAGATGCAGGTCAGTCATCTTTTTGAGGCGATTGAGTTCAACCTCAATCACCTCAAAGAGATGAAAAACAACCAGAGAGACAGAAGACGACCGCACTGAGAGGTAGAGGTAAAAACTTGTCTTTATGAATCTGCTGCTGTTGTTCTTTTGTGTGTCTGTGTCCAGAAACAATATGAACAGCGACCCAATAAAGTGATTTATTATACACAGATATTATTACTTTACCTCCTCTAGAAGTTTTTATACCTCACACCTAAAATGGCGATAATTCTGCTGCACAGTTTCCACTGCAAAACCTTCGTACCCATCGGGCCTCATCCTCATTAGAACAGGATCTGCCTCTGGGATTGCATCAATGATGACAATGGCAGACACAGAAACAACGCTGCCAACCTCCAGCAACAATGGTGCTGTCAGGCTCATCTTTTATTCACAAGTTAAGGGCACGAGGCCCGCAAGCAGCCTGGTTCACCACCGCAGAGAGAGAGAGAGGCCACAATCCAGAGAAGCTCTTTTTACATGAGCAGATGGAAACAAGGACACTTCACAAACCAAAAAGAGGCGGTGGTTGTGTTTGTTTTTCTTCCATTGTTTGGGAGTAGATGCCCGGGGGGGGCGGGGTTAGACCTATAGCTTGGGACGAGTCTGTTTGCTGCAACAAAAAAAAAAAGGTTTATGGAACTGTTCCTTGAAGGAAAGTGGGGGAGGAAGATAACAGGAAGGTTGCACGGTGCACAGAGATGGAGCGAAGGAGGAAGGGTGAGGAAAAAAGTGCATGTGCTTTCCTGTTTATGTGATGAGGCAGGCAAGTGGAGGTTCCAGTGAAAGATGTGACAACCATGTTTGCTCAACATGCACAATCTGCTTTCCTTATTAGGTTGGCCATGCGTCGCTGCGTGCTGATCGTGTTGAGGCTTCCCATGGTCATAGTTTCCTGTTTGCTGTTTTGGGGCCTCTCTCCATTCTCTTATTTCCCCATTCGGCGTCACCGACAGCTGCCTGGAAGCTTCATCCTGCGTTGCCACGGCTACAGGGATGCTTATTGCCCTCCATGCCTTCCACACCTGCTTGACACCGTCCATGAACAATCGCATCTCTCATACCGGGGCCATAACACTGAACAGACCGAGGTTAGCAACAGGCCAGAGGAGCAATTAGATGGCAATGAATTTATTTTCTGAAATTGGATATTATTGAACCATGAATGATACCTTATTCAGTTTCCTCTGTACAACGTGAACTTTAAAAGTGACAGTGACAGACAGCATACGTGATGAAACCACAGAGGGCTTTTAAGGCTCTGTGGATAACTTTATCACTTTAAGCTGTTGGTTTTAAAGCTCAGCGACAACAGCATTTCAAAAGGGCAAAATGATGCTGTGAAACCAACAATCAGTCAGTCAGGTTATTTGCATGTGGATGCTCTGTCTCCTGTTTACACAGCTGAACACGTCATAAAATAAACAGATGGCTGGTTTTCTCAAAGAGAAAATAAAACTACTCAGATACAAGGAGTCTAAAAGATTTAAAGTCATCTGTCCAATGTTAAAGATTCCATAGTAAGATTTTAAAGCCTTTAGTGATAATTAAGTTGGTCTAGGTTTAATATTAATTATGTGAAAGTGCTCAGAGCTCAAGAAAAAAATAACACAGTGTGTGTTAACAAACAAGCTGTCAGGACTTCTGTAACTTTGTGATGTCACATCAAAGCAGAGACAGCCCCTCAGGTATACCCCAAGGCCAGCCCACCTGGACCCGTCCTCAAACCTTGAAGGATTTGGTTTCTCTGAATTCAGTCATCTTCTACCTCTTATCTGTTTCCGGGTCTCGGGGGGTGCTGGAGCCAATCCCAGCTCACACTGGGTGAGGGGCGGGGTCACCCTGGACAGGTCACCAGTCCACTGCAGGGCCAACACACACAGAGACAGACAGAGACCAACAACCACTCACACTCACACTCAGACTTACGGACAATTTAGAGTCAACAGTTAACCCAAAAATGATGTCTTTGGACGGTGCGAGAAAACCCACGCAGGCACAGAGAGAACATGCAAACTCTGCACAGGCCAGGAACTGAACCCGTGACCTTCTTGCTGTGAGGCAACGGCGCTAACCAATATGCCGCTGGTTTCTCTGAATGTTCATGTAAAATCTGATAAAATTTATTAAACTTCTCGGAAAACAGTCAGTCAATCAGAAACGGAGCCCGACAGAGTGGATCTAAATTACAATGAGATGGTTTTGGTTCTTAAAACAAGAAAAACATCATTAGCTGCCTCAGTGCTGTTGGAGAGAACTAAAAGCCAAATACTTAATCTAAAAACTTAAATTAGCCAAAAACCGCCCCACCCTTCCCAGAAAAAATTTACCCTGCAAGTGGTAACAGGCTTTTTGAGGTCATAAAAACAGTTTGATGCAATATTTTCTGTCGAATGAGGAAGAATTATGTCAATGATCCAGGCAGATGAATTTTAAAGAAACATTAAACTAGAATGCATTGCAAAGCACGCTGTCGCTCGCTCCCTTCATTCAAGCCACATCCTATTTCTGTGAGTTACAGCTGTGGCTGTTTCATATCGCTTCCTTTTTGTTCGTCATTAGTTGGGATCAAGTCATCTTGATCATGTCTCAACAAATTCTGAGAGTTTTTTTCGAATCAAAATTCACAGAAGTTTGAAAATGTGCAAGCTTGTAAAAATTAAATTCAGCTGAATGCCGGCTGTCCTCACAGTAAGCAAGTGGCTGCTTTTTCATCCATCTTCTACCGCTTTTCTGTTTCCTGGTCGCTGAGGGTGCTGGAGCTAATCCCAGCTCACATTGGGCGAGGGGCAAGGTCATCTTCCAGTCCATCACAGAGACCAACAACCACTCACATTCACAGACAATTTAGAGTCACCAGTTAACCCAAACATGATGTCTTTGGACGGTGGGAGGAAACCCATGAAAGGCCCCAGGCCGGGAACCGAACCTACGACCTTCTCATTGTGGGGCCACAACGCTAACCACTAAGCCACTGCGCTTCCCTGGCTGCTTTTTAAATATGTCACCGCAGCAAACCAGCTCCACTATACTGTGACATACGACGCCATCGCAGCGCAGACCGTTCTCCTCACATTTCCTGATGGTGGGACAATCAAATGCGATCAGAGCAGAGACGTCTCTTCATAGAGCGCCTCCTCTCCTAAAAATCCCCAACACATCTATCCAACACCTACTAAGCACTTCTGGTCCACTTCTTTTTGAGATGTGCTTGCACTTTGATTAGATAGATGTGTCCGCCAAGGTCTCTGAATCCTCTGGAGCTTTACAGATGTCCCTCACTTGTCTCCAGGTTTCAAGGTTTTTTATTTTTGTCCACCATATTATGTTTCCAGGTTCAATTTCACCTGCCATCCATTGATGGGCCGTCGTGGGTTGGGAGCAGCTGCTCAATGCACATAATGTGCTGAGCCCATGTCTGTATCAAAGGTTTCATAAGGCAGCAATAGAATGAAGGGAAAACAAAGAGAAAAGATTATTGAAAAGAAATGTTCTCTGTTACTAAAAAGAAATCAAACAAGACAAAGGGGAAGTTTTATTTTAGACGAGGAAGCAGAAAAGGAGGGGACAGGAAAAGTTTGTGTAGATCCCAAGGCAGCAACGGAGGAAAAGCAGAAGTGCTTCGGAGTGATTTATCGGGGAGGGCGTAAACATTTTTGAGTGGTGTGGTGAAACAGCAGAGACTAAAGGCAGAGTCACCAACTCACAGCCAGCTCCATTCCCAACAGGCGCCCATGATGTGTGCTGTAAAACAGCTGGACCCGGAGCAGCAGAGCCAGTTGTGCATGAGCAGGGAAATGTGTCACTAAGTGTATGTCTCTGTTCGAATCACGAGGGGGTCTTGTGTAACGCTTTCATGTCTAAATTGTGACTGTATGTGGTTACGTGTGCATAAATCACAAATGGAGTTGCTTATTGTCATCTGGTATTGATCTTGGGTGGGCCTTGATGTCCCAATGATTGCCCTCATCACTGACTTCCACCCCTCGCTGCTCTTAATGCTTTTAATGGGAAGAATGCAGCGGTTCTTACTCAATCTGATCTGAAAACGAAATAAACAATATTGATCAGTTGTTTTGTTTGCCTTGGCAGTGACAGAGTCCTTCAACATAACCATGAAGTTGATGAAATTTAAATTTGCTCAGCTCTTTATACAACTTATCAGTGGGAGACTGAAGGCTGATCCAATCTATTATTCAGAGAAAGCAGCGTAAGGAAAACCCAAGAAAAGTCCCAAAAACTGTAACTGAACACACCCACAACTTTTTCAGCTCACCACCACCGTCTTGTCTCATGAGAAGGCTCTGACTTCACCTGAGCAGCTCTACACAGCACACAGACTCAGATGGAGACTATCTGGGGAACAAACTGGAAAACCTAGCAATGACAGAGTCGGATATTTCCCCTCAGGACCTCACAGAGACCTAAACAGAGCCAAAGGGATTCTGAATATTGGAAACAAGCAGACGGAGTGGAAAAAGGTCTGGAGATAGCGACTTGATTCACTCAAACAAAACAAAGAAAGATTCTCCAAACTTTAAACCGTCGAGACGTCAACAACTTGAAGATCTTGAAAACTTCACAGGGCCACAAGATAAATCCAATGACAACCCCGGACTCTGGGGGTACGTGGGCCAGACTGCTGATAGAGGGTACAATACACAGTCGGCTCTTGAACATCTCACGTGCAGGCAATTAGTGACACTGACCTCAGCACACATCATCACAAAAACAAAAAGGTGGAATTACTGTTACTGTGCTTTTATAGGTGGTTTAACGCTTTTACAGCCACATTAAGACTGCTCTTTCTCCTGCCTGAGGTTTTTTTTTCCATATTAAGTTGTCATTAATTTTAACATTTCTCCAAGAGCTCCACATATTTATAATTACCACGACCTCAGCTAATCATGTCCCTCCTCTCACGTTTCTACACACACACACACACAAAAAAAAAAAGATATTGATTTTCTTTTTACTTATTTTGTTGATGAAAGCATCATAAAACATCTGTAAAATGGGTTCTGCTCATTCTTCTAAGCAATAATGATGAAAAATCAGCAACCGAAGTTAAAATTGGCGATTCTCTAGTTTAAGGAGAGAAAACAGGATGTCTCCTGTGTAAGTTATGTGGGGGTGAAAATTGTCATTGAAGACTGTACCTTTGTGAGTCCCATTGGGTGGGGGGGGGGGGGGGGGGGGGCAACCATTGGCCTGCTTTGCCTCTTCTGTCTGTGGACAAATCTCACAGGTTAGGAGATGATCAGCAAGATAAAAGAAAGGGAATATGAAAATGCCTCATCTACACAAACATGTTAGTCCGATTCAGATTAATCAGTGTGAGAACAGACATGAAGCAGGCCAGACGCTGACCAAGCTGCATTTAAAGGGACCATGCAGCAACCCTTTGTTGTCTTTCTTTGTTCTACAGTATCCTGAAAGGCGCTCATAAATAAAACTTATTATTATTATTATTATACAGAAAAAGCATCACATGGGTCGAGATTAGAGAAACTGACTTGTGACTTCGCAAAAACTAGAGTGAAAAAACAGAGTGAGAAAGTGCTGCAGACGAGCCATTCAGCAAGTCAAATGACCACAACCTCCAATAGTCAACAGATGAGACGGGATGAATATGCAAAGTTTTCAGCTGAGAAAACAGCACAGCTAAGAGAAATACACAACCATTTCTTGCACAGTTAGCATGTTCTCCTTTAAAGAACCGGTTCCCGTCCCAAAGTCAGGACCCCAACAAAAGGTCACAAGATAAAGCTGAATTTTGAAAAGGTTTAACAGTTCACTGGCAGAGTTTTTTTTGGTCTATTTTTACCTCCAAAGCAGAGGATACTTTTACATCCGCATGCTTCCAAAATATCCAACTCAAACGTTGCAAGAAGTTTGTAACATTTAGAAACAGCTCGAAGGAAATCCTGTGATCCAAACTTGTCTTGTGGCTCCATGTGCAGTGAGACGCTCTCAAAATTGCTGCGTAGCCAGATTATATTGTTATAACTGTGAAAAAAACCCAAAACTGAACTAAAGGTTTGGAAAAAAAAAAAAAACTGATAATGCTCTGGAGACAAAAACTGCTGGAGTGTGAAAAGGAGGTTTTAACTGTGATTTGCATTTAAATTAAATACATCATAGGGAAATATCCTGGTGTGCCAGTTTGGTGCCTACAACCAGCAACAAGCCAACGCCAAGTAGCCTGGGAATCGCTTCTATATGATCCAGCTGCCTCATTAATCCAGCGAGTAACAAACATCAAGAAGTCAAGAATAAACTATCAAGTTGCACAAAAGTCACCCAAAGGAGGTGAGATTTAAACTGTGCTTTAATACAGAAATGGAGTTATAGAGGAGGGCTGTGTTTCTCTGCGGTCAGAAGACAATCATGACTGCTCCATGACCTCATGCAGCGTCTCTCATATCTGTTACCACATGCACACTTAAGTTTCTCATTCCTTTTCTGCTGCTCATTCACCTCCACCATCCCACCGCCTGTCAGGTATTCTCACTGTTTCGCTCCATATCTCATTTCTTCATTCATTAAGTCACTGATGCTCCCACTTTACATTTCTAAACGCTCACTTTCAGGCAGCTGCCAAGTCTTTACGGTCTTTTCTCACATTTAGCTGTTCTGTCTCTCTGCTGTGTACTTTAGTCCTCCTTATCTGGAGAATGAAGACACACATACTGAATATTACCGGCATCCCTTATCTCTATGTCTTTTCTCATCTTCTCACCTGATAAATTCAGGGGCCTGCAGTTTTCCTACATTAGGTTTCGCTGCAAGTGGCCGGCGGGGGGGGTGTTGGGTTTCTGTCACGCCCTGGATTTGATTTTTGTTTTGAATACTATGCAAAACCACAAAAGCACTCATTTGAAAGTCAAAGGCAACTTGACTTCCTGCTGCAAAGCTTTCTGTTCTCTGAGCGAGACAAAGAAATGTTGGAGAAATGGAGCAGCAGCCGGTTTATCTGTGTACAAAGCACAGTATCAGCCTGCTCAGGGCCAAAGGAGACACAGTTTAGGATACAGTGTAAACATCAGTGTCTGCACAGCGTTGTTGGATGTGTGTGTGTGTGTGCATCGAGGCGTCAGATGTGCAATGCCTCAGGGTCAAGGAATGTCCTAAAATCCAAAGCAGTGATTCAGCAGGGATTTTGATTCTGGAAAAAAAAAAAAAAAATCTCTGCTGCAACTTTCTAACCTGCATCTGGTATGAACTGGACTCAACCACAACATCCTCTGTTGCTCTGTTGCAAAAAGCACATCCTGCACAGCGATCTAGTTTCAGAGCTCTTAACACCTTAAAGTCTTGTGAAGCCACGTGTGCCTCTATTCTTCTCTCCTTCCCGTCTGTTTATACATTTCCTCTTGTTATTGCACTGTGATCTGTGACTGAGAGGTCAAATACTTCACCCCCTCTCTGTTTACAATGAATATCTAATAATTACTAAAATAAAGAGGGTGTCAATGTCATGAACCACTTTCTGCCCACGTGGCAGCAACTTCAGGAACATCACATTCAAAACTAAAATGAAGGGATTTTATTTATACAACTATTTTAATTCTCTCTTTTAAAAGCTGATTTCTTTTCAGTTCAAGTGTTAAACTTAATTTAATATCTAACAAACCCTTCAAAAAGACATAAATGATTATCGCACACATCCACAATTGTAAATTGTTTTTATCTGAATGGAAAACAAACTGTGGAAAACTTCTTCTAGAAGTCAGATGTTTCACAGTAAACTTTCATTTTGTGATAATGTGTTGGATATGTTATGATTTAGCTGCTACCATTAACCCTTTACAAAGTTTAAAATAGAAATGCATATTTAATTTTAATTTCGTTTTCCTCAAAACCCAAAAAATAGTCTAATATATTCATTTTCATAAAATTAGACATTTTTTGCCAGTTCACCAAACATGTGCACAGTTTACTGTGATTTTTGTTCATAGTAATTAACAGTAATTGAGATTTCAAACATTTCTCACTTATAGTTCTGTTTAATATGAAATGCTAACGTCACCTTTAGTCAGGAGGTTATTATGTAACTGTGAAAAATTTTATTATTGCGATGATGAAAAAAACAAACCGGTAAGACACTTGCCCAACACTGACATTTAAGTTCTTATGTATTTCATGAAAATTATAAAATTAGATTTAGTATTGTCATTTTCATGTATATTGAAAATGTAGAACTTATTTTAGTTTCAGTTTCATTTTAGCTCTTTGCCTTTAAAACTTCTAAACAAATAAAACTTTTATTCGTATCCAGATTTTTATTACTCTCAAGTATTTACATCAGTATCAGACTTAAAAATCCAGTTTCAGCTGAGCTCTTCTCACATTTTCATTTACACTAACTGAAAATATGCTATCAGGCCAAAAGTATGTAGACACCAAAACATCTCTTTCCTCGTGAGAGTTTTGGACGTCTCATTCCAAAACTGCAGACACTCGGCTGTCTCTGTGACTCCAGCTGCGGAGATTTTCTCCCTTTCAGCCACAAGAGCATCAGTAAAGTTGGACTCTGAGAAAAGACCAGGTCCAGGATCACAGGTCTGTGCAGAACCAGTTCTTCAAAACTAGACTGAGACTGACTTTTCTAATGGATGTGGCTTCACGCCCTGCAGAAACAGTCTTCTCCTAACTACTGCTTAGAGCCGGAGGAACTGTCTTAGCAGCAGAGTCAAAAACACAAAAACCAGCCAAAAGCGTCCACATACTTTTGGCCATGAAGTGTAACTCAAGCACCTGTGAATGAGAAACCAAACAGCAGCTCACTTCTCTCTATAGCTCCCCCTCCCGGCTGACACTGGACAGTTAAAACAGATCTCACTGTATGTACCACATGAACACAATACCATTGTGTGTCACAGCGGAGAAGACACCCCCCCCCAAAAAAGAAAGAAAAAAATCAAACAAAACAAAACCTAAGCACCAAAATAAAGTTTTTTTTAAATATTGTTTTAATACTTTTCTTAAAAAAAAGACTCTGAACAAGATGCCTTGACCTCACTCACTGAAATACCAACAGGTTGTCCCTGGTAAAATAAAATCAAAAGAAGATAGCAAAAGGAAACAACAAAACAAAATAAACTCAAAACAGTCAAATATGAAAAGAGAAGAAAAATGAATAAAACATTAAAAAAAAAAAAAACTATTATAGAGATGAAAACACTCAGATCTCTGGGCCAACCTACAGAAGGTGGGAAATGACCCTGCCTCCAAAGAAAACCAAAACACAATGGCACACAACATCCCAAAAACTGTTACTATGGACAATAAAAACATTTCAAGGATAAAAACTAAGACAGAATTACAAAGAAGAAACTATTTTACAGACTTGGGAGCAGTGGAGGAGATAGTGGTGGAGGAGACAGCTAAGAAAAGACCAAAGAAACACATACATGATGAGAAGAAGCAATGAGAGAGAAAAAAAAATGCTCGTAATGAGACTTGTAAGTGCAGATGTATCGGAGAACTACAGAATGATGAGACATAATCAATAAAGTTTTTAGGACTGCGTCTTCAGATTATTACAGAGCAAACTGCTGGAGAGCTTCAAATTTATAAAGTGGGAATCAAGGAAAATTAAATAGCAATAAAAATTTAGCCTTTAATATAAAAGAAAAGGAAAAGCATCTTACAGGTTTAAAAAAAAAAAGAAGTGTGAACTTTCAGCCATCAATAGATCGGTTTTGGCATAGAGTCGAGAAAAACAGAACATTAAAGGAAGGAGAGAGAATAAGACAGACGACACAATCCTCTCAATAGAATCATAAAAAAGTTTTTTCTTCTTCTTTACAGTAAATTCTACAAAATCATAACCAGAGCTTAGAGATGAACACCGAGACGAGCTTTGCTCCCCATAATCCGAAATCCCTCTCATGTTCTTTTTCCTCGACTTTTCCTGGTATATAATATATATTCATGTATCTATTTATATATAATATGTATAATTTGTAGGGTGTGATCGGTAGTTCACAGGCCGTGGACACACTCTAAACTTTCAAAATGCCATTGTTTCTTCCTCGTCGCATTTGTACATGCGTGCGGCCCCGAATGTTGCTGAAAACCTCCAGCTCTTCCACTCTCGACCGAGGAGGGAGAAAAGGCGGGAGGCGAATGGGGGGGGGGGGGGGAGGAAGTCTTAGAAAAGTGTGCGACTGTGGCCGGGGCGATTTTCCTTTTTTACTCCACGTTTCTCACGTCCTGAGATAACAACCGACTCTCAGATGAAAAGACAAACTCGACCCCACCAGCCCCCCCCCCCCCCCCCCTCCCTCACAGTTAAAATTCAAACTGAAAATAAAATCATAGAGACAAGACTGGGAGAGAAGAAGGGAAGAAAAAAAGCCAGGAAAAGTGATCTGTCCATTTGTAAATTTGTTCACCTGTTCCTTTCAAACCTCCTTTCTTCCTTTTCAGACAGAGAATGAGTTTTCTGTAATTTTCACTTAAATTAAATCATCATCATCATCATCATCATCATCATCAATTGCCATAATATTTTTCTTTTAAATGTAAAAGTCCCCCTTCTTTTCTGTTATTCTTATTTTCCTTGATGGAAGCTTTTTTCAGTGTTTCTGATCTGTCATGATTGAGAACCTACGACCATAAAACACCAAGCCAGACGGCAAAACGTACGTGAGGTTGGTGGAAAGGAGGGTTGCTTCGTTGCACCCCCCCCCCACCCCACGCTCAATCACATGACACAAGGCAGCTGCTACTGAGAGAAGGGGACATTACTAATAAGTGTGAGTGCGTGTTTGCATTTTTCATGAGCATCAACGATGTGTATCAGAGCATTGTCGTCTATGTGCATTGTGTACATTTTTTTTTTATGTGTGTCTATCTGTCCATTCCGCTCAGAACAGGTTCTCTTCAAAAATGGCCATCAAGTCGCTCTGGAAGTTGATATCAATGGTGTCAGCCATCTGCGGGGAGATCAGAAAAAAAAAAAAAAAAGGCATTAAAGGCCGTTTGAGATTTTTTTCTACTTAAAAGAAAAAATCTGGATTTCTTTCTTACCGCCTCTCTCCTGCGCCTTTCCTGCTCGCGCCGCCGTGCAATCTCCCTCTGCTGGTCAGGAGTGTTTTGTGCGGCTGAGGCAGACGGGGGCGGGGCTTGTGGCTGTGTGGGTGGAGCCTGCGGAGAGTGAGTTGGTGGAGTAGAAGCTGGAGGCGTGGGAGCGAGTGGTGACTGCTGCTCCTGGCGACGGCGGGCATCTTCTTGCGCTCGGCGAGCTTGCTCCATCGTGTCCTCGTCGTCACGTCTATAATATTTAAAGAAACAAGCAAAAAAAAAAAAAAAAGATTGTTTTAATGAAACCTAACTAGAACCCAACCAATACAGGGAATTCAGACCATATCAAAATTATTTGCTAAGCTTTTCGGCACTTTACAGAAATGTGTTGACTGTTCAAGCTATTTAAGTTTAAAACCACTAAGACAGTAACTCATGATCTGCCATTTCCTGATCTGATCCTTCTCCATCATCCTCCAGCCTACCGCAGCTTTTCCTGCTCTCTCCGGGCTTGCTCAGCCTTCAGCTGACGCTCTCTCTCTTCTTTCTCCCTCGCGGCCCGTCTGAACTGCTCGAAGCTGTCGCTGGAGGAGCGAACGGCAGAGGCCGGCGTGGACTGGGACCGCTGGGCCAGGCTGGCCCAAGAACCCATGTTCTTCAACTTCACATCCTGCGAAGAGGAGGAGGGAGAAGAAAAAAAGATAAAGAGGGGTGGGAAAGGAAGAAAATATTAAGTTAAATAAGGCAGACGAACCAGGTGATTCCCTACTGTAATATGGCTTATGACATTAAATCTCTCACACTCAAACACACCTGTGTCTTCTTAGGAGCGATGGGTGTTTTGGGTTCTTGCTTGATTTTGATGTCTTGCTGGGAGCACGGTGGTGCTGGCGAGTCCAGGAGGCGAGAACCAGGGCGAGAACCATCCAGTGGCTTCACATCTAATCCTGAGGAAGACATCGAGTGCTGATTAACTATATACCTGTACACCTTAACACAGTGGACGGAGACTCATGGGCACTGAGACGTCTGTCAATTGGCTGTAGGTAAATTTGGAAGGAAACTAAAGAGCCTTCTGAAAGTCATTTAGATGTTAAGGGTGATGGAGACTCACTGTGTTTGGTGTCAGGTTTGTGTGTGTCCTGACGCATAGTAGGGCTGAAGGGTGAGGGCGGCAGAACTGGCGACTGGGAAGGCTTCTCCTCTTTGATCCCCACCAGGTTGGGCCGCTGCTCCTTCACAACGACAAATGTATGAAACTTTGTTAGCGAGAACCGAAACGTGACAATTTTCAAAAATGTATCCCTTTCCATTTTAACACGTCACTCACAAGTTTCTTGATCTGTGGGGGTGACTGCCGTCCCATTGGATGGAACTGAGGCATCTGAGGAGAATGCATCATCAGGGGAGAGGGGCTCTCACGCAGGCAACCTAAAAAAAATGATGCAGCACTTTACTATTTAATTCAATGGCTGATTGAACCAAATGTTGCAGTGATGTGACATCTACAAAAATGGCCATCTATTTGTGATGGTTTTCAAATGCTGCAGTTTCTGATAGAAAGAGTCTTAAGTGCAATTTCTGTCCCATGTGTTGCTTCAATAAAAGCAAAGCTGCCTAACAGAAGCCTCTTTAGCTGGCCCTTATGTTTTTTGAGAGGAGGCAAACTAGCACCACAACATGGCCAAACACAGGTATGACAGACATGCACACAGCCTCTCAGTTTGGGAACCATTGATTTGACTTGAGGGTAATTCTGTATCTCACCTGTTGAAAAAGGCTCTGCTTTAATGTGCGGTGACGGCTGCTGCTGATGTTGCTGCATCTGTTGTACCTTCTGCTGCAGGGCCACTCCCTTTTGCTGCTGAGGTGTTGACGTGTGCGTGTGTGGGAATGGCTGCTGCATGAGCGCGTGGCCAGAGCTGTATCTCTGTGTCAGGGCGGGGGTGGCTGTTGTCATGGCCTGTGTGTGCATCGACTGCATGGGCTGGGAAGTGGCCTGCACGGGCGAATGCGTGTGGGCGAGAATTGGCTGGGTCTGCATGACGGGCCGAGCCTGGAGAGACTGCAGGAAGGTGTGCACCTGGCTGAGGGGCGGGGTTTCAGAACTGGTGGGTGTTGGCTCTTCGTCGTCCTCCAGCAGGGCTTGAGGAGGTTGTGCAGAGAGGGTACCCAAGATGCCGTGTGATGGGGGTGAAGGGACGCGAGGGCGAGGAGCCGGTTGGGGAAGTGTGAGGGGGAGCAGGGGCTGAACCTGGGGTGAGGGGGATGGGGGTAGGGTGGGGAGCGAGGAGGGGGGAGGCTGAACAGGTTTGGGGGGAAGTGGTGCAGCCCGGTTGCTGGGTCTTGATGGCTGCTGGGGAAGAGCACTGTGGATCGCTGTAAAGAGAGAAGAGATGATGGAAAAAGAGCGGTAAACATTTTAAAGAGACAAAAAGAAAAATTCAAAACACAAACATCTTTATGAAGACTTAAAGCAGCTAGTCTCTTTCTTTACACTAAAGTTTTACAGTCATAATGTCCCTGTCCAGTATTTAGATCTTTCTGTGATGAGCCAAGCAAGTGGACGGTTACTTCTACTTCAGATGGTAAACACATTTTATGGCTACAGCGGAATAAATTCATTGTCAGAAACTGTTGACTGCTTTGTCAACAGAGACCAGAATATTTGTTTGTATAAAAAATAAATATAATAATTATTGATTGCAGCCTGAAAAGCATTCATATTGACACATTTGTGACCATCTTGAAAATAAACCAAGAGCAACGTGTCAGTCAAGCGCACATACCGGGTGAAGGTATGATGGGATGTTGGTTGAGGAAGGGGTGCGTCTCGGTGGGTGTCTGGCTGCTGGGTGTGTTTGTGTTGAGGAGACCAGACGCGACGGAGGCACCAGCAGTAGTAATGGTTGGATACGGCTCTGTGTTTGACTGTGTCAGGTGTGGATTCATGAAGTGGGCCAGAGGATCAAATCCTGAGGTCAACAGCTGTGTCTCCAGAGATGGAACAGAGACTGGGACTGGGACAGGGACAGGGACAACGGGAGGGGGGACAAATGGTGGTTTGGATTGGACGATTTGAGGCTGAGGCTGTGGAGGGACGGGGCCAACTCCACTACTGAGGACCTGGTGGTGTGGTCTCTTGGTGTCTTTGTTATTTGAGCTTTTCTTCTGTTGTTTGGGAACCAGCCCTGATGGACGAAGATACATTTGATGGGATTAATAAAAATAATGACGGAAGAACAGCGCACACCCTGTCAGTTAAATATTACGTGTTCATTACCATTCTCAGAGTCTTCACTATCAGAGGAGTCACTGCTGCCCGAAGATGAAGATCCTGTCTTCATCTTTGCCATATTTGTCATTTCTTGAGGCTTCTCTACTGCAACAGAACAAATCCACGACAATCAGAAAATGATAGACTGATTTGTCTGAACACAAGACACTCAGCTGGATACAAACACAAAAAACACTGAGAGAAAAAGACTTGTTCACCAAGGTTCTGAGTGAACTATACTCCTTCGTTGGCTGATAACTAAGTTAATTAACTGCTGGCTGTATCCTTATATTTAACATAGAGTGGTTAGTGCTGTTGCCCCACAATAAGAATGTTGTAGGTTTGATTCCCGGGCCTGGGGCCTTTCAACAAAGTAAATATTTATCAATGTATAATGACCCAGCCATGAACTACCTTTAAACCATGAACTCTATTGATCAATTAATAAGCTGTTTCTGAACGTCTGTCATCTTTAACTGTGCCATCTAGAAGCTGTAAAACTGGAACAGCCAGACTTCATACATTTTGTAAACATGAAGATGTTTTACGAAAAAAATAATTGAGCAGCATCTAATTATGAGTGGTTGAACAAGCTTTACATGTGAGACTGCAATGACGAGCTACCTGATGGTTTTTTCTTCTTCCTGAGGCAGCTGGAGACGTATTTCTCCAGCTCTCTCAGCGTGGAAGGTTTCAGCGTCTCAAAGTCAATCTCGATCTCATCCGGGTTGGAGTTCTTTAGCGAAGGCTCGCGGGTTTGGATTATGTGCACGACGCGGCCCAGTTTGTCGCCAGGCAACTTGTTGATGTCCAGGCTCAGCTGTCGCTTCTCCTCGTACGTCATCGGCTTGCATCGCTCGGAGGACACACCCCCAAACACATCTGGAGAGGAGAGCGTGGCGGCGGGTTGATGGAAGGGTATTTTGAAAGGCACACAATTATGTTCAACATACAGATCTGTCAGGCACATACCTATATCATCCTCTGCTTCAAGAGAGGCTGAGGGGACGAGAGGGGTTGGCCCAGGTGGAGGAGGCGCAGCCGGGCGGCTGTTTTTAACTCCTTCCTTCTTACTGTGATTGACAAATGATGTGATTAGCTCCAGTCACTGCATCTACAACAACATCACATATCTTATTATATGCGGAACCCACCCGGGCTTTTTCCTGTCCTTCTTCATGATGATTGAGTCCTTGCTGCTCTTATTTTTCTTCGGAACCTGAAGCATCGCAGATGGAGGGACGTCTACAGTTTCCTCTGCTCCCATCTTCTTCTTGTGCTTTTCTTTTTTCTTCTCCTTCTTCTCCCTCTCTTTCTTTTTGGGCTTGCTGGCCTGAGGCTGGGAGAGCGCAGCCAGCTGCTCATGGACAGCTTTGAGCTAGAGGACACAGACACGCACAGTTGTGGTCTTAAGGAGACGAAAAGACACCGTCTGCGCCATTGTTTCTCCATGTTTCAGCAATTACCCACATTCGGTAAAGCTGTTCTGCGTGGCCCACCCACCTGTTGTGTCTCATAAGCCTCCCTCCCCCTTCATTTTCCATCCTCTAACCTGTTCCTGTAACTCAGCCAATCGCTGTTGCCTTTCTTGTTCTGAGTCTCCTCCTGAGGACTCCGATTCGGAGGTACTGGAACTGTCGTCTTCCGAGACAGCAGAAGGAGGCGGGGCTTGTCGAGTGGAGGGGGCAGGGTGGAGGGCCGATGACGGGGTGGGAACAGGGGTTGGCTCCTCTGGCTCATCGGGCATTTTGGCAAAACGCATCTCAAACACGTCCTATTGGAAGGGACATGGGCAGGAGAAACCGTAAAGCTAAAACTTAGAAATCCTTTTTTGCAAAAAACACGTTAATGTTTGAGAACATCACAACAAACATCACCAACAGGGCTGTACTTTAAAGCTACAATTGTTATTGCAGTGCCCTGTTTTCTGCAGCTAATCAGAGATCCTGCATGACAAGGAGCATGTGTGCATTTCCAGGTGTTTGGTATGGAAACAGACTGCTCAGGTACATTTTCAAATGAAAGTGGCTTTTGGATGTTGCTGCTTCCACTATGAGAAGGATTGTCCTAAGATTTTAGATCCTGGCTACAGGAATTCTGAACTACCTGGCTACCGGAATTACTTTTGGCCATGTGGTAATTAAGATTGATTTAACAGTAGACATGAGATTGGTTACCTGTAATTTGCGTGCCATAGCGACCACATCATGGTCTGGAGGATTGTACTTGTAACAGTTGGAGAACATCAACCTCAAATCTGCTGCAAATTCTTGAGCGTCTCTGTACTGTCTGTTGTCCAGCTTTTTCTGAAAGTCATAAAAAAGGAAACACAGACACCACGCGCACACACACACAAAAAAAACAATGAAGTTTCCACGTTATCCAAACTGATCCCAATTTACATGTTCTGAGTACTGTTCTTTCTTTTTCTTTTATTTTTTTTAACAAGTAAAAGAAATTGAACACTGGGAAGTAAAAGTGAAACCAAATGTGGAACAATCTATAAAGTACTGAAAGATAACTTAAGGTGGCACAGGATTTAAGTTCTGGTTTACCTTTTCTACTGTCATTTACCTGATTTCAATCCTTTCTTTCATCAGTAATTTTGTAATTTTAGGTCATGTTTCTAAGGAGCAAAACAAACATAATCTACATGTTTAAAAAAAACCCTATTTAGGCCTCTGTATCCCACCTACAACAAAAACTTGAGTGTTATAGTTACAAAGGATTTTGTTGCATTTACAGTAATAAGCACTGTCGTCAGGTTTGAGTAAATTAAAACATTCACTTCTATGCTTTGCTGTGTTTGTGTGTGTCTCAATCCTTCTGATAAACAGTCACCGAAACAAAAAGCAGCATAACAAAGGCCAAAA
This sequence comes from Remorina albescens, assembly GCA_034769265.1. Lineage (NCBI taxonomy): Eukaryota > Metazoa > Chordata > Actinopteri > Carangiformes > Echeneidae > Remorina > Remorina albescens. The sequence continues at coordinate 24,563,008 of CM068487.1, forward strand.
TGATCACTCTGCCTTGTTTCCAGATTATAAGAAATAAGTTTTCATCTGCTTATCACTGGAATTAAAAAAAAGAGTGCTGAACCAATTGCATTGAACTTGATGGAGGGATTGAGTATTCAAGCTTGGGGCAGATCTGGCTCAATTACAGCAATTTTAAATGTGAAGTCTGGCAGATGTTGCTTGCCATTGGCCTTGGTGGAAGTCAGCTCTTGTAGTAATATTAAGTTGTCATATATAACATACTGATCAGCAATTCAATATAAAATCACCTTGATGGTGCTGAGATCCATCGGGTGCTTGATGATGTCATGGTAGTCGTGGAGGCCAAGAGTTTTTACATCAACAGGTTTGTAGAAAGGCCAGGCGTAAGACACGTGTTTCCTGGACAGCATCTCTTTGACGAGGCGTGCACAGAAACGCAACTGATCTTGACGTTTTGGCGTTCCCATCCCGCCAGTCTCCAAACCAGCACCCAGGTGATGCTGAGAGTCCGGCTGTGATGCGTCTCGTTTGGGTTGCTTTGACGGGCGATTGCTGTCTCGGCGCGGCCGAGCATCAGCAGAGGCGGGAGATGATTCACTGAGCTGGTCGTTGGCTGTGGGTGTGGTCGTGTCTGCTTTCCTCTTCTGGCTCTTCCTCTGCTGTTGAAACATCAGAGGTAGGAAAGTGAGATCAGATCTGCTGGTCAATTATAAGAACGGCAATTCATAGTCCTCCATCTCCTTACCTTAATGAGGGCGGGAGCGCTCTGCAGCATCGGAGCAGGATGGAGGCCTGGGTGTGTCGGGGGAACGGAGGTCATGGTTTGGACAAAGACATCTGGAGTTGAGAGAGGGAATGGTGGTCCCAGGTGGTGGGATGGGGGTGTAGGAGGCACACGTGGGGGAGGCTGAGGCTGGGAAAGGGGCAGAGTTGGAGCACCTGGAGGGGTGGGTGCAGGATGGGTGTGTGGGGTGGTTGATGGAGATGAAAAGTCTTGTGTATGTGGGGTGGTTGAGGGGGAAGACGAGTCTTGGCCTGATTCTGACTTAATGATCAGACCTGGAGAAGAGATCAGAGGAAATAAATCAAGGACAAAAACAGACTGTTCGGGCTATGACACTCTTCAAACCTGTTTGACGGTTTAACAATCGTACAGGATATGCCAGACGAGTCCCTAAGTGTTTCATTCAACAATACAGGTTCAGTGCAAGGTGTGGTTAAAGAAGAGAGGGAAGCGGTAGAGGAAAAAAAAGTGAAGACTGTAGATACAAGCTTAGCTGGTTGGATTACTTTACATCACTGTCATTTACTCATGGGAACTCCTTATTTAAGTTGAGCAACAATACACACAAACACAAGGAGAGACGCATGATTAAGCTCTAACAGCTGACATGGTTAACTCCATGTTACATTCTATACTCATACCCGTCTCCCGTCTGCCCCCACGGCGCCCCTTGGTGACCACAGCGATCTCTGTCTCCTCCTGCGGAATCTCCCTGATCTTGGTTAGAAAGAGCTTTTCCAAGGCCTCTGCCATTAGGACAATATCATCCCCTGGCTGGACAAACAAGCAAACAAACATGGTTAGAAGCTCGTCACACAGAGGCCTCTGTATATTGAATGATAATGTTCTGTAGGACAAACTGCATGTTACAGGATTTTTGTCACGTGTGACCAGAATCCCTAATGTGTCTGACCTTGTTGTAGATGTAGCAGTTAGTGAACATTGTGTTGAAGTCTTGGATGCACTCCTGAGCGTTCCAGTAGTAGTTGTTTTCCAGGCGTTTTTTTATTGTGCCCATGTCCATAGGAGTCTTGATGATCTTGTAGTAGTCCTTGATGGAGAGCGCATGGAGAGCATTAAATTAGCATCTTGCCTGGAAGAAAAGTACATCTTCTTTCTTTAGTCCAAAAAAAAAAAGTTGCCTCAGTGCAAAGGTAAATCCAACTGTAATGTGTCCGCAGGCTCCTGCATTAATAGCACCCCAGAGCACAGTGTACCTCATTATTCAAGTAAAATGCCTCGTTGTTTTTCCTTGTTTTTCATTAGAGCTGAACGTTTCATTGTTTTTTTTAAATGATTAACCAATTGAGAAAATATTCATCAGATTTCATTGCATCCATAATGAAGTAAGAGTTGAATATGTTTATTTGGAATAATAACTTTTTTCTGCATCATATTATCTACCTGAGGCCAAGATTGAAGATTCTATCGCACATTTTTTTCTTGTTGACAACTAGAAAAACCACAGAGGAAGAAATGTTTCCAGTTAAGAGAAGAGGGAAAGTCATTTATCCCAGTGCAAGTCTATCTGCCTTGGTATTCCAAAAATCCAGCAGCAAACAGGACAGGAACATATTCTGCTGCTGTGTGGCTAGTCCACCTGCACCGCTGTGAATCACTTTGCTTACAGAATAAATTAGGCAGCTGTTATAATGCTGTCTGTGAACTTTGGACGATATCACACACACGCAAACAGACATACACATAGAACTCACAGGCAAATTGAGTTTCGTGGCATCTACAGGAGCTCGAAAGGGCCATGAAAATTGGTGCTTCCATAATGCCTTCAACACCACTTTAAGCAGGTACTGAAAAAAGGAGCAAAAATCATTATAATAGCAAAATTTAAGATTAACCCACTTCGAGAGCATTCATTGATTGAAAACGCAAAAAATGTCGTCACTTGTAGCTGGTTGGTCTGTCGTTTGGGTCTGCTGGGGTTCAATGTTTCAGGTGGTGGAGGGTTGAAGGGTGGTGGTGGGGCAGAGGGAGGATTCTGGCTGCTGCCCGCCTCCAGTCCGTCCCCCATCGCAATGGTGGGTTGCAGTGGCTGAGCAGACAGTTTAGGCAGACTGGACCTGGCAGGGGCAGGCAGGACTGGGGGGACCCCCCTCAGGCCATTACACTCCTCGCTCGACTCTCTGGGAAAGACAATCAGCAAAAAGCATCATTACATCATCCTGTTTTTGGTTGAAACCAACTCTGACTCAACTTCCTCTGGGACACAGAGCATTGTCACTATCACTTAATATCAAGCAGTTCACTTTCCTCAAATATCTGTCACTGCCAGACACCACTTTCTGCCTGTTGCTCTACAGCCTCCAGTTCAAAGGCAAGGAGGAGACAACTTGGCAAAAGTATCACATATTATCTCATCTTTGCCACTGCAGATGAAATGGAAAGCTATTACATGTATGTAATAGGTAATGCAGTTGAAATCCTGCTGTTTGATTTTAAGCTCTTATATTAAATATTTACTTGTGACTTCACATCAAAAAAAAAAAAAAGGAACTGACAACCTACAGCATTTCGGGTCCATCCAGTGGAAGTGGAACTTCAAAATGTAAAAATATCACACATTTCTACACCAACAGTGACACCGTCCACCATCAGTTGCAGCGTGAAGCTTTTAAAATGCATTGATGCTCTCAGGATTCTGTTTCACACGAACTGGACTGCATTATATTTGCTCACTCAAGTTGCAAGCCCTGTATGAATCAGCTAAACGAAGCAGCAGTGCAGGTGATAACTGGATATGAATCCTTATCACAAGTTAAAGGTAAAGAAAAGAAAACCCTGTGAGCTCTGATTTGTCATGAATGGTGTTAATTTTGATGCGCTGTGGTACATAACAGATACCATCATTATACAGCTATACCTCTGAAAAGATCCAACTGACTCAATAATGGAGAAAGTTACAGAAAATAAGGATGTTCAACTTCATAGTCATAAAATATCCAACAGTCTTATAATCGAAATATGGTGGAAAAGTAAGGTGGTATTGTTGCAAGTGAAAAGCAAAGCCAAAATAAAGTTGGCTGAGATATGTCCAGCTTTGTTTAAAACATTATCACAACTCATTCCATGCATGTAATTTCTTTGATAAAAAGTTGCAGACAGTTTATATTATTATTGTACAACTATAAATGCTGGGAGAGTAACCCCCCCCCCCCCCCCCCCCCCAAAAACTCAGATAATGCACAAACCATTAAAAAAGAAGAAATATTCAGCATGATAGCACAAGCAACAAATCCTCAGAGGTATCTAACAAACAGGTTGTTTTCCTCGAAAGACTTTGGCCTCACATAATGAAATTGGATACATGATAATGATTTTTTCTACAACACCATTTCACAATCGGAACTGTTATAAGTTAAGATAAGATAAGATATTCCTTTATTTGTCCCACAATGGGGAAATTTGCATTGTTCCAGCAGCAAGTGGACAGTGAATAGAAAAGCAGAATAAAAAAAAGAATATGGACAATATATAAGCCTATAGTACAGTACAGTAAGATATAGTATGTACCCCTGATGAGCTCAACATTTCTATTGTCAGGACATAAATCCGCGCAAAAATATGGTTGTCAGTGTGTTTTCTTACAATTGCAGTTTCACGTTGACTTATTAAAATGATAATAATTAGTTTCTGTGTGTTATATTCAATTACACCATCACCTACATGCATTGCCAAATTCACTGTGATTGACAGGACTTTTTTTTTTAAGGGCTGTGACTATGAATTCAGAAATTTTCAGAAGACTGACAATTTTTCTCGGGACTTACATGTTTGTCGCCGTGCAGCAGTGGCCTAATCCAATTGTGTGATCATATCTCAGTTGGTGAGGTGGTGATTTCCAGAGCAGACACGGGAGGTTGGTCTGTGACACGCTGTGAGGGGGCAAGCAAACCACAACACACTGAAAGATGGCAGAGTGTCACACCTGAAAGAGAGTCAGAGAAATGAAAGGACAAACAGATTAAACCACTATCACATGTGGGTTATTTCCATCTAACACCAAAACATGCTGCCAGATAAAAAGGGTGACCATGCTGTGTCATGAGCAGCCTTTATCAGAGCCCTTGACACAAGCCTGGGGAAAGTGGTGACATAAATGGCACAAAGAAATGTTGTAAATTTGACGACACTTCGATGTCATCTGCATCTCTTTTTATAACCAGTCCATTTGTGGCTGCATCTTCTTTTGTTCATGTCTTAAATTGATCCACCTAAAGTTAGAGGCAGTTTAGGGAGACTAACAGTTTGTTTTTTTGTTGTTTTTTTTTACAGTAAATTCATTTCATATAATCTAAATTGCTCAAATGAACTGAGACGTACAGTTACACAATACATTCAGTACAAATTCCCAGCTCAAGACCAAACACTGATGTCTTAATAAAGGTTTCTGAGCTGTGATATCCTCCTATCGTAATTTCTGTTTTCCATTTTTACCCATCAGTGACACAAGAGACCCTTTTGAATTTGTCTTTTGCTTCTGCTGCCATTTTATACCATTCATCAAGTTTAAGGACAAAAAAGGACCATATGCACTCATTATAGACCGTGTACTGAAAATTTACAGGGAATAAGATATCTTGTAAAGATGTTTTTCTCAGTATTCTCCTCTTTTATGATTTTATGGTGGAAACTTTTCATTATATGAATAAGATGTTGATGTTTTACAGAGCTTTGTTACTCAATATTATCATATTGAGACTCAAGGAAGCAAACAAGTATGTTATTATGGCAATTTGTTGGATGAATACAAACAATTCTGACCTTGAATGTTGCCCTATCACGGGAAGCGCTTTCACAGGGTCTGTCATAGTGTTTTTGAACCTTACTATATCTTAAACACATAAATAAAACAATTACAAACATTGTAAGAAAAATACTTTTTATTATGGACCCATAATTACGAAGTTTTAAGAGACAGCACATCAAAAACAGGCAATAAATGTTTAGTTCTGTTGCCAATATACCTTCAAACATTTATCTACACTACAAAAACTAGAATATGTAGCTATCCATGTGTACACATGTCATAATGAACCATGTCCATCATTGTCATTTATCAAGATTTAAAATAAGTATGTTAAAACATACATTTTTTTAACCGATTTTAATTATGATTCATGAGTCATTTTAGAAACCAATTTAAGTGAAAAAACAAAGGGTGACAGCGAGAAACTGAAGATGAATCTGACACCTGAATTATTTATTCTTCCAAATTTATCAGCCATTTTGCTAATTCGGATCACGCATGTCCTCGCGGTAACGTTAACCGAGGAAAGCACAGAAACTAACGTGAGTGACGTTAAAACAGCGCCGGTGAAATCCCCACAAACATTTTCAGAAAACTTACAAATTTATTTCCTTGAACAACTTTGCCGTCCTAAACCTCCGTGTCGGCACATCACCACAAATGACAGCAAGTGACAGCTCCGCACGTAAACGTCCTTTCAGAATACAACTTGGAGAGGGGTTGGTATTCTCCAAATGACCTACGTCGCTCTTCCCGGCAGCTCCTGCGCCATCGTGCGTAAATTGCGCAGCCGAAAAGGACGTAACTTATGTCACGAATACGGCCTACGGGGCTACAAACAAACAGCCTTAGCTGGGCTAGCTAGCTAGCAATGGAGCCGACCTGCAGCTAACGTGCACACTGACAGCGCACGGCGTCCCGCGCCGCCGAAACCGCCTTAACACAAGCGCCGAGAGAAGAAAGACACAACTCTGGATATCCACGATGACACTTAAAAATCCGGCCGAGTTAAAAGACCCAAATCCATCCATCCCCGTGTGCCCGAACCGGCGCAAGGCCTGCGGAGACAGCTCATGCTCCGTTCGCCGAGGCACATAACTGACAGCGGGCGATATACGCCGCCGACGACCGTCGCAGGCGCTTCAGCGCATCTCCGGGTTTGTACGCCTTCGTGTTATATCCCCACTCCGTCCACGCAGCGGCTTAAAAACGCATTTTTTTACCTTCTTCAGTCGGTTGTCAGCGCTCGCAGACCTTCCTCGCCCCAAATCCAGAACAAACAGTCCCGTTTGACGTCGGTGACGTCAGACGCACGGGGAGGTGGGGGGGCGGGCCGGGCCGATCGTTTGTCAGGCGAAATGTCATCGAAGGCTCCGCCCACCCCGCCGACGTCTCCCCGGGCAACATCACGCAACACTTGGCAATAATTACAACAACACAAAGGTTTGTTTGTTTTTATTAATATTTGTCAACAGAAAACTATTATATTGAATTATTGTAGATCATAACTATAGATATGCACCATATTTATTTATTTATTCACACATCCTTATCCAGACTTGCACTGCCTTTTGTATAGGTACTTTTTACCCAATAGATGTATACATTTGCACAATTACAGGCTTGTTTGTAATGTACTTCTATGTACCTTTCTCTATATTTTTATTTATCTTATTTTTTTTTTCTGCATTTCCATTGCCTATTTTTTTATATAGTCCACTTTTGTGCACCAAGTGCACTGGATGTGTGTACGTGTGTACTGCAGCTGATGTCAACACTGTGAAATAAGTCTAATCTAATCTAATAAAATACAATTATAATGAAAAAAAAAAACAAACAAAACATAACAGGTCAGTGTCTCTTACTGATTGTTTTCATCTTGGCCTTAAATAAAGATTTAGCGTGTCTATTACACAGTAAACTGGACTTGTTACATATTTATCGTCAAATTCACCACAAAAATGTGGCATAAAGCCATTCATTGTCTTATTTTTTTATTATCATTAGTTTGTTTTGTTTTTTTGCCTCAAAGAGAGTAAGATTCAAAGAGAAATCTTTTTGGCTGTTTTGTGTTTTGTGAGGTTCTCAATGGTCTAAATCATGCATGCAATACTGCAAAACTGATTTACCAGTATTCATTTATGAAGGACAGAAGGAGGTTAGTGGTAAATGTGAATTACTAACTACAAAACTGTTGTATGGAAAGGTTTGGTAATCACTGTGCAAATTGCATACTTTGTATAGTAATTACAACTCCTACAGCAAATAGTAATCAGTTTTTGTCACGAGGCTAAGTATTTATGGAATGAGCAAAAGATTGGCTGCTTTAGCACAAAACTTTTTAGTACAATGTGTACTGGTATATCTACAAATCAACATAATTCTGGGTTATAACTCAAACGCAAGTGACAATACTCACCTTTGCTGTCATAAAATAAATGGAAACAATGAACTACAACGGATATTTTATCAAGAGAAATTTTATTAAGTGCTACACTGAAACTGGAAGGAAACTAAACTCCCAGTTGAACTTAAATAATTCACATTTGTCATCCAACTAAGAAATGACTTCTTTTGCTCTTGTTTTTTGACAATCTTGCTTTAAATTCACAGGTGACCATTCCTGCCCTTTATTAGGCGAGTGGCACTAAAATCTTTAATACAAACCAGTGAAACAGTGATCTAGTCAACAAATTTATTTCTTATTCAGAGCAAAACAAAACTGTTGAAGACAAGACTGATATTCATTCGAAATATCACAAAAGTTCTACTGACAGTCATTTATCTCAGTCACCACAGCTGTAGAAGAAAAAGCCCACCCTGATCTTTATACCAAAAGGTTGGGAAAAGTCATCCATTCTTTTTAGCTGCTGGCCACAGACAGAATGCTATGAGGTTGTGTCAACTTCGATTAGAACATAACATCTCAACTTTTCAATACTCATGTTTCTTAACAAATTCTAGACAAATCTAAACGAAGAATATTTTCAACAAAAGGCACAAAAAAGTATGTGTGAAACAGTTTGACAGTCTTGGAAATTCAGTCTTTTTTTCCTCCAGACTTTGTTCACATTTTCAACGAAGACTGATAAATCTAACCTGTGTTTAAGTTTGGAGCTAGAGCAAGAGGATGGTTAGTGGGGTTAAGGTCGGAAATGAGGAAAACCAGGAGCCTGGTTCTCTTAAATCCAAAAATAAGTCTACCAACACTTTGAGCAACAATGGGTTGGCATACATAGAGCAGTGACTGTACCTCAACTTATAATCCACCTATTTGCAGAAAAGTGAATAATAATATTTCCCAAGATGTGAAACTGTTCCTTCCACCAAAAAAAACCCCAAAAAACCAAAACTGACATACAAGTTCAAAGTCATTGTACGGTGAAAGATTTTAGGAGCAAGTATGCATTTCTTAATATGCCTGGTAATGAAATTGGGTTGAATGGGACAGTGGGGGTCACTGACTGGTCCAGAGAGATGTGTAGATTGCGTCACACTGAGGGGGAAAAAGTCATTCAAGAGTGTTGTCTTCCTCCCCAATCTCTGCCTCCACTCCTTCATCCCCCTCTTCTTCCAGGTCACCATGTAATCCTTCTTCAGTCTCATCATGCACCAAATATCCCTCCTCATCCTCTTCGTCCTCAACTTCAAAACCTTCCTCCTCCTCCTCCTCCTCCGGATTCCCGTGCTCCTCCTCTCCTTCCATTCTTAGCTCCTCCTCCATCTTTTCCTCAGTGGCTGCTGCTGCTGCTTCTGATACTGCTTCTGATGCTTCTGCTGCTGACGCTTCACCCTCGACTGTCTCTTGGCTGGTCTCTCCCTTGGCCTCTGGCTCATCTTTGACCGTTTCCGCCTCCGTTTGACCATCAGCTATCTCAGTGTTTAACTCCATCTCTGACACATCCATCACCATGGAGTCCTCTGGATCCTGGTCATCATGGTTACCAGTGAACGGGTTTTCACCCTGTCAAAAGCAGAAACTTGATTAGATTTGTCGATTTGTCTCAGTGTCCCTGCAGTCTGACTCAAATCTCTCAAGTCTGCATGGTCTGTTGTGATGCGCATTGTGAGAACTTATCAAGAAGTCTGTGCTAAGGTGCAACACTTTGTAAACTAGAGAATATCCTAAGTGCTGTTATTACTCCAGGATCTTATGTCAGAGAAGAGCACATATCCTCAGAGATGGGCTCATTTTTCAGCTGCAGCTATGCAATCCAGACACACAGTAAAACCTGGTTTATTCTGAGGATACTTTGATTTAAGTTCCCTTAACAAAAAAACAAAACAAAAAACCTCTACGTGTTCCCTTAAACAACTGAAAAAATAATCTACATTCATATTGTTCATGTTACTATCATTGTATGTAGTTATTTGGCAGAGAAAGCTGCGGTGTTCACTATTTAACCTGTTGGGTCTGATGTATTACTAAAAGCAAAAGCACCCTACATTTAAAATTACAAATACAATTCTTCTCAGATTTAGAACAGATTACAATACTACAATACTATTTTGTTGCAAAGGTATACTGCTTTCACTTGTACTATGATTAAAAACGTGGTGACGACAAACTCTTCCTTATCTATATTTGCATAGTAAATAACACGCAGGGAGCACAAATAAATCTGGTGCAAGTATTTATACAATATTTAAATACTGTATGTACTCAAAAAATTTTGCATTTGTATTACAAGCCTGCATAGGCACGTGATTCTGTACATACCTTGAGGTAACTCTCTAGCTTCTTGCCAATGAGTTTGTGGTTGAGGATACTACGAGCAACAGACAGACTGGCCCTCTTGGACTGCTCCATCATACCCTTGAATATATATATATATAAAAAAAAAAAAAAAAAAAAAAGAACATTTCAGGACAGTGCACAAAACAAAACACAAAAACATTATTCGAACTCCATTAAAAGTTTCACAATTTAGTATAACAAATAAGTTTCCTGTAGGAAGACAGTCCAGTGTGGGATGATCAGCCATACCTTCCGGTTGTAGTTGTGGTCAGGAGACTTGATGTGCTTCTGGATCAGATGGGGCTGCATGGGAATGAAGAGGTCACATGCTGCACAATGAGCCGCTTCCACTTTCCTCATGAAGTGCTCCAAACCAAGATCTACAAAGGTGATAATGTCTGCATTCAGCAATCACTTAGCTTTTTATGTCTTGGGTGAGTAACACACACAGAAACAGGGTCTGAAATTAACACTCACCACACACCAAAGGTGAGTAGATTTCCTGTAAACAGGTAGCCCTCTAAGTAAATTTTAAAGGCGATGTAAGAATGTTAATTCAGTTTGCTAGTAATAGCCCGCGTAAATTTTAAAAATCCCCCCCGACGAAAGGCAAATAAGGGGGATTTCCCCCTCATTTTGAAAAATTAATTTGAAGACCTGATGAATAAAAACGACTTAGCTTAAAATTTTGCACTGACCTCCTTCGTATGGTTGTATTCAACATAATACCATATGATGTTAATAAAACAGACTGAAAGGAATGTGTATTTGACACAAAAACACAATTTGTTATTTTGACCGGTAAAAAATATGCTTGGCCAGTGGATTTTTTCCACCTACCAGCCACTTTGTCAAAGTTCATTTCAGACCCCGCACAGAAACAAACAGATGCAACTTACCCCTGGTGAGGTCTTGCTCTTTGTACACCTGACAGATGGCGGCACTGTGGTTTTCCAGTTGGCTGACCCTCTGCTCTGTCTTTTTAAATTTGTTCTGCAAGTACTCCTACAAAGCCAACGCAACAGAGTGTAAACCCTGAGTTACTTCCCGTATTCACGTGTGGCAGATAACATAATAACAGAGATTCCTGTCAAGTTGAACTTTGCTTACATTTAAAATAAACACCTTCTGAAACCTTCAAAGCATCATCAGCACGCTTGTGTGTGTTTGTGTGGTTCCAGTCTTACTTTCAGAGTGAACTTGCAAGGTAAAACTAAGGACAAAATACCTGTCATTTGTTGCTTTTCACATCCGTAACCAGACAACATGGAAAGTAACTATGTGCATTTGAATGGTGAGAAGGATGCGATTTGTAAAACTAGGATTTGGGTCAGTACCACCCCGTGTACTTATATATTCTGTGCCCTGTGTCATGTATGACAAATCTCAGTCACCTGTAGGAAGTCTGTTGTAGGCTTGGAAAGTTGGCTGGAAAGGAACTTAAAGTGGTCCTTGTGGAAGCGACTCTCTAGGTGGGTTTCCATTTCTTCCTTGTAAAATGAACGGAACTTGCAGACAGAGCATGCAAACATCACCCTGAAAACAGAATTTATAGTTTTAGTCCTAAAACCCACTAGAAATTGGTAAAATCTGAATGAAAAGTAGACAAGTGAAGAGTGATCTAAATTATGAGCAGTTATTAAAGGGCATGGCAAAAAAAACAATTCAGTCATAACAACAACAAAGTATTTCAGTGGCAAATTCATATCAACAAGGAAGAGATTAAATTAAGAATATATTTTTCTCAGTCTTGATGTAATGAGTTAAAGAGAAACAGGAGCAAAAGAAAACCAAAGATAAAGGAGGTTGACGTAATAAATCCTAGGGCAGAGTTAAGGGTTATTTAGTCAGTCCTCTCACCTTTCTAGGAAGCCCCTTCTCTTCCTCATTTTTGGGTGCTTGTCCTGACCTTGGTTTGAGGTCTGCTTGCCCTGAGGCTTTTTCTTCTCCTCCTGCTTGGGTGCAGCTAACCACAAGCACAAGAGCAGAAGTTTTACATCACAAGATTAGGATGAGCCCTTTTAGTACAAGACAAGTATCTTATTTAGACAGAAAAAGACAACATAAAAATGTCTGGCTTACCTCCTTCTTCATCTTCAGCAGGTTTTGAATCCTGTAAAGAAAAGCATACCGTTGTTTAGAAAGTCACTTGTAACATGTAACAGCTTTCATTTTCAGTATTGACTTTAGTAAAACGATGTTTTTGTCCTGTAATCTGTGATTTTTTTTCTACCTTTGCTTCATAGACTGTCCAATACTCCAGTTTAGGAACAACTCTGTGATAAGTTGCCATATTCAGCAGCTAATCTTGGCCACACTCAAAATCAGCATCTTTCATCAAGCAGTTAACACAAGTTGAAGAGACATGATACTGCTCAATTAGATCAAGTGGTTCAGAGGTTTTTTTCATCTGGGAACATTAATACTTGCATGACGGGCCATTATCTGGAGAGCAAAAAGATAATCTCAAACCACTCACCTCAGCAGTAGTCTTTGGTTCACTGTCTTCACCATTTTTCTCAGCTGGCTCTATAAAGCAATAGCACAAACATCAGATCAAGACAAAAATATATATATGCCAGCTGCCGAACAGCACAAATTTATTTCAGGCGGTACCTTTGGTAGCCTCTGACTCTGCACTCTCTGTCTTGTTTATTTTTGACTCGGGCTCATCAGCTTCAGTGAGCGTCTGCTTTCTCTTTTTCTGGATGTCACGTTGTGGCTTCACCTGCTACAGTCAAAAAATTCAATTTGCACTCACAAAACATTATCTGGCAAAAATAAAGAAGGGACTACAACTAGAACTCATTATGAAAACATCAATGAATTCTAGGTGCTAATGCTAGTCAAGACCAATTAGCAGACTTGACATGTCTTCTTTAGACATTTCCTCATCAGGGTTGTTAGCCTTATGTTAAGACTACCCAGGATTGGGGCAAAAAACAAAAAACAACAACAACAAAAAAGAAATCAAAATAAAAGTTACAAAGTGAAATCAACAACGCAACAAGTAAAAAAGACAAAGAACTGGGCAGAGTGGGGAGTCACTTGCCTTTATTATACTAAAGCGCTGTTCCCTGAAGCATTTCTGACCAAATAAAAGGCGGGCCCAGTTTCTATGACCAAGTAATGTGTAGTTTGTGTCGGGGGTTGTTTGGGACAAATTCCTTTAGAAGGCACATAGCGGGTACTTGCACTTAAGGCTGACTTGCCAGTTGGGTGAGGGAACAAAAACGAGGGAATCAGAAAGGGCTTAATTTTTGCCCAGTGTCTGAGGAGGTCTTATTTGGCTGGAGGTACTTACTTTGTTGAGGGGTCTCTTGCGGCCTCGCTGGCGGCCAGCCCGTGGGCCCCCTCCAAAGTGCCTCCCAGGAAAGTCGTGAGGCCCTTGGTTGGAACCCTGGTGGAAGCCCCCACTCTCAGGGTACATGTGGTTGGACAGGAGGGATGGGAGCTTGCCTCTACCACCTCCTGGAGAGTGGCCGTGGTGGGATTGGCCACCACTACCAGCTCCCCGTCCACCGCCTAATGGAGCGGGATCAGACCTGCGGCTTCCAAACCGTCCTCCAGCTCCTCGACCCCCGGCACTTCCACCCCTTCTGGGGGAACGTCGGCCTGCTCCAGCCCATCCTCCACCTCCAGAACCTCCTCCCTGGCCACTGGTGAAGGACTCCCTCATAGTCTGTCGCATTTTGGCGACTCCATAGGAAGAGGAGGGGCTGTCAAAGCCTCCTCCTCCCCCTAGCCCCATTCCCCCTCCGAAGCCCGAGCCTCCTCGCTGACCCAACAGGAGATTGTCCCCACGGCCATCACCATAACCATAGCTACCGCCGCCAGATCTGTAGAGATCTCGGGAGGAAGTGAGGGCAGAGGAGCGCGAGTCGAATGACTCATACTGGTCAAACCTGTGAGAGGGAGGGAGAGGATTGATAGAGAAAAGCAGAGAGCAAAGGAGGCAGGGAGGGCAGTCAGGTCTGGATTTCTCCACCTGCTATTCCTTTTCCTCCGTGGTCTCGCTTTCTCCTTTTGGGTTTCTTGTCAGCCCCAGCTTTATTTCATTAACCACATGAGATCAGTAATGAATGATCCAAAACAAGTTAACCTTCTGGCTGTGGTCTTTTTGGTTTATCAATTTAGTTTCATTTCATCCAACCACATTTCCTGTTGGAGATCAAACAGTATCCTGCAGACTAAGGGGATGCAGTTTCTTAAACCCAATTCCTTGTTCAAAGGATAGGCTGTGAATCTTTTAATAGGCATGAACATGGTCCATCAGAACCAGTGATGCCCTGAGACACGTGCGAGAGGTGAAATATCCTGGAAAGACTGGATTACAGTGATTATTCAAGAAGGGGGATGAAATGTAACCTGGGCTTTTTCCAGGACTAAGGGCATTTTTTGGAAAAACATCAGGCAACCTTAATTACACATCTCAGCTTGACAAAGAAATATCAAGCTTTTCTTTGAGAGCTCATCACTTTTGTGCAACCTAAAGCCAGAACACAGGGTTAGGTCACATGGAGGATGAGAGGAGCAGAGTGTATATACAAGTAAACACAAAGTCAAGACAAAAGCAATGTTGAAAGGGTGCTATGTAAAGATGGACTGGCTTCATGTGCAAGGATGTCAGTAAGTTCCAAATTGAAAAAGTGGCCTCTAATTGCACCTCCAATGAGGGGGCATGCGTTTTCACAACACCTATGGTTTTGAAGCATGACAACACTTCCCCCAGCAATCAGACAAACAACAACAACGCAAACGGGTAGCAATTCAAGCTTCCTCAGATGCTAAGGCATTCAAATGCAGCCTGTGAGCAACTCTCACCCTTTTCATCCCAAACAGGAATTGAGGCATACATAATTAACCCAAAACTCAGTGTGAAGTGTAAATACATGCCTTACCAGGCTAAAACAGCTCAATTTCCCAGAGGAGCCTCACCATTCTAAAACAGTAACACTAATTATGTAGCTACATTGACACTTTACAGAGCTCAGTTCTACTCCAGGACACACACTAGAAGATGGTTTTACTTTTGAATTACCAAAAGCATCAGAAAGCCTAAGCATCTTTTATACCAAAGCAGAAGTGTTAATCAAAACATTTACTGAAACCAATGGAATGCCACATTAGGACATTATGTTATTAAACTTCAGCCATGAAAGGGACTGGTGAGAGATTTAATGAATACTTTAACCGACATGGGTGTGTGGTAACCGTATAATTAATGAAGACCGTATGGATCCGAAAAACAAAAAAGCAAATACCTGTCATCCCGACCTCCTTTCATCCCACCTTCCAATTGAGTGAGCATGTCTAAGCGCTGGTTAATCTTGGCAATTACAGCATCTGCATGTGTCCCTGTGGATGAGAGCAGGGATGCACCCAAGAGACCTCTCTTCATGTGGCCTCCTCCTGCTCCTCCGCCTCCTCCCCCATAGCCCCCAAGACCGGACATCGAGTCCTTATAACCTCCCCCATACATGTCAAAGCCACCAGAACCTAAAATGGTCAGGAAGGAGAGGTGGTAATGAAACAAATTGTCATTTAATCAAAATATAACTGATGGAAATGACCTATTCAGATAAATTAAACAAATGTCCCTCTCTCCTTGACTTTTTCATCACTTCTTATCTTTTATTATCATATGTCTAAAACAGTTCTAATAGTAATGAGAATAATCATTCAGTCAAAGGATGGATCCATTATCTTATCACCAGCTTTCATTTTTAATAAACCACACAAATGAAAAGCAGGGGGTTCTCTGCAGGCCTACAGCAGGACAAAGTGCAGGAGGATATTCCCTGATTTCCGTACCTCTGCTGCCTGAGCCTCCACCTCCCCAACTGGAGTAGCCTAGAAGGGATGAAAGAAAACATGCAATTATACTGAGAGTTATAAACTATGATAGATGGCAACCTCCCAAACACACCAATTCAACAAACAAAAAAATAAATAAATAAATAAACATGGCTGAGAGGATTTCACTGGTTTAGTTCCTGCAGTAAATTAGCCTCATTCTCGGTGAACAGCATTTGGGACTGTAGATTAAAAATAACTTTTTCACCTATTTTCATTGAGGCGGCCATTTTAATAACCACCCTTTAAAGGTTTGTTGCTGTCTTTTGACTCCATCTTAACAGAATTAGCCAGCTACCACCAACAAACAGTGTAACCCGCCCCGCTACGACCAGCTTAGGGCCGTACTACACTGCTAGCAGTTAGCATGTAAACAGTCCCGATACTGAAATAACGAGCTTAGCTAGCTATGTTTCGACACATGTTAAGACGACCAGCCCATTTTGTTTTTCTCAAAGAATATCTGTTAACATAGATACTACCACAACAGCAGGTACACTAATCATCCATAGTAAGCTAACTCCTCTTGGTGTCAAGCTGCTGTGGCTGAAAATGGGAACAAGCTAACGGCTAACACGGCTAAGACAACGTTACTCCGAAATGCGGCTAACCGGAAAATAAAATCATTTCTAACTGCAGCCACGGTAAAATGTCATGCACGCCGGTTTACCGCCAGTTTAACATATCCACTGAGCGGCGTCTATTTACCGGAACCGTAGCCTCTGCCGTCCATCGTGCTTCAGCGCGCTGTTCAGACAAAGCGATCGACTCAACCACAAACGGCTCCAGCAGAAGATCCTGAATACCGGAAGGACGTACGACGTCAATCCGGGCCTCCTGGCGTCACACGTATCTGCTGACGTATGTGGTAATATACGTTCCTGTAAGATTGATTGACAGATAGATAGATAGATAGATAGATTAATTGATTAATTGATTGATTGATTGATTGATTGAATGATTGATTCATAGATAGATAAATAGATATACTTTATTGATCCCAAACTGGGAAATTCTTCTGTTGCAGCAGCCAGATATCAGATTAACAGACGAACTGCTCAACATACAATAGAATGCAAAAAAAAAAAAAAAAACATTTACAAGAATAAAATATACAAATGTGCAAGTCAACATAAAATATATCAAAACATATATGTACTAAAAATATATATGTTATTGCTTTGAGCCAGTAATGTGCAATACTAGTAGTAAAAACTAACTGAGCCAAATAAAGAAAAATAAGAATTAAGTGGAATGTATGTCAACAAAAACAGTAAAAACGAGCAGCATTGGTAATACACTTTGTTGCATAGAAACCGCAGCCCGAAGGATCTATTTTTTTGTATTTATTAACAAATCTATTTTAGTGAAATTAAAAACAAATCATAGATGTGTGATCCTTTCTGAGAGTGGTGAAGGCAGCTCAGCTATTGAGTGGACACTGTCTATACCAATAAACTCAATTTTAAAGAAAGCCTACAATATTTTCACACACCTCAACCACTCCACATCCAAAATTAAATCCAAAACAAACTGACTGAGAATCAGCTTTTATCTCGGATCCACAACCTACAAATCCCCACTTCAATATAGTGCTGCTGCTGTGTATTTTCCTATACATATTGATTTCATATTGATGAGGAGGAAATATGATCGCAGCTGATAGTGTTGCCCCTTAATACTAGAAATCCTTCTTCAGCTGCCCACAGCTGGATGGTACATTTGGTTTGGTTTTGAGTTCAAATTTTAAAAAGTTGTATTTTTGTCAATTTGCACAACTAATGTAATTCTATAATGATAACCAATGCATTTAATATTAATAATAAAAACAAACTTAAAAAAAATCACAAACAAAATGACAAAAAATAAAGAATTAAGTAATAATGAGATAAATATGCAATTAAAATAAGTCATATAAAAAAGATAAAATGATAAATTGAAAATATTTAATGATGCAAAATACTGACTAGATTTGTTTTCTGATAGTGGCAGCATACGCACAACATCTCACTGCCTGGAAGTCTTAGTCATGAAACCAAGTCCCAATTGCTCGTTTGCTTAATATGGCAGTGAACATAAGATGATAAAACACAGACAGATTTATTTAGTGATTAAGTGGCTTTGACAAGCAAGTTGAATTTTATGGTTTATTTATTTGGCCTTATACAGTATTTGGTAGGGTCAAAGTAAGGGAACACCTCCCTTAAAGGCCCAATATTGTATCTGTTACATAATCTGTTAAAGTAGCAATGAATAAGTTTTGCTACTGCTATCCAATCAGCATCAGCATTTACAGCTGGTGCTACAGTTCAGTGTGATATAATTCTTCTTCTTTGTCTTTTCAACATGGATGTCTGTTGGGAGACGATAAAATACACATTTCATTATATGTTGTGATTTATGCGTGTGAGGGCGAACGTTATGTTTGTATGTTTGTGGACTAAACCTCTGGGATACATGATGGAGCAGGGTTTATCCTCCAATTTATGCTGAAAAGAACATATTTTCCCTCTAGCATAGGTCACACTGACACAGGTCGATGTGACAGAATCTGGACAAGAAGAAACTACAATTATTGAACTTCATATTAGGACGATTTTTGCTGGTTGTTGAGTTTGCGTCTCTGTTACTCACCCACTGAGACTTCAGGAGCTCTGAGGTCCTTGTATCCTTTGATAGCACAGCAGTATCTGACAATGGCCCCACTGTGGACCAGGTCTTGGTATCAGGGAGACGGGTCCTGATATAGAAACTTTCTGTTCCTGTACCACATGTAGGCTGCAGGGCTTTCCGTCAGAGAACAGCTGGTGATACACATTAGTGTCACTGGCTGTTCCTCTGTGACTGGAATCACTTTTACCTGCAGGTCTGAGATGATGGCCAATAAAGTGAGGATCTATTTTGGGGGTGTCCAGGAAATAATAGTAATCATTGAAAAAAAAAAAAAAAACAGTCACTGTACCTGCAACATGGAGCTCAGTCCTGCTCTGCCAGCAGCGTTGAGCATCCTGAGTGGTTTCTCTGCAGCAGTAAAACTTTCCATCGCTCTCTCTCAAGTCTTTTATCATAAGATTGAAGTTATTCTCATCAGACATGTTAAAAATTACATTCCCATTTGGAGAAAGGTCATCTAGGACATACTCTGAGTGATTCCAGTATGTAGTGTACCAGCTCATGTTTGACGTGGGATTTTTAGCAAAGCCTTTTAAGGAGCAGATGCTAATTGCTTGTCCAATGTCCCCTTGATCAGAAGCTTCTATCAGCAAACATATGGACAGATTATTTCTTTGACTACTGAGTGTTCATCACAATTATGTGATATAAAATAAATTAATAAAATTTGAACAGCTTATTCCAGCAGTTTTAATCAGTTTGTTAAAATTCCTGCTGCACTACACCATACAAAATATTTCTATACAGGTAACAGTAACCTATTATACATATTATATTTATCGTTTAGAATTTGAATATATTGGATAAACAGTTAATAATACCTGCGATGCACAGGATGAACCCCATCAACACACATCCAACTTGTGTCAACAGCATCGGTGCTGTAATCCTTCAATTTCCGTTCAGAAAAAAAATAGGTGATAAGATTAAAAATTGAGTCAAACTATAGCCTGAAAAAACAGGAAAGGTCAGAGTGAGGGTGGTAGTCAAAGCCAGGAGCTATAACATCATGAGAGCATCTCTTCCTTTTTCATTTCATTTCGTTTTCAATGGGGGGGGTTGCTTTCTTCCTTACTCTTTTGATGAAATTGATGAAGGCATAAATTGAAGCAAGGAAAACAGCAGACCTGTTTTGTTTATTGCTGATAAATGGAACATTATGAAACCATCAACAAGCAGCTGTTAGGTTTCTTGCATTTTATCTGTAAAAAAAATACAGAGTGCATTCGGAAAATGTACGATGGCAACAAGTGGTGAAAAAAAATCAATGACTTAAATCACACTATTGTAGTCTAAATGTAGCTCAAACTATAAATAGTTCGAGGATATTTTACCTTTTCAAAAACATATATATGTCTGGAATCAGTGCGTTGTTACATTTAACTTGATCTAGGTCTTCACCTTAAATGCCAAATAAGAACAAACTGTACTTGTCTGCCATTGTTGCTCTCTGTAACATATCAGCAAAATCCTTCAAACAGAGTTCAGTCATCAGTTTATATCTGAGCGCCATGAATGTGACCAAAGTCAACATGTGTCAAGCCTTACGGTTATCACTACGGCTCTGGCCAGATCCTATGATTATTTTCCGAGGAGCTAACAGGATGTGAGGCAGCTCAGGCACAAGGCATTTAGACTATGATATAAATCCGCTGATTCACAGTGCACTTGCATTAGTTATGAGTCACTTTGACTCTCTGCTTTTAGTCTAGATTTCAGGAAGGGCAGTTCAACTCAGACTGATGCCAGTCGATAGTTTCCCACCTTTTCACCCCTGACAAGATCCTTCCTTGCTTTGGCTGAATTTGAACAAGATGTAATAAGATGTAGATCATAGAAGATCCAAATAATCACAGTCCGCCCTGAACTTTGTTTTACTCAGTGTCTTTGCACATTGTAAATGAAATAAATTCAGTGCAGCACCAGGAAAGAAAATAACCCCCCCAAAAAAGTTATTAGCTATATTATTTTCTGACCACATGGGGGCAGAAGACTTATTCATTTCAGGGGCTGTTGAAGCTAAGCTAAGTTATTATAAGCAGCCGACAGGGAAAACATAAAATTGTGGGTGTTGCTGACAATCTCATGAGTGGACCTTAGATTTCTGTGATCTTATGCACATTTCAGGCGCTCCAAAGGTTTCTCAAAACATTCCTTTGCCAAAAGGGATGTTAATGAGGAGGAATGACTGTATAAAATGCCATGTGTCCTCCCTCTGCTGTTCTGGTCCTGGTCATGAGGAGACAGAGTCCTTTTCAAATTGCCAGTCGATCCACAGAATAGATTAAACTGAGAAACTGAGACGAGGAAAACAAACCTGTTAATTAGTTTGCAGATTTCCAATGCTGTGCTCACCTTTCACCTTTTTAAGCTCGGCAGTGGAGGTAAGAGTTCTCCTCCTCCTTGGTACAATTTGGCCATAAAATAGAAAGAAGTATCAAGTATCAAAAAGCCAGTAAAAAGGAGGTGATTACAGGAAACAAATGATATAAATCAAAGCCCATCAGGAGTGTTACCTCAGCCAAATGTGGAAAAGTAGAGGAAGTGGGATCAGTAATACAGCAGCCAATCTGACAGCATTATCGATCCCCATTGACTTCCACTTCCAGAGAGCTGCAGTAAAACAGATTTAAGTGACACTTTAAGTGAAAACAATAAAAATAGGATATATATTTCATGTTCCCTTTGCAAAATATTATTTTAACATATAAACTATTTCAGTTCATGTTATAATAATCCTTGCCCACCCTGAACAGTGAGTGTCTTCTCACGTGACCTGATGAGGTTGTGGGTTTCGACGGCACAGGAGTAGTTTCCTGCATGGTGACTGCTGACTGGGTCCAGAACCAGGACTTTGTTTTGGTTCCCTTGTGGGGTCAGAGGTCGTGTGTTGAGGTACCAGCTGTAACTTGTGTCTTCATTCAGAGGAGAGCGTGACTCTCTGGCCCTCCTTCACCATCTCTGAAGGCATGAATGTCACTTTCAGGCCTAAAAAGGTGATCAGATGTCTTACTACGTGAAAAGAAGACGTGTCTATCGTTATGAAATTCACAAACAGAAGGAAACTTTTTTCTGTGCCAACTGAGTAAGCTGGCTTGCGGTCAAACACACACATTAATTAGAGATACCAGAAGTTGATCTTACTGACAGTTATCGTCAAGAAAAAAAACAACCCAAAATCATAAAGGTGATCCTTTCTTCACTGTTCTGCCCCGTGTTTCATCCAGATCTGCCTGCCAGTGCTGCATCACGCTGCTCTCCCTGATACTGCGGTGTAGCGTGTAGCAGTGTGTGCTAATTATAATAAGTGTGTGTGAATGGCTTGTGTCAAGCAGGTCTCATCCTTTGATTTCTGCTGAAAAGAGCACATTCTGCCTTTGGCATAGGTCACACTGAAGCAGGTCGACGTTACAGAATCTGGACAGAGAAAAATGAGAGTTAGGATTTTAATCCGTGATGGTGGTTGTTCACAAATGTTGTCACTCACCCACTGAAACTTCAGGAGCTCTGACACCTCTGTAGCCTTTGATAGCGCAGGAGTATCTGACTTTGTCCTCACTGTGGACCAGCTCTTGGTACCAGGGAGACCGGTCCTCATAGATAATTTCATTGTTCTTGTACCAGATGTAGGCTGCAGGGGTTTTACTCAGAGAGCAGCCGGTGCTACAGACCAGTGTAACTGTGTGTTTTTCTGTGACAGGAATCGCCTTCACCTTTAGGTCTGAGAAAAAGCTGAATAAGGCTGATGTTCACAGCCTCATGTTACCTACAAGATCCTGAATAACTGGCAGCCTCTATACCTGCGACCTGGAGCTTAGTTCCACTGGACCGGCAGCTCTCTGGCAGTCTGTGTTTTATCTGCAGCAGTACATCTGTTCATCACTCTCTCTGAGATCGTTGATTGTCAGAGTGAAGTTATTCTCGGCAGACGTGTTGCACGTCACGCGATCTCCATCTGGGTAGAGCTTCTTCTGGACAAGCTCGTACTCATGAAAGTGTGAAGTGTACCAGTTCACGCTGGAAGTGGGATGTTCAGCTGAGCAGAGCAGATCCACTGATGAACCTCTCAAGGCACAGATGTGCCGTAACTTTCGTTGTGACCAAAATCAGTGACTAGAAGACATATTAGAACAGACAGCATAGCTGGCAGTGGCTGACACAGTGTAAACTTTTGTGCCTTGTACTGACAAAGGAATAATCTCAGAATCAGATAGGGAATCTGTTGTGATTTTTTTTTTTTTTAATTATGCTGTTTCTTAGCTCTCCAACACAGTGTTAGTGCTTGAGCTAATGCCAGTTTTAGCTCGCTGTCCTCACAAAGCGGATTTATTTTGGCCCCCATCTCAAACAGTGACTGTCTGAATCAGTTTTTATGAGTCATTCGTTCACTGCAGTTCCAAGTTGACAACACACAGCCGCGATGTTGGCTGCTTTTATTATGAATATGAATATTACTTTGTTAATATAAGCTTACTGATTTCCCCAGTTAAAAAAACAAACAAAGCGAATTTATAATTCTATACACAACTGTTTTACATGAAAAAAGTCAAATTCCTTGACAGAGGTATAGAGTATTGGTTCCAGCTTGTGTTCAATTCCTTAATCCAAAATACCTCTCTTCTTAAAAGCTGAATTTAATTAGATTTTTTCCCCTTGGGTTAAGATATATCGGTTAATGCCAATAAATTTAAGGAAAGTTAGTGGCAAAAAAGCAACAGGCGAAATGTCTTCTTTGCTTTTCTTTGCATGGGAAGTCCTTTAATATCGGCTTTCATCAGAATCATTCAGAATAACAATTATACATTAAATAAACTTCTAGAGCATTTTTACAAGACAATCATTAATTCTGTTGACATAATGTGATTTCTAATTAAATTTTCCTTTTCTTCTTTCAGCTAGCTTTTTACGTTAGAGACTAACTTAAATCTATCACATAAACTTTATATATCCTGTCTACAGTTAACTTCTAAAGGTAGTATATCTTATAAAAGATATAAGATAAACAGACATTCATACCTGAGATGTACAGGATGAAACCCACGAATGGACGTCTGATATCAGTCAACAACATATCTGCTGTGGTCACTCAGTTTCTAATCAGAACTTCAACTGTTTGACAACATTATTTTAAATTATAACTTCCGCTCAACATCAAGAAACAAACAGCGTTCAGCTCTGAACTTCACATCTTTCCTCTTGATGCCATTTTTAGTAGATTTTTCTGACACTCTATATACAGTTACTGCATATTTTTTGTGTATTGGGTTGCAGCGTGTGGTCGCAGGAAAGGTGTAGCAGAGTTCCAAGTGTAGCGGCGGTGACACATAAAGCTGTCAGTGATGTAAGTGTTTGTGGTATAAGTATAAAGTAGTAGATTGTTATGGATGTTAATGACTTCCTATGAATTGAAGAGAGGTGGATGTAAGATTTGTTTTACCAGTTTGAACAAAAGTTCACTTAAGTGTGTGTGTGTGTAATTTGGGCTACTCTCTGATGAAAATCAGTAAATCTGCATGAGCTGATGTGTTTGTGGGTTTTGACAGCACACTGACTTTTTTCTGGGTCTAAAACCAGGCGTTAGTTTTGTTTCCCTTGTCATAAAGGGAATGTGTTGAATTAGTTGTGTGTATCAGATTTCATGAGGCACCAAGCATTACTTCAACCAGGGGGGGTTACTGGTCTATCACAGGGCCGACACAGAGACAACTATTTATATTCACACTGATGACCAAAGTCACAAATGAACCACAATCAACCTAATCATGGCTCAGGGTGAACATGCAAACTCTTCAACAACAACAATAATAATAATAAAAGAAACTAAAAACAAACAGAACTAAACAAAAACTGGACCGTACCCTAATGGGCGTAACGGTGGATGGAACTGGACCCCTGACATTTGGCCCTCCCTGATGGTGTACAACGGCCCCCTCTAGTGAATGGAAGTGGGAAAGTTTATTCTCATTTTAGAAAATATTCAGACAATCAGCTGTTAGTTTTTTCACTGAAAGAGAACAGAGTTTAAGAAAGTGGAAAAAGAAAAAAAAAAAAACGAAACACAGCCAAGACATTTGTGCCCGTTCAAGGATCCCTCAGATTAATCTAAAGGACATTTTGGCTCCATCAGAATCAACAGAGGCCTTCAATAAACTAGTTCATCCATTTTTCACAGAACAGGTGATTTTAGCTTTTTTATGTTTTGTAAATTTACCTGATATTATGTCTATATTGTGACTAATTTAACATTTTGATTGTAGCACCTTTACCAGTGATTGAATCGTTATATGAACTTTTATGTAAAAAGTAACACCCAGCATCAATCCACCAAAGCTCCACCTGTTGGCAAATCGGACAGAATAAGTGAAATAACTGTGTGTGTGTGTGTCTCAAAGCAACATTCACGTTTTAAGATTTATCGCTATCAATATTCATTATTAGAACAACTATTTTAAGTCTATTTTATTCTGAAAACATACACAGTGCCCCCCCCCGTCAGTGTCTCTCCACCCCTCCCTCTCCCTCTCCCCCTCTCTCTCCCTCAGTGCCCCCGCTCCCCCCTTCCCTGGTCTCTCCCTCTCTCTCTCTCTCAGTCTCTCTCTCCACCCCTCCCTGTCTCTCTCTAACTCTCTCCCCCTCAGTGACCCCCCCTTGCCCCCCCCCTTTCCCTGGTCTCTCCCTCCCTCCCTCTCTCTCTCTCTGTCAGTGTCTCTCCCTCCCTCTCTCTCTCTCTTTCAGTGTCTCTCCCTCTCTCTCTCTCTCTCTCTCTCTGTCAGTGTCTCTCCCTCTCTATCTCTCTCTC
Source organism: Remorina albescens (assembly GCA_034769265.1). Classification (NCBI taxonomy): domain Eukaryota; kingdom Metazoa; phylum Chordata; class Actinopteri; order Carangiformes; family Echeneidae; genus Remorina; species Remorina albescens. The sequence goes on from CM068487.1 coordinate 24,588,605, forward strand.
TCTGTCAGTGTCTCGCTCTCTCTCTCTCTCTCTCTGTCAGTGTCTCTCCACCCCTCCCTCTCTCTCTGTCAGTGTCTCTCCCTCCCTCTCTCTCTCAGTGCCTACCTCCCTCTCTCTCTCTCTCTGTCAGTGTCTCTCCACCCCTCCCTCCCTCTCCCTCTCTCTCTGTCAGTGCCTCCCTCCCTCTCTCTCTCTCTCTCTGTCAGTGTCTCTCCACCCCTCCCTCTCCCTCTGTCAGTGTCTCTCCACCCCTCCCTCTCCCTCCCTCTCACTCTCTCTTTCTCTCTCTCTGTCAGTGTCTCTCCACCCCTCCCTCTCCCTCGCTCTCTCTCTCTCTCTCTCTCTCTGTCAGTGTCTCTCCCTCGCTCTCTTTCTGTCAGTGTCTCTCCCTCCCTCTCTCTCTCTCTCTCTCTCTGTCAGTGTCTCTCTCTCTCTCTCTCTCTGTCAGTGTCTCTCCCTCCCTCTCTCTCTGTCAGTGTCTCTCCACCCCTCCCTCTCTCTCTCTCTCTGTCAGTGTCTCTCCACCCCTCCCTCTCTCTCTCTCTCTGTCAGTGTCTCTCCACGCCTCCCTCTCCCTTTCTCTCTCTCTGTCAGTGTCTCTCCACCCCTCTCTCTCTCTCTCTCTCTCTCTCTGTCAGTGTCTCTCCCTCCCTCTCTCTCTGTCAGTGTCTCTCCACCCCTCTCTCTCTCTCTCTCTCTCTCTCTGTCAGTGTCTCTCCCTCCCTCTCTCTCTGTCAGTGTCTCTCCACCCCTCTCTCTCTGTCAGTGTCTCTCCACCCCTCTCTCTCTCTCTCTCTCTCTCTCTGTCAGTGTCTCTCCCTCCCTCTCTCTCTGTCAGTGTCTCTCCACCCCTCCCTCTCTCTCTCTCTCTCTCTCTCTCTCTCTGTCAGTGTCTCTCCCTCCCTCTCTCTCTGTCAGTGTCTCTCCACCCCTCTCTCTCTCTCTCTCTCTCTCTCTCTCTGTCAGTGTCTCTCCCTCCCTCTCTCTCTGTCAGTGTCTCTCCACCCCTCTCTCTCTCTCTCTCTCTCTCTCTGTCAGTGTCTCTCCCTCCCTCTCTCTCTGTCAGTGTCTCTCCACCCCTCTCTCTCTCTCTCTCTCTGTCAGTGTCTCTCCCTCCCTCTCTCTCTGTCAGTGTCTCTCCACCTCTCTCTCTCTCTCTCTCTCTCTCTCTGTCAGTGTCTCCCCCTCCCTCTCTCTCTGTCAGTGTCTCTCCACCCCCCTCTCTCTCTCTCTCTCTGTCAGTGTCTCTCCACCCCTCCCTCTCCCTCCCTCTCTCTCTCTCTCTCTCTCTCTCTGTCAGTGTCTCCCCCTCCCTCTCTCTCTGTCAGTGTCTCTCCACCCCCCCCCCCTCTCTCTCTCTCTCTCTCTCTGTCAGTGTCTCTCCCTCCCTCTCTCTCTCTCTCTCTCTCTCTCTCTGTCAGTGTCTCCCCCTCCCTCTCTCTCTGTCAGTGTCTCTCCACCCCCCCCTCTCTCTCTCTCTCTCTCTCTGTCAGTGTCTCTCCCTCCCTCTCTCTCTCTAACCCCCCCCCCCCCCCGGCCTCTTCCCTGGTCTCTCCCGGTCCCGGAGCTCAGTTGACCAGCGTCGCAACCGAGCGATGCGCCTCCCGGAGAGCGTCCATCTTTTACGCGGCGGGTTTGACGTCCACAGCCTCCATCCTCCTCAGGTGTGACTGACGTTTAGATCAGCGGACATTTCTTCAGCTCACCTTAGTAGCTTTTTGAGGGGAAACATTTCCCAGGACAACGTTTTCGACAACATATCTGAAAACCGACCAGGCGGTTTTTTTTTGTTGTTTTTTTTTTTTGAACGATCCCCTGTGGGAGGATTTGATTTCGAAATACTGTAATTTCTTCGATTTTTCTTTCATTGTTTTATTCCCGCCGCTGTCAGATGATAGTTTGATAAAAGATGTTTCGGGGATCGCCGGACAAACTCGTGTGAATTTTGGTGAACTGTGTTAGTTGGTGTTCATTGAAGGCATCTTCAGGCAAACTGCAGAGGAGACTGTTGGGCTGTTTACAGGCTGTTATCAGGTAAATACCAACAAAATAACTAATATTCACACTGTCTGTGCTGCTTTGGTGTGACTTTGGTCTTTTCTTATATCTGCTAACACATCCGATCCTGTTAAATATGGCTACTTTAATTATTTTAACCTCATTAATCCAATTTAACATACAGTATGAATTTGTTTATTGTAAGATTCATATAATCCTCCGAACTATAACTAACAGACTATATCAGCTGAATGTGTTTTTATGGTCTGTATTGTTTATATGTACGGAGTGGTGAAATGTTAAAAAAAAAGTGAAATGTGATAATTCACGTGCAATTGCTCGAGTCCATTATCAGTAAAAGTTGATGACAGCTTAATGTGCCTTTAGTTTTGAACATGTCCTAGAGTCCATGGAAGTTTTTGGAATCTGACAGGAGTTATTATACAACTCATCAAAAGTGTAGGCTCTTTCCTTGCCCCTCAGTGGTTCCTCTTATAAACCTGTTAGGAAGGCAAAAAGACAACTTTAGATCAGTGGTTCCAACCTTTTCTGACTCATGACCCACTTGAAAATGTCAGGAATGTTTGTGGCCCACATCAGACACAATAACAACACGACTATATGATGTGGTCTCCAGTCAACGAAAGGATCGCAGTGATGAACTTCTATACAGACACACAAACTACAACAGGAGATTTATAACATTTTTAAAGCTACTAAAAGAATACAATTTTAAGATATTTAAAATCATCCCTGTTTGTATTTTGAAACTAAGATTTTATCATTTTATGATAAAAAATTCTCACAGAGATAAGTTATGTTAACTATATTATATAAATACTATATACTATATACTATATACTATATACTATATTATATAAATAAAAACTCATTTGACCTGATTACTCCTTCACAAATTATAAGTTGGCCCGGTGAGGGGCCAAAGTCCACAGACTGAGAATGACCATGACTCATTTCTATACATTTACTTTTTCTATACATTTAACATTTATAGATTTAATGATATTAAAAAATAATAATTAGTTAAAGCACTAGTTCCTTTTTTAATTTTCCTCTAGCTCATCTCAGATATGGAGCTCCTCAGGGTTTTATTCTGGGACCTCTGTTAATCTCCTCACAGGTATCTTTGCACGGTGAAAACAGCACTTTAATTTCAACCAGTATATCTTCCACACAAACATAAAAGTTACGTCAGATCTGATCCAAAATGGGACATTTGAGCATGACATGGTCTTTTTGACCATATGGACCAAGTGGAGAAGGGTGGACACCAGACTTCAGCATCCCTTCTTTCCCTCCCAGCAGTTCGGATCATTACATCTCAAAAGTCCTCCACCCCCATGACACCAATCATGACTATAGCATCATACGCGTCTATGTTAGCAAAACGTCCTAAACCCCAGCTGCTCTGACTTTAATGCCTTCACTTAAAACTCAGTGAGATCCCAAAAGACGTGGCAGATTTTGGGAAGTTCCCCGTGAGTCCACTCATGCTCCTCACTGATTCATCTGTATGATGCACGATCGGGTAATCAGGGCGAGGAGTTACTGAGAATGAGAGGTCTTTATTGTGATGGCAGTGATGTGCAGGTTGCAGGCTTGTTGCATCATGCGGTTCTCTAAAGTTTGGACAGACGCTCATGGATGGATTTGAGGAAAGGCCCAGAGCCAAGCAAACTCCTTTCCTGTTGTTGTTGGGCGCGTCTGCTTTGGAGCCCCCTTCCACCCACAGTGTCTGCTGCAGGGTGGGAGGCTGCTCATACATACGGCAGACTGTATGTCTAAGTGTGCATGTGTGGTTGACTATTAAAATACTTTGTATGTAGAAAGGACAGAGTGAAGGAAGGAAAAATGAAAGAGTTAGAAAGAAAGTGAAGAAATGAAAAAAAAAACATACTATGAGAAGACAGGCAAGGGTGAAGAAGAGATAAAATGAAGAGAGAGGGAGGGATGAATGATGTCCTGGTGGCCCAGAGATTTATGATGACAATCTACTGCGATGTCCACATCAAGCCAACCGATTCAACATGAAAGTCATTTTGCAAAGAAAATGATGTAAACATTCGAAGAAAGAAGGAATGATGGGGAGAAGGAGAGAAGGAAATATAAACAGAGAAGAACAGAAGAAGAATCGAGGGATGGAGAAAAAAACATAGAAGTTAGAGAAGGAAATCAAAGAAAGAAAGGAAAGATTCAGAGAAAGTACAGAGCGGGAGAAAAATGAAGAATGAGAAAATGAGCAAAAGGGAAGCAAAGGAAAAGGAATGACTGAGGAAAGTCAGTGAAAGAAACAAAGTGGAATCAGACAACAAAAAGAAGAAGGACGCAAACAGTGCAAGAAAATGGGAAGAAAGGTGAAGGAAAGAAAGCATGAAGGGCAGAATGACAAAGGAGAGGCTGAAAAAATACCAGGTGACAAACTGCTGGTGAGAGGGACCTGTGGTGATCCTCCTCCATCCCTCCATAACTCTCCTCCATCACCTCCAGCCGTTCTGCCCCCCCGTCACATAGAACCCCCCATTTGGCTGCTGGGCTTGGCCCTTCTGTTGTCTCCCTACTTTTCCTGCTGTTTGTACATGATGGGTTCAGCGGGTTCAGCCCAGCTATAAACCCCCCCCCTCCCCCAAATTCTCCCCTGCGGCTTAGGCTGGAGTTAGCAGGCTTCATATGGGAGGAGGGCAGCGGTGCTGGAGGTGGAGGCCTCCCATGGTCCTTCAACCCACTTCCACTGCACTCTCCTCTATCCTCTTTCCTTTCCTATCCTCTCCTCTTTCCTTCCCCTTCCTCCCCTCTTTCCTCTCTTCTCTCCTCTCCTCCCCTCCCTCCTCTTTCCTTTCCTATCCTCTTTCCTTTCTTATCCTCTCTCCCCTCCTCTTTCCTTCCCTTTCCTCCCCTCTTTCCTCTCTCCTCTCCTCTTGCTGGCTGGCTGGCTGTGGTATCGTTTTCGGGCCCAGCCCTGGACCAGACATTCATTTTTCTCCTCTTAGTTTTTAACCACTAACTAACCACTGGCTCCCTGCATCCCCCACCCCACCCCCCCTTCTCCCCCTCCATCTGAGGAATGTCTTATTCACCTCCTCTCTCTGTTCTCCTCTGATTTCTACATGCCAAAATCTCACATGCATTTGTGCCAACATCTGCAAATAAACAGACAAATGTACGCACATGCTCTGAGTGCAGATAGCATGAACTTTGCCAACACGCTGATACAGTTCAGTAAATACACACACAGACACACAAAGCAATGCCCCCCCCCCCCCCGAAACACACACACACACACTACCCCCCTCCCATCAGTATGTGGCGACCACCTGTGAGGGTACACACACATCCATAAACCTCCCTTTCTTCTCCCTCTCTTTTCCGTTATCCTCCTGAGAGCTGAGCGCCGGGGCCTTCACTTCCAAACCAAACATAGACCAAATTCCGCAAACCCCACCCCAGCACCCCCCTCCATCACTCCCCCTTCGCCCTCTCTCCCCCGTCTTATTCTCCTCTCCCTTCCCTCCCACTCGCTCCCTCTCTCTCTCTCTTTTTTGCTCTCTTTCTTCTCGTTCTTTTAGGTCTGTGTTTGAGGGAGGAGGCAAATGAAAAAAGGCCTGACAAACACAGAGAGGGAGAATCAAGAGCAAAAGGATTGGAGGAAAAAAAAGAAAATATGTCTTGGCAAAGTTGGGAATAATGATTGGAAAGAAGGATCTAGTGTCGTGGCGGATGGGCAGAGGTGGTCATTTGATTTGGATTGCAACAGACAGACTGTCAGCGTACTTCTCTCCTTTATTCATTTCTCTGGTTTTATGATGTTGAATTGTTGATTTGCTGTCTGAGTCAACTAACTCACAGCTCCACTTGGGCTGCAGCTAAAACATCACTAATAATAATAATCACTTGGTTATTACCCAGATTAAAAGGTGATGATGCAAGGACAAAATCTGACGATCCTCCACACACTGGAATCAGCCTAAATCTAAGAGTTTTGCTTGATTAATAATCACAATTGTGATCAGTAATTACATTTATTTCAACCGTTCAGGACTGTGCAAGCAGAACAATGACATTCATGTCCTTGCAGAAGACTGTAGGGGGTTCAGAAAGATTGGTGCCAGAACAGACGATTGAGTCAGATCCAACATCATTGCCAAACTAGAAAGTGGATAGTGGTAAAATCTACATTAAATCCAATGAGGGTATCTAAGTTGTTTTTTTTTTTTGCCTTTTTGTTGTTTGCAAGTTTATTGGATTGTATGATGTCTGCCACACAGTTTGGACAAAATTATTGTTATGGCAAATGGTTGTCAAAAAGTGAAGGTTAGGCAACTAAAACAGATGATTATGGTTAGAGCTAACCGCTGTGGGAACTAAGTGTCAAACATCAGTATTTAGATATATTGAGTAATATATTGAAGGGTACATTCACATCGTCATTTAATTTCCAGCAGTGCTTATTCCCATTTGTGTCCATCTATCACTCTTGCTTCAACTATGTTGTTTACTTCTTTACTTCGCATCTCCTGTTCTGTTTTCATGTCCTGCTCTCATCAACTCTCCCCTTAGACTTAAAGACTCGACTCTGTTTTGTTAAGATTCAGCCCTTCGTATGCCAAGCTAGTTCCCGCAAATCTGCAGAAATCAGGATGAAATTGGTAGGTACAGGCAACGGCAGCGTTTGTTTACCTGCCCAGCAGCGTTTCCACGCCCTCACGAATGCTTGCTGGCAGGATGGAAAAGCTTTAAGGTGGTTTGACCCTGAAACCACAGCAGAAATGAGGACAAATTGTTTTTTTTTTCCTTCTTTTTAAATGGCATGTAGCTCCTATACACAGATGCCTTTGAATACTGTACCAGCTCTACGGGACTCATAATGCCTGTTAGCGTTAAAATATTATTGATTCTTCCTGCTTAACTCTCTGCTGAGTTTTTTCCAGCTCAATACTCTCTTATTTGATGGAGCTTTGTTCCTTTCTTTCCCTCTTTGTTTCTCCACTGAGAATGAAGGAAGGGCCTACAGTACAGCTGGGATTGGTTATTATTTACTGACTTGGCACACACACACACACACACACACACAGTGGAAACAAATTGGGTGAATCTGCTCTGCACGTAGGAATGTGAGCGCATGTGTTTGTGTGTTTTAGGTCTGGATGACAGAGCTGAGGGAATGAAAGAGGGATGTAGAGAGAGAAAGAAAGGGAAAAAAGGCAGACATAAAAGAGCAGAAAGACAAAATAGAAAGAAAGAAAAGGAAACTGAGTGAGCGAGGTCCAGAAAAAAAGAGGTTGATTTCTGGTATACAGACAAATCTTGGCCTCCTCTGCCAACAAAGGTTAAAAACACTTTTCTCCCTCATTCTTTCTGTCTCTCTTCATCAACTCTCCCCCTTTCCTCTCTCGATCTTTCATCTTCTCGTGTCCCTTCCCTCTTTCTACCTCTCCATCTTCATACTTTTGACACAACCCAGAATATCTGCGCTCTCTGTTTAATTGACATCCACTGGACATCTCCTTCATCTTCCTCTCCATCTTTAGTCCTTCTCTCTCCCTCAGTCCTCGGAGGGCAGTGGAGGATGAAAGGATCAGGGAGGGACGTGGTGGGATGAGGGAGGTGGGGGTGTTGGTCTCCGCTGGCTGATGGTGAGGAATTACAGGGAGGGAAAGCGGAGAGGAGAAGTGAAGAGGTTTCTGTGTTGACCTTGTGCCGCTGCCAAACGGTTGGATGGAGGTGGTGCTAGGGATTATGGGTGGGAGGTGGGGGGGTTATGAGTGAGGAAAAGGTATAAGGAGAGGAGAGTGGGAGATCTATTATTATGCAATAAAAAAGGAAAGAAAAAGTTACGTTGGGAGGAACGAGACATGTCTTAAACCATAAAACGAAGATATCTGGTCTAAGATTAATATACAACAGAAATAAACATACACTGACTATTAATAATTTATGCTTTTGCTACTGTTAGCAATGTTATCATCAACAACTAATTACCACCAGTCCCAAAGAAACATCAAACTCACCAAGCGATGTCTCCAGAAGTGAAAAGCAACACCGCCTTTGACTCCGATCTTTCCTTCGACTGAAATTATCACGCCAACAAGCTCGCACATCTTTTCACTTCCAGATCTTCTCTGAAGGCGCTGCTCAGAGGCCATTTAACTTTTTGGCTTAAAAAATGCACAACAGCTGAAGCTCTTGCTGAGAGACAATCTCCATCACATGCATGTTGGTTGTTTGTGAGCACATTTGCCATACACAGTTTTATGAAGCTCTAATATCTCAGAGTTGTGTTGCTGCAGTTTGTTCTGTTGCCTCTTAGTGGGCAAAAAAAAAAAACAGAACAAAAATCTATTATTTCTGGATTAATATTTTTCCTTTCGGCTTATTGGATGAGCTGGAAACAACATGTCCAGAGAAGTGAGACTGAACCACAAGTGGAGTTAAATCAAAACATGAGTTAAAAAAAAAAAACGGAGCTGTGGTTTGGTGACAAATCCTTTACACGTCACACAATCCGTAGTTAATCTAATAATACTGGTTAGTGGTGCTTTACAATATATCCGTCAGTACAATGTGCTCTTAGTCTGGAAACGAAAAAGTTTTTAATTTAGCTTTCCTCTCTGGGAAATGATTAAACGCAGTAAACATTACAGTGGAAGCAGCCACCGCCACAGTCAGGGAGGAAGGCCATCCACACAAAACTCCAAACTGGTATCGTCCTGAAGTTTGGATATCATGACTATACATGGTTAAGTTCAACTTTGAGCTTCAGAAGGATAAACTGGGATGTGGTGGGTTTACCCTTTATTACCGCTCCAACTGATCTCCTTTCCATTCGTACAGCTTCCATCTGACTCCAGATATTTGCCCCCCCCCCCCCCCCCCCCCCCCGTTTGTCTCAGAACGAACCCAGTTGACCTTCCTTTCCTATACTTACCGTCGGCTTGCAGCACTTTTTAAGACATCTCCTCTCAGCTAATTACCAGCGTTTTGCTGTAAAATGTGTTATTCGACTTTTTCTGCCAAATGGCCTCGTGCACTGTGGGTAGAGTTTCCACATTTTTCCAACATGGCGTTCAACACTCCAGAAACAGTGTCTGAACTTTTTCCACTCTGTAGACAGGAAATATAGCAGTCGTGAAAAAAAAAAAAAAAAAAGGAGCTCAGTGTCTTAAAAAAGATATTTGTTTATATTTCACAAAAAATCTCTGTCAAATAAAAACTATTCCATAAATGGATCACCAAAGATTCATCATCAATTACTGCCTTTCACTCTGTTCTAAACCCGATGTTGAGATAACTGTATATAATTTGTACTAGCCTGTGTCAAGCAGTAAAAGATTTATTTCAGATTATTTACTTTACCCTATTTTGCATTTGTAAGCAGAAGATAAATGTTTCATAAAATAGTTTATAACTCGCTGTGCAGCGTGTTTATTATAATATTATCCTTTTTCAGGTTGTGTCATGTGTAACACCACAAAGAAATAAACTGCCTGGGATGTAGCTGTTAATAATTCATGGATGAATTGTTGTCACATTTAGCGAGGCCAGTCTGGTCGTCTTCAGGTGTGAGTTTTGGGTGTCGGACCTGCTTCTCTAATTTCCCAGCGCTTAAGCAAAGTGGATGCTGACATGCAAAGCTGTAAGACGTCGGTTTAAAACATGTTGGGGATTTTAATACCTGAGTTGATTCATTTTTAATTAAGTGTCATTTACATGTATACTTTGGATGGAAACCCTCTTTGTCTCATTCTTTGAACCATTTTGTGACAGGTGTTAAATTTTACTAACCTATTCAGTCCAGTTTTGATAAAACTGAGGGGGCAATTGTGCCTTAAAAAAAAAACCAAAACAAAACAACTTTGTCAAACTGAGTATCAGGCTGATCTAAAATTTGCTTAGTGATGAACAGCAGAGTCTGGAAAGAGTCTTCTTTTTTTTAAAGTGAAGAACTAAATAATCCCTGTTTTGAGTGATTACTCCCCCGCTCCTCCTCCCTTGACAGCCGCCACCACTCCCCTCCTAAGTGGCGAAGACGCCAGTGTCAGTGCGAGAGACAGTGCAGGCTCTACTGGTGGCGATTGCAGACTGGCTCTGCAGAGTTGCATCATTTAGCACCGCTGAGACGCAAGAGAAATAGAGAGTGGGGGCGAGGGAGGATAATACTGAGGCGAATAATGGGAAAAGTGTGAGCAGAGGAAAGGGTGGGAACCCAAGTCTGACTCCCACAGCCCGTTTTCACTGTCCGTCTCCCAAGACAATGCCACTTTTTCGCATCCCCAAGAAAAGTCACTGTCCCGAAAGCTGGCATAATGAACGCATGCACTCGTTTGGATGTGTATCTGTGCTGCCCTTCATTGTATATACTGAGTATTCTCTGAGTATTCTCTTTATTATCAGAATATTCTCTTATACTACTTAATTTTGTAAAGATTTGATCTACTTTTTTACCTGATTACACACTGCACTCTGGAAGCTGCTGCCATTTCGTCATGCACCAAGTATGACGACAACAAAGGAAATTCTATTCTGTTCTGTATCACTCGATACATTCGCTGGTTGTGAACACTTGATGGTAAATTTCCTTTTTGCTGCCGTGGCTGCAGGAACCAGCTCAGTGCAGCGGCAGTGGTTTTGTTTTTGTGCCTTGAGTTTGAAACATGATACAGCCATTAGTGTTTTGGATGATGTTCACTAGCTGGCTTCTTGCAAGCAGTCTCCCCCCCCCCCCCAAAAAAAAACAGGATTGTGTAATATGAAGCAAATACTTTGATATCAAAAGAAGAACTTTTGTTTGTCTTCCACATGGAAAGAAAATTCAGACTTTCTGCCTCCAAGTTTTTCTTGCGTCCATTTCACCACAGACTGTTTGCTAAGAGGAAACCCCTGTTGTTTTCCCCATGACTCCCATGTCTGTGTCCTCAGAGCCCCTTTTTGCTTCTCAAAGCAAACCACTCTTTGTTTTTTGTTTTTTTGTCCACTGCTTGTTCAAGCAGGTGTCCACTTTCAACCAATGCAGACATTTCCCATGAATGCACATCAGCCCCTTCGCGGTTGGTCTCCCGTCTCCTGTGTCTTTATGCCTCAGAGTCACAAAAACAAAGTCTCCTGCCATCGTTGGTGTTGCAGCAACGTTGCATAAGACCTTATAAGGATGCGGGATGGAAAGATCAAAGGATGTAACCCCTAAAAAAAAAAAAAAACAAGGACTGGCATCATTCCTAGAGTGATGGACTGTCTTATGTCGCTCCTCCCTTTTCTAGAAGAGTCTCTGCTTGCACATCAAACACTGAAATCCATTTCCCTTCTTTTTCTTCTCCTTCAAACCCCACACCCCCTGAAATACTGACTTTTAAAAGCAACTTTTAAGCCTCCAATCTTTCTTTAGATCTGGAAAACTTTGGCCTTTTACTTTAACTATTTAGATTTATTCTTTACAAGAGGAGGATAAACAAGAGAATGAGGGATAAAATTAGAGTGACGCTGTAACACATACATCTACAAAGAAACGCCACAACCTGATGGAAAGAATGCTTCTTATTTTTTCCAAACAAGCCTCCTATGACAGAATGGCAAGAAGTGGATGAGGGAAATGGAAAAGGGAGTTCAAAAATGCACTGAAGAATTAAAAAATGAGAGAGAAGAAAAAAGGCGTGGGAGGTGCAGCGGACCGAGGAGAGGGGAGGAGAACGGGAGAGGTATGCTCTGCTGGAGGACTGGGAGAGGAAAACCACAGGAAGGAGCGAGAGGGAGGGAAGTAGAGAGAGACGGGAGTAAAATAAAATAAAAAAAAAAAAAACGGAGGAAGAGGCCAGACCAGGGCGCTGTGGAAGCGAAGGTTTCCTGAGAGGAGGAAAAACTATGTGTGTGTGTGTGTGTGTATATATGTGACAGCTGAGGGACGCCCATGTGTGAATTGTGTGACTAAATATTCCAGTTTCTATGATAAAGAACGCTTTTTTCCAAGTGTGTATTTTCTGGTTTCATGTGTATGCGTGTGTGTTATAGAACACCAGGGCACAGTGTGGATATGACTGTACACACACACACACAAGATGTGGACATCAGCCGCAATGTTTTTGTGTGAACTACTTTTCTTCAAATGTTTTTAAGTGTAAATTTGTTTGCATACTCATGTGCACTGTGGTGTAAGTGCTGTAAAACCTGCAGAATGTGTTTGTTGTGTTGTGGACACACTGCTGCCTGTGTTTTGGTCTCTTTTGTGCGTGTGGGTCTCTTTTGGTGTCCTTGTGAAGACCAAATTCGTCGTCCCGGGTTAGTGAGGACAGTCTTGAACTGTGAGGAAATGTTGTCTGGTCTTCGGCACTTGGAGGGGCAGGTTGAAGGTTAAGGGTCAGGTTAAAGGTCAGGATAAGGATAAAGGTAGAGGCTGGGCGTTTAGCTGAGATCTCGGGGATTTGGGAATGCGTTTTGTCAAAGAGGGTCCTCACACGTACACTCAGACGAATGTGTGTGTGTCACTATATGTGACTGTGTGTGTTAACAGTCAGAGTATGTGTTTTGCTAGGCAGTAGGGGATCCATAAGAGGGCCCCGGGCATGCTGCCCAGATGCAGGTCATTGAGGGAAAAGAGGGGGAGGAGCTGCTGGTGCTCGTGGGGGGACGGAGTAGGGGAGGGGGGCTCACGTGTGGTTATGATTCTTGCGCATGTCTGGTGTGACTTCAGTTTGCGTGTGTGCCTGGATACATATGGTCCTGTATGTGCATGCCTTCACAATACTTCCAGCTAGCAGAGTGTGCGTGTGTGTGTGTTTGTGTGCGGGAGAAGTCGGCGAGGTTGCTGAGGAATGTGAAACCAGTGTGGTGAGGTAGCTGGCAGTCCGGCAGAAGGACCTAAACACTGACTTCATTGTGGTTTAGCCTCTGCCTCATATTATGTTGGGGGATCCTGTCGGTGATTGTGGAAGAATTTGTGGTGACAGCAAGTTTAGAAGTTAAAGAGGTGTACATGTAGCTGGAAAGTTGCCGGTTTGAATCCAGTCAGTGAAAGTATATTAAGAATGCTCTCGCTGCCAGCCGTCATTAAAGGGCCATATAGCGAAACACCCAATAGAGGCTTTGCAGTTGTGTCACAAATCTACTTGCAGCCCACGTCTGGCGCCATTTAGGAGGTCCGCTGGCTAAATATACAGTATAACTACTGTCTAGAAAAACAGACACCTGAAAACATGTCTGCGCTGTGTGTGTAAGGTTTCAAATGAAAGTGAAAAGTCTGCAGGATTGGTTTCCAGACTTGAATAGTTTCCAGAAATGAATAGCTGGACATCTTGGAAATTTGAAAAATACATTTACTTGCTCCCGTGCTGAGATTTAGACGAGAAAGTGGTCGTTCATCTCCCTCATATGCATACAGTTCGTAGCTGGACTCAGGAGATCGTTAGATTATCTCAATTTAGTTGATTTTATTTATTTAAAATCTGCCTACTGACATGTCCAAAGCTTTTTTTTAATGTGGACAGAAACACGTATGTAATAATGTAGAAATAAAGCTGGGACTTCTTTCCTCCCGTCGCTCTTCTCATTTAACTTAAAAAATCTATTTCCGAGAATGTAATTTTATCGTCTCCATCCAAGGACAGTAAGAGCAGCAGAATAACCTCATAATGCTGTCTTACAGGATATTTTCTTCTTCTTCTTTTTTTTTTTTAAGAGTTATGACTTAGAGATGCTCAAATGAGTTGAAAGATAATCAAATTGGTGAAAAAAATGTCCCTGCTAATTCTTCCACACATGACTGAGGATGTTCTGGCAGCTCCAGCGTGACTTAGACGCAGTGTGTTACCGAAAAACATGTGCGTGTGTTGTGTCAACTTTCCCAGCAGCTGTCAAGCATTTCCCTGCAGGTTTGGTCCATTTCACTGCAGAGTTTTCCGACTTTGCTTTCCTCCTGCGAATTTTTTTCTTTCCCCCTTTTGAAGGAGATATCTGGCTCTTGAGTCATTTGGTCTAACAGGACCTTATGAGTTGACTCATGGACCAGAGTAGCTTTTTGTCTCATGCTTCATCCAGAGTATCATACCGCTCCGGGTGGAAAACTACTGCAAATCTCCTTTAACCCGTCACTGAGGGTGGACCACAGAAATGTAGAGGATCACAAAAACAAACCCACATCGTAATGCGTCTCAGAAGTTTCTGCCTCACGAACACGGCAACAACTAAAACACGGCATTTGATCCTCCTCTCATTGTCCTATTGGTTTAAAAGTCCTTGGACTGCAGTTGATAAAAATCAATCAAAGTGCCCTGAAGACTTTGTGCTGCATATGTAAAATGTTCACACCTCAGAAAACGTCTTTGGCATTAGGGGTCACATGTTCAGGACATTTTTTTTAATCATCGTTTCATCCAATTCATTCCCAACTCAATCAGCTACTGATTATTTGATACACACAGTCCTTTGTCACAGCAGACATTTCGACTCTTGGTAGGAAAAAGCACATGTGTTATTGATAATATTAAGGATCGCTCTGCTTCATTCAAGGTCCCAGTAAGACGTGACAGACAGCATGATTTGTACCAGAACCCTGAAACCGAAGCAACTAACAGAAACTCGGCTGCCATGAATTTGATTATTTACACCTGTGGTTTTCCTACTGAGACACGTAGTCTTTATATTTAAATTACACTTTTTTTTTTTTTTCACATAATATTTAAGTTTACTCTGACCTTGATGTCAGCACATTTCACATAAGGAGAAGATGCACAGTGTTATAATCAGTGGAACAACTGAGCAGTTATAATATGTACTAATAAAAAAACAAAAAACTGTAGCCACATCAATTTTTTGGGGTTATGTAACATTTAAGTTGTTAATCTACGTTCCTCCGCCTCAGAGCAGTTTAAGCTCTTGCTCTCCTGTTTAACAGGGTGCAGTTGTGTGTGATGCTGAAACATCTGTCCATGTGAGAAGTGAGTGGAAAATCCAAACTAATCACGTTTAGAGAATTTAAATTTGTCCAAATGAAAAATGATAATGTAAACTCTGGTGGACCGTATCCATCTAAATCTGTTGGTTCAAGGAAATCAGATCCTGTCCACTTTCAACTGATGTTAAACAGCCACTCCACTCCAATTGAGTCATGTTTTGTTTACTGCAGAAACCACACTGGCTCTTTCGCCGCGAGATACGGTTCACTGCTTTAATAGTTTGTCAAAAGATCTGAGCGTAGCTCTGTCAAATGTTGCTGAAACGATGTTACAATAACTCCAAACTGATTTCTTAGAAAAACAGACAGCTGAAATTACACTTCAGCTGTCCAGTAAAATGTAAAGTTGACATTTTTATGGACTTTTTACGCTCTATTTGGGTGTTTCCTCACACGGTCACACCGGTTTGCCATCGCCTCAGATCTTCCACTGCTTTGCACTGATGTCAGTAGCAGACAGATGCTAAACCATTTTATTTACCTGTCTCATCAATGTCCCACTGTGAGAGTCCGTTTGTGTGGTTGTTTTGATTGCCAGGTAGCAGATATGTGTCTTGTCCAACGAATCAGACTCGTCTCAGGCCACTGTGGGTGCAGCAGGAGATTTCCTGCCACAAGCGGATCTCTGTCAGAGCGAGAGAGCACGAGATGGTTATGGAAGAGAAAGAATAAGTTATTAAAAGCCTGCTGTCCTTTGCATTAAATACCTTATGTATTCCACTGCCTATATATGTAACTAACTATCATTAGCTATTCCAATTTAATTTAAAAAAATATTGCATTTTAAAGTTGATCTAATCAAATTTCTTGCAATAACAATGAAGACAATGATAACTTGATACGTGTAGGGTGACACTCAGTGAAAATCAGTTTCCTGAAATTCATGGACTCCTTGAACTCATTGTTTTGGTTTAAGGTCCCCACCTTTAAATTTTGACTCTAAGTAATCTCATAACTGTCATTTTACCAAGAAACAGACCAGAAACAGAGTGAAAGCAAAGTGAATAGTGATTAGAGAATGGATAGATAGTGTTGCTCATTGTCTGCTGGATGCATGTGCATCATGTGCAAAAGAAAAAAAAAAAGAATCGCTCACGCGTAAAAAAAACATCATAAAAGCTGCACTGTGATTTCCAACAATCCCAATATTTTGATTATTGCGTTACCTTTTGTGCTAAACATGGAGCCAGAGAAGGATGCTGGTTGGTTCATCACTCTGGTTCTCTCCTCAGGTGGGCAGCAGCAACCAGCCGCCATGCTGTCACTGGACGAGCCGCTGGACTTGAAGGTCCCTTCTGGACGGACACAAGGACCAGTTAGATTAGGAAAGAGGGCTTGTTCTTCCTCCATCTGTGCCAGCCTCAGCGCCACACGACCGCGACTGCTATGTGCAACTTTTCCTTCACCACCTTCCTCCCCAGGTGAGAACGACACAGGCCGAAGGATATATTTGTGGTAAACTCCCCATCGCTCCGTTCTTATACACAAACACGAGCCTTTTCTAATGTCATGTTGAAACGCAGGCCATCACTGTGATAATGCAATAGTATAATAAGCAGATTATCTGTTCTCACGCTCTCACTAATTTAATATTATAAATCCAATGAATGGCGGCCCACTTCTGTCCTCAAATAGGCGTACATCGATTTGAGGCTGTGACTCATAACGAGAGGAGCAGACTGGCATGAAGTGACCTCAAAGAAATCCCACAACATGGCCTCTGTTGCAGTTTGAATACTTTAAAGTTCTATTTATGAGTATTAAATGTTTGTAATTTGTTTATTTTTGTCCAAATTATCCTCTGATTCATGCAACGAAACTACTGATGATCCCAAATAGACTCATCGAGACCAAGAGAAGGATGCACTGTCCCACAAAACTATTCAGTATTCTTTATTTTAACTTTAAAATAAAAGGTCAGCAGGGAATTTCAACACCTGTTTTATTTGAGGTGTTGAATTCAATAAGAAGGTATCGTATAATAATCTCGCTGTAATTTTAGGCCCGTCTCCAGACGACAGAGTTTATCTTCTGACTGTTTTTCTGAGGTGGGCTTTGTTGTGACATCACAAAGTTACAGATGTCGACATGGCTCTGTTTTGGAATACGGGCTGAGAGCATTTTCTCTGCAAACTGAGTGATGTTATACATTTACAGTATTAATATACAACCTACACCTCACTTAGAATGAAAAAGAAAACTTTGACATCTCACTTTGTGGAGTAGAAGACCCAGTTTTTAACTGAAATCAGTCAAACTGCAGTAAAGGCACCTGAGAATTGTCAGGTTGATCCCGTTATAACTTTATTCTACCCTTCACTGCAGATTCTCAGTCTTCCCCACAAGAACGACTCGGGTCCTGTTTCACCCCTCCGGCCATGGACCTCAGCTTGTCCCCATCCTCCCGCCACGCCTCGTCTCTCTCCCCATCGCCTTCCTCCCCTTCCCCCTCCTCTCCCTCGCCTTCCTCACCCCTGGAGTCCCCTCACAGCAGCAGCAGTCCTCAACCACATCTATTTTCCCGGGTGAGTCTCAGATCTGGGACGTTGTTATCGTGGATTTTGAGATTCTCATTTGCTTGGATTTCCACTGAGCACACACAGAAAGCTCTACTATCTTAGAGTTTTGATAAGAAGACAAAGATTACAGAGAGGAAACTATTCTCATACATACCTAATATATCACTAGATGTTAGCGGTGGGTCCTTCAGCACGGCTCTCCAACCTTGATATTATCTTTTCGATTTGTGAAAAAGCTTAACAAAAATTGAGGGGAAATTCTGTCATTTTTCCCTCTCACGCTTTTCATGATGCAAAATTTAGTGAAACTGAATAAAACCAGCCCGATAAAGCGTCTCTAAACGAACACACATCATCAACTGTATCAAACCAATAACTTTTTTTAAACCATTGATCTTCTATATGCACAAAACTAAAATGTATATATATAGAATCAAATAAGCATTCTGTCATATCAGTATGTTCAATATAAAGCCAGAGTCTGTCTGTCTGCATAGCCCAGCTAAGCACAAAGACTAGAAAGATTGGAAAGCTATCACCTGATAACAAAATGTGCCTACCATCACCCTCAAAGCAGACAAATGAATTACAGTTTGCTTGTTATTTACCGTGTTGACGTGATCTACTCATGTGGCTCTCAGCAACAACCCAAACATGTTGGTAGGCCCCTGAGCTATTCCCCGCTTCAGCAAAACGTGGCACATCTCTCCAAAAAAAGAACAAAGTAACCCTACTGTAACAATCCTTTTTTTTCTATCGTCATGCCAAAGACAAGGCAAGCGATCATTTCACTTTGGATAAATGTGATTCAAAGAATTCGAATTTGCTATTTTAAAGTTGGACTTCTGTATATCTAATCAGTTAATCGTTGTGTTCAGACATGACTACTGTCCTCGTAGAAAAAAAAAAGAAAATCAGCCGGGGACTGAGAGTGGCTGAATGTGCTCCTCTCTTCGTCAACAGAATTTAATTGAATCGGGATCTTGGGAGTGAATTTAATTTGTTGGTGCAACATTTGTACACAGCACACAGCCAGTCTAAATCAAATTGGAGCCTCGATTGAATGGTAAAACATCAAACACACACGGAGCATCAAAATCTTCTCCTCCTGGCCTCGCCTCATCTTTAACCTTGGAAAGTTAAAATTGTCCTCCATCCAAGGAGGACGGCGAGAGGCCCTCATTATTCTCCTTCGACTTCTTCACTGGCTCCGTCAAAGATGTCTTTGATATTGCAGCAGGAGCTGACTGGCGTGAATTCCCCTTCCTATTTTAAACAGAACTTCAACTCATCTTTATTTGATTTCACTTTTTTTTTTTTTTTTGTAACCAAACACAGTAGCTCGACCGGACGTCCATCTAAGCTTATCGGAGCCAATCCCAGCTGACACGGGGCGAGGGCCAGGTCCACCCTGGGCCCCCCCTGATGTGAGCCATACTCACATTCATGCCCAGAGGCAATTTAGAGTCACAAATGAACCGAACGTGCATGTGGGAGGAAGCAGAAACCCCTGAGACGCCATTCAGACACAGAGAAAACTCCACAGACACACGTCTTAATGATGCTTCTGTGGATTTTCAGACCTTTTTCTTTCTCCTCTCTTTCAGGAAGCAGCTCGTCATCAAGGTGCGGAGGGCCGAGCATCGCCGCATGGTTATCCGTTTTACCTGCCGATGGGAAGCCCTCCGCGAGGCTACAGCTTTCCCTCCTCCATGTTCATCAGCCAGAACAGAGAGAAGCAAGCCTCACCGGAGCCCTCGCTGGACGGTCAGCTGGCCTGCCGTTGGATGAAGGTGAATAAAATTAGCGATGGGTTTATTGCTTATCAATTTTTTGACTTCATTGTGCTTTTCTGGGTTTATCAATCACTCACACGGCTTCATAGTACAACCCAAGTTCACTCAGCACTGTTTTTCTATACACACAACCTTCGACAACTTGTGCACAGTCACACACACATTACGGTTCGGCTTCAGTATCCCGTCCAAGGACACCTTGACATGCAGACAGAACACGTCTGTGAATCAAACCCCTGACCTTTTGATTAGCGGACCTGCTCTACTTCCAGCACACGTTATTCCTGTCTAAACAAAGTCACAGAAGGTTTCCATTAGAGAGATTGTGAATTTCAGTTCCAACCACCAGGTGGTGATGACAGCTCAGTGAAGTCATGGTTGACAGTCCCAGGAAACAAGATGACCAAAGGTCAAACTACAATGATGCCATGTTTCCTTTCATTGAAGTGAATAAAAGCCGGGGAGTCGTTTGTTTCTTGCATATGAAACGTGCTTGTTTCCTCTAATCTGGACAATTAGTATGTGCTGTTAATCTCACTTCACTGTCCTGCAGTGCCACCTGCTGTTCGAGTCTCTGCAGGACTTGGTGGATCACATCAACGACTTCCACGTCAAACCTGAAAAGGATTCTGGCTATTGTTGCCACTGGGAGGGCTGCGCTCGAAACGGGCGTGGCTTCAACGCCAGGTGTGTTGAAACTATTTTAAAATGCCTGGAGGCACGTTCTCCTCTTGTGTACACACATGCAGCAGTTGTTTCTACAGCCTTTAAATTGGCTATTCAGCATGTCAAAAGGCAACAAGAACATTTGAATAACTGTCCAGAAAAGTGATAACGTTACTGTTATAAACATTTCTGAGGCTGTAAATCTGAAGGTATCCTAACAGCAAAAACTCAGTTCCACTTTAATAAAGTGCATTAAGGACACAGTAACTCAGAGACACAATCTGGATACATCTGACAGTCAAAAAACAAAAACCAATTTACATTAATATGAAATCAAGAAAAACAGGGTTTGTTTTCTTTGGTATACAATTATCCATCTGAGTTCCAAAACGAGTTCAATAAAGTTTTGTCAGATGACTTTGTTGACTAATCGATTTTTCTCTCTCAGATTTTACATTAAGTAGCTTTAGGCTGTTAAAATCATCTCACTGACAAATGATTAGCAAAACTCAAATACAACTTCTGCCCAATAAAAAAAAATGCCCAGATGGTGAATAGACAAGTCATTGTCTCTGTGAACTCTCTCTGCCTTTAGTTCAGTCCTGGCTGCTTTAAACATTTTGAACTGGGCCATGAGTTGGAAAAAGTCGGGACCTGCTGCTGTTTTGTGGATTTTCCACCACAATTTAAGGACGAGTGTCCTTGAATGTGAATTAGTGACATCTAATGGCTATGGTGCAGGTTGTTGCTGAGTTTAGGGTGATTGTACCATTTCATTTCTATTAATCGATCACACACACACACACACACACACACGGTCACACACTTCCCTTGAAATGAACTGTTTAGGCTTCAGTTTGTACTGAGTGGCTCGTAAATATAATTATATCAACTTAAGGATACCCTCAGGAAACATTTCTATGTCTTACATGTCGTGTTGTTCTTAAAACAAACTCTGCTTGACATTCTGTTATGTTTTATAGATATAAAATGCTGATTCACATCCGCACGCATACCAATGAGAAACCACACCATTGTCCCACCTGTAACAAGAGCTTCTCACGACTGGAGAACCTGAAGATACACACTCGCTCACATACAGGTGAGTTCACAGTGACCGCCTTTAAGGATAAGTGAGGTGAGGTGACATTGCACCTTGATTCAGTTGTCAACATGTCGTCAAAAATTAAAAATTAAATCATATGTATT
Source organism: Remorina albescens (assembly GCA_034769265.1). Classification (NCBI taxonomy): domain Eukaryota; kingdom Metazoa; phylum Chordata; class Actinopteri; order Carangiformes; family Echeneidae; genus Remorina; species Remorina albescens. The sequence goes on from CM068487.1 coordinate 24,609,748, forward strand.
GCTGTTTATTCATGAGCCATAAAGTGCACGATCCTTCCGCTTTAAACACGTACAGATAGTCAAACATCCTTCTCAAAAAATTCCTATTTCAACAACATTTACGTACCTACACTCTAACACCACACATTGTGTCACACCCCTCAGCCTTTTGTGAACACACTAGACAAAAGACCTTTTTGCTGAAAACTGAGACTATCAAGCTGTGACCAAAGCCAAAGCAGCAGAGACTGAGATATCCTTAAATTGGATCGAACATTTCCCTTCATCCAACTCTTTCCATTGTACCCTGAATGCCCTGCAAGGAAGCTTTATTCCTATAATTCATACCATAGTGAGGTGCTTTCCATAAAAACAAACATTTAACAGTTAGAATTGGAAGAACTGAATAAAAACAAACGAGCAAAACAAATGAATAATTAAATAAAACATAAAATATGATCTTTATCTTTATCTTTAAATAAGATATCAATGTCTGTCAGTTTCAGTATTTAAACTGAACACTCCCTGTTTCTAAAGAAGGATTTCTGTTCCAGTACAGCTAAAAGGTAAACTTTCCAGTGTTTATGCAGGATGCTTTTTGCAATCTGGTCTTTGATGAGGGAGACGCAGTTTAACTGCATCATAAAGTTTACACATTATAAAACTTTATGTTGCTATTCTTAACAGCTCAGACATTATTCTCATTCGTTAATTCATTCACCTGCCACTGCTTCTGTTTCTGGGTTGCGAGGGGTAAACGTTATTCTGTTAATGGGGTTTTTTGTTTTTTTTTTGCTGGCAGATAATTTTATATGTCACATATGAGGTGAACCAAGAATCTGACTCTTCTGGATATTTTGTGTTGTGTTAAATTCCCACAGATGCTTTCAGGGTCGGTTCACTGTTTCCGTTTCTCAACTTTGAATTGAATTCATCATTTTTAGTTTGTTGGGTGTTCACCGTAGGCCAGCCTGTCTTGTCTTGCTGATGATTTTTTTCTGCTACAGTGTGTCACAACATGTACCAAAGCTGAAAATACGAGTCCTTTCCTGTTCTCTCTCAACTTATACATCACATTGTCACGAGGGTTACAGATGCAATAAAAGATTTGCGATAAGAAAAGCACACAGTTTGCAACACGAACAGGATCTTGTGGTCTTGAGAGCTTATTCGATTACTTCAGCCAATTTGCTGAAGAACTAGTTTACAGTTCATGATTAACTTGAATTTGAAGCTTTACTCTCCCTTTTTCTTTTCCACAGGAGAAAAACCCTACATCTGTCCTTATGAGGGCTGCAGCAAACGTTACTCCAACTCTAGCGACCGCTTCAAACACACCCGCACCCATTATGTTGACAAGCCATATTACTGCAAGATGGCCGGCTGTCTGAAGCGCTACACGGATCCCAGCTCGCTACGCAAGCACATCAAGGCCCACGGTCACTTTGTCGCCCAAGAGCAAGGTGCTCCAAGCAGGCTGGGGTCAGGGCTGGGCCTGCCTGGGCACCAGAGTCCCGCCGAGCTGCCCCCCATAGGCGGACCCCACATCATCTTACCCGGTGCTGCCGCAGCTCTCCTTGGCGGTCTCGGGACCTCTTTGCCTCTCTCTGCCTTCTGCCACGCCAGAGCCCTGGGCCACCCCGGGGCACCGTTCTTCTCTGTAGGAGGAGGCAGCAGCATGGGGCCGCTTGGCCTCTCAGACTCCCCCCTGTTACATTTTGGACTCTCAGCTGCCTCCATGTTGGGGTTGGGAGCTCTTGGCAGTCTGGGGAGGATGGTTGGGAAGGAGACAGAAGGTGAAGAGGAGGACGAGGAAGGAGAGGAGGGGGAGGTGCTGAACCTGTCCGCAGCGGTGGGGCCCAGGCGTGGAGACCATTTGTCCTGGGTGGTTGTTCCCCCCAGGGCGCTCCTCCTCAAACCAGCTGTCGTCAGCTAGGATGTGCACTTCTGACAATGTAAAAAAAAACAAACAGAAAGTCTAGTTTGTGGTTTAAATCTGTGTGTGTGCATGTGTAAGTGTATGTGTTTACACAGTACATGACTACATGTTTTAAGGTTAGGCATCATCTACAGAGCCATAAAAAGCACTTCAGTCATTCCAGCCCGTTAACAACTAAAGACGGACAAGTAGAGTCTTTGTATTGTGTGTACAAAACCCAACCGAGGGTAAAAAATAAAAAATAAAAATAAAAGCTAACTTCACCAAAACCACCAAAAATATACATGATCTAAATGCCATGCAGAACAGTTTTCTGCTTTGACTTTGACATAACCCTCTCAGGTGTCATCACGGTCCCCAGAGGATGAATCTTACTGACTTTGGTGATCCACAATTTTTTTTTTTTTTTTTTTATCTATGCCATCATCGGGGCAAAATGTTGCGTTTAATGACAATTAGCACGTATTAGCATGCTAACACGCTAAACTGAGTAGGTCGACAAGGTGAAAATATTCCCTGTAACCATCATCATCTCAGCTTTGTTGCTGCAGTGTTGTGACATTTTAAAATGATCTGTACTGTAAGTCCAACTCCAAAAAGACGTGACAGCAAACAGGATCTGCCTGATTTGACCTAATATCAGTATTTTACTGGCCTTGCCTTATATCGGACACGCCTGTATTTGCTCTGGGACAGTCACAATAGTTGACGTTATCTTACAATCCGCAAGGACCCACCTGTTTGACCACACTATTATTATTTGTTTTGTCAAGCACCAAGCAGAAAGGAAACAAAGTGGCGTTGACATATCTGAATGTATGTTGGAGGTTAATTCTCTTTGCTTGCCGTCTCCTTTAGCTAATCCTGCTCTACTTATCACTCTGAGACAACGATCTCTGCACGATCAGCCTGGCATTTTAGACAAGACCACGTGAACGCCTTCTACCAGGAATTAAGTGGACAAAAGTGTGTATTAGGAAATAATGGGTACACATTTGCTTCAGATGAAATCAAAAGACAAAAAAGGTACACGAGAATAAAGCCAAACAATGATTTCTAAACAGTCTCAAGTATTTTGGAACGGGAAAGGTTTGACAATGGCCACATGTGGCCCTGCATTGTTGTATCTTGTACTCTTGTTTGCACATTGACTTTATTCTAATCAGTATTTCAAAAGGTGTCCAAGTGCCTTGTGTTTCAACCGAAATATATCACACAATATATTGAAATATTTACGCAAATGTAAAGTGTATAAATGTACTTTTCATTACGTTTTAGAAAACTGAATTTTAATAACTTGACGACAGATGTGATTTGTACATCGGGGCCGCTGCAACGTTTTGTTGCCAGTGTTGATGACTATGACAATGACTTAATGTCAATAAACACAACAGATGAAAGGAGAAACTGTGTTTCAGTTTCATCATTTTTAATTTCATCCCTCCACCCAGTGTCTGTGTCGTTTATCTGTGCAGAGCGTGTCCACACCAGACGTTGTAATTTCAGCTCTTTTTTTTCTTTTTTTTAATCAGCCGAAGAAACTTTTGCCTTTTTTTGTGTATATTATTTCAGTACATTCCTCGTTTTTTTATACATATGTTTTTCTTTCCCTTTTAATCTAAATTTGAATTAGCTCAGCACAAAGACTGGAAACAAGGTGAGATCTGCCCACCAACAGACCAAACGTCTGACATAAGCTGAGTCTTATACCAAGGAGATCTGGCTCGTATTGGGATACGTGCTCTGCTTGGTGCAATTAGTTCTATCTAAATTGGAATCAGATCATCATGCCGGATTTTAGACCACTCAACTGCAAACAGGGGCATAAAGTTCAGTTACCCATAAAGTTCATAAAATGAGCTGTACTGCTGGAGTTTCACCTGCAGCATGTTCAGTGGTAAAACGTCACCATCATAATTCTTATTATGAATTAAAGGTGCAGGGTAGATGCTGGGGGGGCATTCAACACCACCATCCCCCAGCAACTCATCCATAAACTGACCGGGCTCAGACTCAGCACTTCCATCTGCAACTGGCTGCTAGACTTTCTCACAGAGAGACCCCAAACAGTCAGGGTCGGCTCCAACACCTCTAGCGCCACCATGCTGAGTACGGTGTTTAATTGTGGTAACTGGAGTAATTATGAGAGCAAAGTGGGAGATCGAGAGACAAAAGCAGTCGGCGCCCGGACTCCTCTCCTGCGAAGCCATGCTGTTTTGGTGGATGCAGTGTGTGGTTTAGCGTTGTCTTGCTGAAATATGAAAGGCCTTCCCTGAAGAGACGTTGTCTAGATGGGAGCATATGTTGCTCTAAAACCTCCATGTCATTTTCAGCATTGATGTGGTGCCTTTCCAGATGTGGAAGCTGCCCATGCCTTAGGCACCAGTGAAACCCCATTCCAACAGAGATGCGAGCTTTTGAACTGTCCACCGATAACGAGCTGGATGGTCCTGCTCCTCTTCAGTCCGCAGGACACAGCATCTATGGTTTCCAAAAAGAATTTCAAATTTCGATTCATCTGACCGCAGAACGATTTTCCATTTTGCCTCAGACCATTTTAAAAGAGCTTTGGCCCGGAGAACACGACGGCGTTTCTGCAGACAGCATTAATTTGTATTTCTGGATTGCACTGCGAATTGTGTTCACAGACACTGAGCCCATGCAGTGATGTCCAGCAGAGAATCATACCTGTTTTTAATGCAGTGCCGAAGATCACGAGCATCCAGTTTTGACCTTCGGTCTTGTCCCTTGTGCACAGAGATTCTTCCTGATCTCCTCTGAATCTTTTGATAATATCATGAACTATAGATGGTGGGATCTTCAAAGTCTTTGCAATTTTACTTTTTCTGAAGTTGTTCCAAAATTTTTAGACACCGTTTGTCTCAGATAGGTGATCTTCTGCCTCTCTGAAATGCCACTTTTATACCCAGTGGAGTTACTGAACTGTTACCGACTAACCTGGGTAGTTGTCAGATGCTCTTCCAGTTGTTTTTAATTTGTGCCAGTTATGTTTCCAGCTGTTCCAACTTTTTCAAAATGTGTTGCTGCCATCAAATTCAAAATTAGCTAATGTTTTCCATGAAATGGTAAAACGTCTCAGTTTCAACATCTGATATGTTGTTTATGTTCCATTGGGAATAAAATATGTTTATGAGATTTATGAGAAATCAATGTATCCTGTTTTTATTTACATTTTACATTTTACAGAGCATCCCAACTTTTTTTGGAATTGGATTGTATTTTCTTGGATCTGTTCAACAACTTTAACCAAGTTTATCACTGTAACTAAACAAACATCCTCTAACTGTCACTCTTAAGTATTTTAACTCAGGCCAAACCTAAAAAAGGGGGTTTTGTGCCTAAACCTCATGTGTCAGTTGCAAAACCTCAAGTGCGTGTTAATTACACTTTATTTGATCTGTAGTTTCAATATTTTAACATTTAGTCTGACGTTGGAATAAAATGCAAAAGTTTTAGAAGCAGCCTGCAGAAAAAGTTTGTGTTATTCACACACATTACTTTTTGGTAGATATAAAGAATATACGCATACTATTAAGGACTTAATAGCATTTAAAACAAATGTGTTTTTTTCCCCTTTAATCTAAATTTGAGTTAGCTCAGTGCAAAGTCTGGAAACAAGAAGAAAGTAGGAGAAATGTTTGAAATAAGAGGAGTCAACATTTGCTGGCTGTATGTTAATAATGTTGTTACTCATATAGATAATTACATGAGGCTTTAACTGAGCTCAGTAAACTGTTGTCACCATCAACTCTCTGAGATGAGCAAACACTCATATAAAACACAACAGTTCCTGTCCAAATACTTTTATAATACTGTAACTCGCTTTCCAACTTAGTTTTTGAGATAAATAATGAGTAAATATAACTTTTACCATTCATATTTTTTGTATTTTAAGTTAAAGCAAAGGTAGATATATAAAAAAAATATATATTTTAGTGCAAAAGTAAAAAAAGTGTAAGATTACAAATGAGATAGATGATGGTATCTTATTTAAACAGGTTCACCAAGCGTTGCGCAAGTAATGTAAGATAAAACAAGAGCTCTGAAGCTGACAAAGGTTATAAAGCTTCAAATGACACAACCCCTCCCCCCACAACCCGTCTGTCTCTTTCTGTGTCTCCCTCCCTACAGCAGACTAATTTACCATCACAACTTTGTCCCATTGCTGTGAACAGGATATGGGAAGACATCAAGGATCGTTAGTAGGAGGTCCAGATTGCATAATGTGGATTTTTGTGCGTACGTTTAGTGGATAAAGTAAAGAAACTGTGAGGAAAGGTCATGGCAGTCATGGAGGAGCTCACCAGCTCAGGCGTGAATGGGATGAAAAGGTAAGAGCTGGAAATCACTTCAGTCCAGAGTGGATTAGTTAATGTTTCATTCGTTCATTCATTTATTTATTTTGGGCTTCAAATTGAAGGCGACGGGGAAATTGCTCATTGGAATTTTGGGATAAAGTTGCTGATTATTGATCCCAAAGACAAATTAAACTTTTTAGGAGGCTGAAACTAAAACAGTTTGAATCCATTTTAACTGAGCAAAAGGAAATTTCCACAACTTCATCAGGTGCATGTTTTACATGTGGAAATGCATATGTGCTAGGTGTGGCTCTACAAATAATAAAATTGTGGTGGACATTTAAATCTGGTAACAGCCTCACACTCCCTGACACCCGTGCTGACAGAATTAGTTTGCACAAAAGTATGCACAAGAATGGCTTGTTAGCTCGTTGGCTACTTCTAAATTTCCCATCAATAAATGTCTGCTCATCAAGTGAGTAAGTGAGTAAGAGAGACAAAGAGGCGGGTTGTGGTTTTTTTTTTTAGAATATTGTCACTTTTGTGAAACAAAACTTGATCATCCCTGATGCCACAAGCTTTTCAAGACATTGTGGTTAGTGTAGTAATATTCCAGTTTTTACTGCACTGCAAGATGTGATGCAAAAAACAAAAAAAACAAAAAAAACAAAAAAAAACTGGAGGGGTGAGGAATAGTTCATTTTCCAGAATGGATGGGATGAAGAGACTCAGCTGTGCACATGAACTGTGTGATAACAACCAGCATAGTGATAGGCAAAACAGAGGAAGAACATGAGGATGGACCAAGACGGTGTTGTTGTTCAGGTAGCCGACAGGCTCTGTTTTCTCTGAGGGGTTCACTGATTCTGGTAGCGGCCCTTAAACATTTGGAAGATGTTGGGCCCCAACTGAGCACAATGTGCCGGCATGTTGCGATCACAAGTTCAACATTAACAAAGCATAGAAAGCAAAAAGTTATTTAGCCGTGCTTTAAAATTTTCTCCTCCGAAATGTTTTTAGCGTATAAAAAGCTCCACCATGTCTAATATTTTTATAAGCAACGCTTAACTGCGCACAAATTGAACTAATAATAAGAACGAGAAAGCCGATCTACACTTTGGTTCTCATTGAGAAATCTGGAGCACCAGAGCCGTCTGCCAGGTGAAAGAGCAGAGATTATTCAGATGGTCGTCAGACAAGTCACATTTTTATCTCTTTCTCAACTTGCAAACGTGTCTTCAACATCTCTTTCTATGTACTGCAAACCGGCACTTCACCTGAGTTAGACCAGACACTCCGCATGTAACTGTGTCACTCCTGCACTGCAGTGGTTGTAATATACAGTCAGGGTGTCGACTGCTTATTTAACATTGATTTTTATTGTGTTATGTAAAAACATGATTCCCTCAGAAGTTTGGGAGGATGCAAATTGGACTTAAAGCATCAGGAATAAAAGTCTAGAAAAATACTGTGTTAAATGTTATAACATATTAATATTATTATTTTTTAATTCAGTGACTTCTTAAAGCTCAGACCTGCATGGCCTAGTTTTCCTCCTCAGCCCAGCAGCGGAATAAGCCGTCAGCACTTTCACAAACTCACTCGGCTCAGTTTCATATCCTCTGCAGTGCGCGCTCTCGCCCCTTCAGGTGCTTGCTGAGGGCGGAGGCCGCTCTGCCCTCTGGCTTCTGGGCCTGGTCTCTGCTCAGGTTCAGGGGATCGCAGTCTCATGCCAGTAAGCTTTAGAGGTTTTTCTCCAGCTCCAGCTTCTTCTGGCCTTTTTCTCAGATTTCTCCTCTCCCTTCAGATAAATGGGCGCAACAAACACAGCTGGGGCTCAGTTTCTTCAATCAGATCAATTACTCTGAAAGAGATTCATCCAAAAAATTGACATAAAGGTTGATAATTGGTTCACTGTTGCATGAATTCCTTCCAGTAGCTTTTACTTTACCTCTTAAATCCCTGAAGGCTGAGCTTACATTCCTGAGAACTCAACATGCAGCTTTTTAAAAATGAGTCAACACCACAGGCAGCTACAGTTTCGGCACTCCACCTTCAGCAGGACGGTCTGGATCTGGTTTTGGTGGATCTGTTTTTATTTTATTTTTTTTTGGGGGTACCGCTGTTGCTGTTAAGCAGTTCTTCCAGTGTATGTTTTCCCTGTGCCTGTGAGGGTTCTTCACCCCCCCACAGTCCAAAAACAGCCACATTCAGGTTGATCGGTGACTGCAAAGCCCCGAGTGTGAGCGTGGATCGATCAGACCTAATTTTATTCTGCTTCCATCACATGAACATCAAAGAGAAAGCTTTCACTTGCTGCCTGATTATATCTGCTGGCGGGGGGGGGGGGTATCAGATTTATTTTCATGTCTCAAAGTTAAACGTTAAACTTTTCTTTTCAGACAACTTCCTGAGAGCCTGTCTCACCAGGGGAAGCCCTTGTTCCACTCCTGCTTCCAGAGCCTCTGCCTGTGTTGTCTGCTGCTGTGCACTCTGTGTTACACTCTGTCCAGCAGCCCTGTGTCGTGGCTGGAGAGCGTTTCACTCCAAAAGCACTACAGCACACTTTTCAAGTGGAAGAACGCCATCAATCAGGTCAAAAGTCCTTCTTTTTATGTCCATCCAGGTCACAGAGATAAACTACGTGTAATGAATGAAAGCGCACAGGAGTTTACTACGTTACCTACTGTGGCACCTACAGGCCCTCAGTACCATCAGGCCTATGCACCCAACTACCACTTCATCATGGACAACCCCGAGGTGTGCAAAAACACCGTCCCCTTCCTGGTCCTGATGGTTCCCGTAGCTCCGCATGACGTGGCAGCTCGGAACGCCATCCGTCAGACATGGGCGAACAGCAGGGCTGTTCAGGGCGAGGTGGTGCTCACCCTGTTCATGCTGGGCCTCTCCAGCAGAGGTGATGATGGGCAGCAGGAGAAGCTCAAACAGGAGAACATCCAGCACCACGACCTGATCCAGAGCGACTTCATGGATACTTACCTCAATCTAACCATCAAAACCATGGTGATCATGGACTGGCTGGCAACCCGCTGCCCGACAGCAGCGTACGCCATGAAGATAGACTCCGACATATTCTTGAACATCGACAATCTGATGATTATGCTGAAGAAGCCGGGCATCCCCAAGACGAACTATCTGACGGGGATGCTTATGTGGAACAGGCTGGTGGTCCGGTCAAAGGACTCCAAGTGGTACGTGCCTGAGGAGATGTACCCAGATCCCAAGTACCCCACCTACACCCTGGGCATGGGATACATCTTCTCCAACGATCTTCCGGGGAGGTTTGTGGAAGTTTCCAAATCAATCAAGCCTTTTAACATCGAGGACGCTTACATCGGGATGTGCATGAAGATACTCGGACTGGCGCCTACCTTGCCGCCAGATCCGTGGCAGTTCAAGGCCTACAGCACAAAATATAATCGCTGCGAATACTCCAAGATCATCACCTACATTCTGGGATCTTCGGAGGAGTTGATAAAATATTGGACAGACTTGAAGAAGCCTGGACCACCATGTTAAGACTAAAAGTAACCCGTGGTGGACGGCTCTTGGTGGCAGGAAAACAAACTTATTTTTAGGGACTTTCTACATTGCTATATTATTTTTCATATAATATCATTTTGGAAAGAACACAAGAGATTTTGGAGAATTGCACTACAAAATGGCTGACCTGCTGCTTGATATGTTTAAAGCTCTTTGGCCACAAATAAAATTACAAAGGAAGTTTTATTTTATTTTATTTTATTTTGTTTTTATGAGGTGTTTACTCAAAAAATTAGTAAGTAGAATTAAAAGTATTGTGAGGAGATGGGTTCTGTATTTAGTTTGTACCCCTGTGCAAAGATGGGTGGCAGTAATATGAGATAAATTTATTACCAATACAAAAAATATTTCAGGTGTAATTTTTTTTTATTGCAACAATTGAGCCTTAGAGAGAGCTTTCAATGTGTGTTTACAAGAAACTTTAAGGAGCGGTGTTGGACATATGAGACTGTTTAAAAGTAATATTTCTAAGGATATATTTTTAGATGACAAAGAGTAAAATCTAAATTTAAATGTATTTTTGTGTTTATTTTGCCAATAAATGTACCGATATAGCCTGGACGGTCAAACCTGCAACCTGTGAAAAAAAAAAAAAAAAAAAAAAAAAATGAAGCAAGAACTGTAAACAAAATGGATGGTGCAGTTCTAAATGTGGAGCAGAGATTTATTTTCTTCGGTAATAGGCCATCAACCCAGTTCTTTGTTTGAGCTCTTCCTGTTCCTTGTTTGTTTTTCTTTTATCATTAGTGTTGACAGATAATGTTTCATGCTCAGTAATCTTTGTGTTGAACAGAAGTGGATTGTGTTGCCTGAGTGATCTGAAAAGCACCATATAAATAAAATGTATTATTATTATTATTATTATTATTAAACCTTCACTCATTATTTTAGTTTTGTGCAGCAGTTAAAGCAGCTTTTGAATAACTTCCTTTCAATGAAAAACCATGAATGTACATCAGGGAAATGTTTTTGACGTACTGAAAATGTTGTATCACTGAAGCTGTATATTAAATGGGAATGTGTCGGAGTAATGTGTTTACGTCACCGTTGAGGAAAAGTTTATATTTCCAAAAGTCTTGTTGGTTGGTCGGCTCAATAAAAACACATTTGATTTGATTTTGAAACTGAAGTTATGCTTCTTAAAACTTCATTGCAAATAGCTTGCAGCGGTAAACTTACTCTAAAGGCAAACTGTATGTCCATCACTGTGTCACCTTACAGGAAACGGATTATTTATTTCCCTCACATTTCACATATTCCCTCTGTGATGCAAATGCAGCACAAATTCAAAATTAACCAACATGTGCTATCAGGAAGCTCATAAGTATACCATTATCTCCAAAGAGTCAAAGGACAACTTCAGTGCACAGCACAAATACATGTAAATTCAAATTCAGGATACGGACTGGACATCTCTGTTCTCTGGAAAGAACCGAGTGTTTTATGAAAGGAGACCTGAAACTGACTTTTTATGTCCTGCATTTGTTTAAACCTGATAAACTTAAATTTGTGTAGCACGTTATCATGTCTCATTCAAAGTGAGCTCACTTTTATGTCATATATTTTATTTGGGCTGCCATAAACAAATGATGTGACAAAGTTTTTATGTGTTTGTATGAAATAGCAAGAAGATTTATGAGCAGTGCTGGTGAAAATTGCATTTTGTGCATTTATTTGCGAACTACAGACTATCTCACACTGGGAGAGATTTAACTACAGCTAAGCGTCCCTACGAAGAAATATTAAATAATATAAAGCTGATTATTTAAGTACAAATATAAACACTGTACATGTGACATGAAATTCTAAGTTAAAAAAAAGTCAATACACTGCTTCAGTATGGCCATGCTGATTTTTCCTCAGGCTGAGATTCAGAGCTTTAGCTGAGACTTTGTTATTGCTGATTGAGTATTTGAGCAGCAGCTGCCCTTTGGCTTATAAATATTCACAGCAGGGTTCGGACTGCCTGACAAATGCAGCACCTGAAAATAATAATAATAAGTTATTCAATCACTGTGGATAGTATCAACAACAGAATAATGTTTCATCTCACGTAGTTCATGACTCCCCAACACTGTTTATGAAAAAGTGCGTCTTAAAACCTTCAGCAGCACTAACACAACGTTTTGCTATGACTTGTGTACAAATCATGTTTATATATTCATGAGTGCATGCTGTTCCAAGCTGTGTGTGACGTTCGCGGACAAGATATCAGGTCACATTCAAGGTCTGCAGCGCGTTGTTTGGTGATAGAAGCATTCAAATTACACCACAGTCCAGCTGAATGTGACGAGGTGATGAAAATTTGATCTCGTCTTGATGCTGTTCTTTTTCTTTTTCCTGGTATTTTGTTCCCTTGTCTCTCCTGTTCGGTGTGTTTGGCATTAGGACTGATAACTGTGGCTAATTATTTTCTGACCTAATGAGATTTGTGTGACAGGAATCAACAGTTTACTCAGAACTAATCAAAACTACCATTAAACTTTTGAATGTGTCTGTTTGATTATGGATTGATTCATTTTTAAAAAAAAAATGTTTTTGGTCACTAAAATATTTCTGTTTCTGGTTTTGTCTACAAAATAAATATCAACTCATCTGCTCTGAATGAATCATCTCTCTTTTTGCTATCCAAGATAAAACTGATTCTGTAGATTTTGTCTTGTTTTTTTTACGACTTCTATGTTGAAATAATTGTGTTTTTTTCCTGCATTACAAAAAGTAAAGCAAGTACACAAGGAAAAGAATTAGACACCAAAATCTGTACATCAAATTTTACACTTGCTCCAAGGACTGATTTGCTGTTTCCTTCACACACATTTCCTCCCAACATGTGTATAACTAAGGAAATCTAAATCTTGGTGAATTGGCTATGATACTTGTGTTGATGCTGTGTTTGTATCTATTAAAAACCAACACATTTTTTCCAGGTGTATTTCATTGATAGCAGACCAGGAAGTACCAGAATCCAGTATTTAAATTAGATCCAACGAGCGTGTATGAGAGCAGAGGCCTGTATGACCAAGCTGGATTTAATTGTAGCTGGATCACTTCAGGGTTAATCTTGAGGCGGTTTGTTTGTTTGGTAAAGTTCAGGATTAAGAGCTCAACTGGTACATCAAACCGCCCTCTCAATGAGATCTCCTGGAAAATGAGACTTATCCAGTTTTTCTCCACCGGGGTAGGAACTGAAACAATGAGGATAAAAAAAAAACAAAACAAAACAGAAAAAATAAATTCATGAGAGACCCATTCAGTGAATCTCGCTGATGTTGTGGAGATTTAATATTGTGATTTGAGTCATTTACGCATTGACATAGTCGGCATTCTCTGCAGCTTCTGGCAGCTCCAGCTGTGTTTCTTTTGACTTGAATTATTGATTTAGAGCCTCATATTTTCTTAATATTTTAGTTTCGTGTCTTCTCCATGGTCTGATTGGTCGGATGCAGCAAACCCCTCCCCCCTTTTATGTGAACACGCATTGATGTAAATGGGAAAAGCCTGGATTGAATTAGAGCCGAGCCAAATTGCCAACGTCTGGGTCACAACAACACTGTGCATGTTGCAGAAACGAAGAAAACATGCACAATAAAAGAAAAAGTGTCGGTCTGGACTTGGTATAATTTTGTCCACACATCAAACATGTCCACTCTTTTTAGTGAAATTCCAGCAAACCAAAATAAGAGAAGGATAAAACACACTCTCCTGCATTGACTTGTTCGGGCCTTTGTGAAGAATCTCTGGATAGTTTCCGTATTATACTGCCCCCCCCCCCAGTGCTTGGATGAGGAGAGGACAAACCCAATACATGTAACCTCAAGTTAAATTAAATTTTAGCCATTCAGCAGACGATTTCATTTAAAGCAGCCTGAAATTTTAAGGAAAAGTTATGAAACCTTGAATATACTTGAATGAATATACAATGATATCAAGTCTTTCCACTTTGTATTGTATTTTCTACACTTTGCATTAATCTATATTTTTCTTCATTCTATCTGTGTTATAACTCTCAAACGTGTGCGTATTTCTTGTCATATTTCCAGTTGTATTTTGTTGGAGAGCCTGTGACCAACCACATTTCATCTGAAGGTTAATAACGTTCAGATTGTAGTAAAAACCAGCATTTAGAAAAAAGTAGTAACCCTTCTGTAAGTTGCGTTCACCTGTATGAGAGACACGACATCCAATCAAAACTAAGTTTGTTTGTCCTTCATAACAAAAAAAAAATAAAAAATGCAAAAAATAAAAATAACCCCACAAAGCGATTTATTGAGGATTTCAGCGGATTGTGTTGGTTTATCTGACTGTCATAAAATCATATTTAAACTTATTCCGGTGAAAAGAGAAAATAAAAGTATGCAGAAAAGCTTTATAATCTGGATTTACCTCTGCGGGTGCCAAAAATCAGGTTTTATTACAGGATGTGGCTTCAAATCAAGCCAAAGATGCGATATTATTTTTTTATTTTTAATCTTTTTCTTATTATTATTTGAGATTATCTGAATATGAAGGAGACGGAAGACGGAACATGAGGACGGAGGAAACAGACGCGGAAGTCCAACAGATTCATGACAAACAGGATGGAAGCTGACAAACTCCGAGCCGGTGAGATCCACTAACACACTTTGTGTTACTGTTTGTGTTCATGTCGAAGATGACAAATAAAATCAATTAAAATAAAATAAATTGAAACAGGGAAAGTCCGTGGCGGGTTGTTGGCAGGTCGTTTCCTTAAAAACACACCAGCCGACAGAAGTGAAATCTTTTTCACCGATTTGTCTGAAAAAGCTCGTTAAAACTGGTGAAACGTGTTAAACTGATGTTGTTATGCTGTGTTTGTTTTGTTTGTTTGTTTGTTTAATAAATAGCTGATCATGTTTTCCAGAAAGCTGCTTTAATGAAAACGCGCTCTGGGTTTAGTTTATATCTTATATTAATATTATTTATTATTATTATTCCAGACTCCAGATCGCGTCAACTCTGAGTTAGATTTACTGTCTTAACTCGTTTTCTCCAACATACCCTGAGTTACTGTCTCCGCCCGTCCGAGAGGGGGCGCATCATTTCCTGCCTTCCATGTGCTGGTTTGTATAAATGTACAGCAGATGCAAAAGACATGAATCTGTGATTTAGTTTTATATTTACATGATTTCATCTCCTCCTCAGTAGGATGTGAGTTATATTTCCCATCACCATAAACACCAGAAAGCACTTTTGGACCTCCACTGCAGATACTTTGGATCAAACCACCAGGTAAGTCCCTGAATGGAAAAGTGTTCTCGGATAAAAGTGTTTGTTTGTTTTTTCCTACTAAATGTCCATCCCATCTTATTTTCCAGGTCAACTTTGTCTGTTTAAATGATCTTTTCAGCAGCTCTATATGATCACTTTGTTTCGTAAATGAAACCAAAGGATCTCTGAATGTGATGCGCAGTCTGACAGGCTCATCAATATCTTATCACATCGCCTCACTGTTAGCTGTTAAGTAGCTGCAACTGGCTATTGTGTTGTTGTGTTGAGCGGAGAGATTTGCGGTGCCGTTTGGGAGATTATTTGTCCCGCTAACATTGTAAGATAATGAATTCTGTGTTGCTGATTTATCTGAATTATATTTTCAACCGATAACACGAGTCTTCTTCTTTTTTCTTTCTTTTTTCTTTTTTGTAGTTTCCATGGAAAGCAAAAAGAAACACATAAAGAGAGTTTTAATCAGCATCCTGGGAGTTGTGATAATTATCTACGTCTGTCTCGCCTCCAGTGGGAGACGGTTGGCATATTATGTGGCCTATCCGGGAAATTACAAATTCATCATGGATGACACGCCAACGTGTAGGAACAGGACTCCCTTCCTGGTCCTGATGGTTCCAGTGGCACCTGCCAACGCGGCGGTTCGGGACGCCATCCGACAGACGTGGGGAAGCGAGAAGCTGGTTCTGGGTCAGCCGGTCGAGACCCTCTTCATCCTGGGTCTGCCTGTAGGAGCTGATGCTGAGCAGCAGCAGGAGAAGCTCAGACTGGAGAACCAGGAGCACCACGATCTGATCCAGAGCAACTTCCAGGACAGCTACAACAACCTGACCATCAAGACCATGGTGATGCTGGAGTGGCTGCATGCGCACTGCACCAGCGCTTCTTACGTCATAAAGGTCGACTCGGATATTTTCCTCCACATCCAGAATCTGGTGAAACTTTTGGTGGATCCCAGAACGGCCAAACAAAACTACATGACCGGTCTGGTGTGGTGGCACAGCCCTGTTGTAAGAGACTCACTGTTAAAGTTCTCCATGCCAAGATACGTGGTCCCTGAGCCGGAGTACCCCCCCTACCCCCTGGGCATGGCCTACGTCATGTCCCTGGACCTGCCTGGGAAGATTCTCAGCGTGTCCCATCAGATTCAGCCAATCTACATTGAGGACGCGTACCTGGGGATGTGTCTGAAACGCCTGAAAATTTCCCCCACCGACCCCCCCGAAACGACCATGTTCATCGTCAAGCCGCAGCATCCTCTGAGCAGCTGCAGCCTCTCCAAAGTGATCGCAGTGACAACGACGAGCATCCAACAGATGACGAGTTACAGGAAGAAGAGCAGAGAGCCAGGAGGCGGATGCTGAGCTTCGCTTGTCTGCATCTATGGACATTAAAATGAATTAAAGCGGAGTATATTTATTAAAACATAAAAGCAGCTTGTTTCTTTGTCTTTTTTCTTCTTAAAAAGCTGAACTATGAAAACTTTGTGATCATTTTTAAGGTCTTTGCAGGAGATTGTATTATTATGGCCAACAAGGGAATGTGTGTGTCTGGATGGAAGGATATTGATATTTCCAATTCTTTATTTTTCTTTAGCATGCTATCGTACCACACGTCCCTTTTAACGATTTGAAGGAACAGTGTGATGGACTTTTTTCAAATGTATCAGAGATGTCATGCTGCAGGATAAAGATTTGTCGGAGTCATGTTCCCACTGGCTGTGAAAACTTCTGCACAGTGACAGTGAGTCCACAAGGGGTCAGACTAAGATCGGATAAACTCTAAGCCGGAGACCTTCGCTGGGTCCCAGACTCAAGAAATAGCAAATGTTGTCGTCGTCATACGCACGAACAGCTTTATATGTATGAATAAAATTTATAATTGATAATTATGTCTTTTACATTTTCAATCTTTACCACAGTTCAATTTGTGATTCTCCAAAATCGGTCATTGCTGATTTAGAAAAAGAGCTTTGTGATGTTTCCTTTACAAGAACAACCATGTTGATCTACACTGACTGATCACTGACTCAGTGGAGTTAGCGCACACTGCTGGGGGGCCAAAGTCTTATTAGTCAGAGCACATTGTGCTGAGATGTGACCTAGTCATGAACGAGGGCCGTCGGTCAGAGGATGACTTTTGTTGACCGTTCCTAAACCACAATCACAGAGAAGATCATCATCTTGCTATCTTGAGTTAAAACAAAGCAGAGAGAGGACGGTGGCGTTGGTTTCCTCCTCCCATGTGTTGTCATTCACCTGCAACTGTATATGATCTGCTCTGCCTCTGTCAGATAAGGGAGGATGCCTCGAGCCAAAAGGTCCTGCTCTCCCTTTTCCTGCCGACTGCAGCCTGAATAAATCACACAAGATGCTGAAAACCCCAAACCCAGATCCACGCATAATTCACAGTTTTGCTGCCACCTAATGTCAAAGATCGAGCCCAGTGGCTGAAAATACGGTATAAATCACTGTTGGCCCTGCCCGCGTGCAAGAGGTAGCACATTGCACTTCTTTAAAATATATATATGATTTTGTGTGAATGCTGTTAATGATGCAGCACATTGTGAGTTTCATGCACAGTTTGGAGTTCAGTGCTCTGCTTTAGGGATTTCTGATTGCATGGTCTCGACTTTGTCTTTTATTTTCAGACATGTCGTAGCCTCTCCACATCCTGTCTGCACGCAGTAGACAGTTTGTTTTAGGTCTGAGATGGCTGCGTCTGTCTTACTGGGCCCATTTATTGTCTCGCTGTTTATTATATAAATACAAAACTTTAATGGATGATGGGCTGAATTTGTATCCTCCTAAAACTGCGGAGGAAATTGCTCATCATCCTCTCCCCCTTTGATGCTCTCAGACAGGATTGAGTTGATGGATTCCTTTGTTATATATTCCATGTAATATATATGCAGTAAATCGGGTGATGGGCTGTTATTGATGTTCCTTTCCTCATTTTAAAACAAAGGCGTCTCTTAAAATGGGCGGAAGATTGTGTTAAAAAGTGGAGACTATTTTTAAGAAAGGGCCAAACACACACAAAGATTTCTGCAGAAAAGGAGACTTAAACTGAGCTTCTTCATGTGTCACTATACCTGAAACTCTTCTCAATATGAAGAGTGAATATGAAAAATATTTAAGTACAACAACACACATGCCCACCTCTGCCCCCTGCAGACCAGCTGTCCTCCTCAGAAAAAAGGTCACTGAAGGGTCATAAACCTCACTCAGTCCTGTTTTGCCCCCCCACCCCCTCCAACACACCCACATAAACACTCAAGCATTCATTTACACTAACGTCAGGAACAGTGATCACAAAACAACGTGAATTCCTTTCACTACCACGTCTAAAGGAGTAATTTAAGTGTTTGTTTCATAACACGACCGAGTCTGAGAGAATTGCCAAGGGTAGAGTTGCATCGTGGGTAGTGGAAATGCCAAATATGAACGAGCGAGTCTTTGGGAGAAAAGCTTCAGCACTGATGTTGAGATTTTCAAAGAACAAGCGTTGGATATCTTATGGTGATGACGTTTATTGAAGATTGATTAATCAAGGAGTCATCCATACTTTGTTCCGTGCCCGATGAAAGATCTCTGTCTCCAGGCTTTACAGTTTGAAAAGAAGGATTTCGGGACATCTGATCGGTCCACAGTACAAAAACCAGGAAACATCAATTCTACTGACCAACCCTGAGCCACTCGTTACCGGCCATCTGAGGTCTTCTGTTATCCAAACCCACAGCTGTGTCTGAAGGAGTCACCTGTGCAGCTCCTTCCACAAGATTTAGTTGAGTAGCTGTGACGCCAGACCCGTTATCGACCTTTTACTCAGTGTCCCTCACGGCGGAGAACAAAAATTGGCTGACAGGAAGAAGAAGGCGTTAAACTATAGAATAAAAAAAAGAAGGTGATTGTTGTGTCACAACTTAGGGGGAACGATCCCATCCCACAGCTTCATTAGTGAGTAAGACAACAACACTAACGGAGGGCCTGGGGATCACGCTGTGTGTTTCAGCTCAGTTCAACAGCTAACAGCAGACCTGTTCAAACCACAGTCCATAACATCTCGTGGTTTTGGGAAAAAGATGCCTGTTGGTGGGCGACCGGAGCTCCACGCAGTAACGGCATGAACAGCTGCTGGCACAAAAGTGAAAAAGAGAGCGTCTCATTTCGGTCCGGCCTGAAGAAAAGCTTGGACGGTCCAACCTTTGATGCCGACCTGAACTGTGACACGGCTGCCATATCGATTTTGATCCTTTATATACAAGCAGATAAAAGAGAGGACCGTCCAGTGCTAAATCTTTTATCACATGCTCTTAAGTCTTTTTCTTCCCTTCATCTCACTCTGTCACACACACCATGAACAAACCATTAATGGGAAAATAAGCCAGACGTGGTGGTGATTTAGGAGAAACAGACTGTGAGAGGGTAGAGGCCAAGCTCAGGGTCTCATACTATCTCTCCCCCTTCACCAGCCCATAAATAATCACACAGCGACACGAGGGAAGCTGCAGCCTGAGGAGAAGGACGGGAGGAGGCAGAGGGAGAGGAGGGGATGTGTTTTGATGAACTGAGAAGACGACGAAGACAGCAGAGTGATGAGAGCGAGTAGACAGGTGTGGAAAAAACTAAGAAGGATGAATACAGACGTCCTGTTGAGTCCTGGTCTGGGTTTCTGCTGGGAAACTGATAGATAGGACAACGAAGCAACGAGACTGTAAAAATAATGTGGACAGAAATCTCAGAAAGAAGAAGATTCCCTTTAACTCTCAGGCCTGATCACATTTCATCATCAACCACTTTATTAATATTTCTGCTAATAAATGAATCATGTTGTCTCAAAGGTGGATGAAAATAAATGTTCAGCACAGTCTCCTAGCTTTGCAGAGCCCAATCAGACGCTCTCAAGAAATTATTCATATTTTTTTAGCCAATCAAGAAGCAGGAAATGATAATTAATCTGTAAAAATGTGTCCAATTGCTGTTGGCTATTAATATTTTGTTGATTAGCCAGTTAAGCCCTAAGTGCCCATTAAAAGCATATTTGAAATGAATAAAAACATTTTCTTGAATACGTTTTTAAAGGTTACATGTAAAAGTTATTCCACCAACAGTTGTTGAATTTGAGGTTAATACTTTAAAACAAAACGAAAAACGACTGCAAATGTTGGTTATTAGCTGGAAAACACATACGTTCGTCAGATCCAAATTCCCCTTTGGTACCAGTATCATATAATATTAAAAGCCTACTGGTCTTAAAGCTTGGACATACACAATATCAGTGGTTGTAGGACTGAAACGGTTCATTCTGCGACATGTCTAGATAGTAATGTATTATGATAAACTGTAGTTAGTATTAACCACTAAATGCTCCGCTTCAAACTCCTCTAATAGGACCGAGTCACAAACATGTGTCCATAAATGCATCAGGGGCGTTGCAGTTTTGCCCTTTTATCCTAAAATAGCCCCATCAGATGCCTTCTCTCTCTCTCTCTCTCTCTCTCTCTCTCTCTCTCTGCGGCTGAGATCTATGAACAACTGTTTTTTCTTCTCTTTGAATTTTGTCAAATTCCTCGTAACCACGAGGACCCCTGCCACTCAGGTTCTCACGATCCCTGTCAGAGAGTCACTCTGTGGGCTGTGAGAACCGGCACCACCACCGCAGCCCCCCTCCAGGCCCTTCCCTCGACAGACGCGAGCGAAAAACAAACGCAAACATGTCACAAGTTGATGCATGTTGTATACGCACAGATTCAAAACAGGCGTACACAATGGTACGCTTTGCCTCTTCGTCCCGATTCCTCCAAAACATCCTTGTCCTTTTCTGCCTCTCTCAAAACAAACACAGCTGTTCAGGCCGCGCATGCTGAAGTAACGCCCGAGCATCAGGTCTGGATGTGTTTTGTGTTGATAAATGTTTCCCCTCATATGATCAGCGTTTGTGTTGATCGAATGTGTGAGTGTATTAAGCATGTCGTCGTCAAATGAGCTGTGCGGAGTGATGAACGAGCTCCTGGCGGCGTCGACGGCGGCAGTAGGTCTAACAGCAGTGGTGGAAGGAGCAGCGATGGCAGTGAAAGTAAAAGCAGCAGTGAGTGTGGTTTATGTTTGTGGCGACCCCACCATGAGAGCTGTTGGAGGTTGGAACCGGCCCACTTCTCCGTGTGTTTGTCATTCCCTTTGTGATGTAAAACAACGATTTAAGGTGGGACTTTCTCTAACTTCCCTTAACGTTGTTGTCGCTGTCAACAATCTCCGGAGAAACACAAACAGCAGCAAACAGCACGGCTGCTCAGTCTGTGTTCAAGCTGCCCTAAAGGTTCCTGAATGTTTACTGTCTGTTGCCCAATAAGACTGTAAATACTAAAATCTGGGACTTTACACCCTTTAAAGATCAATATGCTGCCACTTTAGCGAGGCTGACAGATTAAAAACAAAAAAAAATTACGTTGCAGGCTATATTGGGAATAATGCTAATGTTAATTATCTTTAAATGCAGTTTGTTTGTGACTGTTTTGGATTAAATGTTTGCTTCTATAAAGCACTTTGATTGGTGCTATATAAATAATAGTTCTCCTTAAATTTTACAGTGTTGTTGTAGCAGAGATGAAATAAGATGTTGATTCCCTCTCCCCCTATCGATCACCTCTGGAATATTTCCTCGGTGTTTTTCTAACTTCCTGCAGGAGCAGTTTCTTCGCAGCTCGCGCTGACGACTCTGAGCAGGAACTGCTGTGAGAAAGGTCGTTAACGTGTTTGAAGTGGAAGGCCACGATAAAACAAAAGAGTCCGGAGCATAGACCAAAGATGGGTTCCCATGGCTGTGTCACCCCACCCTCTGCTGTTTTTCTTCCTCCCTTCAATGTCCACGATTAAACCTCATCCTGTCTTCCTATTCTTCCGTTTCCTCCCTTTTCTTCCTCTCTTTCTACCTTTCCTCCTGTCTTCTCCTCTCACGGGCCACCTCTTTATCTACTCGTCCATGAGCAAGGCACACAGTACCTACCACCTGCACGGGTGTGCAATGAGAAACTACAGGCCACTATTCTAGGAAATTCTTGAGTCGTTTGTATAACAGCTTAAAAACCTGAAGAAATGTAAATGTTACTTTATGTCACTGTTTTGAAAAAAGGATGCGGAGGTTGATGTCCAGAAAAGCGGGACATCATCCATCGCAGCTGCAGTTTTTCCTTCGTCCCTGTGGGTCATGAGGGTTAAATGCAGCTCAGATGGTGTGCGTTGCCCCAAAAAGTGAAATGAGACCCTCCATTCCCTGCAGCACTGACCTCAGATCACGGCACAAACATTACAAAACAAAAAAAGTGACTGATCCCTGTTTCCCAGGATTCAAATCATTTATCAACTTAAAAAAAAAAAGAAGAACAATGAGGTACTTTTTCGTTGCGGTTTCTGTCTTGTGATTCATCAAACAACTCTTCATTTACTTTTTGCAGTTCACGTAATGTACGCCTGCCCTGCAATAACCAGAAATACCACACACACTCTGTCTGTGCCCTCTTTGGCCTCGTGTGTCTGTTACTGCATGCTTGTGTGTGTGTCTGTGTGTAGATGTGACATGGTGCAGGTGGCAACTTCATCATCAGCGGAGAAAAGTTCTATTAATATACCAGAGTGTTTGAGTAACACTGACACACAACTTCACAAACACACAACCAGAAAGAAAAGAAGTGTATTACAGAAGAAGAGTCAGGATAACAGACTGGTGAAGGATGGTGGGGGGGGGGGGGGCAGACATAAAGACATTAGAAGACAGAGAGAGACGGGAAAAAAAAGACATAGATGCCGTTCTCGTCTTCCCTCTGCCTTCCTGGCGGAGGACCAAACTCTGAGTCTGACTGACTCTCCTGGGGAGAGTAACTCCAGGCCTGAATTCCTTTGTGCTATTTCATGTTTTCCTCCCCGCCTCAGTCATTTCTTCGTGAAACGTGCTCATTCAAGGACCTTTACCATGTTATAAAACACACCACACAGGCAGCTGTGAACAGCGAACATACATACAGAGGTGTGTATACACATACACACACACACACACATGCAAACACTTAAAGGCGTACTGCCTGCTGTTTCAAATTCAAATGCATGCACACTCATATTATCACTCTGCACTTTATCCCTATTTGTTTCCCTGTTTTATTTACATTCCCGTAAAGCTACAAATTGGGGGGGGGGTTGGGAGTTCGGGAGGGACTGGGGGTCTTCCATGCACACAAGTCATTTCCGGTGTGTTGGGGAGGTCTGTGAAGGGTCAAGCCTTCCCCAGCCTGGCTGTGTGAATCACATAAACACTCTGACTGAAACACTCCCACTTCGTATCGACTCCGGCCCTCCTCTGTTGCCCCCGCTGCAGGAGCCACATGTTTACTCACCACTTTTACTGCACTTCTTCACTGTTTGTGCACTGAAACAATGTTGTATAAGGCAGCATGGCCTCATAGTGGTTAGCACTGTTGCCCAACAACACGAAGGTCGCGGGTTCGGTTCCCAGCCTGGGTTCTTTCTGTGTGGAACGACATCATGTTTGGGTTAACTGGTGACTCTAAACTGTCCGTAGGTCTGAGTGTGAGTGGTTGTTGGTCTCTGTCTGTCTCTGTGTGTTGGCCCTGTGATGGACTGGTGACCTGTCCAGGGTGAACCTGCACTCACCCAGAGTGAACTGGGATTGGCTCCAGTACCCCCCGTGACCTGGAAACAGATAAGCTGTAGAAGATGAATGAATGAATGAATGAATGTTGTATATCTTGAGTGTCCATCAACAGTTCGGTCCTGACTTTCATCCATAAACTCTTCGGAGCCTTTACGGATTAATATGGTCATATTTCCACAGCACAGACTAAAAAATATATAATACTTACATAAAACTCTTTTATATTTGGAAAATGCCCTCAAATCTCCGACTTCACACCCCTAATTCATCACACAGCTGTTTTTTGTTTGTACATTACATTTATTGTTTTTTTTTTATATAAAATACACAAGCACAGTCTTTGCAGGTTTCTTACAATGAGACGATTGCCTTAATTTCCACTCAACAAAATAAACAAAACTCATAATCATTATCAAGTGTCCAGTTAGCTGCCATTCAAACACGATGCAGGATTTGTGAGCTCATCGGTTTGCAGTATTGATTTCTTCCCGTGAGAAAATCCCACTTCAGTGTTTCCATTGTAAAGCAGCAGATCAAACACGGGGGGGGGGGGGGGGGGGGGGCGACAGGGTTGCTGTGTTTGTTTTTGTCGCACTGCTGACAAAATCTGTTCCTCTTTCTCAACCCTACCACAACACACACAACACAAAGCGACTCATTTACTGGGACTGATCCCACCACCCAGCTGGCCTTGTGGAGAGGGGGGGGGTGCTACTGATAGTAGCTCCATACAGTAGATGAAGAACAGAGGTAAAGGGATCAAATATTAACAGGCTGATTTCTCTTCAAGGGCTGCATCTCATTTTGCTGAGGAATCACAAAATTGACCGAGTTTCCTCTTAAGAACAAAGTTTGGCACCATTAAAAAAAAGTGACTCAACCACAGACCGTATTTAATTCTGATTTAAATGAGGCAGAAAAGGCTCTTTTCTTTAAGGAGCGTCTGGGTAGCAACAAGGATCCCGCTGGGAGAACAAATCCTTCTGAATGAGCGTACAAGAATATAAATCTTAGTTAAATCAACAAAACTGGCACCACGAGGACGAGGTTGAGGTGTTTGGTGGAAACCGTGAGAGCAAACAGCGTGAAGCCGTATGAAGGTTTCCGCAGAGTAAGACACAGTGACCATTACATCGTCATCTCTGCACATCAGCAATGAATGAGCTAACGATTGTGACGCACTGTCAGGACTGATTCTAATAAGCGACTTCACAAGCTCAGTCAGGTGCGATTCTATACATTTCCCAATATTACAGTTATCTTTAAATAAATTACACCAACAAATCTGTCTGTCTGTCTGTCTAGCTGGTTAGCATGCTGACTGCAGGGAAGGAAAAGATGTAATAGACACTGATGTTGTTTTCCACCTCTGGAGACAATTCTTGGTGGTGAAAAATGTATGAGGCTGAACTTTCGACACTTCCGTCAGACCGGTAGATGAACAGGGATTAGTGCTAGTGCTGATTATGCAATTTCTCATTCTCATCATGTTTTCAACCAGACTTTTCAACATTTTTTTCTAGCTGTGAATGTTCACCGTGTAGCAATGTCAAAATGAACTAATAGATATTTTGATGTCATGAGGATCCGTTGTTTATTTATGTTTTATGCAGTCAGTAAATATTGGACTCATGTGATCACTGATTCTGTCTCTTATGTGATTGAACACCTTTTTCTCCTGCCTAAGTATGGATGATTAATCAAATTAAGATCAGATTAACCAAAATGTTATTCAATATTATATCAGTATGAGGTCAGTGAGCTTGTTTGCCGTTAGAATTCCTCAGACTGCACAAAAACACACAAAGGAAAAAAAAGGGATGGACTTTGTTCTTTATACTTCTGGTTCATGTCCAGTTAAACATTTTATTTAAAGGTTCCCGGAGAAATTTTTCTTTTTTTCTTTTGGTCAAAATCAGACAAACCAGCTTTGGTGAGCTGTGAGCACATTCCTTTTTGTTTTCACTGTGTGTGAGTCATGCAGATGGAAACAGGATTTCATCTGGACGACACTCATGCAAGTCTCAGCTTGTCTGACTGACCGCCTCATTTTAGACTCTAAGATGTTTGTGAGTTTGTGTGTGTACATGTAGCTGCACATGTGTGTATTTAAATATATATTCAGTGTGCCTTATTTTTCCACTTTCGGATGGATTATTAATATCTGTCCTGTTGGGTGAGAGTTGACGTTGTTCTCTAGAGCTTTGCTGTTGGACACATTTTACCAGACTGAGCTGGTGAAAACGATGAGAGCTTCAGGTTTCAGAGAGTTCCTGTAAAGGCAGCACGGCCCTGCACTTGAATTTAGTTCCTCCGTCCACAGCTCATTTACAGCTCAGGTGCCAAGCGGAAGCATTTGGTTAGTGCTGCGGCTACACTAACTTTCCCAAGACGGAGTATAAATACACAGGCTTAAAATGGAAATGCAAAGTTGGGGGAGTGAGGTGTAAATAAAATGGAGCGCAGTAGGTGGGTGAACTTTGGTGCCACAGTTGGCACAGGAAATGTTTAGAGGAGCGAAGCAGGTGAAGAAGAAGAACGATCAGCGCATCTAGTTCAGTAATGGGTGATGTTAACAGGAGACTCAGTATGGGGATTAAATCTGCTTCTTAGTACTTTATCATAAGAGTAACATGTCGTGTTGTTGAACATCAGGGTCGATCCTGAGACTCAGGAAAACATCAAACAGGACGCTTCATTTTATTTCTGTTTCACTGATTCACAACAGAACTATCAATGAAAAGCTTCTACTCAAACGCTGCAAAGCCACTTTAGTGGTTTGACTTTTTTTTGTGCTCTTCCATTCATTTGGAAATGTTGGCTGCACACTATTGCAAACAAAACTGAGTCATTTCCTTTCAACTAAAGGGAAAGATGAAAAATATCCGTGTCATTTGCTATGACTGATTTTATTTTATTTTATTTTATTTTTTTTTGGAGTGTTTCTCGTTAAGGACGAAGAAAAGAAAGGAAGCTACATTTTTTTTCCTGTGTTCATGTTTCCAAGTCTATTAGATCAGACGTCAAGCAGTTCTTAAGACTATAAACTCTTGTGTTGTAAGGTCATTTCCTGTAGTTGATTAAACATTTTTATTCTCATATCCAACAAATCTCTAAGCACACTTCCAGGCTTCCTTTAACTTGTATCATTTGAGTTTTATTGTTCTTCCCCGGCAAAACAAGTCAAATTTACAGCCGCCATAATGAACGTTTTTATATTTACAATCAATCAAGTGATGAATAAAGCTGTAAGTGCTAAACCCAGAGATACCACCCGACTTTGAAGTTTCCTTTTTGCTCTGTGGAGGCAGTTTATTGTTTTTTGGCTAATTGTTTTGCGATTTATGGCGCACAATTTTACTGTTTCGGTTCATTCTCATTAGCGCCCTCCACAGTCAAGACAGCACCAAACAGCAGCCAGACAGAGTGAACATTTAACAGGCAAGGAGTCAAATTTCTCCCTCAGGTGTTGGTGGAGATCTGACCAGAGACGGATTAAATATTAAAACATTAAGAGGGACACAAAGTCAACATGCTTCTCCCATCAAGAGCAGAAGAGATGTACATGTGTAGTAGATCTGACACACAGGATGTTTTGTGATCCGCAAAATTTCGAGGTCAGGATGGGAAATCCATCACAGGAAATTTATTTTGTATATTTGGGCAGTTTAAAATAGAAAAGGTTCATAAAAGTTGCGGTTCGGCTCATGACCTGAGCGAGGGGAGAAGATTACAGAAGTTACCAGGATGAAAAGAAAAAACTTAGAAGATTCAGACGCTTCATCTGCACAGTTACTCCATTCCTCCGCCACTAAACAGATTAACTGTAAAAAAAAAGCTGATCAAACTGATCATCCAAGGATTTATCATAGCGTTTACTGTTATCTGAACCAATGTGATGATAAGAAAATCAATAAGCTGTTGTATTGCATGTTTCTATCAGCTTCAGAGTCTGAAACGTCAAGGCTTTCGTCAACATCCCAGTTTTAAGAGGTTGTAGAAGTAAGTAAAAATGTGTGTGTGTGTGAGTTTCACTGCCACCAAGTGGCCAAACAAACTACTGACTCTGCAGCTTTGTGGAAGTTTAAAACAAGAAAAAAAAAAAAAATGAAGGTTTCAGCACAAAAGTGATGAATTTAATCCAATCTTTGGATCGTTCAAACATTTCTCCACAGACTGCTGCAGAAACTGTGGAGACGGAATCATTTGATGACTTTACCACATTAGGCTCAATGGAATCGCAGAAAACTGTAAAAATAATTATAATGCATGACGGTTAATGTGCAGCCATGACATCTTCCTCAGCTCTTTACCGCTGAGGATGGCTTTCGCAGGTGCAGGCCGTCTCGGGTACGCGCCCGGCTGCGCGCTCCCCGGCTGCACACGGGCCCTCCCACCGCTGCAGCCCGTTTAAGCGCTCTTCTCCTTCACGTCTTCACTTCAATGAGGACCATTGTTGCAGCAGCACAGCGCGGACCTCAGTCTCCAAACTCAGACACACGGCGCGGCTGCGCAAGTTTTTAACCTGAGCCTGGACGGGAACACTGCAGGGGGCTTTTTTTTTTTTTTTTTTAAACCAAATCTAGAGAAAACACCGATCGAGTGGATAAAAAAGGGAAAAAGGAAAGACAGAAGAAGTTTGGGTGAAGGCTGACTGGATCAGTTTAAGGTAAGATCCTGCTGCACCTCCGCCTCTCTCTCATTTCCAAACTACATTTCTGCGCGCAACGACTCCGTCCGCTCCACAGCTCAAATTAAAGCTGCTTTAAGCGACAGAGATCTGTTTACGTGCTGTGATGTCCATTAGAAACAACTCTCAGATAATCCAGCCTCAGATCGGATTCAGGCTGTTGCGGAGCTCCGACTCTGCCGGCGCGTCCACGCATTCCTGTCCCGGCGCACAGGTCACTATCTCGGGTCAGGATCTGCCGGCCAGACGATCCGACAGGGGGACGCACGGACAGGAGGAGGAGGAGGAGGAGCAGGAGGAAGAAGGGTTCCTACACAGATATGTGAGATCCGGATTAGGTTTTATCGCTGTCGGTTCTCCGCGGAGTGTTGATTGTATCGGATTAGGATTGGTAATCTGGACCTGCACGGTCCACACAGACACTGGCTCTGATACATTTAGGCTGTTTTTAGGCTTCTTCTTGTGTTTTATTGATTTATTTTTTAACAAATTAGGACAGAAATCAACATCACCTTCAGGTGACAACTTGGAAAAAAGGCTTCACTTCATGCTGTCACATTAAAGGAGCAAAGTTTTTTGTGCAGGTTGAACTGTTCAGGGTGAAGCTGCAACACTCAGTCAGCTGGTTCATCAGTTATTTGACTAAAAATAACAAACAGCTTCTCAAGTTTTTTTTTATCTTTCATCACTGTAAATAAAAGAAGTCCAGCTTTTGGAAATAGGGAGGATGAGATTTGAGAAGATGCAACATATTACATATTAGAGATATTTTTCATTGACTGTATAAATAACTACTCAGGATGTTATTTTATAAGGCCAACTATAACTGCAGCTGGAAGTGTGATATCTATATTGCAATATTTGTTTAGAATTATTGACTTTTAAGGACAGCGTTCATCATCTTTAACAGCATATAACATTAATTAAGATCTTATTGATCTCATATAAACCTGCACTTTGTTTTTTTATTCTCATGCTCGTCTGATTTTTGAGAAATGGAATAAATCTGTGCAGACCTGCTGTTTTCACCGTCATGGGGCTTTACGGGATGCTTTGGTAGAATAAAGATTTTTTCCAAATCTTCCCTGGTTAGTGAGTGTGCAGGAAAAACAAACGCAGTATGGAGTATGAGTATGGGAAAAGCAAAGACAGAGGGATGGACTCCGAGTCCGTTCGGGAGAGAGGGAGCGCAAGGCAAACATTCCTGACTCGGTGTCTCAGCAATTTAATTAAGGTTTCTGAGAGATGCTGCAGCTAACACCTCGAGGTGAAGGCTTAACCCCCGACTCCCCCCGTTTCCAGCTTGGACTAATCCCAAGGGTCAGCTAATAAGTGTTCGGGTCATGCCACCATGACGACTAAATAGAGGGGAGCCCAAAGGAAAGCTCCCCCAATCAGGGAGTTAATAACCCCATGAAGGAAGTTAAGAGGTACAAGGTGAAGAGGACTGAGCCGTGGATTGGATAGTGTGTGTGTGTGTGTGTGTGTGTGTTTGTGTGTGTGAGAGAGAGGGGATGAAATTTCAGTTGTTATCAACTGCACCAACTAAAAGCCCCTCCCCGTTAGTGGGGTTTAAGTGTGCCCTGTGGTGCTCTGATGTTACACACACACACACACACACACACACACACACACACAGCTATCAGGTCAGATTTCGGTCACTGTACTGGCTGGAGAGATTTTTATATGACACTTGGAGCTAAAGTCCTGATTCCTGAAATGTGCAGCTATTTTATAAACTGTACGGTGGAAGCAACGTGTTTTTTTTTTTTTTTTTGGCTTTCAGGGACAGAAAGTGTCTTTCTGCAAACGTTATGTTGACAGTCGCATCCGCAGTGTTTGACGTGTGCAGGCGTGAAACTTTTACCACTTCCAGCCTCATCCGTCTGCTTTCTGATCTATTTTCCACCTTGCTGCCTTAATATTTCTCTTTTTGGTGGAACAGAGACTCAAATCCTCATGATCTCCAGTCGCATCGCTTCGTTTCATTCAGTCACAATGTCAGATCCAGTAACGACATATGTGTATGATTTGACTATTCCTTCATGTAGCGCCCCCCCATCGGTGGATTAAAGAATGACAAATGTCCCACCACGTGGGGCTGAACCAACACAACAGATCACCGACTGCACTAATTCTCAGTAGGATTGTTTCAGTTTTCTAAGAACAAGAACAAACAAGTCAGTGAGGTCAGCGGTCGAGCTTCCTCCGTTTAGTTTTAAGGCGCAAAATTAAACTGCACATGAAGGCAGGTGGGAGAAACGTCTCCGTCTCCCTGGTTTCGCTGTTGTGCAGATGTGAAGGCGGGGTGGGCTGAACGGCTTGTCGGCTCATTTGGGAACGTTTAAGGAAGCGGAGACCACGCAGATGGAGCGGACGTCGAGCATCAGGCCTCTGACTGCTGATAAATCATTCTGCTCGGTTTGGTCATTACGCTGCTTGGTGCTCGTTTCCCTCTCAAGAGCAGGCGTACCTGAAACTCTGCAGACATACTGAAACCATTTACAGTAATGAGCTGCTTTGATAATGTATGCTGACGATAGTTTGTTCCCCCAGTTTGCTCCACTTTTGCTCAGGCGTTTGGCTAATAAATTTTTCCAAACTATGTGTCCAAAGGTGGAACAACAGTGACTTTCATTACTGATTCATCTCTTGAGTATAAACGAAAATGTCTGCCATAGTTTACGAGACGGCGAATGATACATCTTTGATTTGCTTGTTTGGCGTAATGTCAACGATAATCAACGTGCAACGATCTTAAACAGAGAAGTTTTTTCAGCTTTCTGTAATGGAAGAAGACCTTAAGCCGACTTTTGAAAAAAAAAAAAAAAACCATATAAAGTGCCTCAATATTTACTCAGACATTCCAGTTTTAAGAATGATAATAGACACTGATCTGTGTGTGTTTCAAACACGTGACTCTTGCAAAAGGCAGTTTTAACTTGAATGTGTGATTGTTTAGCCAGACAGCATTTGGGATATTGCTAAATGTGATGACTGATTTCAGTGACATGAAAAAGCTCGTATTACATCTTTACAAGCTTCCCTGACACCGCAGGAATGCTTCACTCAAACCTACAACAGGCCGAGACTTAACATGCTCACTAAAGGGGAACCTAGACCCCCCCCACCACCACCAGCAGGGAGGGTTTAGGGGGTTGCTACTTCTTTACTAACCCATGAAGCATGTCTCTAAGTAGCCCCCAAACCCAAACCCCCGACTTCATCCTCACAGTGTGCTGTATAAACACGGCGGTTCAGTAGGAAGGTAAAGAGCGTGACACTTATAGACTCCTCATAACATTCCTCTTTGGTACCAGGAGACACCAGGAGAGGAAGATGACGCTGCCGACCTGTGGTCGGGTTTCCCTGTACAGGAATACGAGAAAGAGTTTGTAACTGCGACCAACCTTCTGATAACCTGATTCCAGCTGTTTTCTCTCTCGGTTCGTATCCCTTAATGAGATGTTGATGGACTCACACTCCTCAGAGTCTTGTGGGGGGGGGGTAGTGTGTATGGGAGATTAGGAAACTCCACCCTCAAGCCCTCTTTTTTCTGAGCCCCCACTCTTGTCTCTTTTTTACCTGAGGGCACGTCATCTAAGTCTCCACACACATCCTTTCATCCCCATTCAAGACCCTCATTCCTTCACACACACACACACACAGTAGACTGTAGCTCGGGGGGGCTGCAGGGCCTCTCAAATCACCACAGACAGAAGTCTGGACCTGTGATGTTCTGAACAATTCAAAGGCTCAACAGGTGACGAGAGATGCCGTTCGACAAACAAAAGGTAGCCGGTCGTGTTGCTTACAACGTGGACGCGTGCATGGAAGTTTGCGCTTGTGTGTAGCACATTGTATGTGCGGGGACGTGTGAGTGTCAGGGATGACTGAGCCAGAGTTGCCTCAGGTGTGAGGTGAGGGGAACAGGTCTTGTGCCCGTGTGTGTCTGTTTTCAGCTGCACATGTAGTATCATGTTCTCTTTCACTCGCTTTTTGTTGTGGATCCCCAAATCCTGCTTTTGTGCAACCGCAGGCCCGTGTTTGTCTTCCATGTACCATTCATGTGTTGTTGTTTGTTTTTGTTTTTGTTTTTTTATCATTGCTTTTAACAATGGAAAATGTATTTACGCTGTGACTTCAATGCAGACCAAATGTATTTAATTAACTACTACCACCATGCAGTTTGTCTGCTTCACATAGAATTTCATCTTTGTCGAAATAAAAACTTTCCAAACAAGTTCAGCTCGGTATTAATCCAGACGTGTAGACACGTTTTGGCCTGCAAATCAGCCAGTGTTTACTCGAAATATGAACCCCGGTACGAGCGGTATATGTGGTTTTATCACCAGTTTGACGTCAGCCTTTGGAAAACAGATTAATGAGCGGATTTAATAGTTTGCGTAGCAGTGGCAAACAGCAAGTTTTAGGAGTGAAGATAGAAAACAAGCAAAGTGTATCAGAGTATAACTGTGGGAAGAATGTGAACTGAAGTGAAACGACGTGTACGTGGGGCAGGCGGTCGTCGTGCTCATTTATTATCACTATAAACTATTTGAGTTTTTATGTGCTAATGTTTTCGCACAGAGGTAAATACTTCAAAGCCTGTCA
The DNA here is from genome assembly GCA_034769265.1 of Remorina albescens. Taxonomy (NCBI): domain Eukaryota; kingdom Metazoa; phylum Chordata; class Actinopteri; order Carangiformes; family Echeneidae; genus Remorina; species Remorina albescens. The sequence continues at coordinate 24,642,761 of CM068487.1, forward strand.
GAGATCTAAACTAATCAAACTGACTAATTTAATTATACTGCTTAGTTCAGCCAGATGTAATTATGGACACGGTTTATTCACTCTGCAGTTTCTGATCCCAGATTAATTCTACCAGCATGGCTAAATAACTATTATAGCTGGTAAACTAACAGCTAAAAAATTAGCAACAGGCGAACACGCTAGGGCTAGTAAGTCACAATAGTTCTCCAAGTTATTATTTATTTTTTCTTGTTTCCTGTTTTTGTAACCCCTTTAAGCGTTTTGTATTCAGGATAGGACATTTCAGCATGTTTTTTATTTTGCTGAATAAAAAACATGCGGTCTAAGCTAGCAGGCCTGCTAACCGTCGAGGTCAGCGTTATCTGGGCTCGACTTTCTGTTGCTCACTGGAACAAAGTAAAACTATGAGGAAGGTTTAATTATTTTCATTGGAATGAATTCATATCACTGTGAAATGCTGGTGTGACCAGTCAGACTAGGCAAAACGTTCTTTCAAACTAATGAGGGCTTTTTCTTTTTCTCATCTTTGACATGTATAGCACTTGTCTTTAATTACAATATGACTGCCAACGATTGTGGACTTGTACTGAGTTGTGGTACATAAAGCTACTAACCTCATCCCACAAAGCTGCAACAGCTAATTAATTTCGAGTGTCAGCATTAATCAGAGGAAGATTTAATTTTTGATACAATCAAATTACAGTTTTCGGAGTATTATCTTCATGACTTGATGAGACACAACTTGCAAAGGAGTGAAAAAACAAACTCAATTTGGCTGTGCGTCAGTAAAATTGTATCGGCAACAACCCAATCACACCAAAATGAGGTTCGTTAATCAGCTTGTTCTTCAAAACCTTCAACCAGGAAACCTGTGATTAACTTAATGTAGAATTTGGCCTCATGTCAGATGCAAAACAGGAATGATCACTCTTTTGTTGTTTAATAACAGGCTCCGGTCTGTTTTCAGGATGCTCAGGTGTGTTTGTGCGTATCCTTTGTTTTGGCGTGCCAGGTTATATTGCTATATTTTGTAGGCAGTACATCATACAGTCTTATGACTAATGGAAGAGGATCAGTAACATGAGCGCTCACTAATCAAAACTGATTTACACTGTACACATCATTGCAAAAGAAACATTGTTTTCACAGAGACTTGCGGCACGTTCGCACACATTTCCTCTTGCAAAGAGTTTCTTCAATCCCCACGACACAATCACACACATTCAAATACGCATGCATGCACACACGCACAATCGGTCTTCTTTGGGGGCCTTGCTGCAGCTGGCAGGGGATTAAGAGGTCAGGAGTCAAAGGGGGGACCGGTCGGCCTGCGGACCGCGACAAGAAACTGGCGATGCAGAAAGAACACAGGCAGCGAGAAACAGCTTGGGTCTAAAATGCTCAATCAGAATCAAATGTAACAAGCAGAGAAAAATCGTCCGTACAGGAGTCCTGCCTCGCAGTTGAGCACGTCCTGTGTTCCCACTTGGCTCCGAGCCGACTGTCTGATGATACTTGGACCGCCAACGATACACAAACAGATCTAACCAGCGCGCCGGGGCTTGTGCAAGATTCATAACTGTTACTCAGTTGTTTATCACAGTGAGACCAGATCAAGGTCACGACTTCAACAGTCGATTTGGCTCTTCGTGTCAGATTTTTTGCAAGGTTAGTGGTGTTCTTTGGGGTCAGCTGCTGTAGAGAACTGACAAAACTTTATTATTAATGAAGATAAAGGTTCAGTGCGGGAAAGTATCACCACATTCACTCAATAGCTATAATTTTGCCACACACTACTGAATGAATTTGTTTCTGTCCTTAAGTAAAAGTAGAGTCACTCCACAAGTTACCCCTGACCGGTTGCTGTAACACTGTAACACACAAAATAGATCTTTGATGTAATGCTTGAGCCTGACAACATCTGTCGTCACTGCTGCAACAATGAGCCCACTGATGGCGATCTTAAAAACATCCAATAAATCATGGAGGGAACACAGATCAAAAGGACAAACAAAATGATCCTTATGATACAAAATATCTGAAGAAAGTCAGAGTCCTTTTTTGCAAATTGAACAGCTTTGTCTTGTACTGTGGTGAAAAAAGGCGAAACTATGTGTTTTACAGTTTTTGGGTGACTACAGTATGCTGTGTTTGTCAGCTTTCCTGTAAAAAACAGGAAGACAAATGCTATAATGTTCTGAAAAACAGACGACACTTGAAAGATAAACCACAGTATGGTTGGTCTACACTTCCTCATCATACCAACATGGCATGTTGGCAGAGTTGAAGAAGATTTTAAGAAAATAAAAAAAATCCAGAAAACTTTAAGTGCAGTCAGATAGACGGTGTTTGACAGACGAGCCAGTTTTATCTGTTATAAAGAAGGCCATTAGGACTTATCAGCACTCCCTCCAGCTTTAAACCAGCCGTTTGTTGGAGTCGGTGCTGTCCAAGATGACACATCGCTCTGTCCACTGAACCCAGCGTGGCGAACTGTGGCCGTGGGTGAGCCTGTGGTATTTTTAATTTGGAATCTTGTTCACAAATAAGAGCTGAGAACCGCTCCAAAGAGATCAAAAGTTAGACTGCGGTGACTTCGATACACCGAGCCGCGAATACTGGAAGTCTGTGTTGCATGCGTGCGCACATTACATGAAGGGGAAGATAAGATGACAAATACAGAGAGCTGAAAGTTGATAACAAAGTAAACAAAGAGCCAGAAAGATTACATTTGAGAGCACTTGAAGCCAGAATGTAGTTTTGATTCCTTCAAATGGAAATAACGCAAAGTTGTGTTAGTTTTGTCAGTCAGCAAAGACGAGGCTAACAGCTGTTTTTCATGGTCAGGTTTCAGGTCTGCTTAAAATATTCTAGCAAACAAATTATTCTCTCGTCTTTATGCTATTTCTACTCTGTGGTGTGTAAAGGGTATATTTTTGAGTTCTTGTACATTGTGTGACATTAGTATTATCAGCTGTTTACGGAGTTCAGCATTAAAGAGCTGTTTCCAGAGGTGGAAAGCAACGCCATTCTTAACTCTCACCTCTTAGCACTTAGCATGCTAACCAGCTAGCCCCCGGGGCGCATTGTTACCTTCTGATGGCCTCCAATCAGCGGTGAAGACACAGCCGCTGCCCAGAAGGCGTTTCACCTCCTTCTTCTGTCTTGTTAAGGTTAATAATGGCTGTAGCTTGTGCCAACAAACAGTCACCACCGCCGAAAAAACCCCCCCACACAAACGGGTAAACTTGTCAGGAGGTTTAAAGCGACATTGGACTGATATTTTGTTTGTGGTTACGCTCTAGTTATCGGCTGTCAAACTTAACGATGTGTTGTAATTGTGTCTATTTGTATGAATCATTAGTCTGAGGGAACAAATCCAGCAATCATACTAAACGGATTAGATATTTCAGGGCGCACGAACTGAATGTTGTAGTCGCACACTCTATTTTAAAGTTGTATAGACGATGTTTATTTCTTTGTGTCTGTCATGTGTGTTGTACCAATACATTAGCGCAGACCACTTAACTAAACCAAGACAGTCCATAAACACAGACGGATCACGACAAGTCCAAGACAAGCAGTGAGTCGGTCAGTCAGCTGCTGAAACGTGGCTCCATCTCTCTGTCGAGGGCAAGACACACCAGACTGTTACGCTGCAACAGATGGAACATATTAGATAAACTGAGGTAGCAAAGACAGATGAAGCAATATCCCAGCCTCATAGCAGAACTGCATTGGGTTTCAAGTGGGGTGTTGGTCAGCTCAGAGACGTCGGGGGTTTCACCAAACGATGTTCTCATTAAAATTTGATTACCGCCATCATTCAAATGGCTGGAAAGGTGTGTGGAGGGTTGACACACGGACACGGTCCGCTGGGGTTTACTGCAACTCCGACAGTTGGCCAAAGGATTAGGGTGGTACATTTCCAAGTGCACCATTAAAGTTAATCATTTCATATGGTTTTCCTTCATGTTATTATTTCTGCTTCAGAACAGAGAAAATTATTTACATGGAATGTCAGCTGAGGGTAACAACACATCAGGGTCGGCACACTGGACAGCTGAGTAAGCAAACAACAGCAGAAGTGGACTAAAAACTGTAAGATGACTCAGTAATGTCCCTGCAGTTGAAACAAACACAGTATTTTTTTTTATTAGTGGCAGCTTGAAGGACAGCTGAACCTGTAGAGATATCAATCAGTCTGTTTGTTTTAAATATGTTCTTGCACAGTCATTGTATGTTCTTAGAAAACACTCGGGCTTATGCAGAGTTGCAGCGGTCGCAAGAATTCATTGAGAGATTCACTTTTTGCAGTCGTGATCTGATATCATTGAACCAAGTGGACTCCATTTGTGGAGATTAATAATGTATAATATTGTGAAAAAACAAGTGAATTCCAGCTGTGATCTAGGATGATGTGTAGGAGAGAAATTCAGACTGAATGGCTGATTGGTTGATGTATTGAGGTTTAGCTGGAAGGTTTCAGTTCTTTTTTGGGTTTGTTGTTAAGCTGTGAGTCTGTATGTTCCTCACGGACTCCAATCTTCCCATGAAATTGGACAGAGCAGATATTATCTGTAAAGGAATCTAAAAGAAGTATGGTCACGCTCTCACTGAACCATTTCTGCTCCTTCAGAATCATTTGAGTTAAAAATAAAGACATCAAAAAACTCTAAAAAACATCAAACACTCAAATTATATCCTTTGGTTTCCAAAAGGCTTAAAAACACACATTGGTGGCTATTACAAGAATTGGTCCCTTTTTTATGTTATGCCCCTCCTGCCCTTTTTATGTCTTTAAATAAAATAACACAGAAATATGAATGCAAAAGCCAAATTATTGCATCTCACTGACAGGAAATATTTCCAAAAAGACAGCGTTGTCTCTGCTATCAGTGCAAAATCTAATCACTCGTGGCCTCTCCGAGAGTCGAGCATGTATGTTTGTGTTTTGTGTGTGTTTTCGCACATGCACGCTCCATCCATCTACACAAACACAACAACACGAGTTTTCTCCCCGTTCCCTGTCCAAACATCCCCACAAGCCTCAGGCACTTTTTGCAGTGGAGCGTGCCGTCGCCATTCCTGCACCGTCCTGCTCAGAGTCCAGTTACACCACAGAGGGTGCGGCGAGGCGCGCAGACATGCGACACACTCGCAAACATGTAAACCGGCAGGCGAAGGAAGGAAGATGCAGTGAACTGGGATTGGACAAAACTATTGGAGATCTGCCAAGATAACATCATTTGATGTTAAGTATGACTTAAGGTGTGCTTTAAATTTTGCGCAACTGACTCGAGGCTGACTTTTTAATTCATAACATTTCAGTCTTTGTTGCTAATTATTTCAGTAACAGCAGACTCTCAATGAATAGCTATTCGGCTGCGGAGTATCTGGTCCATTTGTTTATAGGAGAACCAAATTCAATCCGTCCATCCATTATCGCCACCGTTTGTCCGTTCAGGGTCGCAAAGGACCGGAGCCAGTCCCATCAGACGTTGGGCGAGTTGGGGGTACACCCTGAACAGGTCGACAGGTGAGATAAAAAATGAAAAATTGTAATGCTGGATTACAGATACATGAGAGTTTTATGAATCCTTCCACAAAGATTTGGCTTCTACCAGTGAAAGTTTGGGAGCTGAAAATATTCTGATAATAAATAGCATCAAAAGTGGTTGATTTCATGAAAATCATAAGAAGTATGGTGTGACAGTGCACCCATCTTGAATAAAACATAGATATAAATCTCTAAATCCAGGGGCTTAAACAAGCATCCCACCTTAAAATGAAACAGGAGAAGTGGGACACAGTGTTAACGTGAACTTTGACCCCGTCCAGCTAAAACACTTTCTGGGGTAATCTGATCTGCTTTTCCAGCAGTGTTGCAATTTGCAAAGCAGCAAAAAGAGTTATGGTCATAGTAGCTTTTCTCAGTCGTCTCTTATCGAGGTGAACTGCTCATAGTGAAGTCATTGCAAACAGAGAAAGAGCCTGTTTTCTGTCCTGATTAATGGTCTGTTGGAGAGATAAGCTCTGTTGTGTGTGTGTGTGTGTCTGTGTGATATCATCAGAGGTCTGAACACACTTTGCTTTCTGAGTTAAGGTAAAAATCAATTGTGGTCTCAGCTCCGACAGTGATGGTTTGACCATCATGAGACTTGAGTCTTCCTAACATGAGTAGAAAGTGCTGCAAAACATCAAACTTTACATGACTGCAGCATGAAAACTCATTTTCTAGCCAGTGACATTTTATGCAAATAGCTCAGGATGATCAGCATCCAAACTAAAATTAGTTCCATATTTTCAGTTTTCAGCAGAGTCGCCCTCCCAGGACACATTTTACATATCTGCAGCTTTCACGCTGTGACATTAAAGGCAGGGAACGGGATCTGGTTCTGTAAACTTTGAAGAGACGACCTGGTGTGCGATCTGAACTGACACCACAAAGAGTTAAAATCCAGATTTTCTGTTCCTGTGTAAAAAAGAAAAAATGCAGCCTTTGTTTCTGGGTCATGAACCAGCCGAGGTCTCTGGCTTTAACTGAGCCAAACAAACACACGCGTGCTTCAGTTTCCACTAATTGATTCCCCGTCCAGCAGAGGCAGTGTGCGTGTGTGTGTGTGTGTGTGTTTACTTTAAAGGATCTGTCAGGAGTTTAAGTAAATAGATAAGTGACAAAGTAAACACCCTTTCCACACACACACACACACACACACACACACACACACAATGAAAACATCCTACTTCAGGGATATATTTCTGTACATGCACACTTAAACTCTTCTTTAATGCCTCATAATAATAAATTTCATAATTTTCAGAGGGTGAACTCATTTTCCAGTGTGTGTCATTATTGGCAGTTCCGATGTGTGTCCCTCTCTGCAGTAAATCTCTCCACAGTCCCCGACTTAACGCTGGACTAATGAGGTGATCCAGCAGCAGGGGACGGTTGGTAAAGGTCTTCGGGCCATTAGTTTCAGTTTTGTGCGTTTGTGTCCCTGATTGTGTGCGTGCATTTCATCGGGTGTGGCAGATACAGCGTAAATCACGGTGTAAATTTGTGTTTGCACGAGGCAAGTATGATACCAGGGGGGACGTATGATCGTAAATAATGACTCTGATTGTTTCTGATGTTCCACTGCGGCCATGTCTGCAAATTTCCAGCGCAAATTACGAAATTATGGTGAACCCAGAAGTCTCATGATGTGACCGAGCACCTCTAACGGCATACCAGCAGAAGTCTGAGGGAAGTGCAGGACGCACGCAAATTTTTCTCCCTGCCAAGCTCTTGTAACGTTTTGCCCAGCAGGAAAGTTATGAACTCGACAACAAGTGTGCTACATTCTTCCATCTTTGGACTGAGGCAAATTGGTAATGTAACGTTTATCAAGAGGCAAAGCGAGGTGGGTAATTTATTAGGTCTCTCTATAGTCCAGCTTGCAGACAACAACAAATGACCTGGAAAAAAGTATGCTGTACTGCATGCACAAATACAGATATGCTGCATGTTAGTCCCGACAAAAAAAGGCATGTTAAAGTGCAAACAAAAGTCGCCATGATTGGAGGCATTTAAAATATTAAAAAAATGTAAACACAGGTAGCTCTAAAGGAGTCTTAACATAAGACATCTTCTTCAACTCACGTTGCCTGAGATTCAACTTTCTCAGAAAACCTACACAGAGTTTTAGCCTCAACGCTTCTAAAAAAAAACATTAACACAAAATAAACCGAGTCTTAATCTCAAATTTGAGCACAAAATCCTATAATTGTATATAAAATGTCGGAGGAAGTTGTTCTCAGGTTTTGTTATTAAACATCTGACTTCATGTACTTATGAGAGAATTTCTGGAAATTAAAAAGCCATTCAGGAAAGTAAAGAGACTTTCTCCTCCAGGATTTGTAGGATTAAACAAATTTGCAGCAGCCGACAGAAGAGCAGGACAAGAAAAGGGGAGACGTGAGGTTGGTCTTATTACCAGGTGTCTGTTGATACACCTGTGTGCACAGATGAGTGCAGGTGACTCTTATGTCCAACTGTTGACAGACAGGACAGGCCAACAACCACTGAAGTGTGAAGACACACACACGCCCTATTGGTGCCTTGACGCCTCAGGAGAAAAACTGGTGACAGCAAAATTCCTTCAACCAAAGGGTGTTACTAACTGTGCCAAATAGAAATACCAAACCAGGTTGTTGAGCGCGCTATTAAAATGCGAAGCTAACACGTTTAAGTACATCATCATTCATGCGTTAACATATTTAAAGGAATGAAGGTTATTTGAGCGATTGCAACCATGACAATAATCAGTTTGAATCTGTTAAAATAAAATACACCAATTTGTCAGATACATATTTACTTGAGTGGAGTTGATGTTTAGTTTTTAGCTTGTCAGCCTCATAAGACACATTAAAGGAGGCTTTTAAAGCTCCAAGAACAGGACTTGTAGACATAAACGTTCAGCTGCATGAAGCAATTCTGATTAGATCATCAGTGATACCTAAATGTCAGCACATGCAGAGTGTCGGGGTGGTAGGACCAGCTCGTGCAGGGGGTGGAGCTAGCATGAAATTTTGCTTCCTCTCAGTAATAAGTGAGAAGTACAGGAAACTGAGAATTCGTGGGAGGGGAAGGTGTTAAGCGTTGAACCAATTGCGGGTGAAAGGAAGGTGAATTTTCCATACATGGAGGAAATGTGCTGGGAAAGGCCAGTCACAGTTGTTGTGGTCATGTGTAGGCACATTTTTCAGAGAGGCGACATCTTACAGGCTTCGGTGAAGCTTATGGGACTACGTCTGCGATGCAACTACTACACAGGCCTTTATACCGTAGGCTTGATTTGCTTTCACTGAAAACGCCACATGGTACCTTAAATCCAAGTCTCCGCCTCGATGACTGCTGTTGCAGTGCTGCCTTAACTTCTTGCTGCCACTCCACGTAGAGAATTAATAGTAACGAAGGGATGACTCTCCAAAGACTGAGCCATCCTCAGGCTTTCTAATAGCTTCCTTTCTAGCTGACATTTAGCTCAGTTGAGCCGGTGAGTCAGCAGGAAGGTGTGTTAGAGATCTGGCACGGAAACACGGAGGAGGAATGCAACAGTTATCCCTGATAGTAGTGTATGATAAAGAAACATGAGAAAAGTCTGTTGATGCTCCAAGCAACAAATTCACATATTTCAGCTTTCAAAAGGCTCCTACCAGCGACTTGTTTGCTATTGTGTTTGCAGTTTAAATATAGAGCATTATTCTGTCGAGATGATTAACAGGCAGACACTTTCCTCTAATCACCTCTAATGTCAGGGACTTGTCAGTGCAATTCTCTTTTGCAACAACTTGAGCAGGAAATTGAAATCATTCATTCATCTTCTACCTCTTATCCATTTCCGGGTCGCGGCGGGTGCTGGAGCCAATCCCAGCTCACTCTGGGTGAGGGTGGGGTTCACCCTGGACAGGTCGCCAGTCCATCACAGGGCCAACACACAGAGACACACAGAGACCAACAACCACTCACACCCAATTAACCCAAACATGATGTCTTTGGACGGTGGGAGGAAACCGGAGTACCCGGTGGAAACCCATGCAGGCTAGAGGAAAACATGGAAACTCCACACAGAAAGGCCTCAGGCCGGGAACAGAACCCACAACCTTCTTATTGTGAGGCAACAGTGCTAACCACTATGACGCCACGCTGCCTGGAAATCTAATTCAGTTAGACAGAAAAAAAACAAAACTTGATTGTCTGCTGGCGTTTGCCCACAAACACCTCAAGCCAAAGACAGATTAAGTTGTGAACAGGCAGCGTCTCGTGTCTTACTCTGCATCACCTCAGAGCGATGTTTCCTGAACTCGCGGGGGGAGAATCGAGGTCTGACAAGCAGCAGCAGCTCACCGAAATGCTGCTCTGCATTTTCATTATAGCAGCAGCAGCATAGCTGGCATCTCTGCTATACTTGAGTTAGACACCAGAAACATCCGGGCATCGCTGAGGCAGCCGCATGGCCCTGAACCAAAACACCGCAGGTGGCTGAGATCTCTGTCTAATGATGATTGATCATTTAGACAGTAATCTGCAATGGTGGGTTGTTCTATCACATTATTTTATATGATAATCTACCCAATGTTATTAAAGCCGCAGGGAGTAACCATAAAAGGCAGCAGTTAATAACTACTTTGCTTGTCTGTCAAGTTAAGAAAAATATAGAAGTCAAGAGGGATGAGGTTGAGGTTGAAAGGGCAAGTTTGGGAGAAGCGGGAAATGAGGATTAGTGGTGGGAAAGAAGGAAGAAGGAAAAAAAAAACAGCAGGTAAGAAAAGATCTGAATCAAATCAGGCTCAGCAGCCAATGAAAGCCTGAAAGAAGAAGTTAAATGACTGGCTGTCACACACACCGTTGGTCATGCTCCCTTTGTCTGTTGTGTGTCTGTATTTTGCCATAATGAGAGAAAACATGAGATGCTAAAGCAAAGACTGTAAATCCAGTCAACTTAACTTTATTGTTATACATACAGGACATATTGAGAATTGAATTTATAAAAAATAAAGAATACAACGAATGAGTCTTAGAGTGAGTCTAACAATAGAGACTGAGCCTTTGGTGAAGTAGACAGTGTGGGGGGTTGTGAATTTAATCATTCAGGTGCAGTTACACCAACACTTAGCATGTGTTTGAGTGCTTTTGCACAGTCCATTGTGTTTTGTGTGACATATTGAAGTGCAGCCATTGTCACTGAAGTGGTTTTTGGTTCATTTGGCTCCCTGCAGGCATCCAGTTTGTTCACTGTCATCTGAAGCAGCTTCCTCTTCCTTTTTTTAATGAAAGAAATCCACGTTTATGGCTTTTAATTGTCTCAGAATGCTCCCCGTGGCCATCTTCTCATCCATCCCACATTTTTTTTCTGTTCCACATTAAACAGCTGCAACGATATTTTGGACTGAGTCTCAGGGAAAAATCTAATTAAATCAAATCAAATTTATTTATATAGCGCCAAATCTAACAAATTTCATCAAGGCACTGTGCACATAGAGCAGGTTTAGACCAAACTCTTTATGGAGTCAGGCAGAACCGAGCGGGGCGGGGGGGGGGGGGGGGGGGGGGGTCTGCCTCGACTGGTTGTGTTGAGAGAGAGAAAGAGATGGGGGGGGCAGAGAGAGAAGCAAGAACAGGAGGAGAGAAGGAGAGAAACTTTGATCCAATTTAGTGTTTCGGGCTTTATAATAGAATATTATGGTCAAAAGCAGCACTAAGATCTAACACGACAAGTACGGAGGAGCCATTAGAATGTCGTTGGTAACTTTTCTGTGCTCTGATTTACTCTAAAACCTGACTGAAACTCTTCCAACAAGCCATTTCTATGCAGATGTTCACAGAATTGGCTTGTAACTGCTTTTTCAAGAATTTTGGAAATGAAAGGGAGGTTACATGTGTGTCTATAACTAGCCAAAACATCTGGATCAAGATTAGGCCTTTTGCAGAGATGTTTAATAAGAGCAATCTGTAAAGTCACTGGTACATAACCAAGCGATAAACTCACATCGATCAGATCCAGAATATACGTGTTAATTAGTGGGAAAACATCTTTAAACAGCCTGGTAGGTATCTGGTCTAAAAGACAAGTTGATGGTTCAGATGATGAGACTGTAGAAACCAGCTCGGAAAGGTTTAAAGGTGAAAAAGTTTCCAAACACAAAGCAGGAGTTTCAGTTGATTGAGAAGCTGCTGCATTTGATGTTGGACTGCTGCCAACTGTAGGTGAGAGCTGAAGAATTAAGGCTCTGATCGTTCCGATTTTATTCGTCAGAAAGCCCATAAAGTCATCGCTGCTAAGAAGGAATGGATGGGTCCGCTGAGCTCTGACTCCCTGTCAGTACTGAAGAGAAACAGGGGATTGATTTTGTTTTCTTCCATCAACGCTGAATAGTAAGAACTTCTGGCAATGCAAAGAGTTGGTTTTTTTTTAAATGTTTTTAAGCTTTCTTTCCAGGCTAAAAAAAAAAAAAAAAAAAAAAAAAAAGGTTGTGTAGAAGATCTCCACCTCATCCAGATGTTAGTTCAGCTCTCTGAAAGCGTGAATGAACTTTAACGTGTTCCTTCTGAACGCATCAACCACTGATTGGAAGAAGTACACAAAGTAATGGAAAAAGTTGGATTTGTGTGTGTGTGTGTGTGTCAGTGTGCCATCAGCCGTCCTGACACATGAATGTCCACACCCCTGAGCTTCTCCCGCTCACACTCAGTGAACTCCACTTGCTGAAACAACAGCATCTGAGGAAGAACGTTTTAGAGAGACTGACATCTTTAAACTGATTTCAGTGTCATGAGGTAACAGGATATTCCACTATGGGGAGTTTTGAGGGTGTGGGAGTTTAAAGTTAAATTTGTACCACTACCTCACCCCCCCTCCACCCCTCCTCCTTCATTTTCTCCACGGGAATGAAGTCATCTCCCTATAGACCGACTTTCTGAAACTATTTATGATCGACGCTTCGCTTCTTTGTACCTTCATTCCTGACGCTGCTGCACTATTTTTTAGTCGGTCTGCATCTGCGGCGTTATTCCAGTCCTACCTGTGTTTACCACAGAACCCCCCCCCTCCCTTTGTTGCAGCATTATCGCAGCTATTGTGTTTGTTTTTGTCGACAGTAATTCTTCGTTCCCTTGGTGACACCTTTAATCTTCACAATGCTCCGGAGTGCCGGAGTGAAGTGGAAATATATAAATAATTAGAAGCCTCAGTATGCTGGCAGTCTCCCTTTGATATCTCAGTACTCACCCTTAACAGGAATGAAGAAGAAAAACAAAACAAAGATGTGACAAAGAACAGTTCACGTTGTGCTGCTGCAGGTCTGACATCAATTAACCAAATAACTAAATAACAACTGCAGCTTGTTTTCATGAAGATGAAGACTGCTGATAAGAAAACGTGGATGTAAACATCCATCCATCCATCTTCATCCGCTTATCTGAGGTCGGGTCGCGGGGGTAGCAGCTTCAGCAGGGAGCCCCGGACTTTCCTTTCCCCGGCCACATCGACCAGCTCTGACTGGGGGATCCCGAGGCGTTCCCAGGCCAGAGTGGAGATATAATCTATCTACCTGGTCTTCGGTCTGCCCCGGGGCCTCCTCCCAGCTGGACGTGCCTGGAACACCTCCCAAGGGAGGCGCCCAGGAGGCATCCTGACCAGATGCTCGAACCACCTCAACTGGCTCCTCTCAATGCAAAGGGGCAGCGGCTCTACTCCTCACCCTATCTCTAAGCGAGAAGCCAGCTACCCTTCTGAGGAAGCTCATTTCGGTCGCTTGTACCCGCGACCTTGTTCTTTCGGTCATGATCCAGTTCTCACGACCATAGGTGTGGGTAGGAACGAAGATTGACCTGAAGATCGAGAGCTTCGCTTTCCGGCTTAGCTCTCTTTTCGTTACAGCTCGGATGTAAACAATGCTGGACTAAAATCGTTTCCTCGATTCGGCTCTGCTGAAGTTTTATTAGGAAAGAAACGCAATTTAAATGCAATTAATGTATAATATTCACTCAAACGTGTGCATGAAGGTTGATTTTATGATTCCTGCATCACAAAAAGAAAATGAAATAAAAGTACTATTAATATTATTATCAGTCAAATTCGTTCTCAGCTTTGTTGGTTAATAGTAAAAAGTTGATAAAGGAACAATAGTTTCGCCTCAGCAGGATCTTCTGGGACTCAACATGTCGACGCGTTCATATCTGGATTTTGTTTGACACTGAGTTCAGTGGAGTCGGTGTGTTTACAGCAGATTGTGGATGAATGGAGGCGGTCGGCAGCTACCAGCTATTAGAACAGCACATTTCTCTCTCTCACTCTGTCTATTAGTCTCCCTCTCTGTTTTTTCTCTCTTGCTCCCTCTCTCTCTCTCTCTACCTTTATGTTATCACGGGGGAGGATGAAGGTTTATGTGGGCCTTTCATTCTGTCTCACAGTGAGAGATGGCTGCAGTGTATTGTGGGTAACAGAACCCAGCTGTGTTGTCGACTCTGTGTGTGTGTCTGTCCTGGTGTGAACATTCGCAGGAATGCGTGTGTGCTCGTGGCCGTGCGCTGCAGCGCTCTGCAGGTCTCGGGTGCATGTTGACCTGTTTCATGTCATTCTGACAGCGACGTTTCTCTTTCATCATGCGGCCTTCTTATCTGCGCTCATACAAATAGCTGAGGATATAAGGCGTGCCACGAAGTCTTAACAGCAGAATGCTCACTGTCACATTTCATTATGAATTTATGAGAGAAGAGACGAGAACGCAACGCAACAAGTTTTGGGTATTTCAGCGCGACACAGGACTGATTGCGTGGTGTGGAGGGCAGATGCTCGGCCCAGTGATGTGAGGACAGATGGGTCGAAATGTTCGAAAACACACACAGATTAGGCTGGAAGCTTGTTGTTCCTCACTTCTCCCACATCCTTGTTTCCTCCCACTTCTCCTGTAATTCCTTTGCAAAAGTTCAGTTGCTTTCACAACAGGAGGAGGAACTGAACTTCTTCGAAAATATGTCAGGACATTTCTGCTAATAATGATTATTATCAACTTATTATTCAAGTTAATAATAATTTCAAGGGTCTGCCTCGACTACAAACCTGAAACAGCCAGCAGAAGCTGTGGTATTTACAGGTCAAAAGGTTTATTTTAAAAAATATGATATAACACCAAGTCCGGAAGATAAAAGCTGTTTGTGATTGGTTTTAAACTGCTACACTAAGAGGCAAAGTGTTTGGATCACAAAACTAAGTAAATGGGAGCTAATCGTTTGTTTCATGAATTGCTTCTACGAACAATTTGAATTTTAGTTGACTGAAAGTCACAACAGGAAGGACTGAAGTTCACAGATAAAAGAGAAACTTGTGTGTCTACGGGGAGGTCAGAGGTCAGGTTCAGCCCTGAAGTGTGAAGGGATTGTGTTTCTCAAACAAGGGTGCCTCAGCAGGGCGGATGCTCGTTGTCATGGAGGTTTGAATCCTCATCCTCTGCGGTCGAAGGCGGCTCTACCTCATCACCCAGCGGCACAGAGATCGTAGCAGTGGTGGGGTTTCCCTTCAGGGTTTACCTCCCGGGCATGTTCTGACACAAGTTGGAACAGCGAAGCCACAACACCCACCGCACAACAAACACTGTCTGTTTGAGATTTAAAAGGGATGATGTCGTAAGTAGTGCGAGAGACAAAGTCTGTTATGTTAACTTTAGATTTAATGTCAAAAAACAGTCAGATTTGTCAAAAGAAAATCTATTTTCTCCTTCACTGATCGTAAATTCCTCTTTCGTTCATATTCCATTCATTCCTCGCCGCCCCTGCAATCAAGTCGTGTTTGCAGTAGCGGCCTTAAAGGAATGACGAGCAGCTCCTATTATAACCCTGTTACTGTTCTATAAACAGTAAGTGACTGCACACAAAGGCAGACCTGGATTCCTGAGCAAAGTGTGCCTTTAGACTGAACCTGTTATCCGACAGCGTAGGTGGATCGTTGATGTTCGCCTTCGTTTCCCATTGCAGCGAAAACACTGATGCTGAGGATCACTCCTCTCTTTCTTCCGGCTGACGTGACTTTTTTTTTTTTTTTAATGGTGGCTACTTTACTTTATTTACTCATCTCTTACCTCTACTACATCAGCATCAACAAAGGCCGTATTATAGAAGCGTTGACGTTTGCAAGGATGTAGTTAAGATCTTTTAGTGGTTGTTTTTCGGCCATTTTGAAGTTTTGGCTTTAAGAGAGAGACACCGTGTTTAAAACTTTTAAAGACAAAAAAGACTGAAAGAGGTTCACTATATCCATCCACTCCTCGTTTTGCCTTCTATTCTATAGAAAAGTACGTATCATTTTCTGTAAAACACAGAAGTGCTAGTGACTGAATTTGTGTTCACTGCTCTTAAAGTCCAAATTTTCATTCTCTTTAAAACCCCCAAAATCTTCTTTGCTTCTACGAAATCAATGCTATGCCGTTCAATAGTCACTCTAACTGCTGCTCCCCGTCCTCTCCCCTTCAAGAAAGACAGAATATGAAGGAATATTGCAAATTCCTGCCACACTGACCAGCCCTGACCTTTCACAGAGCATGTTACGAGGACAAGGGAATAAAGGGGGAGAAGACGAAGGGCTGAAAGCAAACAGAGGTGCACTCCTGACTTTAATAAAACATCTAGGGTTTCTCCCCTGCTTCCACTTCAGGAGTCTTGGAAAGGTCAGAAGTTCAAGAGTTTACAACACAAACCAGGATGATGATGAAGGGAGAGGGCAGATAGAGATGAGAGGAAAAATGAAGGGTGGGAAAAAAATCTGCACTGAGGTCTGAGGAAGACATCGGTGACAGACCAAAGATGGAGGTTACAACATATGCAGTCAGACGATACACGTAAAGGATATGGGGTTTGTTTTTTTTTTCATTTAAAGTCTCATCACTTGCAGTTGTTTTCTTTTTCTACCAGAGTGAAATTCCCCTCGACTGTTACCAGAATCACTCTCAAGTTTCAGTCTTTGTGACTCTTGGACTGTGCCACGCTACAATAACCCATCCAGAATAAGCCTGATGATTTCAGGAAAACCACTCTTTGGGCTCCAACTGGTCTGCAGGCGAAGGTCACAGTCAACAGAGTTCCCGTCACACTAAGCTTCCGAATCATCTGTGCTGGTCACGCAGAGCATGCGCTCATCTATATATAAGTTGGATGAACTTAACGTCCCCTTGCATCGAGGCCAAATCCAAACTAAACTGGAGAACAACCTTGAAATCATCCAGACTTTTATAGCAGACAATAAAACCTCAAGTCTCAGGGAGAGGTTGCCGTTTTTAATCAGCTATTCAAGTGAAACATAAAAAAACAAATATGAATCGAATGTGCAACACTTGGACAAACACGTATACACAGTTGTCTGTAACTCATAGTATATGAAAAGCACCGCACAGTTTGTCAAATTCGGCTTGATAAACCTTGAGCTTGACCACAGAGAGGCTTCCTCCTCCGTCCTCCCTCTTTGTCTTACACTCATACATTTACTCACTTTTCTAACCTCAAATCAGCACCACTTTCCCCCTCAACTCCCGACAGTCGTGTTTCTGTTGTCCATGTTTTTGGTAACATCACACCAAACCGTGTGACTGAATGTGTGTGTGTGTGTGTGTGCGTGCATGTGTCTACACGTTCGCAGCATATTTGCCTTGGGTATGTTTGTGTGTTGTAGCCGTGTGGCTGCCGGCGTCCAGCCGTATTACTGCAGACGGAGCTGCACGGGCTAAAGAGTGTGTCATAAACACAGGAAGGGGCCTGAAAAGGTTTCTCACTTCTCCCAGGAGGGGTCACCATGGGTGGGCTGAGTTAACCCGCTGGTTTGGCCTGTGGTTCCTGATCCCTGGGGTGCCTGCTCATTAAGGACACCAAACATAAAAGTCACATATGGAGTGTGTGCTTGCATGCATAAGTTTGCGGACAGGATAATGTAAAAATAATTTTCTCTATGAGCCGGTAGAACTAGTATTTAGGAATTAGACTCTTACAGAGCTTTCACATACATCGTACATAGTACATAGTATATTATGTCTCCATTGGTTTCATACTGTAAAATCTCCTTAGTGTATGAATGGTGACTAATGAAAACCATTTCTCCTTCTGTGTCTTTCAGAGTTGGAGGCCTGCTTCATCATGTTGCCTTACTTCCTGCTCTTACTCCTCTCATCTGGTCTGGGTTCAGCCTCCGACTGCCCGGCAGACTGTAGCTGCCAGTCTGTAGACTCCATATTCTGCTTCCACCGCCACTCCAGCACGGTGCCCCGCGTCCCGGCAACCACCCGAGAACTCTACATCTTCCAGAACGGCATCAGTAGTTTGTCCCAAGATGACTTCAAAGGTCTGGTGGAGTTGGAGATGCTTGACCTGAGCCAGAATGAGCTGGCCGAGATTCCAGATGGCGCGTTTGAGATGCTGTCAAAGCTGAAGAACTTGGATCTCTCCTCTAACGACATTACCCACATTTCCAAAGACAGCTTTGCTGGGTTGGTCCAGCTGGAGAGGCTTTATCTCCACTCAAACCGCATTCAGAGTATCCATTTAGAAGCTTTTGAGGGTTTAGGGATGCTGCTGGAACTGAAGCTCCAAGGGAACCAGCTAACCTCTTTGCCATCCCTTCATTTCCCCCAGCTTTTGTTGCTCGACCTCAGTAATAACAACGTCCCAAACCTAGGAGCTGCAAATCTCCGGACTCCCCACCTGGAGGCTCTTAAGGTGGCCTCTCTGGGGCTTACCACCGTGGATGAGGATCTTATAGCCTCCCTGGGAAACCTTCATGAGCTTGACATCTCCTCTAACCAGTTAGCTGAGGTTCCACCGGCCTTGGGGCAAGCCTCCCTTAAGGGGCTGATAAAGCTAAGCCTGGCAGCCAATCCACTGGGGGAGCTCAGGATGGAGGATTTTCAAAAACTCACTGGATTGCAAGAGCTCGATCTCAGTGGACTTAATCTCCAGGGGTTTCCACAGGGTTTCTTCCAGAGCTTTCCGAGACTGATGCAGCTCACGGCAGCCGAGAACCCGTTCAACTGCTTGTGTCCGTTAGCCTGGTTCCCTGTGTGGCTGAAAGAGAAGGGGGTGAGTCTCGGGCGGCCCGAGGAAACGAGATGTCACTTCCCTCTGGTTAACGCTGGGAAAAAGCTTTCAGCGCTGGAACACAAAGACTTTGGATGTCCACCTACGACAACGGTGCTGATTGGTTCCCCCATTGGAAGTACTCTTGTTCCCCAGATGCCCACTCCGTCTCCTGAAACCACCCACACCAATGCTATTCCTCCTCCTCCACCGCCCAGTGAGGAAACCTTCTCCTCAAAAACAGACAGCTACCCCCTTCCAGCAGAGCCTCCAGCATCCCCAAGCTCCACCAGCGGGGAATATGAGCAGCACATCTGTCCACCAAACATCTGCCTCAATGGTGGCACCTGTAATTTTGATCCAATGGGTCAACTTAGCTGTCTCTGTCCCTTAGGAACTTCTGGCCTGTACTGTGAAAATCTAGATGAAATTCCTGAGCCACCAAAACCTTCAGCGACAGAGGTTTCAGTGGTTGCCCCCGCAATGCCTGCTGAACTAGATGCCATCAGTTCACGGCAGGTAACCTCCACATCAATCCTTCTGGACCTGCACCGCTTCATTGAGACGCGGCCACACATCCGTGGCATTAGGTTGACCTACCGTAACCTCTCGGGGCCAGATCGCCGGCCTATAATCCTGAGTGTACCAGCGTCTTACCCTGAATACACCCTGCGTGGTTTGAGACCCAACTGTACCTACTCAGTGTGTGCCAGTCCCCTGAGGGAGAGAGTCAACTCTCGGGCCAACAGCACAATGGAGGGAATGTCATGTACGGAGGCTCGCACCGAAGGCGTTCCCCTGACATCCTTAGAGCCCTGGGTGGAGACGCAGGACGAGGTATCGTATACTCTAATCCCTGCTCTCGCTGCCTTTGCTCTGGTGCTGGGGTTGGCCGTGGTGGCGGGGACAATCATCTGTCTGCGGAAAAGGAGGCAGGCCAAGGCGGGAATGGAGCTTGAGCTGGGCCCGACTGATCCCGATCCCATGGAACTTGAAGGGACCAAGGCCTGCATGGAGAATGGGGGGAACGGGTCGCTCCCCCACAAACAGCCTGAGATCGAACGCTGTCACACTCCTCAGCCACCTCCGGCATTGCAGCAAAATGGGGGTTTGGACTACGAGGTGCCCTTGATGCAAGGACACTGCCCGTCAAATAACAATATAACATCCCTAAAACCATCTTATTTCTGAGATGCAATAAAAAATAAATAAATAAAACACACACACACACACACACACACACACTTGGAAAGATTTTGGAGAGCACGGGCTAGCCCATCTGGACTTGTGAGATCCTGCGACGGCTCACTTAGTGGTCAAGAATCTAATATTCATTCCAAACACACTTATCCACAGTTTGTAAAGCAGCACTTACTTATCTGGGCTTGTTCAGATGAAAACACTACAGGATGGATAATCTTTTTTAAAGACACTAAATGACGAATTTAAGATCACGTAGCCTATTGGAAATGTGTTAAACCACTGTGGGACAATATACGGGATTATGTTTAAAGTGACCTTGCCGAGTTTGATGATGGTGAGACCCGACCAAGTGATAAAACAAAGTGCAATTGACTAGCAAGGTCTCAGTAGCAAAGGTAAAATGGAAGTGCCTTTTTGCATTGACACAGCTGTAATTGGTGGCTCTTTTTTTTTTTTTTTAAGATTTCTTTGTTTCTTTGTGTATAAAAGAAACTCTGGAAATGAGCTGTAATCTTGTTGCTGGATTTGGGAGACACAGTGAGGAGAAAAGTGCCTCAGTGTTTGGGCCATACACAGCAGTGGGAGGGGGGTTGACAACGGTTTAAATGAAACCAGGGATCCGGACTTGCCTGGACCGCACGTCCTACAATAACAGGTTTTCAACCAACTCCGACTGCTCCATGGGAATTTCTGAAGCTTGCACTGAAAATAAATATTCCTCTTCCTTGCTGGTGTCCCGGCGATGAACTGCCACAAGACAAAATGGTCACATATGGAAATGCAATAAGAAAAAAAAAAAAAAAAATTACAAAGCTAGTACTAAGTTGATGACGAGAGAAGCTGCTTAACTCCATATTTTCTGTTGACATGATCTCCATTGAAACAAAACCTTCCAGTTTCTTCACATGCAGATTTGTATTTTTCAGTGTCAACGGATCCACCATGATTTTTTTTTTTTCCACACATCCCGAAGCTTGTGGCTGCACGGAGATAAATTTTGCTGTGAAAGATAAATGGACTGAACGAAGAGCCATTGTAAATGGACGTGCCTGCTTTTTTTATTCTGTGCCGTGACTAGACGGCTGTTTTGTCTAGCTGATATGATATTCCTTGTTTTTGTTTCTCTTATTTTTGTTGTTTTGTTGCTGTTGATGTCTACTCAGAAGTGTTTTGTTGTCAGTTGAAACTCGCTTAAATCGTCATGGATTTGATTTAGATTTTTTCATTCATTTTCTATTTTTATTTCGGCTTATTCAAACTTGACCTTCAGTGTAAAAGTAAACACCAGTCTGAGGTCTTGAAAGCAGCACTAAAAGCACCCAGCAATAATTACAAGAAAATGTTTGAATGCAAAAAGAAAATGAAATGCAGCAGTATATATCGCCAAGTGGCAGGTCTGCCAACGCTTCATAAGGACATGGTTAAGACAAGCCTCAGACTGTTTTTGACTGCCAGAGCTCCAAAGACTGTGTTCAAAGGCCTTCAGCCACAGAGCCCACTCATAAAGCGGGTCACATGTGGCAAAGAAACGTGTGCCACAAAGCTTTTCGGCACTAGCTGTTTGTTCTCTGCGCTGCTGACTGGAGCATTTCTGATATGGTTTAAACATTTTCCATCCATCTTTAGTCATACAGGCTCATCTGGCCGCCGGGGCAGGAGGCCGGGTACAGCCGATACGTGGAACCGTTCAGGCTGACGTTAACACCGTTTGGTAATTTACCTGCATGTCTTTGGACTGTGAGAGGAAGCAGGAGTCAGACTCCAGCTGTGAGGCAGCGGTGCTAACCACAGCGCAGCCCCTGAACGGTGATCCCTTGCAGCTCTCTGGTTCTTTATGCCCCCCACCACCACCACCACCACCACCACCAACTTTAACCATCCAGCATGTTTTTGTTCAGCAGCAATTACTGGCTTGTGTCTTTGGAGATTTTTTTTTTTTTTTTTTGCTTGTTTACTGCCAACCAGACTGTGAAATGCACCATACTTAGGTATTTATTCTCTTCTTCCTGTCTGGGGCCGGGAATGTCACAAGCATTTGGTGTTCCTTTTCTTTAAAATGTTTTTTGTTTTGTTTTTTTTTTGTAAAAGATGAAAAAGAATCTTAAATAACAGGTTTACAGACATGTGTTTGAGCAACATTGGTGCAGAGCCTTCTATTGTTGTATTACATGTTGATTGTGTATTTCAGAACAAAAGGGCTTTATTTTTTTTCTCCTCACAGGAATTGCATCCTGTTACGTTAAAAATGAAAATGAAGAAATATGAAAGAAATGTTATCAATTAACCTTTTTTTTTTTTTTGGTCCTTGTTATCTACAGCTGAAAGCTCACATGACCGGGTGTTGACAGATGGTTTGTCCAGGTGTGCGTCTATCTTTTTTTAGGGGGAGTTGTTTTGCTTCCAGGTCTACAGTAATCTTGGCTTCTTTATAATGCACTACACTACAGCCCAGTCCAAAATCAAATCTCCGTTCTTTGGCTTCACTCCCCTCTTCACTTTGTCAATATTCCAGTATAAACACAGATACAGATGCTCATATATCTGCTTTCCTCTAATATATCAACTGGAAGACTCTGTACAGCTTTGGACGACACGCAGGGCAGGAAATGTTTGAAATATTTTCAACATGCTTGTTACAGTACCGTCCCTTTTTATTTAGGGAAACCTTCCTCTTTCTTTTTCTTTCCCTTATTGTTTTATGTTTGTCAGTTATGTCCATTACATTTTTTGTGTACGTGTTTTGCCAGAAAAGAAATGATGAGGAAAGAGAACAGTATTAAAAAAACAGCATTAAAAAAGTGATGACAATAACAGCCTGTGATTTGGTGTTTTATCGAGACTGGTGTTGGCTGCAAAATCGAGTCATTTTTATATGTTTTTTAAATGGTGCAGTTATGTCCATGTTAAAGGGCTCAGTAGCGAGGGTCTTTAGTTGTTTTCCTCCTCCTTGTGGATTTGAGGAATTTGGGCCCAATCTGGGATATTCAGCCCATTTTGAATGTGCTATGTTAAAAACAAACATTTCCACAAGCAGCAAACAGCAAACCGTGCACAGCCTGCACCTTTTAATACCTCATTACTCTAAAGCACACACACACACACACAACTGAACTGCAACCGCAACATGATTATTCATGATACCATGCTGGTGTGTACATGGAGGTCATTTTCAGTTTTTTCCACCAATGGCCAAGAACAGATGCCAGTGGAAGAATTCACAAACTAGCACACAGTTTCCAAATCACACAGATTACATCACTCCCAATGAATGCTTTCTTGCTGACTCAGCGTTTGTTTATTTTCTTTTAAATCAAACACCTAACCCAAAGTTAAGACGGAGTGAGGAGTGAGAAAGGCAAGTTATAAAAGGTTTGACGCTCTGATAATTTCTCTTTAGTACATTTGGAAGAGCCAAGTGAACGTTTCGATTGCGATTTCAGCTGATAAACGGTTCAGCGTTGTCTCACTGATCAGCCTCCACGGTCAAAACATGACCTGTGTCTGCTCTGATACAAAAACACCGGAGCTCCTGTCTGGATTGCACATGCCATGGATCTTTTCCAAATTATACAGAAACATGTCAAACAGACAGACCGGTTTTGGGAGAACATTTTTTCTTTCTTTGTGGGTCTTTCCATTACAACTCAAATGCACAGGTGTCAGTTCAGTGAACCTCAGTGTTTATCGTGCATGGTAAAAATGCCAAAGCCCTGGAGGTGGCACACCCAGACACTCCGCAGCAATTATGTTAATAAATACAGCAACTGTGCTTCAGTTGTTCATGCTGGCTTTTGGATTATTTGAAAGCCACAACGGAACTGCAATAGTGATCAAATGAATGAATAATGACCTGGAGGAAATGAAAAGTTATGACACAGGTACTAATCACACCTGATAGTCAACATCTCACATGAAAACTAATTTAGACGCAGCTTTTCACCTATTTCACTTGTGAACCTGCACTACAGTGGGCACATCAGGAAACATCTGCATCAACAGAACTGATCAACCACCGGATATAGTCAGTCCGTCCATCCCGTTTCCAAATCACCTTCTAGGTAGAAGGCAGCACAATCTCCTGCTAAGGTTGGCGTCAGACACGGCTTTCAGTTCAGTGCCCAGAGGAAACAGTAGTAGGAAGTCTATAAAGAAATACAGGTCCCTAATTATATTGTATATTCGCGGTGAAAGATTACAGCCTTTCAGAAACCGATGAAAAAAAGAAATGAAAATAAATGTATTCCTTTAAAGAGTTGGACGACTGACAGCAGCCACTGTGGCTTGGTGGGTGGACATTTTAGATTATCATCCTGAATTCCACACAAGATTACTAGGAGGTAAGTAGGCTTGCTTGTTTATTTTGCGTGTTTGCTGCAGCAATTAGGGTGTGGTGTTGGATGGTGTGCTGTAATACAACTGTGGTAAAAAAAAATTAAATAAAAGCAAGAGATTTCCTCTCTAGGATTCAGAAAAAGAGTGAGCAGTGTGCACAAAAGTCAATATGAAACTAATAAAATGTCAGCATAACACAGTGATATAACAGGAAAACGACACGCACAAATGTGAGTGTGGAACATTTGTCTTCTCTGAGATTTTACTGGGGACAAATCAGTATTCTTAACTATGTGTTTCCCCAGAAACATAACGGACATCATTGCAACGCTGGAATGATGTTCAATGTTACGCTGTCTGAACCTGTCAGAGGTATGGATGTGAGCAATGTGTTGTGGTGACCTGAGAAAAAAGAAGGCCTTCTCTGTTTAAAGTTACAGGTACAGGCCCAACAGATGAGATCAGGTGGTAACTGAGCGGTAGCTGGCAAGTCTGTTGCTTAAGCTATTTTGCAGACAGAGGCAAGATTTTGTTTGGCATCAACGGGAACTCACATCGCTTTAACAAATGTGGAGGAGGAAGAAGAGGAGGATTTGAAACTGTGAGACAAGTGAACAGTCTGGCTTGATGGATGTGAACCACTGAGATAAACTTTCTGAGGAAATTTGCTTCCTTCCTCTCTCCCTCAAGGTCTCTGACGGTGTTTCTGATGAGAAATAAGCTTGAAGCTAACGACGGTAAAGTTAAGACAAGCTGGTTTGTGTTAAAATAGGTGGACTATAACAACACATCCCAGTCCTGGGCATCCATCTTTAAAAATGTGCTACAGAATGAACTTTGAAAATCAGTCATTTATATAAGAAGGAATTATTCCTTTTGTATAACTTTTGCTATTGCTACATAGCCAACGTTAACATTAACAACTTAGCAATACAGAAGGAGCAAAAGTTGAGCATCAAACTTGGTCAGCCTTAATTCTCGTCTCTTTCACATATTTTAACCCAGCTAGCATCATAACGGGGCCCCAGCAAGAGGCCTTTAAAGTCCACATTAATATAATAAAACACAGTACAGGATTTCTTCCACTGACTGAAACTTGCACCATCTTTTACTGAATAAGTGTGCAATGATTTCTTTTTTTCCCCACTCAATTGAGAGCAGTTGGTTAATTACCAGCAAAT
Organism: Remorina albescens; assembly: GCA_034769265.1. Taxonomy (NCBI): domain Eukaryota; kingdom Metazoa; phylum Chordata; class Actinopteri; order Carangiformes; family Echeneidae; genus Remorina; species Remorina albescens. The sequence goes on from CM068487.1 coordinate 24,668,075, forward strand.
CCAAAATGTTCCTTAACGGGACTTTTCCATTTGAACACTTGATTGAAGAAAAGCACCAGCAAATTTTATTGGAATTGAAACTTTTTTTTTTTTTTTTTTACTTTTTTTTTCTCTAGTTAAAAACTCTCCCATTCAAAAAACAATTCGGACTAACAGGTACAGATCGCTGGCGGCTACGCTTCTCAAATTACAAGCACGTTCAAAAAGACCTTGTGACACATTCACAACCCAGAGGTGAAAATTTAAATGCGTGGCTGGTTTCCATCGTGATCAAAGGTTGGTTTCATTCTGTTGATATGTAAAGTTTGGGGCTCAACCTCCATATTATTAAACGGTCAGTCTATACTGCGAAGCCAAAGTGACGCCCCAAAAATTAAAAGAAGTCCCAACTTCACAGCCCATCGCCCTCATCAGCCCCCAAATGTGCTTCTCATTTAGAGACCTTCGTCCAGATGGACTGCTGAGGGACTCTGAGAGAAAAGACAGAGGAAGAAAATGGAAGTCAGGCGAAGGGCGGGGGTGTGGAGGGTGTGGAGGGTGTTGTGGGGGGAGGGGGGCTTGATTTATTTGAACAATCTGGTTGTAATGAAAGTAGTCAGAGCTCGCTGGGGGTGGATAAATGGAGCGAGCGGAGAAAAGAGGAGGCAGGGAAGAGCGAATGTGGAGAAATCCAACTGCAGACAGATCTTTGGACTTGATAATGGGTTAAACGGACCATGCGAGGGTCTTAAAATCCAACCCCCCCCCCACCGCCCCCACCCCCACCCGCTCAGTGTGTGTGTGTGCATGCATACTTCTGTGTATATACTGTACCGAACTTACTACATTGCAATTGTGAACTCCATGTGCGCTCCAACATATTTTTCTATCAACGCTGTCATACCTGGGAAATACATAAGAGCCAGCGAGCCACACTAAAGACAAAGGTTTATGTCTTATGGACGTTGATGTATTTTAAAGAGAACGATTCTGGCACAAAGAACTTGGATGTGTCACTTGAAAGGGATTCACATACCTCATAGTTTTTAGAGGCAGTCCTGCAAATCTAATCTGTAAAAATGGAATTCTGATGTGAAGTTTTACATCCTGATGTGCACGAGTTCAGGTCCAGTCCTTGTACATCCAGATTGCAGCTATCAGAGCTTTACAGGGACTAGACTTGGATCTGTGGGCAGGAATTTCAGATGCATGAGGTCTCATCGAATGGCTGAATGCGATTGTACTGATTGGAGGAAAGCTACATTTAATATTCTTCGAAAGTATGATGGAGTCGTGATTCCCCGCTGCTATCACTGAGCACTCTTTGCGGTCAGGCGAAGAAAAGAAAATCCATTAAGTCGCCAAACAAAAACAGCTTGTGTTAGGCAGGATCTGGAAAACCAGGCTACTGTATCTGCCACGACCCCTAACTCTAATGTTTCCATAAAATTTCCATTCAGCCGTCGCCGGCAGCAAAATTTGTCAGTTGACGGACTTTTCTGTGATGCGGAGCTGCATTAGCCACATGATTAACGCAAACGTGGCATCTGTAAAATTCAAGAATTTGAGACTCTGCACTTTGACGGCTTTGATCTTGAAACCGGAGCTGGAGACTTGTTTTTTTCCTAACGTCAACAAATCCCGTTTAACCGAAACCGACAATGATTCGATCCAACATCCAAACAAAAGTCTGTGTAGTCACAGCCCGATGTATCGTGTTCTTCTGTGGCGTACAGCTCCATTGTTGTCCAAAACCTATTAACAATACATAAATAGGCCACAGTGTTGCACTGGGTGACATTTTCTGTCATTACGAGGGCCTGCTGTAGTTGTATGTGAGTTGATCCTATATACAGTCTCCTGCTGCTGTAAATATTCAATCAGCGTGTATTGATGCAAAGCTGCTTGTAATCCCAAAAAAACGCACCACTTAGTCTTCTTGGAGTAACATTTTCTAAACGCTACAGCGCAAAACTGTTTTAGGAAACGACTGAGGTTTCCCCTGTCCCATTTTTACAGATTGAGGAAACATGGAGCTACAGACAGAGTTGAAAAGTAGGAACGTGCTGAGAAAGAAACTATCAGGATGTTGGTTTTGGTCAATTTTATGGATTTGCTGTCAATGAGACTATTATAGAATAAAGTTATCAGTTTTTTTAATTGCAACATAGCTAGTATTATCAAATCTGATTCATTTACTCTCCAGATAGAGAAAGAAATGCCAATTTTAACTCCAATGAAGCTAGCATGTGAGCCCGTCTAATCCTTTTCTGTTGCCTCTGATCCTGAAGACATCATTTATGTAATAAAAAATGGCAGATGCTCTTGTCAAGCGCCAATTGCCGCCGCCCGCTTCTGGCTAGAAATGGTGTTCAGAATCAAAGAAAATGTAGAAATAGCCCCCTTAAGATTTAACCTTTGGAAATCTGGGAACTGACATAAAAAAAAGTTTATGACAAGAAAATAATTGATTTCATAATCTGCCCAGGATAAGATCCGGTTTGTAGTATGAAAGTCCAGTTGAGTGGAGCTTACCTTTCAGACTGAAGAGGAACAGCCTGCCTGAAGCACTTTAAGAGGAGCCCCCCCTTTGTAGTCCTCTCCAAAATGGCTTCACTCGCAGCCTGGGTTGACATCTCATGTTCCTTATTCTCATGAGAAATACACAGTGGATAGAGCTGTGGAAGGACCTTTTCCTCTCTGAAATAAAACACAAGGTGTAATTGAATTAGCTCTAATTGCCATTCATTGCCCAAACAACCCAAAGGTCTCCTCTTACTCAGGGCTCATAATCACTTCCATGCTCTCTGAAGCAGAATTTAAAGTTGCATGAAAAATTCCTTATCACAGGACCACCCGAGATGTCATGGATCAGAGAAACTATTAGGTTTTAAAACATTTTCAAAAAGTGTGAGAGTGAGAAAACTGAGCAGAAAGTACAACTTCTATTACGAAAAGTTGGAAACAGGAACAAGGAAACCTGAAAGAAACGACAGAACAGCAGAGGTAACCTGGAGGAAGGTGATGGGAAGAGTTTGTGCAGTGAACGATGGCTTTAGGAGCAGCGGCCCTGGATTTATTGGGCTCCAGTATTTTTACAACAACAGGTCCTGAGGGCCGGGGAGGCTCATGTTGTGATAGGAGATGACATGACTGCACAGAGCAGGGATTACCAAGGACTCGCACCTTTTTGGGGCCTTCGCTGCAGGGCATAACACACAAGTCTAAGAACACAGCGTGGGAGGCATATGTGCCTGATAAAATGCCTACAATGCGGAGTGGGCATAAATCATGCATGAGCACAGGAAGGCGCATTCATGCATGCAGGCGTTTCTAAAAAACACAGATGCAGAGAGCTGTTGCAGTGCTGATAATGCTCATAGACATGTGACACTTTACATCCATGGTGTCCTGCCAATGAATGGCCAGATGAGAGAATCACATTTTGATGTTTTTATTTTATGATCATTACATGTTTCTCCGTGAAGCTCTAATGTTAAACCTCATGAAAGGTAAAACACTTGAGGCGATTTAATTTAGTTTTTAGGGATCATCTACATCATTTCTTCCATGCTTATCATTACATCATAAAACCCTGCTGACGTACAAGAATGTTTTCATTGTTGCTGTCAATATTTACTCATTGGCTGTGTAGAGATGTCGAGGAGTCACTGTTCAAACTTTTATTTGAGACGAATTTTTCTTTGGTTACACAACTGCAGTATTTATGTAGCTTTTAGCGTCTATAACTGAGCTCAAGTCTATAAACATTTTCCTGGAGAGTACTTAAAGGACTGCCAGCTTTTTCAATCTTTCCTCAAAAAGGCAAAAAAGATGTTTGACTTCAAGGTCGTACAGCGTGCAGCATGAATTATTACTTTTCTTCTATAATCCGGCCTTTAGGATGAGGAAACAAAAACACCTTTTCAGGATTAGGGGATATTCAGAGTTATGTGTCGATAGAAACATGAACTCTAGTCTCCGACTTGCTACGTTCAAGAAAAAGTACATTCTGTGCTAACAAGTGAACATCATTAGCAGGATGTTTAGCCTCCCATGGAGCTCACTAAATTCAATTTAATGCATTTAGTGACTTATTATTGAAACAATGAGAGCAGAACAGCAGATTATGACATTATTATGATCATATTTAGGTACTTTGATGTCAGATGTTTGAATTACATTAAATCCAGTGTGCATATGTTAATTTTAGCATTAAAAGCTAGCAAGCTAGCACGGTACAAGTTACCTTTGGGCGCTGCAGGTGGTGCGGAGCTGATGGTCAACAGATTGATTGATTCTTCTTCATCCCTCTCAGCTTTAACGAACAATCCCTCCTCTCTCAAACCTTAACCACTGCGGGGCTTGTTCCCCTTGACCCTTCCATCTCAACAGGTGACCTTTGACCCGCGGCAGGAGCGGGCCACGGCCCACTTCTCTCAACAAGAAAGGATGTGTTTGGAGTGTTGAGCTATTTTCAGTAACTAATTCCATCCCCTTGCCACTTTTAAGTAGCTGTTTTCTATCATCCCTCTTGTTGTTGCGTATTCTCAAATGCTGCTTTTCATTTTCTCTCCCACTCATTGTTGCACTCAGTGTGTTTTTATTTAATTTTATGAGACATTCGTGCCCATTCTCATACAGTTTTTGGCAGTGTCACACAAGCTGCATGTAAATGTCGTTAGTTTTATATATATATATATATATATATATATATATTTATATTTATTGTGTGTGTTTCAGTTTTCTCTGACTTCTCATTTCTTTCCTCCTGTGGTCTGTTTGTTCTTCCCTGGTAAGCCTTTGGGCTTTACCCCTCCCCTCATCACAGTTATACCAAATGAGTTATTGAATTGCCACCCCCATGACAAAGGGCTCTGTTTTATTGGTGTTTGGCCGGCCAGATGTGAAGCAGGTTTTGGCATGACCTGACAGGAAGGAGTAGGAGTAACCGGGGGGGGGGGGGGGGGCACAGGGAGGATGGTGAGAAGTTAGAGTGGTGAGAAGGAGGAAAGGGCGGGGAGGAGGAGAGCAATTGTGTTTGGACAGCATCAAACATGTTGATTGCAGATCTGACACGCATTAGTTTGGCTTCAAAGGCTGCATTTAACTGTAAATCTAGTTGAGGTATTTATTTACTTGACCTCGGGTGGATTTTTAGATTCCAGGTTAGGACCACGGTTGAGTTTCGTGACGAACCGATGCAGCATGTAAAAACTGATGCTGATCAAAATGACACCCATCTTCTGCATTTTGTTGTGAAAAAAAAAACAACAAAAACGTAAAACTTAACAACCAAACTTGGACACGTTTCTGAGGGTGAATGTTGGGAAAGAGAAGAAAAAGAAAGATCACTGAAGAACACAAACCAGTTAATTGTTTCAAGAAATTTTTAATTACTAATTTCTTTCTTGGGTTTGACTTTGGATTCTCGTTTCTTCCCCACTATTGTAAAATTTTCCATGTTGAAGCCACATAACTGTTTCATCTCTCTCAGTGAACCAAAAGCTTTCATTAGCGCCCCCACCCTCCAAAAAAAAAAAGATAAATCTGAGCTTCACAGCTGACAAATCTTATTTTGAATTATTGGCCAAATTTCCAACAATAAATCAAAAATACACAAGTAAAAATAGATGACTATTATGTCAGTCCATTAAATATGAAGTTTGAGCTGATTAGTTTATACCTACCACACAGCAAAGGCTTTAAAATCTGAACATTTGAAGAGTTTTCAGCTGCACATTAACATTTTGTTAAGTCCGAATCTTGCTGTTCACCAGCTGCAGGATTAGATTTCTGTCCTAACAACGCTCACGGTGTTGGACATTCTTCCTGTTTTGCTTTTTGAAATTCTACATTGTTGCATAAAGTTAGTAACTCAGCACTATAATTTTCCCCAAAATTACTGTTTGGGGAATTTCTATTTATGATTTGCTGTTTTATTTTTAAAATGACTTCCTCTTGGTGTCCCGCTCCTCCGTTCTGCATTTAATGTGGCTTCACACCAAACATCTCACATTATTTCTATTCCCCAGAGTTGCCTAAAAGCTCCAGCAACTTGGCGTCCTGTTTGGCGCTGGAGAATTCATTGAATGTCAGTATTTGTATGAGCCAAAACTGCACCTTATTTTTAATAATTCACCTTTTAGCTATACTTTGGAAACTGTGACGGTGAAATCAATTCTTCTTGGTAGTAAAGACTGGAGATACTGTACGAGCAAACAGCTGGCCCGCTCTAAAGGAAACTCCTGTGCTCATATAGGAAAGAGTGTAGTAGACAAATATGAATTTCCCAAAATGTCAAACTGTTCCTTTGGGAGAAGAGAGGAGATCCAATGCTTTTGAGCTCCTCTCAGGTTGTTTTACGTACTTTGGACTTTCCAGTGGCTTTTGAGACGTAGCAGCCACCATAATCCTTATTTGTTTTTAACTCAGGGAGGATTATGTTTTATTTCAAGTGTGGTTTCTGCAGCCGGAGCCCTGGACCCTGTCTCCTCCACATTCTCTGTTTCCAACTGTGGACATGGTTTGGACTGGTTTTCTGTGGCCCTGGTGAGTGATGGTTCGTGGAAGTGAGGAGGAAAAGAAAAAGCAAACCAGTGAGAATTTGCTAAATTCAGTGGAATAGAAGATTAGTTATTGAATCATGACTTTAAATGCCATACTGAACTTTAGCTTTTTAGGTTTCTTATAGGGTGGGGTGTCTCTCATGTCTCCAATAATTCATAAACACCCAGATCTCCTTTATGAACATATTTTGTCTTCGTCATTAAATTTAAAATTGTCTTTTTTCCTCTTTCCGATGACTCTTTTAGGCTGAAATCTTGTGCTATATGTTGAACCACAGTCAGATGCAGGATGTCTGAGCTGAGGGAGAAGTTGCAACCAGACTTTTTCTGTACCTCTTATTTTTCTTTTCTATTTTTAAATCTGCACTTCAGTTATGTTTGGCTACTTTAAGCTTGTTGACTGACAAACATCAGCTCATTTCCTTTCAGGGAGATAAAACCCCCGGAGCCTCTAAACAAACGAACAACCTCTCTCGGTTATGAGTTTTTCCTCTGCGAACAAAAGACATTGTGTCTGCCTCCATTGAGTCGGCCGAGTGTGATGAAATGTTTAAACTCACCAGTGTACACTCGGTCGGCAGGTGCAGGCGACGGAGGGCACAATGACTTCACCTCGGAGACCAGACAGACAAGGTCAGCTATTTTCTCATTGCAAGACACACACACACACACACACACACACACAAACACTGAGGTTCTGTTGTACTTTGGTTGTCACTTCATCTTCTATTATCATTTCAAAGCTAAATTAATGCGGCCTTGGAAATTGTCTGTGTTTCATTTACATCTCAGAGTTCTGGAAAAAATGAGCAATTCCTTCTCCTAAAATAATCTTTACTGAAGAACTTCCCCCAAAGTAAACAAATTTACCATCACCATATTCACAGGTATAATCTGATTTTATCTTATTTTACTGGCATTTATAAAAAAACAAAACAAAAACAAAAAACATACAAACTTATGGGCATTTAACCGAGATGGATTATAAGAGGCTGCAGCTGACAGATTCAAACAAACAAATCTGGTCACTCTATTTGGCTACTGCCAAAATAATATAATGACCTGACAAATAAGTTTCCATCTTTATCCCGTATTTGAGTTCGAGCACAAACAAATGCCTGACGTTAAAAAGTGAATGAAAATGCTCTGTTTGAATCGAGCTTTCCTGACTCAGGACTTCAGAGCTAATAAAAACGATTGCACGTACACAAACACACATAACGTCCCCTTCTGGTCGGACTAATCACATTACATCACCCCCTCCTACTAACACAGGAGATTAGGATTGCGTGGGATCAGCAGGGACTGTGTGAACACTGGAAAACTCGTAGGTTTGGAGATCGGGTATTAAAACTCAGCGGCGGGCTACTTGGAGCCCGCTGAGAGGAGATATGAGAGAGTGTCAAACTGAGAAACGAGCAGGCGTCACTATGGGCCGGCGAGATTCATGTGTGTTGGGATGGGCTGCCTGGGAGAAGCCGGCGAGGGAACATGTCAACAAACGAACAGCTGAAACAGATGTGTGTATGGATATTTTATGGGTAAATACGGGAAGAATTTCCTGGTTATATTCTTTATGATAAATTCTACCTCATTTGGAAACACAAGCTGCGAAAACGTCTGCCTTTTAACCAGCCTCCCTTCTAATTATAGCAACCTCATCCAATGTGGGTATCTTTCTTTCTTTCTTTCTTTCTTTCACCTTGTATGATTGCCTTTCATTGCTCGGCTCATCTCATGCTGCAACAACCTGCCAGCCCTCATTCACACTCAAAATAAACAAAAAACAAAACACAGATGACGAGCCAGGCTTGCATAATTCAGCTGCAACGGACGGTGGACAAAACTAAAGCAGTCAAACCAGAAAATCAGAAGCTTAAAAGCTTCAAAAGAAGTGTTTAACAAACAATTCGGTGAGTATGAAGACACACGCAACGCCTGTGATGCTCTGTTATTGTCTTGCTATTGTCTAAAATCAAAGATTCACTTTGACTCTGTGAAGAATGAGATGAATATATGAATGATTAATCTTTTCTGACATTAATAACCATTCAAACTGTGGGAGCTTTGCAGCCTGACTGGATTAACTGTAACAAAACAACTTTATACAAGCATCTTTATTAAACTCTCCATCAAACTGACCAATCACTCAAGCTCCTTTAAAAAGAAAGCTCATAAATGTCAAATTTCAGTAATTGCCCCAAACATTATAACCTCAAGGACTTTTCTGACTGAGCTGCTCTCATCAAGATGTTCTATCTAAAGGGGTTTTAGCATTTTCCCTCCACTAAGTGTGGAGTCAGAAGAGCTGAGTCCAAGCTGACTATGTTTACACTTTCAAGCCTCACTTGTTAAATTTCTATGGAAAATTAGTTTCAGGAGGGCTATTTGAGAAAACCCTGCTGACATCAGTTTTTTTTTTTTTCTTTTCCTAAACGATCCACGGGTTGACCAGATCACATTGTAAAACTCAGGAACTCTTGATAGATGCAAACTGATCTCCATGTACCTTTAAACTGGAAACTGATACTGATTTCTGACAGGATGGTCTTTTTTTTTTTTTTTTTTTTTTACTAAAGAGGTCCTGACATCATGTTACTATGTCCTGCCAGTATTCCCCTGGACGTCTCTGCGCAGTGACCTCATGACTTCATTGAGAAATTAGTCCTGTGCATGTAAATTGTGACATTGTGACTTTGTTTTACTGCCATTGTGCAATAGGTGTGTTATGTAACATTTTCATTAAGTTTGGAAATAACATTATGAATAGACAGCCTGGGGGACTGACTGGGAAACAGGAGCCGGTGTTGCACAAACCAAAGCGGCAACTGCAGAAAAAACATCAAGAATCAGAGCTTATATGTGACATTATTCTGACAAAGACAACCGAAGGAAGCCGACAGAACAACACTCACTGGAACAATGTTTAAAGGTGCAATTGTGAGTTTTGCTATTGCCACATAATTAGCATTAAGGGCTGTTAGCTTACTAGTCCTGCCAAGACTTTCAACCATAATTGCATTTATAAGATAAGAGTTTGGACGCTACAGTGACGCAGCGTCAGAACTTTACATCCACTGTCTGGCTGGTTAGATTGTTAGCATGTTAACTGTAAAGAAGAAATAAGTCGGTGCAACTTTCCGCCCGAGGAGACTGCCATTGGTGAGCAGAGAAATCTTACAATGTTTCTTCCAGCTTTGCACGTCAGCAGCTGTTAATACTAATGTCGGCTGTGTAGCAATAACAGCATTCACTTACAGGTAATTGGTTTAAATGCTGTTGTCTAGATTATTTTCCTTATCTCGATCCTTCACATATTGTGACTGGAGCTCAAAGGACGGTGCAGCTGAGGTGAGGTGAGGTCAAGGGAATTGGTGCTGCTGGGTTGGTTTTTTTTTGTTTATTTGTTTGTTTTTTCAGAGAACAGACTCATCTGTAGCTTTGTGCCAGGCTTACTTCAGAGTTAGTCAGTCACTAGTCATTGGCCTTCATCAGCAGACGACCCCGTTGGGTTCCACTCCTGTCAGCCAAGAAAACAGAAATCTGAGCCAGCAGCTGGCACAGGCTCACCAAAAACTGGAGAGCTCAGTATGTTGTGGTGAATTTCCATTTTACAGCAGAAGTGGATCAAAATATTCACCATCAACAGAATAATCCAAGGGGACCCAACCTGCTTTGTGAAAGCTAATGGCAGCGAGGTAAAAGATCAGGGAATGTTTTCTCTGTCGCGTTTTTATTGGAATATTTATATTCATGGATATCATTTATATTTTATACTTAATCTTATTTACATCTGCTGTGAAAAAGGAATGTGACTTTCTATCTGTCTATCTGATGGTAATCAGCCACAGAAAATTGTTACTTGAAGCTGGTACAAAAGGTTTGCCTTCTATTTTATTATGAGATTGTTTTTGCCAACTATCTAACTTGTTCCCTTTTCACTACTTCAGCACACAGTCGTGAGTATAAATCTTTATTATATTTGGCTCAGCCCCATTTCTGCCATTCAGAATCATCAGTTAGCAAACATGAGGCCCCACGGCACCTTTTTTTTTTTTGTTGTTGCTGCTGTTCCTGGTTTAAATCAGCCATTGAGATTAATAGAAAGCCGCTGATCTGGTTTTCTCATTGGCCGCCTCTGTCCTTTCCCTCTCGGAGGTACGACCATATTGAGTGTTAACTGACAGCCGGAATTAAGAATGTGCGAGCTCACTGGCAAACCTCCGTTTGGTGCCTCATAACATTTAATCAAAACCATGCCCGGCACTTGCCCCCTGACTTTCCACCGCAGTTCTTCCACTATTCTTAAAGAGAAACCAAAGTAGTCCCTTTTTTTCCCCCCTTGTTGATCTTTTTTCATACAGTGGAAAGTTTACACAAAGGAGAGCCTTATCCCCGGAGCCCACCTCTCTCTCTCTCTCTCTGCTTTCCAAATACCTGCAGGATGAAATCAAACTCCCTTTTGAAAATTGCATTATAAGTCTCCCCCTCTACTTTCTGTCTCTCTCTTCCTTCTGAGCCCGTCAGATCACCCCAGCTTTCCCGCTCTCCAGGAGAGGATCAGCCGTCACTCTGTGGGCGTCAGACATCGTTGCAGGTCTTAATTAATGTACCGGGAGGTTTCATGGGAGAAGACTGCGGTGATGAAGGCCCTGCCAGAGAAAACACAGGAAGCTGGTGCAGGTGAGATAGAGTTTAGATGGATGGATGGTGCGTTTTTAGCATATGACATATGAAGCTCACATTATCTGGCACCTATCCCCTCCACGCCGTGTGGTGAAAAGTAACATACAGTGGGGTGCAGACATCTTTAAATGAACTGAGGATAAGCAATAAATGTGGAGTCAGTTTCTTTCATTTGGTCCCTGAACCAGATGTGTTGTATTGCAAATGAAAAGCGGTCAGTTTGTATGAAACTGCCCAATAAAACAGCTGACTTTGAGCTTTTTTGTAGTCTTTTGTTTGTTTGTTTGTTTGTGGGACCTGTCATGAATACACAATAAAACAGTTGAACCCTGTTTCACCCCAAACAAACAAGTGTGATTGGAACTCAAGCTAAGAATAGAAATGTAGGAAAATCTGTCTCAGCACAGGTTTAATTGTGAAGGCCCTTAAAAAAGAAAGAGAGAGAGAGACCCTACTCTACACAGGGACGATACCTACAGTTACTGATGCTCTAGATCTTTGCACTAAACTAAAACCTCTCAGTGTTTTAGGAAGAGTTCAGCATTTGAGGAACTTAACTTAAAGTTTAAAGGTAAAATGAAAACATGATTACAGCTGGAGCTAACAGTCAGTTAGCGTAGCATAGAGGCATGAGGATAATGACATTGGCCTACCAACTTGTGTAAAGCTCAGTAACTAACTGTAACTATATAAGAACTGAAATGTGTAAAAAAGAACCTTTTGTTGGTGTAATTGGTTTAATTGCATTTTTGGGCCAACCATCAGAAACCTTTCGATTTCTGCTCCTTGGAAAAAAACTACTTGAGGCTGGAGACGAGCTACAGTAGTTACTTTAGTGCTCTTGATATGAAGGCAAACGCAACAATTTGCACTTTGTGTGATGACAGTAGGAGAAAATGTAAAACAGGAGAACTGGACTCTTGTTCCACAGAAAAGGTCACAAATATTTTGACAACACAAACCAAAATCTGTGCAGAGCTAATCAAGGACACGAAGCTGTTCGTGAGTTGATTTTTCCTCCCAGAGCTTTTCTTGTCTGCCAGGAGGATTAATGAAGACCCACATTTAGCCTAAAATGGTGATTTACTGGAAGTCAATGTCCCAACTGTTGTTATTCGTTTTTTGTTTAATTTAGGGTTTTGGACGATATGGACATATTTAACAGAGCAAGTAAAAGGCGTCAAAGTTTGCAAACCTGGCAGTAGCAGAACATAGAAGCGGTGGAAACATCCAGGAAACTTTTCTTGGATACAGAAAATAAAATGAACAGTTATCGATGGACTGAAGCCCTTTCCCTCCGAGTATTCCTGCTGTAAATTTAAGGTGTAAAGACTGATGGATTTACTGCATCCCTGCTCGGTGATCCCAGCCTCTTGTCCTAATTTGTTCTTCTGGATGACAGTTTTATTCGGAGATGACGAAACTATTCCTGGGGTTGTGGCCAACTCCTGTAAAATTTATACCCCCCAATCTAAAAATCATACTTCTGTCCCTTTAAGTTCATATCCAGAGACTTTTATGAGTTCCCTGGTTGGGGTTTTTTTTTTTTTTCCCCAGTGGGGCTTTTTTCTTTTTCTTCTTCTGGGCCACCATTCAAACTTGAAGGATTTCCTCAAATTCCATTTCAAATGTATTTAGAAAGAAGCTTTAAGGAAGACAGGTTTTTTTTTTTTTTCCCCCAACCATAGGCTCTGAGTATGTTTAAATCACTGTCCACACCCTTAGAGCCAGAGGGGTGAGATATCATCGGAGAGGGTCGCTGATAAACAGAAAATCTGTCATTATATGCGAAATTTCAATGTTTTGTGTTCAGCTAATTGAAGAAAAGTATTCAAGTACTCAACAGTTAAAGAATAGTTACTCCGGCTTTGGCGGGAGTGATCTCCCTCTACAGGTTGCATCTGTTTGATAATGAGACATTGTGTTTTATTTCCATTAGTTTGGTCGGTGATGTAGATTTAAATACCATAATAGTCTCAGCCAACACAGTTACAGACAGCAGGCCATTCAGTAGTTGACCTCTGAGATTGGAGCCTGTTTAACCCAATTTTCAACTCACAGGCTGACATTCACAGCAGAAGATCATGTGGCAGGGCCCTAAACGAACTGGACGTTTGTGTGTGTGTGTATGTGTGCGTTAAACACACACATTCCTGTCTTGTTTGCCCTGCGCTGATTATGGAGCGGTGGATCGATTTCAATCTGAGAGACGGAGTCCAGTCTCGGTCAGCCATGTGAAGGCAAACAGTCAGGTCAGGACATCACATGACCCTGACAACTTGAATCAGACCGGCGGTGTGACAGACCCCCCACCCGCCGCGTCTTAACCAACAAGCACCTCCATCCCATTTCTGACAGGACCCCCAGCCTGGTCAACCACTTCAAAAGACCAAACCCACACTTCCCACCACCCAAAGGAGCCAGTGTGCGTCAATCTGAGTATGTGTGTATTTAAATATGAATGGATGGCATCTTTAAGTATATCAAGGAAAAAAAAAATCTAAACTCGGACTTCCTTTTCCTGGACCTTTCCACAACATCTCATGGTCTTGGCCAAACAAAGTAAATCTAAACTAAAACAACACTGAAACAAAGCAAACTCAAACATCTAATGAAGACCACGACGTGATTGAAAGCACTGAACTCTCACACCACCATTTATCCAAAAACAAGCTCTGGATTATTAATTAAAGTAGCAGTACTGAACGTAATTTCACATTTGGAAACCAGCATCAGATGACCTTTAGTGGAAGCCATACAAGTGTTTTGTTTTTAGATAGAAATGGATGACAACTACACGACAATCTAAATGTGGCATTTTTCTAAATCCCATCAAAATCACACAGTTGTTTTATCAGAAGTCTAATTTTAAGAAAAAGAATATATATTGATACAGAACAAAGCTGATCAATGTTACGCAGCATTTCGTTAATTGAGCTATTTTACAAAATCAGACTGCTTCAGTTTGAATCATGACCTTTAGCATTCATTCATAATAATTATAATATTAATTCCAGAAATTGATGACACTAAAATACACTTACTTGCCCTCCATGTATGTGTGTGGTGTCTATGTCAGCTAATGAATATGATTGTTAAATATTGAGGATCTCCAGGACAACCAAGGCAGTAGTTTCTCCAAACGTCAGTGTTACACCTTTATATCTGAAACACAAACTCGTACACCGATTTACGTCAAAAAATGTTATCACTGGGAAATATTATCCATCTAATTTTTTCTCTGAAAAGGCAAATTACCTGTTACAAAGCAAACAATGACCTATCTCACCTGATCTGATTTCCCATCCAGATAAATACACATGAAACTGGAATGAACACATATTGTTAAGTATTTTAACACTCAAGTTGCAGAGCCAGAGGTCATTCTAAAAAAAAATTAAAAAAAAGGCTTTGTTAACCAAATTGCTCATGAAAGGCAAAGAGGGAGACATGAACTCGTGTTTGTGTTTGACTTTAAAATCTGAAGGACGCCACGTCCTCGCTGCAGTTATTGAACCGCAACTCTTTAGGCAGGATGGTTTTAATGGTCGCAAACATTTACTCAGGTATTAGAACAAGTGTAGAGGTGAAGTCACAGCAGCAGCAGAGCCCAAAAGATCAACCCGTCACCCTCCTGTCCCACTCAGTCGCTTCGTTTTTGACGGCTTCTCTGTTCCCAGTATCCATGGGCCCTCCAACATAATCCCTCAGATGACAGGATAACAAACACCAGTGGCTCCATGCCTGATGAGAAACTGAGACTTTCTCATTTCATCCATTTGAGACAGCTCACACTCATATACGTGATGTTACTTTACTATAATAGACTTGACTCGTTTTCACTTCCTAGGATGAAAAATTGCATCGACAGAATAAATTCTGACAAATTTAGAACGATAAATAATCACGAGAAAGCCCCACCACACCGTACACTGTAAGGCCATTTAGGTTTCACAGTGCCCACCAGCTTCAGTGCTTTCTTACCTGAAAAACTCCCCAGCTTTTTTAAATGATGAACAAAAGTCATTAAGTAGATAGTTTACAATGTGAAACTTCCAGTCTACAGGACTAAAGCCAGAAAAAAAAAAAAAACAACTTTGCTTTTTATTGGTTGCTGTTAATAATGAAGACTCCCACTGCTGTCAGTCCGGTCACGCCTCATCTGCAAGTCAGAATGTTACTTTACTGCAGTGAGACTCCAACTCGCTCTCCTTCCCACACAAAGGAGGTCACAGGTCCTTCTCTCCTTGAGACGCACACCAAACACACTTCCATCAACAGCTTTTGGCTCTGAACGAGGTGCGCTCATTATTTGAATATCAATATCCAGTATGTAAGAGACAGAGCCGGTCCTCAGAGCCGCACCTTTCTGTTAAACATCCACCTCTGCCAGTAGCTGAAGCCAAATCATGACGAGCTCACATCTTCGCTCTGTAAACTGACCTGAAAATCCTGTCTTAATGCAACGTTGCTTTGCAAGAAACCAGATCCTAAACCGAGTTTATTAAGGGTTAATTCAATGCGCAGCGATTGACTTCTTTCACACTTCCAGCCAAGTTAACCCGGGAAATGGCGACATCTCATCCTTTGGTTGGTGCTGCTGTCATTGTCAGAGCACGTGAGACACCTTGACCGATGATTGTGTTTTTAAAACTCAGTTTCAGCAGAGCGTATAGACGCTGCTTTTCACGTATACATCAACGCTAACAGCTAAATACCTACAACTACCACAAACCCACTGACCTCAGGTGTGACTGCTGACTGCACCCTTCAGCTTAAAGTGCGGTGGATATCTGCCAAACATGACGCCATTCATTTCAGTGTGTACAGTGTGTGATTCATCCGGTCACACTCAACTGTCACAGATGTATAAAGCATTAAAATGGGCTTAACCGTTTAAGGCTTAGTCCTGGTATTGGAGTCTCGTGCGGGAGGCTCGTTACGTTCCAATATTTATTTGAAGAAACTGCAGAAGACTCAAAGAAGAGGGGAAATTCTTATGAGTGTGTTCCATGAAAACTATTTAATTATGTTCAGACTTTATTTTCAAACCTTTCTTTATATTCTTAGCCGAAACAAGATTATTAATAAGCACAGCAGTCTGTGTGGTTCAACGGAAAAACAAATATTTCTTTACTGTCTTGTTTTAAATCTACTGCAGACTCTCACAAAGCTTATGTTTCAACACAGCATTCCTCAGCTTTAGAAGAAATGATCGTTTGCAAGGTAATCATTTCAGATTCATTTCTTGCCAAGTCAGGATGCAACCTCGATTAAGTTCAAGTGTTTTGTTTTGGGGTTTTTTTTTTTCTTCTTCTTCTTCTCTTTGGCAGTGTCATCCTTAAAAACAAATGAGTCTTTGAGTGGAAATATGCTGTGGTGGAAGTATTCATCCTCAGTCTCAGAGGCACCACACTAGACGTTTCTGACTTTGAAGAAATACAACACATATCTGCAAACGATAATTTCCTCTTTCTTTTTGAGTAAAACTGAAAACCAGTCAAAGCCACCTGAAGTAATGAAATGTTTGACGATGCCGGCTTTAGACTTTTAGCTTATGATTTAAGGAGAAGACACCGGGCAGAGAGAGCTCCGTTCGTGTGATGTAACTTTAAAGTTTTGCTTTATGCTGCATAGCTAACATCAGCTTTAACAACTGTTGACTCCCCAGAAGGAAGATTTCCAAGTTCAGCATCGAACTGAATTCCTCAGCTTGTGAGGAAGAGCTGCCTCCAGTGGAGGAAGACAGCCAATGTTGTTTTTCCTTATGTTTCTGTGACTGATTTTACTTTAGTTAGCGTGCTCAACAGTTTCTCTTAACTTTGTGATTCTTGGTGAGTCACTGCAGAGTCCAGCCGGCCTTGAAGAAGCGAAGCTGCTTAGAGGACATATTATTATAAATGTAAGGTTTAAAAATGAAGTTCATTCATATATTTGAGTTATTTTGTTAAAAATAAGATTTAAATTTAAAGTGCTTATGCAGTTTAGTTTTCACACATTTATGGTCACGATTGTTATTTACCTTTGTACATGTTTACAGCAGCAAGTTTAAAAGACGTGAAAATAATTAGACACATGCATGTAATTCATGACTAAGAAGTGAGGAACTGGGAAGTTGTGGTTGTTGTTAAGCTGTTGAAGTGTGGCCAACAGTAAAATGCTGCTTGAGAAAGATATCTGACTCCATCCTGCTGTTCATTATCCAATTACTGCACATCGAACCCTTGCGCTACATAAATATACCATCAGCACCGAGCTCTTTGCATGATGGTAATCAAACTGATTATTCTATCAAAACTTACAAATGGCTCCTTCAAAGATTACAACCATACAACCAAACTGTAAACCTTTGTGTTTGCTATCAAAAATCCAAAGATGTCTCAGAGAATGCCATTTAATATTTATTTAGTATCTGATATCTCAAATCTTTCTGAGTGTTAACCCTGCTGGTGATAGTTTGGACGTCGAGGTCGTACCACCTGCAGTCACCTCTGTGGTGTTTGTGTGTTGCTCTAAAAAGGGATCACAGGTGGTGGTGGGGGGAGACGGGGGGCAAACTTTCTGCCCTCACTTAGACTGACCAGGAAAAAGCAACATTCCTTTTTTTTTATCTTTGAAAACAAACCGTGGAGTCAGTCCAGGCTGGATGGCAGAAATGTCTTCTTGGAAAAACATTTAAAAAACCATCAATCTGACAAACCCATCAGCCTTCATGCTTTCTGAGCACCATCACCTCATCGGCTGCACTGCTGCAAAAACACCACAGTGGCTAAAATTGGGTTGGACGCAGTAAGAATTGGCAGCGTTACCGCAAAGGCCCCCAAAATTAAAACAGTTTGAGGCATAGTCAGAGATAAAATGAGATAACAACACTATGTGCCTCAGTTTTGAGATTTTTCTTGATTCATGCTTCACAGGAAACTCCAGATGAGGAGATTGTTTGACCTTTAAAGGAGGGAACGAAAATTCTTACAAAGCAGGGACAAAGAACAAGTCTTTTGACAAGAAACAGGAAGAACTTGAAGATAAAATGTTGAGTTAGATGAGGAATCGACACCTTTCTCATGTTTGCACAGAGCGAATGTTGCAGCTCAGTTTAGCGTAAAATCAATGGAATGAAAGAAGTGTATTAAAGAAGAACATTAAGCTTCTCTCCATGAACACACAACTGCCTGTCCAAGTTTTTTTAACCCTAACTGATGCAGTGAGTGGCTTCTCATCTCTTCAACAACCATGTCAGAAAACACATCCTTCAGTCCTTAATTAGTTTCAGAAGGGTCAAATTATTGGGATGCATCAAGCACAGAAAACATCTAAGGAGATTACTGAAACTACTAAGAACTGTCCGAAGCATTTTATGAAACTGGAAAGATAGTGGGGAACCATCATCTCCGAGGAAGATGGCAATCACTTGAACATTTGGTGAAATCGTAGAAAAAAACAACAGCAGAACTCACGGCTGTGTTTCATAATGAAAGTGAGAGCATTTCCACACGCGTAATGTGAAGGGATCTCAAGGGATTGGGACCAAACCAAGAAGAGGACCACTTATCAGTGAGGCTAATCGGAAAAAAGGGCTTCAATTTGCTACGAAGCATAAAGATTGGACTCTGGAGCAATGGAAGGTCATGTGGTCTGAGTCCAGATTTACTGTGATGCACCCATCATGCCTTCTGCCCACTGTGGGGGCAGTGCTACGATCTGGTCCGCTGACTACCTGAATAAACTGAATGACCATCGATGGATTTTTTTCCTCTCTGATGGCACGAGCATATTCCAAGATGACAATGCTGGGATTCATCAGGCTCAAATGGTTAAAGAGTGGTTCAGGGAGCATGGATTGGCCAACCACAGAGTCCAGACCTTCACCCCAGCTGCAAATCTTTTGGATGTGCTGGAGAAAACTTTGCACAGCGGTCCAACTCTCCCATCATCAATACAAGATTTTAAATTATGAGTATAACTCTGGACAGAAATAATGGTGACATTGCAGGAGCTAATTGAAACAACGCCACAGCGAATGCGTGCTGTAATCAAAGCTAAAGGCGTTTCTAAAGATTTTCACTGGCTCCAAACTGAGGTCATGAAAGTTTCTCATTCAACAAGAGCCATGTTTTTCCTCAATACAAATAAAACCCACAGCAATATTTTGTCCATTAAGACCTGAATACAACAGCTTTGACTCATTAGTCTGTTTGATGGACTGGAGACGGAGAAGATGGGACCAATGACGACAGCTTTTCCTTTCATCTCTTCGCTCCGTCAGCCTTTCATCTGTTCATCGTGAGTTTGAACTGTCAGCAAACTCCAACATGGCTTTTCAAACAAACGCAAAATGGATGGATGGATTGTGGTTGGACAGATGGGAAGAAAAAAGCTGAGAACAAAGGTAAAGAAAGATGGGAGGAGAGCCATTTCTCTGTGACAATGACAGTTTTAATGTCCCTGGAAAAGAAAAGATAGTGACATGAATGTGTTGTAAAGAAGGATGAGAGGAAAGAAAACAAAGAAAATGTCCCCACATAACATCACAGCACTGTAATGAGTCTAATACAGAAAAGAAGTGTGAGTTTGTATGTGTGTATTCGCTTCACATATTCAGGTTTGTTGTGCATGTGTGTATGTATTGAGCTCACTGTTGTGCAGCCAGCCTGGTGGTTACATTTGCACTTCATTACAGTGGCTTAGAAAAGCTGCACAGGAAACTCCACATCAGGGCGTCACGCTGCTGCGTCGCCTCAGCGGAGAAAACGCCTCACATTTCCCTAAAGCACCTCAGCAGTCAACCATAGCGAGGACACTTCCACTTCGACACAGTAATAATAATAATAATTTTAAAAAAAATAATTTTTTACTGCTTCAACAACTGCAACGAAATTCCAACCTGGAAAACCAACAACTCTGGGACTAAAGCTCCATGACAGCTACGACAGTAGAAATAGAGTATTTGTATAATTTTCATATGACATCAAGCGTAAACAATCTCTGGGTGCTTTATCTAAATGTCAGACACTATCAGGTGCTTCGGTTTCTACTCAACACGTGTTTGTATTTCAATCTAAAACATTTTGATCCATGTGATTTTTTTTTTTTCTATTCTGTCAAACGTTTTTTCCTCGCCGGGAGCAGAAGGTGGTATTTGTCACTTCAGCCATTGTTGCATTTCCAAGACAAGAGGACATAATAGAGCCACTGAGCAGCTCTACTCCTCCGGGGCAGATCCAGGGCTGCGGTGAGTCGTTATTGGAAGGAGGCGAGATGGGACGGGGCAAATTTATTAGCAATGCTAATGTGAGCAAAATAAAAGACTTGATGGAGGCAAATGTTAATATTGGCATTTCTTTGCACCACAGGAAACAGTTTGTAACCTTCCATATTATACAAATATTAGTTTATCTGCCTTAAACAAATGTGAGAAACTGCCACTGTCAAAGATTTTAGACAAAACCAAGCAGCTGAAGCTTAATCAGTATTAATCAGTAAATGCACTTTTGCAAGTTGCAAGTAGATTGATGTAAAGAGCTCGATGATGGTCTGATGTCTTCATGCAAATAAAAACTTTGTCTTCATCTTCGAGCTGCACAGATGAAAACCGTCTTCAGCCCACTGACAGTTTGATGAATGGTATCTGTCGCCATCTCCTGCTGCCTTCTTTGCTTTTAGACTGAGGTGCGTAAAGAAATGGCAGCCTTGGGGCATCACCGTTTCATCTCAGCTCTTGGATCGGATCAAGTATATTTTTCTCTGCATAGTGTGCGAAATGGGGAGACCACCAATGTTGCTCAGCCCGGCTTCCATTCAATATGATACGCCGAAAACTCCACACGCACACTAACACCTTTGTGGTCACATCTCTGTGAAATTCAGCTGAGTTTTCTATTTGTTTGGGTTTTTACAAAGCTGCCAAAGTATTTCAGATGTGTGTGTTTACTCACTAAAAGGATGCTGACAAGTAAGCAGGCAGGATGACAATACACACAGCATCCAGATTCATATTTGCTGCAGACATGTTTTTCTTTGGTAAATCTGTCCTGCGTGGAGCGCTGTGCGAAAACAGATGGCCTCGGAGCTTTGATGCCAGCACATTTACACCAGAGTAAAATGATGTAAACAACCACATCCTTAAAGCTGCATAGGTCATAAACACATAAAAGCATGTATGTGTTTGAAAAGCAAACACTGAATGATATCTAACAGGATGAGTCTGCTTGTAGACGTATGCAAATGTACACATACACGTGGCTCTATAAACCGCATGGTAAATAATGGCCACACTTGGCATTAATGAGTGAGCATGTGGCCAAACACTTTGTGATACCAGCTGAGCTTCCAGAATTTCACATATTCTGTAGAAGTAACCGTCCGACCACCTTCTTCTTTATTTCCTTTCTCCTCTTAACATTTATCATCCTTGCCAGAGTATCATGTTCTTTCTGTTACTTAACAACAAAAACAAGTTCAAACTTACTTTGCTTTCTCGTGCAGCTTGGGCACAAAGACGGTGTTGATACTTCAGCCCAGGGCCTTTTTTTTTTTTTTTGCTGAGCTATAATGTTTTACCTCCAGCGTCAGACGTCCAGAATGCACAACAACAAACAATCCTCTTATTCACCGAAATCAAAGCATCACATTATGATGCACAACATTATGAAATATACTTCTAACAGCGATACGCATATCAACAAGTTGTTTTTGTATTTTTTTCTTTTTGTTATTGCTGGGAATTAAACTCTGAGTTTGTGTTGTCCCATCACCTTTCAGAACATGAAACATAAAACAAAAGGGTACTCAGACAATTCAAAAGATAATAGAGGTTACAGGAAAGGAAATTCCTAATCATAGACTGTTAAGTAGTGAGTAAGTAGTTTGCAGAGTTAAAAATATTCAAAGTAAAAATAGTTGCTTAGGTTATCATTTCTAAAAGTTGGACAGGAACATCAATATCATTATTACATGTGTATCCTAATTATAAAGCTACAGTCAGAAGCTGATTGGCTGGAAAGAAGAGGAAAGAGCTAGTCTGGTTCTCATTTATTCCTTTAACGAGAAAATAATGCAGAGGAAGAAACAGAAAGTTGCAGTAGAACATCCTTTTGGTTTTTTTTCTGTATCTGCTCTTTTCGTTTTTCCCCTTTATCACTCCCTCTCTACAACCCTTTCATTGTTGTTCTTCCCTGTGTGTCCTTTAACTCCTCCGTCTTCTCGTGTAGTCTCTATCAACAGACCTGGTATATTTTCTCGGCCTCGGCTCTGCGCACTTCAGTCGGACTCCGTGTCCTGAGGTTGTTGATGCTGACTGGTAATGGCTTCTCCAGGCTGAAGTATTATTCGCAATGTGCTGTGAAACCACCGGCCAAAGACAACAACGGGGCCCACAAGCTTCCCAAATAATCACTTTGATCATCGCGAGGGCCGGCCGTAATAGCTACTAAAAGCTGTGCAGTGGAAAACTCCTGGCATCGAGCCGACAGTTTGATCCTTGCAGGAGCAGAGAGGCAACAAGAAGCATTGGCCATAATTTGACTCTGTTTTCTGGGGCCTTATTATTTTCAAGGAATGTTTTCTGTTACGTGTACCAGCTCGTTTTAGCGCCACATCACTTCGTACCGTTAAATGAGTCCACATTTGGAAGCTGCCCAGTCCAACCACAACCTTGTACCCTCCGGAGAAACAAGGGGTTAAAGAGATTGTTTAACCATTGGAGACTCTTAGAACATCATGTATAATAGATCCTAATGGCTGCTTTACACAAAATACCAACATTTGGTGTACCTAACTTTTGAGGTGGAGACCATTTTTCCAACTGGCCTCATCTGTTTCCACTTAATGGTTCTGATTTCCACACTTTGGGACGTCGACTCTCTTGAACAAGTTGATGATTATCCATAAGGGAGGAAAGAAAAGGATTTTTTCCCCAGCTCCTTCCCTGTTCTTATGATAAGTGTCTCGTTCATGTGTTGCAATTTGACTTATTAAATCAACTTCTGGCAATGAAACCGGTGAGGCCGGTTTATTTTCTGACTGCGCATCTGAAAAGATTCCATCCTCGGACTGTTCCACGGGAGAAATTAAACGTATGTTCAGTACCTGCGTGTGGCTCGTGGTTAGTGAGGCTTTACAGGCTATAAAGTAAAACAGGAAGTGTGCTCTGGAAGGAGGAACTCCAGCAAACCTGAGGTGCAGTGAAATATAAGTTGTATAACCTCCTGCTGGGTTTGACTGTTAAATGTTAAAGTCTACAAAGACGCCCATATTTATCAGATGTGAACCCAAACTGAAGACTTTTTTTCTCTTATTAGGCCTAATTTAGTTGGATTTATACATTTAAAATCCTGCAAAAGTGCAGTATCCTTTTGTATGGTCACTTGCCAAGAGCTTCAGCCGTCGCTGCATTTCCAATTAAAGAGGTTATAACTCAGAACTACTTTTTCAAGGCGGATTGAGGACATGGTGAGTTGGTATGAGAGGTGAAATGAGCTGGCCAGACAGGTGAGCCTGCTCACTTCTGCAGAAAAGAAGAAGGAATAGGAATAGCAGCAAAACAAGAGAGGAGCTTTCCCCTCTTGGTGAGCAAAGACTTGAACTTGCAGCGTTTCTTCTTGACTGATAAGTAAAAAGCTGTTGATGCTAACACCGGCTATAACAACAGCAAATCTTGGCCACTTGGCAACAGAACAATAAGCCATAAAACATAATATTGACATATTATCACCTTGGAAATGTACTGTGGCCAAAAATATTTACACTTCCAGCAGACTAAGAGCTACTTTCACAAACTCATTTGGAGTAATATTTGTATCCACGTAAGGACCTGTACTACAGCGTTCCCTCTCATTTTATTTCTGTTTGTTTTTCTGCAGTTCTGGAAGAAAAATATATCTTTCCACAATTCTCACATATAATTCTCTGTGGGTTTCTCACTGCGAGCAACCACATTTAGGTTACATTGTTTTGTTCATATAAAAAGCTCCATAAATGCAGTTTTAAGTGCTTCACTCAGTGGAAACCTGATGCAGTAATGATCGAGAAATGAGCTCTCTTTCCTTTTTATTTATCCACTTTAACTGAACCTGAAAACTATTCATCCAAAGCGCGTATTTCACGGATTACTCCAGGAACAGCAGCACAAACAGATGGTGATTGCACGCAATGTGAAGTTGCTTCACTCGCAGTGAGAGGTGGACACGTCAAGCCAGCACCGGGCAAATGTGAGAGCTAAAATTTCTTCTGGCAGCTTTTTGAGTAAAGTGGCTGAAGGCAAAACAGCAGGCAGGGAGTTTATGAAGAAAGTGCTGAGTACGGTTAAAGAACGTTGGCTTGTAAAAGATGGGAAATGAAGAGGAAGGAGTGCAAAGTGAGAAGTGAGAAGAAAAACTTTCTCATCGCAGCACCTTGGATTTCCCCCTCCTGAATCCAAAATCTTATCCATGACTGCTCCTCCTCCTTTCTGACACTCTAAATATATAATTATTACAGAGCTATTCTACATCAGCGACTCATTTTCTGCAGTAGGAAACAGTATGAGGTCCATAAAGCCCGGTGAAAGTGTGTGATCTAGCCATCAGAAAAGACATTTACTGTTCTGACAAAATCTGTCAGCACTTCTGCCATTTTGCTCCAGAGTGAGGTACTGTGACAACTATCCATTCATTCATCTTCTACCTCTTACCCGTTTCCGGGTCATGGGGGGTGCTGGAGCCAATCCCAGATCACTTTGGGGTCACCCTGGACAGGTCACCAGTCCATCACAGGGCCAACACACAGAGAGCTGAAACCGTGACCTTCTTATTGTGGGGCAACAGACGTTCATTGTCCTTTGAGGAACGAGAATTATCGGCTGGTGGTTTTATGCATTTGTCGACACACCAAGGTGGAGGAATTACGATAATAACCCCCCCCCCCTCTCTGTTCCTGAGTTGACAAATTAAGTTTTTTAATTGTTTTCGCGGAACAGTGTGATGTTGGCCCTGGTCAAAGTTAGTGTTTGAATTATACAAGTTAGGGACAAAAGTTTACGTTATTGTGACCTTGACTTTTTAGCTTGATCACTTCCTCTTTAAGGTCAATTGAATCTGAAGAAAGGCAAAGAATGACCACGAAGGCTTTATAGTATAGCGCTTCAAATGTTCTTACATTTGATGCTGTCGAAGTGAAACATCATACGGCACACTGTTTATTTGGCCGCTGGGCTCTCTTCTGCTAACATGAAGGTAAGAATCATCACGACCACCAGGAGAAAACTGGAATCCATGCAAACAGGGGAGGCGACTTGTTATTCCCGCTCTCCCGTTTCACTAATAATCCGGCATAGCACTGCCGTCACACAACGCAGTATTTCTTTTTATTGACCTGGGAAAGTTTTGCAGAGGGATTCAACAGCGGTCAAAGGGGAGGGACAAAGTCCAGTAAATTCGTCTGATGGGGTCTTCATTGTGCATTTTTTCTTTTTCAGGGAAATTTGTGTATATGAATATGTGACTGAGTTATTTCCTTTTTATTTTCTTTATTTATTGATTCATCATGAAAAGCAAATGTCAGTCAACGTCAGCCAGAATTTAGCCAAAAGGAAGTTTTTCGTCTACGTGTCTCACAAACTAATTTGGTTTTGTTGGTCTAAGCTCAAGTTTTCAGTCACATAACAAGGTTTTATCGTTGTGAATGTGTTTTCTCTGTAAGGCCTCAGTTTGGCACAAAGATAAAACAATTATATTTTGAGCATAATATATCAACAATCTTAAAAATTTGCACAAACATTCAGATTCTCATGTCACGCATTCGTGACAATTAAGTTTTAGGTTCCCGCTCGCCCACCATGCTCACCTCTAAGGAATTTGCAATGCCACAAAATAATCTAAATAATATCATCCATGCTCGAGACTTCACTTACTCCCTGAAGGAAACAGCTAGCTTGGAGATATGCAGGTTCCTGAATTTAATTTAATCAATAGAACAGTGGTCAGTGTTTAATAAAAAGGAAAATAATATCTCCTGCAGCTTCTTCATGACAGTCAGACAGTCACACTTTGCACCATTTCCTGCTTTAGTTGCTTTGTTGATAAACGGCTGTAAATCACGAGGAGCGAAATGATCCAATACGTGCAACAGAAACTGGGCGGGGGTCAAATTACTGGATGCCTTCAGAGAATGAATGCACCTGTACATTACAGTAATTTGAGTATCATTTTTGCATCATAGTTATCTGAAACAATAAATGTTTTGCCACGCCAGATCTCCTGGGATCACAGATCCTTTTTGGGCGGCAGTAAAAGACACAATGGCTGCACTCTCTTTCCCCCATCGCGCCACTTTTACACTGAAATATGTGCCACTCCCTCTCCACCTCGCTCTTGCCCTTTCAGAATAAAGCACAAAGTCAAAGTTCTGCTTCTGAACATGCACGGTTTGTTTCTGTAGTTACTCCCATCTGATGAGATCATCGCTCCGCATCAAGTCGGCGGCGTGGTGGGTGCCGTCCCGCAGCTGTGGAGCATCAGGCTGGAAATCCCCTCATCGCAGGCCCTTGGCCTCCGAGTGTGTACTTATAAGATCATAAGCATGCACTTTGCTGCGAGGTGTGTGTGTGTGTGTGTGTTTGTAACTGTGAGTGAGGCAAGCTCTGCCTGCTGAGCTTGCCTCCCAGTGTGTGTATTTAGGTGCTTACTTTTGTGCACAAGGTATTTAAGTGTTTTATTTTGTGTGTGTGTGTGTGTGTGTGTGTGTGTGTGCGGTGGCATGTTTGTGTGTGTAGGTGGATGGTTTGGATTCTGGATTCTTGCAGCACATGTGGGCCCAGCGTGTCGTTGTATGTGGCCAACTGCGAGGAGGCATGTGGCACGAACTGTGTGTGTCAGACCGAGAGAGAGGGACTAAAAGAACACAAAGCTGGTTTGTGGTAACTTTCATAACTGTGTTATCTTTTTCTACCTCCTCTGTGTGTGTGTGTGTGTGTGTGTGTGTGGTAGGGGAGTAGACAGAGAAATTGAGGACATGGCCTGTTTGTATAATAAACGTTCCTAGCTTTCTTTTTTCTGCTTCCTTTCCTCCCTCCATCATCCTTATCGTTCCTGATTTCACCCCGGCGCCCCCGCACACGTTCCTACACCATCTCCGTGTTTACATTGGGACCCGCGGAGCCAATTTTCCCTCTTTTTCCCTCTCTCACCTCCTAATCCCTCTTCCCTGCTTCTGTCCTTTCCTCCGCCTCTCCTATTCCTTCACTTTTGCCCTGATTTTCTCTCCTCCAAACTCTCAGTACACTCCCCTGGAAAGCTCTCCCACTCGCCTCGAGCCCTGTCGCCCACGCTTTTCCCCGCCATTCGTTCACACAGAAAACTCCGCGCACACACACGCTCTCTCACACAAAACACGACAAACACCATTTGTCTCTAGTTAGCGTCTCTGCTCTCATCCTCCTCTCTGCGTGTGATCCAGGACCGGGGACGAATGGTGGAGAGCGACTGTGAGAACAAACAGGATGTTGTCTTTCAAATCCAAATCTGAAGTGGAAAATCCACAGAGGTTCTGTTTTTTTATTTCTCCTCCATCTTTGGTTGTCAAAGGTTTTTCTTCACAGCTCCTCTGACCTTCATTCCTGTCAATCAGAGAGCTTGGGGGATAAAGAGAGATCGTCCTCCCTTTTTTGGGGACTGTCACTCTTGCTAACTTCGAGCTAAATACACAAAATGAGCTCCTATGGGGAAAATATTTGGATATTTTTCCCATAAATATGGGACAAACATTCTGGATTATTTCTTTAGTTTTGATTCAACTTTGAATCAGTTTTTAATCCAGTTGTGTAGATGGCATAGTCACTTAGTCAGTTAATGCAGTTGCCCCACAACAAGAAGGTCGCGGGTTCAGTTCCCGGCCTGGGGCCTTTCTGTGCAGACTTTGCAGTGGTTGTTGGTCTCTGTCTGTCTCTGTGTGTTGGCCCTGTGATGGACTGGTGACCTGTCCAGGGTGACCCCGCCCCTCGCCCAGTGTGAGCTAGGATTGGCTCCAGCACCCCCTACGACCCGGAAACAGATAACTGGTAGAAGATGAATGAATGAATGAATGTTTGCTCAGGAATTAAGTTAACAATGTCTGATATTCAGTAAGGCAGCGGGGGGGGGGGGGGCATTTCTCAGCCTGTGTGGGGGAGTATATTTGCAAACTGTGCACTTCACCACTCACTCATTTCCTCTCTCAGCCTCTCCTAATTTGAAACAGCGCTGCACGTTTTCCCTCCTTTTCTCTCCTCATTATTTCCATCTGTGTCACTTCTCACCTCTGCACCTCTCACCAAAGTTTCCAGCTCAGATCTCTGTCATAATTTTACCCCCCCCCCCCTACACCTTCTGCCCTTCAGCTGGATACAGCAGTCTGAAGGTCTCCTCACTTAAACCACAGATACTTGACCTCTGAAATAAGGCGGTCAGCTTCCATGAAGCAGAACTGAGGAGTTACAGTTTGTGATTGGACGTTGGCTGATGGGATTTCGGAGGGGGGACACACAGCTGGGCTTGAGACAATCAAGCATCTTTGGGATTAAACAGAACAAGTTGCATCAGTCGCGGCTACCAGCAGCGAAAACAGCACGTATAGTGAATTTCTGGTTTCGCCAACTTTGATGTCTTGGCTTGCAGCTTATGTGGTGATCATTTTTTAATTTTAATGCTACAACAACTTCACTGGCCATTATCTAATGGATTTTTTTCAGATGTATGATTATAGATGGAGAATATTTCTGAGATGAAACTACAACTGATATCTGGATCATTTTGGACCGAGTTTTAAAGATCTCGTCGAGTCAGAACTGTTTTGGTGGTACACGGGAGAAAAAGCATATAACACAGGAAGTCTATTTTTATGTTGGTTATTCATTATTTGCTTTTAATCTGAACTAAAAGCTCTTAATCTACAGTAAATATTCATTCACACAACGTGAGGGTCTCCCTCCACATTTGTTTCTAAATATAGTTTCTATGGCAATTGGAGCAATTTTTCCCGTCGTGTATTGAATTGGTTTATTCACACGAGCTTATTCTATTTATCTATTTGTTTTTGTTTTCCGATGGGGGTCTATTCCCACGATCCGGTTGGGAGAGAGCCAGGAGGACGGAGCTCCACGGCTGTCAGCGAGGAGGAGGAGGGAGGAGGACGAGTGTCACTAATAGACATCTCCCTTCACCCCTAACCAGCCCTAACCACCCCCAACACACACACACACACACACACACACACTCACACACACACACACACTGTACACACTCAGATACACACACTTGCAAATCCCCCTGACACTGACAGTAAGCCAGTGGCTTCACACATTCATCTCTGAGCCAAAACCCAACTGGCTCCAACTCATCACCCCTTCACCCTGTCTCCATAACGACAATATTTCAACCGTAATTAAACAACACGATGCTGGTATATTTCCAAAAATGTCCTAAAATCCATCACATAATGAATGACACCGGTGGGAAATAATAATAATAATAATGATGCAAACTATCTGAAGAAAAAATAAATAAATAAAAAAACGTGTGCAGAGTCGGCAGGAAACAATTACAAATACGCAACAGAACAGAAATGTGTTTTTAAAGACGTCATCAACCTTCATTTTGTGATTGAGTGGGTTTTGGCTTTGCTCTAATTAGAGCTAAACTCTGCGGTTCCTCCACAACTAATTCTAATTTCATGCACATTTCATTCAGATTTCTGAAGCAAATTCTGTCAACTGAATTGTTCTTTATGGAAATCTGATCATGTTGCTCAAACCACTTAAATGTATACTGTCATACATGAAAGTCTTTTAATGAAGTTAAATATGAATATCCAGTAGGACTTTGAACTGAAGTCAAATACAAGAAAACATATATTTTTAGGTTTATTAAACATTGCTGGCGATATTTTTCTGTTAAGATGATGCTTTATTTCATCATTCAAACGCATGACAACACGTTTGGGGACACAAACTGGTCGGTTTAAAAAAACGATTTGTTGATGCACACTTTGTTAATTCTAATCCTTTTCACCATTTAACATCATGAAATGAGACATTTTCCTGTTTTCAAATGCAGGAGAATGACAAGATATTAAAATGAGAAGTCAGCCTGCTGCCTGGGTTCACTGAAATGTGTCAAAGCTCTCTGTCATATATTTCTTAATTACACGCACAGTAAAGTGGATGCCAAATCATCATCAAGTTAAAACCACAGTTTATTTGCCTTACAGCAGACCTTTGGGTGGCTTCTCAACTTCCCATTGTTGTGCTTGAGCCTGCAGAGGAAACACTTGGATATTTACTGAGGCAGACAGGTTAAGTGCTTCTCGTGACCAGTAGCTAATGTGGGAATGACTAAGCGGGTTGGAAGACAAACCACTGGAAAGTGACTAAATTTCCCCACACGTTGGCTTCGGACCTAGAAAACCTGTGGGCTGAGGTGCACGAAGGAAGTTAATCTAGTGATTTGTAGTTAAGTTGGTTGGAGTTCCCATCGAACTGCTCGTCCCGTAAGATTCAGTGAGATCAGATTTATTCATGCCAAGAAGCTGAGTGGACATTTTCTCTTTTTTCCCCCTCAAACTATGAATTGAATTATTTTATTATAATCTATTAACTCTACTGCAAGTCTCAAATTTACAACTGTTTCCTTTGGGTGAGGGGGGGGCAACATGTGTGATATATTGCAACCACATAATTTCAGTCTCATCAGTTTCCAATCTGTCTTGGCCAGGTCTAATGGATAAATCTATTAGTATTGTTTATGAGCCCCAACCCAAAGATAATGGATGAGCTATGAGGAGAAGGAAAAATCGGGTCGGGTGGGGGGGAGGGGTGTAGGTGGAGGGAGTCGTCCAAATTCAGATGGGAGATAATCATAAACCCAGAACAGCGACTGGAACGAAGGACGATGAAGGAAAGTCCCGAAAGGTGGAGATGAAGAGAGAGAGAGAGACAGAGGCAGGAAGGAGTGAGTCAAGTCTTGTTATTGTTGGAAAAGGAGAAGGGGAGAGATTGTGTGTGTGTGTGTGTGTGTGTGTGTGTGTAGGTTCATACATCTGTATGCACGTCTCTTCTGCTGCCCATTACCTGATACTATCTACTGTTGTTGTAAATCCCAGACATGTGCTGAAAGAACTGCAGACTGATCATGACAAACACTAAATATTACAAATCAGAGGCACAACTCTCATAACAAAAGAAAATGAGAAACATTATTTTCACCTCTACGCACGATTGGTTGGGAAAGACTTTTAGCTGTCCTGCAGCGAGTCACTAGTTTAGAATATCTTTTGCTGAGGGGTTAAGAATGTCGAGCTACTATCTTAATCACTTCCTCCACCAAATAATTTCATGCAGTAATTAAATTAAAGCCCAAATTACGTCATTAGCATGACAGACAGAGGACAGAGCTGAAGGATGGCAGCATTAAAGGATGTTAAACTGTTTGTTGAGAGTGATGATCAGGGACAGTTTAGGTTGAGCAGTGTGACGACAGAGCACGGTGTATTCATATGGTACGTACAGGGAGAAAGATGCCGGGGAGGAAAAGTTGAAGGTCTTGGAGACGATTTATGAATACGATGAGAGAAGACATGCAGGCGCTTGGCGTCACAGACAAAGATGCAGAGAAGCAGACGAGATGGAAACAGATAATCCATCGTGGCGACATCTACCAGGAGTTGTCAAATAAGATTTATGTTACTCAGACTCTGTGGATGATTGTAACTCTTCTAAAGAAACTGTGTGGGTTGATATTTGTCTTTTTTATTTTTTTTTGCCTTCTTATATTCGTTTTTGAACGGACTCGCTGTGGCAGCGAAGAAGAACGAGCACTGCTCTTCTTATTTCGTCAAATTTTTTGAAACATCGTGAAAACATCAACACTCATGTTGTAAGTAGTTCAAGTCAGTCAGCCTCGAGCATGTTGGCCATGCAGAACAGATGAAAAATGTTTGATGTAATTTAATTCAACCTAGGTGATTAATACAGAACTCGATGTGTCTGCTTCTACACATCATGTCCAGGGTAAAGGAACATGTCGCTGGGTAGTCTGCAGCCGACCAGCTGTTGCGTCGAATAAAACTATGGCTCATCACAAACATTCAGATGTGCCGCTTCATGAATCAACAAAGGTGTTTATATCTTTCGAGTTCCTCAACGGTTTGTTCCATTTCCCGGCAAATTTTTCCAGTTAGCTTAAGAAACAAATACATGGAGCAATGAAAATAGAAGAGGCCAGCAACAAAAAAAAAATAAATAGCTGCAGTGGTTATGGAAAATGTGGTTTTTATTCTAGCAAAAAATTAAATAAAAAATACACATCTGTTTCACAGTTGTCAGATGGAACTAACCGAGGTTCAACTTTAACTTAAAGCATCCATCAGGACATAACATTTCAACCAAAGTGGTTGTTACTACATCGCTGTGCTGTTACCCAAAAACAGACTCCACTTGCTGGGTTGTAATTGATGAACTGTCTCAGATAAAGACCAGCAATTAAAATTCTGCTTCTCCAATGAGGCTCAGAAAACCACGAGTAATTATGGGCCCGATCTTTAGGGGGACAGAAATGCTGGACCCAGGGTGAAGACTAGAACCGGGCTTGGTTAGGGGTTAGGGTTAGTTTGGGGTGAGGGGTGAGGGAAAATGTGAATAAAGCAGTGCAGGCTTACTTGGCAGTACCAGTGTGTCTTCATTTACTGAGATTCCTCCCCATAGTCGGATTTTAACCCCGTATTTTAACTGTTTTAACTGTTCACATCAAGTTTACTGTCCTCTCAGAGCATATTAGAAGTGAATTAACAAAAACTAATGCGGTACTTCTCAAGACTGAATATATTCGCTCTGTGATAGGGAACCACACACCTCCTCTAACAGATCTGGAGTAACACCAGAGACCTGAAGTTTACTATTCCTGTGCATACAGTGCATGGAGTAATGTAAAATAAGTATTTAGCTCAGTGTTACTGTATACACCAGTAATATCTGTAAGTGTCTTTCATTTACTATGGACTTACTATGTAGAATTTCATCATGTTTTGCTTATATTGGCTGGTGCATTAGTGATTACACGGTCCCTTCTTGCCTCCTAAGCAGGATAAATATGTGTGTGTGTGTGTGTGTGTAATCAAGTGAGCTGAGGTGAGATCCAGCCCGTGTTTCTTCCTAAGCTGCTAAAAATACCTGTTTGTATGAGAGCGGACGGTCCCGTAAGGCGGGTGGTCCGTGCTGCTGTTACAGCGGCCGTGCCAAAGCTGCTTTTCTCACCGGTGTTGTCTTTCAGCAGCTGGCACGGAGCCCCCCCCCCCACGTGAATCACTGCGGTGCTGTCAGACGCTGCTCCTTTCTATTCTGACCTGAGCATCTCCACAGAAGGTCCCTCAGCTGGTGAACACACCAGACTGCTGACGGCTAATTTGTGTAACCATTTATTTATTTTTTTATTTTTTTAAGAAAAGGGGGAAACTTGTTCTTGAAAAACGAAGCAACGTGGACTGTGTTTAGGAAACTATCTGTTTGTGATGAGAAGATTCATATGTTGTTTTTTCATATAGTTTACTTGGTATGCAAATTAGACCAACTGGCAGCTATTCGGTCTTGAGGGTTGTTGGAGCCAATCCCAGCTCACTTTGGGTGAGGGCGGGGTCACCCTGGACAGGTCACCAGTCCATCACAGGGCCAACACACAGAAACAGACAGAGACCAACAACCACTCACACTCAGACCCACAGACAATTTAGAGTCACCAGTTAACCTAAACATGATGTCTTTGGATGGTGGGAGGAAACCAGAGTACCTGGAGGAAACCCACACAGGCACGAGGAGGACATGGAGACTCCACACTGTAAGGCCCCAGGCCGGGAATCAGTGGGGCAACAGCGCTAACCACTATGCCGCCGTGCTGCCCCATGAACCAAACATCAGAGGCATATTTCTATTTTGAAGGAAAACTCCAACTAAAACCAAAAACCTTTGAGGACACATATTCTACGTTTTGTTTTCTCTTTGTAAAAAAAACTTGCCTGATGGAGTTAATTTCTTGGCAACACGACATGGCAGCGTTAAAAAAAAAAAAAAAAAAAGAAGAAGAAAAGAAACACACTGCGGCAAACAGACAAAGCTTACTGCTACAGAATGAGGCGACACACAGACTGCAGCTATTTTCATCAGGATCGATTCATTCACAAACAAACTGTTTCTACAAGTCAGTGAATTAAAAGGCTCCAGCGTGCTGTTATTATGAAGTTAACGGTGTTGAGGATTTTAGATAGTTTTAAATGTCACTGTCGTCCTTTGTAAATTTGACAACATTTAACATGAGAGGGAAGTCATACAGAAGGAAGGACGAGCGGTAGAAATTAATTTGGTGCAGAAGTGAGAGAAAGGGCGGACTGATATCTATAACCACTAACAAGATCTAAATGGGCATTAAAGTGCATCACAGTCATTAGAGCTCTTTGAAACGGAGACCGCTGACCAACACTGGGAATGTAAACAGCACCGCTGGCAAACTGTTCATTACGCAACCGGCATACTAACGAGTCGTGGACGTGTTGACAATGTTTCAATGGAATCGCTAACTGAACCACGCTGGCCTTAATTCATCAAGTATAGTGTTTCACTGAGAAGGCAGAAGCTCTATCACGTACAGTCCCTCCGGATGCTGTTCCTCTGTCAGCAGCGGAGCAGGAGGACTAATTTATCTCACACCCTTAACACTTGTCATCAGAGAAGCAAACTGTCTCTGTGTGCTAAACGAGACACAGGCTACTGGAGCTACATCAATTTCCAGTCAGGATCAAACTGGGAAACTCCTGTTGATGTGTTGGTTGTTGCTATGGAGGGTCACGTCATCAGTCGTCAGCACCTCATCAGACTTTCCACACTTACTGGATTTCACATTAAATGCATTTCATTAACTTCTGTATGTGCTCAGTGCAATGAAGTGATTCCAACCAGTCCCGTCCAGCTTCAAGCACCGATTAGGTAACATGTCCCTGCCCCCGGATACGACCCGTGGGGGCAGACCAGCAGCAGCAGCAGGCACGCCGGACCATCTTCATCATGCTAACACCAACAAATACACAGTGACGGTTGTGGAGCGGTCACGGTTAAAAGAAACAGCATCGGTTTCACATGGGAAACAGACGGCCTGTGTTTTGTTGACCCATCCATCCACCCCCATCCTCCCAATACCGCGGACGGTATCAGCCATGATACCTCGTCGCCCAGCGTCCTCCTCTCCTCCGGCCATAATTACCACGCAGTCTAATTAAACTAGACGTAAAAAGGCGGTCAGTCTACATGTGAAGGTGTTATTTATGAGGCAGTCTCTGTAACTCAGTTACTTTGCAGTATTGAGGCTCAAAAATGACACTCGCAGCACAGATACATCATCACATTGCTGATGTAAAGATATGTAGAAATTCAGAGCAACCGTTGTAATGAAGTGCTTCTGTTACACTCCGGCTCCATATGTACTACTTCTCTTTTATCAAAAGGATTCACAATTGCCTTTTTGGTACTAACATGCCTCAGGTCTACTTTTATTCAAAAAATTATCTGTTTTGAATAAAAGAAATACATATATTTCTGATTATGTGCATATGGAGGCAGAGTTTATGACATTTCCTTCCTGCCTCATAAACGCAAACCTCTGCAAAACAACATGTACGTCTACAGCCAAAGTGCAGTGTCAGTGCAGCAGCATCTCATCACACACCGACATGTGTTGAGAACCGAAACAACCAGCCTTAACAAGTCTCCTTGCTATCCATCAGACCATTGTTGTTATAATGGATCAGAGGGCACCTAAAACCGGTCCAAGCTAACAATGGGCCAGGGTGTGGTATCCCCATCAAACCAACACAGGTGCAGGGAGAACATGCAGACGCCACAGAAAGAAGGCCCAGGTAGATGAAGACACGTCTTGCTGTGAGGCGACAATACTATCCACTGCACCACCATGACGCGGCTATTTAGTAATTTAATAACATGTAATCCAAGCATGTAACATAACCCAATAACTAAACACTTTGAATGAGGTATGATGATGAAATATCGAGATACATGAAAAACATTGAATGAATCAGGAATGAAAACCTGACACGCCGTTTCAGCCGAATTTTATAAATAGTAACTATGCAAACGCATCATACAGCGCTGTAGTAGACGGAGCTCCGACCGACGTCCATCCACAGTGTGTGAGGGTTAGAAGCAAAGAGTCGGGTGTTTTAAAAGGAAAAACCGAAGAAGGGTTGAGGGAGTAAGGGAGGTGAGATGAGGTGAGGGGAAAATAAAAGTTGATTACTGAGCACACACGTAAATATATATATACCAAAAAGCACTGGACTCTTAGGGGGCCAAATTAATTGCTTCATAAAGAATAGACCCACAACCAGACTAAGCAGGATTGGAGCCATCGCAGGTCTGAGTCTGGAAGAAATCCACCAAGAACAGACTGAGCTCAGCAGCAGCAGACCGACCGGAGAGCTGAGCTGCTTCCTCCAAACCGTTCGAATCTGAACCACTTCGAAGATCAAAGCTACATTTTTTAGTCATAAATTATGATTCTTATATCTATTAAGAAAGTGATTTGGATAAATTGTTTACAACTTTACAGTCTGTAAGTTTTTCCAGGGTGAAACCTTAACACAACACCCTACCTTTGTCTTATTTAAGCTGTGATTCATGTTACCAAAGATTTCATTTGATAATTAATCATGAAAGATGAATGCATTTAAAAACTGGACTGTCTAAAACATTGCTTGGCCAGTCTGTCAGCATTGACTCCTTGCCCTTCTCGTGAACTGGACACTTTAATACTTTGTGTGTGTGGATGTGGACACGAGTTAGTGGATAAACACACACACAGTGACCACATGTTTAAAGCAGACACACACAATAAACCCACGCCCGTCATATGATAGATGATGAGTCTTTGTGGAGAGGAAATGAGTTGGATCAGTCACAGAAACAGGCCTGTTACCACATGAACACCCAAGGTAAACACACACACACACACACACACACACACAAACACACAAAGAGTACGTAATCAAATTCTGATGCTTAAGGTTTTCAGGTGGGTAACAGACCGACTCCCCTCGTTGTCCTCTACTGAACCATGGCATGCATATTTTTGTGTTCTAGTGTGTTGTGTGCTTGTACGGCTCACCGTCAGGAGCCATGTGAGAGTGATTGAACCTGGCAGGAAAGGTTGGCGTGGAGAAAAGGTGCAGAGAGAGCCAGAGTCCAGGGAGGTTTACCAAAGAAGGGAAGAAACATGGGCAGAGTGCAAGAAAGAATGAGATGAAGAGCGGCGGAGGGCAACGGTCACATCTGGCCAGAGTTAGTGTGTTAGTGTGTGGGGAATGGATGGACCAATAGGGGGTCTCTCTGACACACACACACACACACACACACACAAACACACAAACACACACTTTCATCCATGTCTCTCTTCTCCAGAATAATCTCACACACACGCTGCAGCTCAGCCCTGTCACATACTATAGATTTCCACATATATTAATCATTCAGCCTTTTCATAATAAATAAAGAACACAGTCATCAATCCATCAAGCACTCAATACAGTCTGCTGGCAGATTCCCTGAGGATCATTCGGTTCAGCAGGAGTTCAGAGTGAGATGGGGCTAAAATCTCGACAGATTCCAGGAAACGTTAAAACTGACCGCCGAATTAATTTCCACTTATGAGAAAGTGCTTGGATAAGAACAGGTTTGTTTGGTTTATTTTTCTTTAGCTCTGCACACGAGCAGGTTTCATGACATGTATGAGGCCACATAAGTTTAAAGGCTGGGTTCAAAAACCAGGCCACGAGAACGTGGGACGTTCTCCTTGTCCTCTGCAGACATGCACATTAGCAAATTAGCGACTCTGAATTGTAGGTGTGAATGTGACTCTGAATGTTTGTTGTTTGTATGCATCAGCCGTCGTGTGATAACCTGCCGACCTGTCCAGGCTGCCATTCCTTGGTTTAAACACAAACATGTCTGGGTCATTTTGGGCTTAAAGTGATGTGGACATTAAAGTTTATTTTAAGAGTTCCTCTTTCAGACCTTGCAAACTGACTGTTGTCTCTCTGTTTCCACACAGAGCTCAAGTCCACCCGGAGGGAATCATAAATTATCGTCGACAAACACGCTGTTACAGCACCGTCCTGATTCCCACCTGCGTGTAAACTCGCATCAAATGAGCTCCGGATTATGCGGTCTGAACAAACACAGCGACACAACACAGCTTGGCAAACTCAGCGTGGACACGTCGTAAAACCTTTCAGTACACTCAGCTCCTGTTGAAAGCTGCGAGAGCTGCTGTGTCCTGACGTTTACAGCCGACTGATCTGCTGACACACAAACACTGCTGAGTTATTGCTGGACAGCATTTCTGCAGACCTGGTGTTTGAGTAGAAGAGCTAGATATCCCAATTACTTTGCAATTGGTCCCATTAAATAAACATAATTTTTTTCCTCTCTTTTTGATCTGCTGACCCCTGAATTTATTTACAGTTGTATAAAAAATTCATTTTTTTGTGTTCTCCTAAAAAGTAAATAAATTTAGACATGATGCGGGCGATAATGAGCCGTCCTATGAGAAACCAGAGCTTGCAAAAGGTTTGTGGGAGTCTATCGAATGCACCGAACCGGCATTGGGGGAATAAATACACTATCTCTGCTGCATTCTGATTGGAAGCAGTTGGTTGGTTAAATCTAAAATGTATTCAAATTATGATGGTTTCCAGGTCGAGGCTTGAAACAGAATCCACATCACATGACACATGTAACTTTCTGTGGTACAGGCTTACACAAAGGTTTGAGGCCACTTTGTGACAATTGGCATTAAGGGGTTAACGAGGAAAAGGAAAAAGAAAACTGTCCTGACTTGTCAAAAATCATTCTAGCCCGGTCCTGCGAGACCCAGTTCTCTCTAATTCATCTGCTGGTTCTGTCAAACGGCGTTACGGTTCCTTGCATTTTTCAAAAGTTGAGAGCTAAAAATGTAAAAATAGACCCTATTTTTGCAAATCTGTAACACAACTGTTTCTCATTACAGATGATGAAGTGGTCTTGTAAGCGCAGTGATACATGAGGCAGCAGGAGATTTGGAATTGCAAAATACACCAGAGTCAGTGATATGGTCGGGGGGGTTAAAAAGGACAAAAATGAACATTGCAGGCCAGGTTTCCTGTTGCTTTCCAAAAGTGGAAAGGTACTCAATGTCCAAAAGATCTGCTATGACTTCAGAGAGACAAGAGACCAACCAAATCTCACGTTCACATCTCATGATTGCAGCAACAAAACGTTATCCCAGTTGATTCGAGGCAGAACTTTGGCAGCATTTCCTGAAAGTCTGAGCTGGGAAGTCTAAATGCTGGTCAGCCCCGAGGCTTTAAATCAGGGTCAAAGTTGGAGTGTGCAGACGTTGTTTAAGGAGTTACTTTGGGGTGAAGTTTCTTTATTCGGCCTTTCCTGCATTCAGTCTGTCTTTACTTCCAGCTGCGCTGTTGTGAGCTGTGGTGAGTAATTAACATGTGGCCTTTGCACACTCCATTTATCGAGCCAAAACCATCCGCTGCTGGGAGTTGGTGGAATGTGGACCGTATAAACAAATTATGAAGCGTGTGCATGATTGTGTGTTTCTCTTTCCTCTGTATGTGCCGTTGAAATGATCAAGACTTCTGTCATACGAGGGCCCGGCGCTGCAGTATGTTATGGAGCTGACTTTCTTTCGGCTCTCTTGTGTGGTAACAGCTGTGTGTTATAAGACGCATAAGTAAAATAAACCCCCTCTGTGAATAGTATGCAGCACATTTTTCTGCTCTCTCATCCTCTTGTTTTCTTTTCTCCGGTTCTTATTGTAGTGGTCTCCTACATCAACACCTGCTGTTTGCTTTTGTGTACACATCCACATAAACAGGTACATGCAATGTTAGTGTGCCAGTGACGTTCATGCAGGGCTCAAAGGTTGCTATAAAACCTAAAAACGAACAGATCTGTAACTTCTGTAAGGACACATGATGTAATTCTTTGAGGTTAAGGTCTAAACATCATAGAGATAACATCCTGCCAGCTGTTTCCCCAATATTTCATTTTATTGTGCTAAGCTAACGAGCAGCTAGCTGTTAAAAAAAAAAAAAAAAAAAAAAGGTCAATAAATGTGGAATTTGCTTTATTATGTAGCTTCTAGGGGCAGCACAGCAGAACAGTGGTTAGCGCTGTTGCCCCACAACAAGGAGGTTGCAGGTTTGATTCCCGGCCTGAGGCCGATCTGTTCAGAGTTTCCATTTTATCCTCGTGCCTGCGTGGGTTTCCTCCCACCGTCCAAAGACATGATGTTTGGGTTAATTGGTGACTCTAAATTGTCCTTCGGTCTGAGTGGTTGTTGGTCTCTGTCTGTTGGCCCTGTGATGGACTGGCAACCTCACCCAATGTGAGCTGGGATTGGCTCCAGCACCCCCCACAACCCGGGAACGGATAAGTGGTTTAAAAAAAAAAGAAAGAATGAATGTAGCTTATAGTAATTTCCTATTTTGTCATTAATCGAAACAAACTCATCTTGTTCTTTGAAGGAAATGGAGACTCCATGTTGTAATCAGGACCATCAGTCTGTCTGAACGCTACAACGCACGCCCACTTTCCCCGTCTCTCCTCATTCACACTCACTCATCTCACTGAGTTACTCCCCCTCCCTCTGTCTGCCTCCTCACTCTTCACTCCCCCCCCCCCCCAACTCCACCTTCTTGTGTTTCACTTAACAGGTCCCAAAGCAGAACGGCAGAGGCGGTGGAGAAATGTTGAAATGTTTGGGCCAGGTTACAGAACCTATTCCCCGGCCGCCTGCCTCCTCCCTCCTCCACTGCAGAGCCGGTCTCTGCTGCCAACACAGTCACAACACGGAGCCGCCTCCCAGCAGATCCTGTGTAGTTTCGACACACGTGTACAAAAACTTTCAGTTAATCATGTTCTCCTTGATATGGGTACGCATGTAAAAGGTCACTTGTGGTCATTTCACGTGTTGAAAATACGCTCAAAGAAAGAACACACCGATTAACGTAAAGCACAGTCGGCGTACGCAAGATCCATCACTGAAACAGCGTCACGCTCATAACAATAATATATTTTATACAACCAAAAAGCCAGCAGAGAAGAAGAAAAACTGTGATAAATAAAAGGAAACTTCAAAACAGTCAAACATTGAAACTGGATTTGAAAAGTTCGGTCTTGAGAAGATTTCAATGCGATTAGGTCAGTGCCGTCATGGAGGGATTTGGGGAGTGTCAGGTTGTTGACCAAAGCCTGGGGGCTGTCGGCATCCAGTGGAGAGCCAGAGATCAAAATATTTCACAAAATGCTTTTCAACTGTGTGATATTGACGCCCAAGAGGTGGCAGGTTTTCTCTAAAACCAGCAGCATCACCACGATCACAATCATTAGCGCTTTCACTCGACTCTCCGCAACAATAAGAGTCACGAGAGCAAAACAGCAAAGAAGAGCAGGAGTCAACATGTTGCTCTATTTCTAATAATTTGCTCCTCATACTTTTACAGTTTAGGTTTACAGTAAAGGAGACACAGTTGATGATGGTGAAAATGGAGACTATTTCGCAGCCAGACTGTCATTTCCTCTCTGAGCTGGTGGAGGCCAAAACTGAGCAACAAGGAGATTAACTAGGTGTTTATATCCACCAGTCAGCCAGACACACAACTCCAAATGAAAGTTAGTCTTGTTGTGTCTGCTGGCAGCTTCTTGGTTTGATAATATGTTCACCACATTGACTCATTTATACAACGAATGCTTCTGTATTCAAGCAGCACCGCAGAAGTTAAAACATCTATTATCAGGTTGCCAAAGAACGACCTCCAAGGTGTGAGTATGTGTAAATGGAAGAAAAAGACTGTCTGTGTTCAGGCATCGGCTTCTTACTTCCCCGACTCCAGCCCCCCCCGCACCCTCCACCCCCTCCGCCCCCTCCGCCCCCTCCGCCCCCACAGTGTCAACATCTGTTTACATTTCACCCAAACAAAAGTAGCACCGTGCTGCAATGAAGGCAGACGTCTGCTGTAAACCTGACAGGAGGGGAGAGAGAGCAGGACCCTCTTAACCTCATATTGCTGCTACATGCACACACAGACAAACACAAACACACACACACACACACACACACACACACACACACTCACTGAATGGCAAACAATAAAACCTCAAGCGTTTGTACTTCCTGTGCCGTAGTGACCAAAGAGGCCGTAGCGAACTGGTAGTCACACCACTGTCTAAACATTTCAGTCCTGTAGCCAGAGGAGGATGCAGGAACACCTCATCACACCTCGGACTCCCTCCACATTGTTTTTAGGATTCACTGACAACGTGCTGGTAGATTCAAGTGCGTCTACATACTTGTGGCCACATAATATATTTCATGTCAGTGGAAAACAGCGAACAAACAGAAATCAGGGGCCCGATAAGCCATCAGTAAGATATACCAGCTATACCAGCTGTGTGACACGACGGCTTCATAGTACCAGTTAATGTCCCATTCTGCCTGTTTCTCTGGAACATATTATGTCACTGACGGGGGTTAAACCTTCTTTAAACGTGTGTTTTTAAATTCTGATCTTGAAAGCTGGCTATTTGACCCTCCCGTTGAAAAATATCCATGGACAGAGAGCAGATTATTCTGGCAGCCCTACAAAGTTCTGAACATTCAAAATTTCACTTTCAATTTGTTATTTCAACCATGTTCCTGGGGGCCGCCTCTCTGCAGGATGTGTATTTACCAAAGCACATAAGGCCCTCCGAACCAAAAAAAGCAGCATTACCACACGTCATGGCGTAGTAATGGGAATGATGAGTTTACTTTAAAGGGCCTGTAATTTAAAACAGAAACAGCCGACGCTGGTTAGTGGGAGGTAAAGTAAAATCAATAAAAACTTCGTCTTTTTTTTTTTGGCCCAAACAATGAAAATTCAATCATGAAGCACTTTGGAATCACAGTTAGTCAAGCAACATTTGTTCTTGTGGTTAAACACAAATTTGGTCAGATGGAGCATAAAACATCAAACGTTAGTGTTGAGTCTCGCACATTAGAAAAACAGGACCAACACTGATTTTTATGGCTTTTTAATAATGTAGGTTTTGATGTCAAAAAAGATGAACATGATACATCAAGCTGGTCCATCATTCCTCTTTAATAGAGCTATAATTTTGAATTAGCAAAGAATGCTTTTAGCCGACCGAGGTCTTATCCAAAGGCCTGTTGTGAATCTCAGATGATGTTTGTTTAAGTGAAAATATTGTTTTATAGTTCATGTGCACGCCCATTGATAGTAAAACTGAGATCGCTGGCGTTTAGTTTTTGCCTCCGATGATTGTAGCGTGATGTACGGTTATTCAGTCGGAGTCAGAGGTTAAAGGTCACTTTCAGGGCTACAAAGTTGTTCAAGGTCAGGCGCCGCCGAACATCCAGTGCGATTCCCACGCTGAATTGTGTTTATTCAAAATGACCCAAAATACAACTTTGGTTGAGAAAAACAACTCAAATTCAAAATATGAACACAACTTGCTCTCCAGTTTAGCCAAAAGCTGCTGTTCTCACATGTCCTTAAACAAATTGTTTTCTATAAGGAAGTCTGACCTTCAATCTTCCTAGTTAACACTACAAAAAGACACAAATATACAGTATATCTAAGAGGCACAGGTATAATTAATGAGGATATTAAAAAAATATTTATATAGAATAAGGTCACTGCACAGTTAGATTATGGATACTTCCCCAAACTGTCTCAGGAGCCTGAACATTTATATTCGTCCAGAGTCCAAATGAAAGAGTTCAGATGCCAAAATGAGAAAGTAAGTGAGCCGTCTTTTTACTGGCTATTCTGACACCTTTATCTTCAATAATCTATTCACAACAACACAAAGTGACTATTTCCATTCCAAGTAATTATAGACCCTTGGGTCTTTGCGCTTGCACGTTCCTGTAATTAAAGACAAAACAGGGACAAATCGAGGAATATTCCCATCCGAGTTCGTGAAGCGTTGGTTAGGACTGGCACATTGCTTCATTCTGCGTCCAGTAATTATCACAACAAAGTGGAGGGAAGCCCAAAGAAGAAGGGTGATGAGATTAAAATAGATGCCAACAACTCGCTT
Organism: Remorina albescens; assembly: GCA_034769265.1. Taxonomy (NCBI): domain Eukaryota; kingdom Metazoa; phylum Chordata; class Actinopteri; order Carangiformes; family Echeneidae; genus Remorina; species Remorina albescens. The sequence continues at coordinate 24,712,472 of CM068487.1, forward strand.
TTCTTGAAAAACATGAGAATGTGTCTTGTTTTGGGATTATTATTTTTTTATCCAGAGAGTACGTGGTGCTGTTTTTTTTTTTTTTAACATCTCACAGGCTCTTAGGAGATCAACTCTTACTCAAGCGCACTTCTGCGCTCTCTGTTCATGTTTTTCCCTTCGAGTTTTCTTGTTCAAAGAAGACACACAGAATTTACTTTCACATGCTTAGGTCTATAGGTCCACTAATCAGACAAACAAACACCACTCTATATTTAGTTCAACGCTGACAAAATGGGACAAAAATGAAAACTTTAAAGGGCTAGTCTGAGTGATTTGGAGGGGAAATTCTGAATTTTTTTTGGACATCACAGTTTGATTCTGAGTTAATGGTTGATTTAAAGCCAATTCTTAATTCAACAAGAACAAAATGGGAACCAGTTTCAGGCCCTTTTCTGACTTCTGAGTTCTGACTGAGCGAAATCAGTATCGTGTGTGTGTGTAAAAGGGTGACACTTGTTCGTGTTGGAGGTCTCGGGGTGAAGGTGCCAGTACTACTTTACATTCATCTTGCAAATGCTCAACTTCATAAAAGATAAACTGGGCTTCAATAATGTTCTCATCTAATGTTTTTTTGCTTCTGTGACGAAAAAAAAAAACCTAGCAGGATAGAATCAAATGTCATAAAAAGGCTTTTTTTTTTCGTCATGAGTAACTGACTCTCAAATCCAGAAGAAATCAATCTTTCCTGCCATGAGAGTTAAAGTCTCATGGGTTACTCTTTGTTCCAGTTCAGTGCTGCCGCTGAAAAGTTTAACACAAGTCAAAAAGGAAAACCTTAAAATGTCCCATCCATCAAAGATTCTACAAAACGTCAGGACGCACAGATGTATCCATCTCTGAGGAGACTCCGACATCTCTTTCATTGTTTTTGACTTTTTTATTATCTGTTTTCTAAATCCTAACTTGTCCTTCCAGCTTTAGTTCGATTTTTTTTCAGTTTCATTTTTTTCCTCGTTGCTTTTCCATAATTCCTCAAACGAAAGCAGCTTTAGCTTCTTCCCAGACTATCATTATCAGTAATTTGTTCTTAATTGACTTGTCCTGGTTAAAAAAAAAAAGGAGAAGTAAGGATAGTCCGCTTAGATTGGACCAGTACCACACCTGCAGCCTGGGAGCAGTCAGACAGGGTTGGGCTGCGTTCCTGACCCAACAGAACACTTCTGGCTTGTTTCAGAGATGATAAATCAAACAGACCCCACCCACACAGTTCACTGCCAAAAAACGTATCCTACGGCCGCGTCTGTCTGCTAGAATGAAGATATTTTTAATGTAGAGTCGGAGCTATAAACAAGAAGGTGTTGTATTCCTGCTGAGGCGCACTGACAGCTTATAGTGTTTCGCAGCACATAAATAGCAGTTAAAAGGCATTAAGGCCTCCGTTTGAAATGGCGTGCATTATTTGTGAATGAGCGGCAGGGATGAGTTTTTTTTTTAAATTCTGAAACGTAGCCGGAAGTTTTCATTTAAAAACAGAATATTCCATCAAAAAGCATAATCAGTGTGTGAGGGAACCGAACATGTGATGGTGATCGACGTTTGTTTTGAGCTTTGGCCGAGTCGAGACATTCTTACATGAGAAGAGACATTATAGTTGTCATGATATCAGACCTAAAAGAAACTGACAGATATTTTGAATTAGATGAGAAGATATGATGTCATTCAACAGCCGTTTGGCTGATTGCTGAGCTGAGCTATCTGCCATTCAGGAGCAACAAAGAACGTTCAACATCACAGCGACATGAAAAGCATTTATAACTGATCCCAGTGCAGCTTTATCAGGTTCAACAAAATGATTTAGACTTTGATTGACAAACTCATCATGGATTTAATTTTTTTTCTGACATTGGGTTTCAGCTGCTACATTACTACAGGACCACTGACTCTCTATGTTAGTCTGAATATAAATATTTAATATTTTGAGGGCCTAATAGATCAAAACTACAGCACGCACACAAACATCCAGATACCACAAGCCCTCCTTCAACCAACAGTCAGATTAACCAGAATACGTCATGCTGTGCTTGTTGCTGACCACGCTGTTAACGCTGATTTATAGCAGGCGGGGTTGTTTGCCATGAGCCTGACAAAAACCACCGGAGGAGACTGCCTGGGGGAGCGACTGGGTGGAAGAGATCATGGGAGATATTTTCCTTCACCAAATGATTAGTGTGTCTGTGTGTGTGTATGCAACACGGTCCAGTTTCTCTCAGGGACTGATTCTGACGATATTCGGTTTCTGGCACATGCAGGGGTGCTTGTAGAAACGTACAGGCACATGATTAATGTATGACTGCACACATTTACTGTATAAGGCTGCATAAACCTCAATCCCCGTCTGCACTGCTGAATCCTATATTCAGATACACTCATAATTTCTGTGTCGGTATTTTATGTATTGATATTACAGTCATTTCATTAAAAACCTGAAACACTGATTTGTTGAAAATGTTCTGCCTCCATGTGTTATATTTGGTAAAAACATACAGATAAAAAAAAACAAACAAAAACATCATTGGCAGCTTCAAACAGCCACGTCAGCTCCAGTTGTGTAATCTATTGTTCACTCCACAACACAAACCACTCTGACACATTCACGCACACTTTGATCACGGCCATGAGATGAAAACATGAGGTTCAGCATCTTGCCAAAGACACTTCATCACACGGTGCAGAGGAGCCAGAAATCGGATCATCAACCATCGTGTTAGTGGATGATGATGCTCCCCAAACCCCAACCAAATACGCAAATCTAATTTTTATAATGCAAAGAATAACGAAAGGGAAACTGATGAACATCTGCTGCAGTGTCGACGCTCTGGAACTCTTTTGGAAAGTGATCGGTAATGATGTAGAGTTAAATGTAAATTTTACATTACAGACTAAATTATAGGTATAAAAATTGTATATGTAAAAACATACAATGCAGACGGTTTAAGTACACACACACACACACACACACACACACGCACAGCTGCCTCAGTCCGGTTCCAAATCATTTTAGCACATTTTGTGTTTGGCCTAATGGAGAGTCTCCCAGAGACTGCTGGTTTCGTATAATATTCATCCAGCCTCGGGATCCCGTGATTTCAACCCCGTTATCCTCCTTTTCACAGCAGGGCTGTAAATCAACCAAAAACCTCGAAGACGTGTGTTTTTTCAGGCAGGCAGAATGGTAGCCGGGTTAAAGGCAAATGGGGCTTTTCAGTCGGCATTACAAATCAGAGGGAAACGTCTGAAAAACATTACCAGGCATGAAGTCATCCATTTGTGCGCTATATGTCATTACATGTCTGTAATTGGGCGAGAGCTGGAGGACCGGGGGCCGAGCCGGCAAACTCTGGATTGATACGGAGAGACCATGTGGAAAACATTTGGCAATCTGGTAATCTGAGACTGAATCTGGGGTCGGCCTTTTAATTGTTGGTGAGGCAAGGAACATCTCCTTGACCCCTGGAGATGGACATAAACATACATACGTGCACACACACACACTGGTGTCAACCCACATGCATGTGGCAGTGATCTGGAAGCCTAATTAGCAGAAGATGGGGGTGGAAAGAAGGGGAGGGTGAAATTGGACAAGAGGTTCCTCTGATTGAAGGGAAATGGGAAACAGGCAAGAACTGATGTTAGCCTTTAGCCTTCACTTACACACACACACACACACACACACGCGTGCACTCAGAATGAACGATGGTTACTGGACCAGTAATGAAATATTTCGGAGTTGGCCCACCGCTTGGTGCAGATCCATCCCCTGTGATTATGGCTTCCAGTCCCTGGATGCCAATATCCGTTGGTCCGAAAAAAAAAGGAGCTTTTGGAGGCTGTGATTACAGAATGAATCATTGGCTAATCTGATTTGGATTAGTCACTCTTGCCTCTCTCTCTCTCTCTGTGCTCTGCTGCCTCGGATGACTGGCGTCATAAACCAGACCCTAAACCTTTTACAATAATATAAAAGCTGATACTTTTGAATCAAAGCAATGCCAACAAATCAGGAGGTACAGTACAGCAGTCATACCTTCATATGGCGGTCTGTGGCAGCCGAGGTTGGCAGCACGAGGGTGAGGTCGTGTTGTTTTGGTGGATTAGGAGAACCTGCTTCACGCTCCGAGTTAGGAGGACTCCCTCCGGCTGAAGCGTCTGCCATCACCAGATGTATTGTAGTTGCAGAAAGCTGCGTTGTTTGTGTCTCTGTAGAGATCAACAGAGAACTGCTCAAAACACCAAAGCAGAAAAGGGAAAATATACAGCAATGATCACATTAAAAGTTGAGAGTTTTATACACTAAAAGCATCGCTGAAGGAAGAGTTCGCCATCTTCAGATATCGCTCAGGCCTGTTTGTTGAAAATAAAGTCAACAGTCAAAAGTCCTTCCTCCTAATCGACAGGAAAACTGAAGGAAACCAAACCAAAAAACTTCCACTTTGCATCTTTTTTGCTTAACTCAAACAAAACTGATTTGTAGAAGACGACATGCCAGGGAGTCACTCAAATGTGCTGTTTTTTACAATTTGTACATATTAGACGAACATACTCTTAGTTAATGGCTCTCCTGGCTGTAGTATCATACAGCTGCAGGGATTTGATTTCTGGAGTATTGAAAAGTTGCTAAAATCCTACTTTTCCAATGATTTGAATGGAGGGAGTTTTGGGTGCTCGTCAACCGTTGTAAGTGTTTTGATGACTTTATGGTTTTCCACCTGTGAGTCAGATGTCAGAAAGCAGAGACCGTTGGGAACAGAATCATCGCTGAAAATCTCCCAGCGGCTGCCACAACAGATTAAATCCTTCCGATTTGTGTTCAGTACATTCAAATAAAAATGCCTCTGTGTGGTTTTTCTGGTTTTTTAGGGTCATTAGCTTCTCACTAAAAGGATTATCCCTCATTCAGGTCTTATCCCCCTGCCTCACTTGCTCCCGGGGATGAGGAGGCTTAGGGTCCATCTGCAACCTCAAGTATCCTTAAGACAAGAACCGGCCTGCCCAGCAGGAACAAGGCAGACAAATCCCAGACTTAGAGCTCTCCACATAAAACAAACCCCCTTTTCCCAGCAGACAGGTCGGCCGCACGGGCGAGCAGTCCTGGTAAAGCAGGCTCAGGACGGGCTGCCTCCAGGTGTCAGGGCCAATAAACCTCAGCTCTGAGAATCGTATACATTCACATGTCCTGTCACAAACAGGCAGCTAAAATGTGCATTCAATCGCAGCGTCTTTGCTCACACAGACATCCTGGCACTCAAAATGTAATTATCAATCAGCCTGCATTAACACAAGAGCAGCCTGCGTCTGGGTGTCGCCTCCACACTCCACCTTCACCCCCTTTTGTGTTGCCCTGTGAGAAGCTGTCAGGCTGTTTGTACTGTAACGCTAAAGTGAAAAACTCTATTATCACTCCACATGATGCCTTCTTACTTTTCCCAGTTACTCACAGCAACCAGCCGTCAGTCACACATGACTGGCAGACACGAGCTTTTATCTGTTTGTACAGCTGAGGCTCTATGTGTGTGTCGGCCAAAAAGGCCACACAAGGTCAAATAAGCTGCTCCTTGCATTCAACATTTAAATGGCTTTTATTGACTTTGATAAAGTCTGGCCTCTCTGAGACAAAGTCTGTCACTTAATCATGTTGTGGAGGTCCTTGTCGTTTGTTCCCTCCTCAGTGTTTAGCACAATATATGTATAGCTGTGGGTTTGAATATGGAGCTGCTCAGCAAAAGCCCCGGATCTCCTGAATCGCTGAGCTTTTCAGGAGTCCTTTTTTTTTTTAGTTTGGCACAAACATAGTTTAAACATTTGAAAGACTTTCGGCAGCCTGAATGGGTCAAAGATTACTTGTGTCCTCAGAGGAACATTCAGTTCAATAAAAGAGAAAGCAGGAGAATCACTTATGATGCCGAAGAGGAAAATCTCATTTTAAATTTACCGTTATTCAAATGTCAAGCTGCAGGGCTGAAGTTCTTTCCACCAAATATACTGCACATATGCTACGGTCCTGATGTAAATATAAACTACGGGTAACTGGGAACATATACAGCCCGTTTTTCTTCGCTCAATTATGTAAAAAAGAATAATAAATTCAAGAGATGTTTTGCGATATCACAGGGAAGTATATATATATCAGATTACACAATCAGCCAGAAGATCTTAATAATGAACAGGCGGCACAAGCTGTGCAAACATAATGCACATATTTTAGTTTCATTATGGGGCAAAAAGCTTGTAATTCTGTGTTAACTCGTGTCCTGCGGCACATTTCCCAGAAACACACTGGTACCAACCACCAACATGGACGAGTCGTAAAGTTAAATATCATTTCACCTGTCCGTATGATGCTAAAAGGCCCGGAGCTAAATTAGCGCAGTGTACCAAGCTAATGTGTTATTCTCAGTCATTTCAGTCTGCACGCTTTCATCATCTCTTCACATTATTAACATCTAACACAAACACACACATTCAATTAAACCAAAAATAAGTTTAATCTAATGAATCCGTTGATTAACTTTCCTCTCATTTCGAAAAGTTTGTTTGTTCATATTACCTGCTGGTCATTGGTCCAGATTGACAAACAGGAAGTCAGAGCATCCAATGGGCTTTATCAGAGTGAACACAGACTGTACCATGTTGGCTGTTCTACGGGGATGTGAGGACGAATCGAGTTAAAAGACCATTTAATTCATTAAGAGAGATGTCGAAGAGACTTTCTCTGTCAATCTAAAATGAGAGTGTGAAGGTGTATCATCATCAGAAGCGTCCTGTCACCCACAGTCTGACACATCTTCTACTTTTCTTTCTTCTACAGCCACCATTTGTCTTTAGGAACAAACAGTTCTTTAGGTTTTGTATGTTGGAGTTTATTTGTGCTGCATATGGCTTGCCTGGATACTGTTGTGTATGATTTTATATTGTGCCTTTTGTTTCCTTTCCACACCTAGTACAACATGTAGACAGGAGCAATAAGAGGAGAAGGACTTCTTACATTAAAAAAAACCAAAACAAAATACTTTTTTCTTTTACGTCTCCAAACCAGAGGAGGAGGAAGAAGAGAGTGGAAACTCAGTTTAGTCCTGGAAACAAAGTGGTTTTTGACCCCTAAAAGGATTCAGTCAGATGAGTAAGATGGAATATAGCAACCCATTCATCGTCACAAACTGTAATGAGTGAGCGAGAGTGAATTACAGTGAAGATGACATCATAATGAGTGGGAACATGGTGATCTGTAAAGGGAAAAGGGAAGTGGGAAGCTCAGGCCGCCGTACACCCTCTTTAAATGTGATGTCATCGGCTGTTTTATTTATCTACATTTCTCTTTTTAAGTGATACTCATTTTCTAATCTACACTTTCTGCTCTGAGCAAGCCAGGATCAAAAGTGGCTGCAGGGAAGAGGAGAAGAGGAAGACACACTGATGTCCTTTTACAACAGCTGTCCCCAGATGCTTACCTGTCAAATATGTCTTTGATTGAATCAGATGCTAAGTTTGGACATGAGTGATTTCTGTTAAGAACTGAATCTAATTTAATTGTTGTCAGTCATCTACTGCCTGCAGCAACTTCGGTACAGTCCATCAGTTCTGTGATTTACAAGCCCTGAATGCATCATGTGAAAAACACTAACATGGATGTGTCTGGACACCAACACTGAGCTCTGTGCATCGTAGACTGGATATAAAAATGGACACAGTCTCTGGGATTGACCTGCTATGTCCCAACTGCTCATGTAAATCCGTTGGATACACCGGTCTCTGTCTTAGTGGTTCTCAGAGTGGGGTCAGAGGGTCCTCGATGGCCTTCCTGCAGATCCCCAGCAGGAGGAGGAATGCATTCATTCAATCTGACCACTGTGGTTTCAAACACTTTCTGTAATGAAACATCTCAGATGGGCTCTTATTTGTGTTAGGGAGATGAAAAGGTTTGATTCTGTTTTTCAAGCATGTATTAAAATGAATTTAAACTCTGCAGATGTCAGATAAGCAAATATGTACTTTTTTTTAACAGATTACTGATCGGTTCTTCCGCTTGCTTCCAGATAAATGCTCAGACGGAAGCTGCACGGCACACTGTTGTAAATCGCATGCTGTACACTCATGCTTACACAACTATTTGACTGAGCAACACAGTGACATCCTATATCCCTTTTTATTACATAAGCCCCACTTTAAAAAAACATGACTCTTATATTGAGAACATACAGGGAAAAAAAACAGCCACTGGCCAGTTCTTATTATAAATGACTCCGTATGAAATCATAACTCTCCCTTAGAGGCACCACAAGTCCTGTTTGTGGAGACTGACCATTTTCAGACTGAGCACAGCTGGAAAGCCCCCGTATGAAAAGCTCCCTGTGACCCTCACAAAAGCTTCTGTTCATGCGCAGCAGTTAACTGAGCGGCTGAAAACATCAAACAGTCGGAGGACTGGCGTGAGTGCGTGAGCGGCAAACAGCTTTGTTCAGTCCTGTTTGGTACTGAGGAGGGTTGACCACGACACCGCTGACTCAACACTGCTGTCTGTTGTTTGGTCTCAGCATTACAGCTTAGTTTATAAGTTTAGAACAAAATGAAACAAATGAATGGAAGCTGAAAAACAAAAAAAAAACTTTCCACACTTGAGCCTTTATTTAAACAGTTTTAGCAGTTTTGTTGCCACTCAGGGGAAAAAAAAACACAATGTGACCACCTAACAGCAACATAATGAAGATCAGGGTTTTCATTTTCCACTTGTTTTCCCTCCTTAAAACAATTTCCCATCTAATTTGTCGTAGAGATAATTTAATATGAAGAAAAAGGGTATTTTGTGAGAAACCTAATGTCCTGTTTTTCCTCAGTAGGTTTCCTGAAGAGAATTGTGTCATTACGTACAAATTACAACAATAAAGTCAATTAAACGTAATCCTTCATTCACAGTCAGCACATAGAAAACAGGAGAAATAGAGCAAATTGAGGTCCTTTCAAGAGAACCACCAAAAAAAAATTTCAGAGATCTCAATAAATGCAAATACTCACTGATGTTACTGGCAGCTACTTTTACTGCTCTGTATGTTAAACTGTAGGTTAGTGAGCTGATTGGCTCACGAGTCAATTATCTGAACGCCACCCACATTTTGATATAATCAGGACCACATCACAGAGTCCTTTTCAGGAACTTTCCAAAGTTGCATATCAGTTCTTTGTCAGGACACGATTACATCATTGTGGTTGTTACACATAACAACAATTAGAATTTACATCTTGAAACCAAAACAATGTGTTGCTTTTCATTTGGTTTCCAACATTACATGACTGTTGTGGATATAAATTTTGGTCTCTGTTTTAATGGTTCTTACTTTGTTTTATTTGACGCAGACTGACTGGCTGAATTTGGAGTGGACCTGGTGGATTAGCAGTGAAGTTTCAAACAGCCAGGAGGATTATTGCACAATAGTCACATGTAGTCACCATCTTGTTTTCCTGCTCCTCTTCCAGCACATCTTGGGTTTCTCAGCCCAGCACCTGTCTGCAGTGATGGGCCAGTGAGTGAGTGTGTGGGTGGACCTGACGTCTACATGGCCAGTTTGCCAACTGCAACTTCAATAATGTGTGACTTCGTCAACACAAACACCACTATGCCTCTCTTTTTCTCCTCCTTGCTCAATCTCCAAACTCAGGATATATTTAAGTTGAAGTCTCTTTTTCTATTTGGAAGGAGTGAAACGTCTGAAGCTCACACCTGCATCCTGAGTGTCAGCTAAACATTTTCTTTAGTTTAGAGAAGAAGCCTCCCTCCTCCTTCTGCTCCTGCTGCTTTTCCTTTTGCTCCTCTGAGCTGGTTGTCTTCGCACCAGATTCTGTAGTGCTTGTAGTAGTAGTGCTGGTGCTGCTGCTGGTGCTGCTGCTGCCACCTCCTGGACACAGACACACACTGTATCAGCTCAAGTACTCGCTCCACATGTAATGGCGACATAAGACGTGACTGACTTTCTCTCTCTGGTGGCGTTTTGGAATGAATGGTGGCATTGAACTCTATCTCTGACCTGTAGAAGGAGTGACTCCATTGACGGTTCCCTGCACGTCCGTCTCCTCCTCAGCGTAACTCAGCAGCAGAGAGCGCTGTCTTCGAGTCAGCTTCCTGCAGGACGAACACACACAAAACGCACTTCAATTACACAAACTGAGTCATTTAGCAGATGGCATCATTTGTCTCACTTTGACTTGCACTGTCAGTCAAAAGAAATCTGACTTTACACATCCCATGGAAATTTACTCAAAGATAAAGCAATTTACACAGTGTAACACGTCTGTGCTGCTGCCTGTCTGGCCTGGATACTCTTGTAAAACTGATTTTTTTTTTTTTTTATCTCAATGGGAGTATTCCTGGTTAAATAAAGGTTTTTAATATGCATTTATAGGACGTTTGTTGTATGTCTTACCTGGGCACTCTGATCTTGATGTGAACGTAATGATCTCCATAGCTGTAGCTGTTCATCCTCCGAATGCCTTTCCCCTGGAGCCGGATCACCTGATCAGCCTGGCAACTGGCAGGAATCTGAAAACATACACCAGAAAGGAGTTTGAAACAGATAGAGATTTAGTCTCCTGAAATTCTGCCAGCAGTGAATTAGAGGAAAAAAAAAACAAAACAGAATAAAATAAAAGGCAGCACTATTGTTTCTGACTCAGTTTGCCCATTATGGAAAAGGAAAACTATAAAATACAGCCCTGGCTCATCACCACAGCTCAAAAGTGGTCTGTTCTAGTTTTCAGACTAAGAACATCTCATGATGGTAATTATTGCTCTGCTGCTTTCAGAACAGTTAAATAATTCATCCAGGGACAAGAAAATAAGTGGCTTTCCTGCTGTCTCCAATATGTCCCCTGTATGTCCCAACTCCACCTTCTCTTTCCTTTGGCATCACAGTGGCATCACAGTTTGGGTTGTTTTTTTTTGGTTATTCTTTCTGCAGCTGTTTTGCACTTTCATGATTTTATCAAGCTATTCTATGCTTTCACTAATTCACAGATATCCTCTTGTTTTGAAATGTGATTTATAAATAAAATGACTCATCTGTCTAAAAACAGAGATATTTCAGTGGCGTGAGTATGAACCTAAGGTGTAATGTTGTATATTAACAGCACTGTCTCCTGCTGCTTACTCACCACTATGCTGATATTTTGGTAGAGGCCCTGTGCTGTGGCTGTGCCCCCCAGGATGGCTTGAGCTATGGAAATTGGCACATCTGAGTGGATGTCTGTTCCGTTGCGCCTGAACACTGGACTCCTCTGAACCTGAACAGAGACATTTCAAATGTCATTAAACACCAGGACTACCATCGTACATCGTGGCATCAATAGGATGATAACTAATGGAAAACACTAACAACTTACTCTAAATGTAATGAGGATTTCTCGCGTGCCCACTGCCATGCTCACTGTCTGACCATCTTCAACTCCTGTAGGAAAATATCACATACAATATTTTTGGCTCCATGTATTCGTCATTGCATCAACTTCCAAATATAAGTCTGAACTTTTTAAAGCAGGTCACACACATTCACAACTTTTTCACCAGACTGAATTACACTGACGAGGAGATTTTCAGAAGTTGGTAAACACATTAGGACCAAGTCATGCAATAAATCTCTTTCAGGGTGAAAACCTACCGGCGGGTACAGGTACAGTCACCGTCTGCCTCTTCTTGGTCTGACCTGAACCTCGGCACAGAGCGCAGGGTGTGATTATGATGGATCCTTTCCCGCTGCAGCGTCGACAGGTGGAACGCATCATGAAAGGACCTGTATTGATAGATTCCTGCAGGGGGCGACACAGACAGTGGTATATTGTGAAGAAGATGGCAGACAGCGCAGTGTGGTAAAGCTCTGAGAAAAAGAAATAGAGACTGAGGAGACTAATCACAGCTGTTCAGAAGATAAAGGCCGGTGTCCTTGCTCACTATATCACCTACACATCTGGCCCTGAGACTCACCATGCCAGTGCCGTTGCAGTAGTGACACAGTGACACCTTGGTGCCCGGCTCACTGCCCTTTCCATCACATCTTGGGCACGTGTCGTCGATGTTCACATTCAGCTGCCTATTCGCTCCCTTTGCTGCTTCTGTAAAAGTGAGCTCCATCACATACTGTGGGGAGAACAAAAGAAACTGATTGGCTTTTGTTTACTTTGACTGACATTCATATTTATTGGATAAATGCTGATGAGAGCTGAAAACATCATCGGAAACCCCACACATTTACACCGTGGACTTATCTTGATGCTCATCTCTGGCAGGAGGTGTTGCAGTGTGAGGAGCAGAAGAGCCAGATTCTGCAAGTTTCATCCCTCAGGCCATAAGACTGAAGAACTCTCAATAACAGTAATCCAAAACCCACATAGGCAAACACAATGACACAAAACTGCTGCTAGAACAATCTGCTGATACTTACATTTTTATTTCACGCAAATTTATTACGAAGCTTTTATGCACACAAAGCACTGTTTTTAACTTTTTTTTACTGCTATTTTTGAGCCAGATGCGATGAAATTTTGTTTCATTGCACCGTATTTTACATGTGTCCTCAAAATGACCATAAAGTTACTATCCAGTTACTATCTATCCATCTAAAGTTTCACCAGCGTATGAAATAATGGTTTCTGGTTAAGTATGGAAACAGCAACAGAGCTGCGAGTTCTCACCTCTGGCCTTTGTTCAAACATGCTTTGGAAATCTCCAAAGTTCCTCCGTCCTGTAAACTCTCCAAAGATCTTCCTGAAGAGCTCCTCAGGATCTATACTGGCCCCACCGGCTCTGTAGTACTGCTGCTGGCCTGCTCCGGCTCGACCGGGGTCAAAACCAGCAGCTCCATATGTGTCATACTGCTTCCTCTTCACCTCATCACTTAGCACCTAAACACAAAGAGAACAAGTCTGGGGGTTTATGCCTAAAACAGAAGAATGTAATTAGATAATTCTACTAATCTTCTATCTTGCAAATAACTGGAGATGGACGTTTTGAATGAGTGATAAAATTTGTTTTGTACCTCATAAGCTTCAGCCAGTTTAGAAAACTTCTCTTTGGCCTCTGGGTCATCCGGGTTGGTATCCGGATGATACTTCTTCGCCAACTGGTGAGTGGGCAAGAAAAGATGTGTTGCTGCTTCATTCCAAAACTATTTTCAGCCATTTTCATCTCTTTACAATGGGAGAAATGAGTAAACTATGTAGGCCTTAGCAACTTCTCCCACCTGGTAATAAGCTTTTTTGATGTCCCTTTGTGAAGCAGTGCGAGACACACCCAAGACTTCATAGAAGTCCTGCTTGTTTGTCACCCTGCTGCTGGTGTGAAAGGAGCGGCAGGTGGTGACATGTGGAAATTTCACCCCTGCAGAGAAAACAACACAAAAAGGACTTTTTAATCTGGAGCATTACATACAGTGGACTGATGAAATATCTTCAATATTCAGTGAGGAATCTTGTCTCTGCCCAGAGAAATAGAAGCAAGAAGGCAATAGCTGCTAATTACATCAGGATCAAATAGCACCTCTCACTGTTATCAAAAAGTCGGACACAGCTGAACTTCTCATATCAGTTTTCAAAAAGCTTCCTCGTTTTGGTGAAATTCACATCTCGACTACATCAATCCAGGTCTCGGACAAATTCTGCTAAACTCGGACAGAACTAGCTGTCCCAGAGACGTTAGACTCATTGAGTCACATCTTCCCCACATTGGACCAGGTCCTGATCCAACACCGTCATCAGGGTGTGTTATATCTGAGGAGAGGTATCAACATTTCATCTGTTTGTGATAACACACGCAGGTAAAGTGTAACAGTGTTTTCACATCGTATGAGTGAACACACTTTACCAGTAAAGCTGATTCTGATTCAAAGAGTTTGACTCCAGTTTCACATTGCTCTCAGTACTTGCATAGAAATAAATAAAAGAAATATTTAACAAATATGTAGAGACTTCTTTATCAGTGATGATAACAGAAATAAAAAGGTGATGGGTTGAGGCCAGATCTCCCATCCTGACACATGAGAAGTTAACCTCAGTCTGGTAGGTGGATCTGACAGACTCAGAGAGTTCAGTGACCGTGAAAAGACAAACGATGCAGAGATGCGTCTGTAAAAAGGTCAGTGTGTGACTGATGTAACAGCAGTTACATCAGCCTGACAGGAGCTGGAGGACCGATGAGGCATTAAAATTAATTTCAACAAAGATATCATCAGTGATATCATTAAAAGGAAATAACGACAACACAGATCGACTCGATGCCAAACAAGCTGAAAAGTGGCAGAGTGGTCCGAAACTGTGTGTCTGTTGTGCTAACAGTTAGCTCCCTCACCTGTCAGCCCGGTCAATGTCACGGTTCCTCCGGGTCTCCAGGAGCTCCGGCCGCCCGCCGTCTCCCCCCGCCGTGTGCCGGAGACCGCCGCCGAACAACCTCCTCCATGTCCGGAGGAGACGACGAGGAAACGGTCGCTACGGAGTCCCGGAGGAACTGATGGGGCTAACCGGCGTGCAGTCAACCGGGCAGCGGAGGACGCCATTTTTCGCGTCACTAGCTGCGTCAGAGCCGGTCTGCGCATGCGTGCGCGCACCTACCAAAGTAAAGGTCTTGATGTTGTGTGACGCAATAAATGAACTATTATTATTATTATTATTATTATTATTATTAGTAGTAGTAGTAGTAGTAGTAGCATCGATGTTGATCAGTCAACTGACTGATCGTTGTTGTTATTTAACGCATTTTTGATGACGTCTTTCCATTTTATGTTCGTTTAGACAAAAGTATGAGACACAAAAAATGGAAATAAGTGCCTTCTAGTTTGCTCCATTAGTCTGACATTTGTACAGTAAATGAAAAGTCCCGCACACACACATCAGGTGGATTTAGTGTGTTGTTTTTTTAAGTTTGTTGTTGCCCCGACAGGTATGAAAAACAAGAGGGGGGGGAGAAATGTCACCATGTATGAATCACACTGTGGTGGGCTACAAAATACAGGAGAACTTTCTAAAAGATGATGCATTGTCTTTATTTAAAGGAAGAGCATATAATCAGAATATAAGAATAACAATGCACCGTCAAGTAGGTAACACTAATATACGTGTAGGTAACGTTGTAGTCAATTGGCCACCAATTAATACATTTTAATCAGCAGCAAATAATTTCTCAGACTTGGTCAGTGAGATTCTACTTTTTATTTCTCACGACTTCATTAAATGTATAGTTGCATTGTAAGTTTTTTTTTTTTTTCCACCCGGTAGTTTATCTGATTTAATCCCCCTGATTTGCTGCCATGAAGGTCCTCATGTAGAACCAGTAGATGGGGTCACTGAGCTGTAAATAAATGACGGTGACGTTCATTGCACTGAATGAGTTTGGTTAAAGAACTTGTTTGTGCTTATAGAAAAATAATAACTTATTATCAGGGGTCACTTGGTTCCCTGGAGGCGTGAGACTCTAAACTAATGATCTCAAAACTGTGATGGGACATTGACCTTTGTGTCCTGGGGAGAGAGTTCAAAGGTCACTGAAAGGGTGTTGGGTCGAGAACAATGTTCCTCTGCATTAGTCAGGTGTCAAGGCATGTTTTGTATGGCTTAGTGATTGGAAACCTGCACTTAAAATAACAAAATGAAGCTTTTGCCTCCCTGAATTAGAGAATCTTAACACACTGTCACTGTTAAGATGTACACTTTCAGTACGTACTTATATATTTCAGCACTAACAGAAGCGTCCAATTATTCCTCTTATATCTGCTTAACCAGGCAGAGCAAAGAGACCGTGATGATATGACAGGAGGAGCAGTGAAGGAGGCTCAAAACTTCCAAGTTTTTGGTTAGGTCAGTGACTTTTTATGAGGCGAACTTGCTGAATGGATGTCAGCCTGTGTGACCTGATGAAAGAGAAGCTCATGCTCCCTTTCAGATTCCCCCCGCCGTCTCTCTCTCATTCCTTGCCGTCTCCATGGCGACCTGCAAAACAGCATCCCAACTCTGTGTGTGTGTGTGTGTGGAAAGCATTACTAGCAGAGGCTGACATTTGCCACAGAATAATGTAAATATTACTGAAATCAACTGTTCTTATCTCAGTACAGATGCTGCCTCATGCACCTGAATACCAACACAGACAGCTCACTTTCAGTTGTGTAACGGTGTGTGCGAGTGTGTTGATGCTGACACATTCACACATTCTGGATGTTTGACTCATCACGTGTGACTGAACTGTGTGAGCCGCTGCTACTTAACTTCTCTGGTCGTTCTTGCTTTTTAATCTCTCCAGCCATGGAGATGAAGGGTCTGAGGTCAAGTCATCAGATCTGTGGGAGGAGGGGAAGGGGTGTCAATCTTTACTCAACTACTTATGCTCAATTCTCTGTTCCCCCATCCACACACACATTGTCAAAAAGTGCTGAGTTCAAACTGGGAGTGCTCGTTTTGAGCCTGTGGTTGTAATTAATGTGTTTGACTTATGAGACATGGCAGGAGAGCTCCATACATCAGCCCTGCTGCCAAACCTCAGCACCTCCAGCCAAAACACAGACGCACAGAAGGACGCAACATGACTGACCCAGATTGCTCCTCTCAGCTCAGACAAACACACAACTGTCGGAAAACTTATTTGCAGCACATCCGCACCATGTCACATACATTCTGGCTGGGAAGTGTGGATTAACCTCGAGTATAACTGAACTCCTGAGGATGCAGGTGCACCCTCCACTCCTCCTTTCTCCTCCTTCCCTTCCCCTCATGGCCTCTTTGACATGTTTGTGTCACAAATAAACATCAGAGACAGAGAGCAAAAAGCTCAACATGAGTTCACAGCCTCTCGAACAGAAACCGTTAGTGTTCTGATACTTGAGGGCGTGCGTGTCCAGAAAGTGATGTCACAGCCAAAGGAAGCGGCTCAAAGACACAGCTGCTGATATGGCTCCAGGGCAGAGCGAGTTTCGACTGCAGGAGAGACAGCGAGCAGAAGACAGACCACGTCCAGCACGACACCCTACACTCCCTCCGTTCTGCTGTGGAGATGATGCGGCTGTTATGTTTACAGTCTGTGCGACTGGATTACTGAATGGCCTCTTAGTGTTTCTGTGCATCTGCTCCCTTAAAGGCAGCGAGCGGTGTCTGCTGGGGGGCAATATAAGAGAACAGCTCAGAATATTACTTCATTCTCTCAGAAGAAGTATTAAATATTTAATTCAGTTTGCCAAGCTCCAAAATTTTACCTAATTTCCAGACTTTGTTGCAGTCCGGCCTGAGAGACGTGTCCACCCATTTCCTGTGTGACCCCAGACTCTCTTTCCTGTCTGCCTCTAAAAGTGAACGTAAACATCAGGTCTGAAAAGTGAAGTCAATTCTGTATATCCTTAAACTTACATTTTATCTATTGACCGTCCGCTGGTTATAAAAATCACTTCCTGTATCAAGTCTATGTGAAAATGTCTCTACTTCTCACTCGATTAATTAGCTCAGAGTGTTTTCCTCAGGAGTTTATGGACTCAGGCTCCAGATTCAAGTCTTCCTCAATACAAAATGATGTTTATTTATTTATATATACATTTTTTTTCCAATTATTGTCCCATTTAGAGGAAAATAACACAATCAGGATGTTCCAGATCAGGTCAGAATCCTTCACTCCTCCTCAGCTCCACCGTCTCCTCCAAACATGCTCTCCTCAGATTTCAAAAAACAAAGATGGCAACAGCTGAATTAAAAACTGGAGAACTCGACCAACACTTCTGTGGAGTAAAATTATATGGCCCAAAAACATTATTCAAAGAATACTGTGGCACATGCTGAGTTAGTTTCATTGATATTAGACGTACGGTGGCCCTGAGAGGTCAACACACTGTCGCTGAAGAAAACACACATAAACACACAAAATACAAGCAAATTTAGGGAAGTGGCAATACAAAGAAGTGATGAAAGGAGCCTGGACTTTTTAAAGTCCAGCACATCTCTGTGTTTGGTTGTGTTGTGTTGTGTACATTTTCAGCTTGTGTGTTGCCAAATTGATTAAGATGTCTCCTGAAAACTGTCTTTGGTACACATGGCATTACTGCAGCAAGCAAAACACGATATCGAGCCATTATCACCTCATAAAAGATGATGTGCTGTTGGCAAAGAGCAGCAGGCTTCATTAAGATCAGAGCGAGAGCAGCAACGCGATATTTTATTTATCATCATTATTTCCACTCATTTCATCTGTTGCTTATGTAAAGATACTGTTTATCTTTCACCTCTGACCTGCCTGAACTCATTAACTCCTCTTAAACTTTGAAGCATCCAACACTCCTGGACGACTTGAACCTTCGGCAGATAAGACTTTGATCCTCAGCAGGATCTCCTTTAAATGCTGTTTTACTTCTTATTGTTTTTATATCGCTGTTGATTGCACAGTTTCTTTCATCCCGTCCGAGTTTCCAGGGATTCGAATGAGATGTTGTGTCGTCCCAAATACATGTAGGGACATATGGCTCTGACTAGTATGAGTCCAGCCTCCTTTGGGAGAACTTGGATTCCAGCTCTTTGTCTGTCCCTTAATCGCATCATTGTCATGGTTGAACTGAGCATAAAATGCCAGTCAAACGGCGATGAGCTCATGTGTTGAATGACATCATCAAGTTACAGGATAAGAGGAAGCAAAGCATGTGAAAGCAAACATGCTGTGAAGAATTGGGGTTTATGTACATTACACGGCCTCGGTGGATGTTTTGTCTTCCATCTGTATGTTTGCTGTCAGTGACGAAGTCATTCAGACTCTTTCTGGAACAACAGGAAACGGCGGTAATGTCAGCTCCAGGGTTTGTGCCAGAAGCCTTCCCTGTTTTTACTCCAGATCTGAAGCCGTCTGGGCCCAACAATGGCCGTCAACTGACAGTGAAATTACTCTGGGCTCCTCACACAGAATTCATAATTGTTTTCTGGGCATTGCTGTGAGGTTTTGTAAGTCATCTGAAATCCACGAAGCATGAAGCAGGAAAGATGACAAATTGTTGAAATCCAGAGAAAGCTGTTTTAAATCTAGTTTGCAACTTTCTTTAATTTTAACAAAGAACAAAGCAACTTTTCAGCAAAGTAACAGCACACTAAACCTGATCAGTATCTGCCATCTGGAAGAAGACATATTGTAGCTGAAATATACATTTTTAATGGTCAGTTGGTTTTTGTTGTGTAACATCACTTTACTGCTGGATGTGGCAAACAGTGAAAAGAGGCCAAAATGTTTTCCAGCATCTCTTTAACATCTCATCAGCCTGAAGGTCTGATGTTCACACAACAGGGTTGTTTACTTCGCTCTTCTTTTTTAAGGCCATTGTCAAAGCAGAACAAACTGCAGAGGAGCTACTGAGATCGGTAGTTAGAAAAATAAGCAGGTTATATAACCGCTGTGGTTACTCTTCTGCTCCTTCTTCAGCATATTCCCCCGAGCGCAGCCGAGAGAAAGGCAGCCTTTGTTTGGATATAAGTCACTAGTTTGCGGAGTCAATAGACAGGAGGGTTTCTCTGCCCCCGTGGTTCTGTGGCAGCCACTCGGTTTGGGTGATGGCTGCCATGGGGCTGCTCTTAATTCTCTTTGTGGTTTCCTTTAATTCCCTCCTTCCCAAGTCCAAGCCAGTGTGAGTGTGCACGCACACCCGTTTGTGTCCAACTGATGGATATCTGCTGCCACAATTCAGAGGGTCTCTCTGCTGGGAGGTCTGTAGGGGTTTGGCCCAAAGAAAAATTGTTGCCAGTAGTATAGATGTAGGCGGTATGGGGCAGGAAAATAATGAAAATGATGCAAAATGTTCTCAGCATTGCATCCAGTCAGGTAAAAGGCAGCAACATAAATGTAGTATGAATTCTTGACCTCTAGAGTTTTTCTTTGCAGAAGACAGCAGCTTCCCTTTAAAATCCATTTGGAGGACACATTTCAGATACACACACTCGATTGTTGTGTGTGTTTATGCTGCACATTCGCCCTGCGATTCAAATCAAAATGGTCCAAGAAGAAATATCACCATTTGTTGTTCGTCTTTTCTGTCAAAGGTGAACAAACAGCGTCATGGACAGTCAGTTCCTCCAGTGCAAACCTCTGAGTCTCCTCGCACCTCCTCACATACAGAAAGTAAAGCACTGGCTGCACAGCAGGGATCATAAATCCAGCTCCTGGTTGTTTGATTTTAATGACCAGTGAACTAACCGGGCGAGTCTTTTAGCAAACATGCTGTCTAATTTAATGTTGTGGCTAAATTCTTTGTAGAGCTGAAGAAAAATGAGAGCAAAAGTGCCATTAAACATGATGTACGGTGTTCAGATTGGTCCTCTTAAGCACTTTTATACAACCAACCTATTCTGCCGTAGCTGAGTCTGATTATTTCCCCCTAAATAAAAATAGCACATAGACTATAACGGATAATTACCTGGTGATAGTTTGATGGAAATTCATCCTTCAGCTGAATCCATTCTTCCTTCTTTCTGTTTTTATCCCTCTATCACTTTACCAAACCTTATCCCTCTCTCCATCTCAGCCCTAAAACACTAAATGGTGCTGTGACGTCTTGTGGTTGACTTTTCAAAGCGTTTGCCAGTTGAGCTGCCGGTTTAAGGAGAATTTTTGTGGTTAGCCAATTGGTGGTTTCCACAGGGAAAACATTTTCATATTAACTGATAAAAGCTCTCAATAAGTGGAACACACTGATTTTGTTTTTTGTATTGCCTCTCAGTGTATGCTCATACTGTGGGCTATGCGTGGCGTATGAATCCATATGTGGATCTGGAAGAGGCCACCCACTTGTAGACTGGGCTTTTCCCAAAACTCTTCCACAGGCCAGACTCACCGAGGCCAGTTTGGACGGCTCCGTCCTGATCCTGGGAACGAGCTGTACCTGCACTAATGAACGCTAATGCGTTTTCTTAAATTATTTTCATAAGAGCTTCCAACGCAGGTTTGTGATGGAAATTCATCTATTACTTTTAAAATGCCACGTCGAGAAAAATCCTGTTTGGATTCAGCAACGCTCTCCTTCATATTCACAGTTTTACATTAAAGAGCTGCAGTGAGCTCTGCTGAGGTTGTTCTTCTTTCCTTTCCTCACAGAGCTTTCCTCATAAATACATTGAAAGTAGAAGGTGTGAGCTGTTTGAGCAGCAAACTTCTCTAAAGAGGCACCAACGACAGATCTTATTCTGCTCTTTATCGAAACATTGATATCTGACATCTGAAAAGCTCAACTCTTCCAAACTAGCCTGCATCTTTTCTCTGTTTTAAACTTTATTTTAAAGCTTATTTGTGCTGTTTCCATGTTGCTGATTGCGATCTCTTGCTGGAAGCGGCGAGATCTTTGGCCAACTTTGTATTTTTAATACAGGAGGTTATAAAATGTCCTCTGAGGAGGACAGTTTGGAGCCTGCAGGAAAGCATTTGATGTTTTTCCCTCTGGATAAAGCTCTGAGTAAGGGAATTAAGTTTTGTTGCTTAACATTTTCTCTAAACTGGTGAGTATGAAGTTATTAATGCTAACATTAGCGATAGCAAACTTAACCATAACAGTTTCTTTAAATATGGAGGCATTCTTTGGAGAATTTCTGTTTTAGTATGACGTCTATTTGGTGCCTGGTTGTAATTGTTCGGCCTTTTTTTATGTTGTTATCTGACTCAGAATATTTCTTTTTTCAGGGTCTCTCTTGAAAAAGAGGTTTAGGTGTTCCACTTTTAGATTTCTGCTTGAATCTCTCATGCCAGCTTGACCCATTTCCCTCTGAGTCACCGCAGCCATAACTGTTATCTGACGGTCGACTGCTCCCACCCGCTCTAATTTGTAAAACTGGCTGTATGTGCCTAATTTGCACCACTCCCATGCTTCAAACCATCAATTTCCCAGGAAGTCCCTATCAGCCCCATCAGATCTCTGTGACAAGAAAGCCTCCTGGTTGTTCACACCAAAGGCCTGAAGCCTGGAGGAAAGGGGGGGGGGGGGGGCTCTGTGTTGCTTCATCTTTACAACCTTGTCCAGCTCCTGGTTTCTGACCTTCTCCCCCCCCCCAGGTGACAGATGAACCATGCAGAGCGGCAGCCCACCTGAGCGCAGCCCCCCCCCCGGCTGTGGGTCAACAGCCACCTCACTCAGGTCATGTCAGATTTGTGATAGCTCATGAAAAGAAAAGTCAAAAAAGTTTAAAAGAATGAAATAAATTCCAACAAGGTTCCGGACTACGCAAAAGGTTTTCTGGGTATTTTGTCTCTGCCTCCTTTTCCTTTTCTTTCCCTCTCAACAGAGACCACCAAAGCTCCTTTTTATCTCAGGAAAAGGCATCTGACTTTGACAAGTTCACTTAAGGCTGCGAGCAAATCGAGCAAGGCTCCATTAGTAAAGGAGCTGGGGGGGGGGGGGGCGGTGAAAGATGTTTGCCGAGGGGAGTGGGATGGGAGGATGAACACGGCTGAAAACACAAGACTTGGCAGGATGTTACTTTCTCTGAGCTGTTTTGTCAACAGGTGGAGATGTAATCGCACACTTGACTCGTATTGTTCCTGCTGAAACTTCCCCGGCCCTCTGCGAAGAAAGAGGACATCTAAAAACCAAGAAAGAAAAAGAGGTTGTCAAGCGGCCGATTGTGTGTTGATGTGACAACAGTTTGCCCTGTCAATTTGAGTTGTTTTTGTGTCATGCTTCAAACAGAGTCATACTCATAATTCCTTCTGTTTGACCATGTGTGAAAACGAGAACATTTCTTTTCAAAAGAAAGCCACAGAGCAAATAAAAGCTTTTATAATAGCCTGGGGGACAAAGAGGCAGGAATCATTGTACTTTTCTAATTTCAAAAAACAAAACCACACTAAATCAAAGTCTTCCTCGTTAATCTGCGTCCTTCAGATCGTGTTTCTTACAGGCTGTTTGAAAGGAAAATGAACAGAGATGACATTTAGCATGAACTGGTAAGTTTTTGAAACAAACGTTGCTGTTTTTAAACATTGAGTGGATATAACAGCGGATACAGTCCGTCTGCACATCCAGCAGATTCAAAGCAACATCAGGACTCATTCATTTCTCTGGAGCAGTTTCCTGATGAAAGCAGTTTGCCTTTAAAATCCACAAACTCCTCAGACAAATATCAGGTCCTCGGTTCAGGCAGTAACGGAGGGAGTATCAAAAACTTCTCAGAGAAAAGGAATGAATAAATTTAATCCATCCTTCAAAATTCATGAGCTGTGGTGAGCACCAAGGCTCAGACTTGGTGCTCGCCAGATTCAGTTTTATTTGTGATCTGATGACAGTTAAAAGTGATGCATTTTGTGTTTCATGTAAAACATGTTATCATTAGTTTTGTGCGTTCCTTTAATTGACCGACAAAGTATCACCATTTCTTTTAAAATGGTTTCGTATAAATACTGTAATGAAAACTACCGACTATTATTATTACGGCTACTTACAAAGAAATATAGTCGTAATAAATTCAAATTGTCAAGGCGGCGCTTAAATGACCACAGATGTTTGAAAGTGAAGCGATGAGACAAGAAGTGAATGTCAAGAGTTCAGTGACTCCCGAGGATGGAGGGAGGTCAGTGGAAGAAAACGACAGAGGAATCAGAAGGAGGCATATGAAAAGGACTGATGCCAACCTGACGTTACTGTCAGAAAATGGTTGAGACGACCCTAAATCCTGTTTTTTTTAAAAAGGGATGATTTCCTGAGCTGAAAGTGGAAGAAGATGAAAAAAATGTTCTTATCCAACAGTAAACGGCGGCGTCACCGAACCCTTCTCATGTGCTTCTCCTCAGAGAGGTCAGGACGGTGCACGCCAGCGCTCGTGACAAATTTAACACCAGCTGCCCTCCAGTTCACCGCTGAAATAAAACTTCCTGTCGGCGGCCCTCCGTTGATTGCTTTTTCCTCTGCACCTACAGGCCAACCTGCCGCCTTCTCGCGCAGCAGAAGAAGAATGAGGAGTGGAGTGCAGCTCTGATCCCGAGTTCACATCTGTGCAGGACTGACTGTGCCAGGCACGTCAGCGTCTCAGCGCCGGCATCATCATCCCTCACTCACACAGAGCCTTCCATAAGATCACCTGTCATCTTCATACAACATCCTCCACTCATTCATTTCTCTGCGGTGTTTTTTTTTTTTTTTTTGTTATCAGTTGTTGTTTCATTTTTCTCACACGTTTCTTTGGACTGAGTCCAATGTTTTTCATGCACATTTTAAAGAAACACGAAACGAGTTAAACATTTCATTAGTGCCTTAAAAAAGGATTCATTAATAAAGCTTGATTACTGGATTATTAAAATGCTGGTGATAAGATTCACTTTTGGATTTTCAAGTTTGTGTCCAAAGTGCGGTGACACTTTATTTGATTATATTACTTTTATGATTTTTATCAGAATATGAGTCGTATGTAATAATTAAACTTGACTGGTGAGCGACTAAACCTGAATGCATCTCTGTGGTCGACTTATTGGTGATGTTTTGTCTCAAGCAGAAAAAAAACGATGATATGAAGATAAATATTTTATCTCAGATGAAGGTAAAGGGATCAGTCTGGATGGGAACGTCTTGATGCAAATAAAAATGTGCAAACCAGCATGCACTTTACGCTCTTCATGAGGGTTCAAATCCAGACGTTAAATAACAGGATGGAAAAATCAGCTCATCCAAACTGATGCATCGCTGCTTTGGTGTTGGGTTGATTAACTGTTTTCATTTTGCGTAGCAGCTTTGAAACCCCCCCCGTCTCTTCCTCTAGTTCTTTATCTATCTCCCTTTATGCCCTGCAGGCACAAACACACTTTATGACTGTTCCTCAGAAGTCTCCTGGCCTTAATCCTCCCTGGGTTTAGGAGACAGAGAGACACTTTGCTCTTCACTTCCCTCCTGTTTGAACCAACATATTGTTCTCTTGTATTCAGCCGAGCTGGATGAGAGAGCAAGTTGGAGAAAGAGAGCGACGTAAGGCCGAGGGGACGAAGAACAAAGCCAGAGGGGGAGAAAAGCGCACAGTGACTTTGCCAACATGAAAATAAGACACAAATTCACCATCGCCAAGGTGGATATCTTTTGTTTTTGAAGTCGGGGATGAATTACTTCAATCCCTGGATTGAAGTTTTGATGCTGTTATTATGTATCGCGATGAGAGATGGATGAGGAACAGAAGGGGAAAAGCGGGGGGGGGGGGGGGGCGCATCATATGAATTCCTCTTTGGGGAAGACAGCCGTATCAAAGCCAGTGGGCAAATATGATTTGTGATGGAACCTGAAAAATATTCATATCTCTGCATGAAAGAAGCAGCGCTTTGATCTCAGTGAGGAGTGACCGACAAGATGCCCACAAGATGTTACAAATCGGGGAGGAGGGACGGAGGGGGGCAGAAAGATTTCATTCTTCTCTTCAGCTGTTTTGATGTCTTACTCTGAAGGATGCCTGAAATTCTCTGGCAATCAGCTCATCGCGCAAACGGAGAGAAACGTGAAAATCGACTGGAGAAAGGGGAAAGGAAAGACAAACAATGGCATCCATAAACAAGTAGCGTGTCTGTGGGTGTGTAGCCTTGTTTATGGGATATGGACGAGGGTGCCTGATTGGAAATTTTTCTCTCTTTGTCCCGGAAAGACAATACTGAACCCCCTCGGGTGAGAGCATCTTGAAGGAATCTCAATCCCCGCGGAAAGCAAGCTGGCACCTGACGGCCGGACAAAGCCGAGGTCAAGAGGTTGGGAGTCAAAGGTCGGCGGCAGAGGCCTGACGTGGACGCAGAAGAAAGACCTGTGAATCACCTCAGAACATTTTGTCTCCTTATTAACTGTCTCCCTCCTCGGGAGGCAGGCGAGCAGCTGCTTCTTTCTCTTTCAGAGGGAAACGTTTGGGTTGATTGATGCCGGTGGCCGCAGAGAAGTGAGCTGCAGGTTTTGTCAGCGTTTCTTCTTCTCTCCTCCTCATTTTCAGCTCTCAGGCCGAATAAAGAGACTGAACCGCTTTGAGGAACAAGCTGACACAATATTTTATCAAGTGACTTCTATCAGCAAATGAGGGAGTTAGGTGACGTAATATATGACACAACAACCCCAAAGCTCGGGGTGGATGTAGCGGCACGACAAACTTTCAGGCACAAGAAAAATTTTCTCGTTGTGTTTGTTTTTCTTCTACAAACTTGTTTATTATCGTAACTGTCAAAAGTCCTCTAACCTCAGACTGAAATAATATAAGTTACTGGCTAAACCTTACTGAGAGTTACAGATAATATTCAGTGTGTTATTGTTTCCACGATGACTCAGTCAGGCCACAGTCCAGCGGGTTGTATCAGAAGGTGGAGGCGGACCAGGTCAGGTTCAGGTTGGAGGATCTGTTGAGGAGACGGCTGCAGAACAACATGCAGGAGTAAAAATTCAGTTAGTTTAGCTAGTTAGCTAATAGTGACTGATCATTACTTAATACAAAAGATGATGAGAATCTCAGAGTTTTGTTGATATATTATGATATGAAATACAATTTGAGGACGACCCATCCAGAGAAAAAGTTCCGCAAAGTTGCAGGATTCAGTCTCTGGGGACCATGAAGGTACACTGGGAAAAATAAAAGTCCAGTTGCTGTTGAGTTATTTCAACCCTGAACAAGCAGTCGGACTTTCTTTGGGAACGAGCGATGGGAGGAGAAATGGTCGATGTGTCGTTCACGGGGAGAACTGTGAAAAATCACGGCTCGTTTACCGAAAAGCTGGATCCTCCACACTGAAGGCAACACATCCTCTGACTTTTATAGGAAAAGTCCTTTGCACTCCACATTGAGAGGATTGAAAAGGATGCTTCACGGGTAATAAAGAAGGAAGTCATCGGGTCACTGTTCTCTGAAGTCAGACCTCTTTTACGCAGCTTTCAATGAAGCACATTTACTCGCTTCGTCGCTTTATTTCTTTTATGTTGGTGGCAACAACACACAAGTGCTGTTGCGCTCCCTCTGCTGGTTCTTTAAAAAGCTCTAAATGCAGACGTGGCTTTTTAAACGTGTGAATGAATTCACGTTGCTTCCTTTGAAGACGAGATTCTTGATGTCGAGTAGCGACAAAGTTAACTCGACGTGCCTGTTAGTGCTGCGGCAAATCATCCGACTGTCGGAAGTAAGAAGAATGCTTTGAGTTTTCACGCTTGTGAAAAACTCTGCTGGCCACTTCACTGAAGCATGTGCCTGTTTTCTTAATGCTCATTCAATAATAAAACCAGATTTACTATCAGCCCGGTGGCCCCTGTCTGCCCTGCCTCTATATTCTCCTCCTTATAAGCCCCCTCGTTCCTTTCAGCCCATTGATGTCTCCCTCTTTTCTCACCGCTGACAAGAGTTTTAGTATCTACTCAGAGAGCTCTATAATTCAAATTAGCTCAATGCAGAGGTGAAAATAGGATGGTGTTAGTATACTGGCGCTTCAAAACAAGGCTGAGCACATTCGAACACGCTGGTCTGTACAGAATCATCAGAAAACGAGTCTCCTCAGAGGAAAGTCTCTCCCTCAACCAGGCTCTTATTCTCATTATTTCATATGCTGTAACGGGGCGGTGTGGTCGTTTTACACCCCTACGTCACATATAAAGATTCGGAGAACGTGATGCCAGCAAAAGTAAACTCAGCGTCTAACTTTAGCTCCAACTGCACTTTGATAAATCATATCAAGCACATGTTTCTGAAAATAAACAGAAAAAGCAGGTGCTATTCTGGGATCTTAGATCCTGCCAACAAATCAACAACCAAGCTCGCGAGTGCAAAACAGCCAAGGAAACTAAAAGGATACAACAACGTTTCCTTTAAATAGATAGAAATAAATGAAATATTGAACTGAGACCTCGAAATGGGGACGCAGTGATCGACTCTGCTGGTGGTTTAAGCTGCTGAACGTGCAGAGAGACCGCAGACATCCCAGCAGCCCCGTGTGCTAAATGCTAGCTAGCATCAGCATGCTATCATGCTCACAGTGACGACTTTGGCGAGCAATATTTACCGTTTTCACCATGTGCTAGTATGCTAACCATTTCTAGGATTATGCTGGCACTGGATGAAAAGCAGCGATCCTCTGGGGAACGTGAATGCAGCATGAAGATTTTATGACATCCGCTCGATGGCTGTAGTTAAAATCTTTAAATCCACGTGGTGGAAGGTGATATAGTTGATAAGATACCCATCACAATCGACAGGAAATCGGCAAAATCTTTAGGAGTCATCCTCTGGGGGCCATGAATGATTAAATGATGCTTCGGTCAGTGAGTTTCAGTGAGCTGCTTCAGTTCCAGCTTCCTGCCGTCCTTCACGTTGGCTCTGTTTTGACTAATTGGGACAGCTGAACGCAGCTGAACTGGGCTTCTCCTCCCGTGACGAGTCAAAACTGCTGCCGTGAAAGAGGTTTATTGTCTCACTATCACACCGTGTAACTGAGAAAGATATTTTATCATCGCCTTCACATAGCTCCTGCGTTTTGTTTAGTTTTTTTACTTCGAGAGGAAAAAATCTTCTTGATTGTAACTTGAGCTAAATTTTTGGACTTGCCATCGAACAAAAAAAAAAAAAAAACTTCCTCTCAACTTTTGCGCTTTCCTTTCACTATAATTCCCACGATTATCATCTCTTGAGCCTCGCTGAGTTCACAAACTGACCTCATTCCTGCATGCAAACTCCAGCTAATCCTCTTGTTACAGCAGCGGATGGATTTCAGGACCCCACGTGTGTGATATGTTTGTTTTAATCTAAATATATTTTCTCTTAAGATAACAGTATCGTTAAAATGAGTCATGATGCAAAGGCAAACACAGAGGAAGTAAAATGTTTTGTTTTGTTTTTCAATTTATAGCAGTATTAATTAAACTTCTTATTTCTGCAGGAATGAGGTTTAATTCACATTTATTCTAAATCTTATTTCTCTTTTCAGTTACACAAAAGAACAAAACATGTCAAATATATGATGCCTTTCTATACAGTATGAGACACACATGAAAGGCTGCATGTCTCACATTTACAGTAATATTCATCAGCAAAATATATATTAATATTCCAAAGGATCTAAATATTATCTTTCATGCAGATGCTCCTTCTGTACTCACAATGGCTCTTAATGGCTTTGTGGTAAATGAGAACACAACCACAGAAGGATTAAAGCGAGAGAACATGCCAGGCTGACACAAAAATAACTATGATAGACAGACATTCTTACGGCTACATGTGACATCGAGCTTAATCTCCACGCAAATCACGGTCGCAAAACAGGTTGGAGGGAAGTCACAGCTCTCTGAGAGAGGCCGTAGATGCTTTAATGGTGTGTGACTCAATGTTGTGTAATATTCCTGTGCGACATTATATCAGCGGGGGTTTAACATGGCCGCAGCCAGCGTACTCTCTGACACACACCTTAATCCTTTAACAATCCAGCTCCCTCCTCCAGCAAGTCCATCAAAAAGCACTTAACCCCCCTCCTCTCTCTTTTCATCCCCTTCCCCAGCCACACTGCTGCATTTCTCTTTGAGGCTTCCCAAAACTCTCAGCGGCAGCAGCAGGCCCTCCTGCCCGGCCCGACCAAAGACAATGGCGGAGCTGCAGGGGACGGAGACGGTGATGAGGGGAGATGAGGAGGGGGGGTTTATTTTGTTGAGAGCTTTGGAGCGGCTGACAGCACGGCAGCTTTTTTGTTGTGTTTTGTGTGAGGAGGAGGCTTCTGACTTAAAAAAACAAAAAAACAAAAAAGAAAACCAACAACCTGGGCCAAAGTCAAACAGTGAGCCGGAGGAGGAGGAGGAGGTGTGTGGTTGAGGAGGTTGTGAGGACAGATGTGATAGTGATCAGGCAGCCGTTTCCCCCCGAGGCCGCAGAGTCGTGGAGACCTGCAGCAGACGAGGATCTGCTTCGTGTGCGAACAAACTCAAGGTCAAAATCAATCACATCTCAGATGGATGTTTTAATGTCTCAATAAAATCCATGTTCTTCATTCCAACCATCCAAACAACAAACAAAAGAAAAAATGAAACGTCCTGGAACAAACAGGAAGCTTCTGGGTTTCATCTCTGTGTTGGTTCCATCCAGCAGTTCTGGCTTCCTCCCACCGTCCGAACACATGCATCCTTTCAGGTTAAGTGGGTTTGTCACTGAATATCAGCCCAGTCCGGGACAAAGACCCGTTTTTGTCGGTGACACCTGACAACAGATGAAGTCCAACACATGGTTAAGACAAACTTTCAAATATGGCCCACGGCAGTCCAGAGATCTCCGTCTCCTCAATAACAGTCAGAGCACGTTAGTGTGATCAGTGTGTTGTGCAGCTTTTGAGGCCACTAATTCGTCATTTTATGACTCGTGTCTTCAGTAGAAAATCTCCAAACCAATCAGTATCCTGTGTGTGTGTGTGTGTGTGTGTCTATATTCTGAGAAGAGCCTGGCACTGGAGGCAGCTGGTTTACCTGCAGGCCCTAAAGGAAGAAAACAGGAAGGAGGAGATACACAAACAGAGGAAATGGCTTTGACCAACATGTTGAAATGGATTTGTTACGCTGCGTAACAAGAAGAAGGTGCTGTCATCCCCTGCTGGAGGGTGACAACACAACATAATAACACTGTTAGCTGAGAGAGCTGCTCTCTATTATCCACATGTGGACGCCAGCTGAAAACTTGCATTGTGGGATATCAGGTAAAACCCCGTGAGGGAGGCGGACGGGCGTTCATCAGGCCAACAGCGCTGACACATGGAAACAAAGGGAGGATATCAAGGAGGTAGGGGAAGACTTATTCTTCTCATCACTGCGTCGAAGACATCAGCAGGAGGATGAGAAGACATAACAATGGTTATAATGTCAAGTTCTGCCCTGTTTTATAGTCCGCTGCCAACAAGATGATGATGGCGGTCTCCTGAAAGGGTTCAGTCACTGAACTCATCACCAGACGCTGGTAAAATGTTGGCCCACCCGTCCATCACATGTTGCTCTCTACAGCTCCTCACTTGACTTTCTCAGTTTGCTCCAGCCATAATTACAACATCCGGACGTTTAACTGAGGGGAAACCTGAAAGCGTGAGGCTAATCTCACTGGCCGTCGAGATATTTCAGTGTAGACTGCAAAGACCGAACCTCTCTATGACGCAGGTGAGAAATTGACGGAAAGATCTACATGAGTGGGTGAAATCGCAGTATAGCAGCAGCAGCAGCACCTGAAAAAGCTGCTGACCCACAATCAGATCTACTTCAGTATCCTCACGGCAGAGTGTAGGAATCCTGAGGTTTGCCGATCTGAGCTGAGATCTGTGGCCGAGGGAGGCGAAGTTGGACTTCCGTCAGTTTATATCAGGTTGTACTCGACCTGCGAGGCGTTCAGCATTTTAGCTAGCATGTTGTTAATCTGCTTAACTGAGCTTTAGAGCGAGATGGAGTTCCTCTCTGCTTCACACACACAGACCCACTTTTATCCAGTCTCACGCACGAAGACACACTTTCGCTGTCTCTTTTCTACGCACACAAACACACATTGTGTTTTCATTCCCCCAGCCCCCCCCACCTCTCAGACCCTGTTACACACAGTCTTATCCCCATCTGTCTCTTCTCTTTGTTCCCTCT
Source organism: Remorina albescens (assembly GCA_034769265.1). Lineage (NCBI taxonomy): Eukaryota > Metazoa > Chordata > Actinopteri > Carangiformes > Echeneidae > Remorina > Remorina albescens. The sequence continues at coordinate 24,744,046 of CM068487.1, forward strand.
CACACAAAACAACTGCTTTTCGCTGTATTATTCCTACACGATGCTTGTCTCTCTTTCACGTTTGCATGTTGGGTATTTTTGCTGCATCACCAGAACGGGGTAGATGAAACTACAGGTTTCGTTTGGTTTCTGAGAAGTGGACAGATTGGAACCAAAACACCAAAAGTCTTCAAACAGTGTTGTCTTTGTGCAGCTCACACAGAACCACTTAGTTATAAAATTTATGTATTTAAAAAATCTGCCCGCTCTGGTTATGTCGTTGGCCACCAGCTCCTCCAAGAGCAATACGCCTGCAAAGTGAGTTACGCAAAGAGACCTCAAGCATGCATGATGTCATCCAAGTGTGCGCCTCGTCTGTGTTTTCGCCACTGCAACAAACAAACATTTGTTTTGTGATGAATGCATTTGCCTGTCAAAGCATGTCCAAATAAGTGCTAAATGTCAGGCTCATTCGGAGCTGACTGAGGCGGCTGCGAGCTGCGTGCGACCGCAGGGTAATAGCCGAAACATCAGGTCTTGTGGGATACCAGCGGGAGTTGGAACGGCCTCATAGCCACGAGGTTCGGCTCCGTGGCTTCAGGTTTTGGACGAGGGAAGAAAAAACATCATGTCTTTACCACCAAAAGAAACAAACCCGACAGTCTCCTCTTAATTTTCCTTTTTACTAACCAGCTGGCTGCTTCTCCAAAACCAGCGTAGTTGTTATGTAAAATTTTATGGCAGAATGCAACAAGGAAGTTATTGTTCTGGTGTGAACATTTGATGACTTGCGTTTGCGTCGGATCATCTAGTTATCTGAACGATGATGACGCCGGAACAAGCGCCAAGGTCGTAAGATACAGTCACAAGCTCTGAGGAGAAGCTGCACGCTTCGTTAATATTTCATTAAAGATGTGTTTTGCTTTGGTTGAGAACAAATCTCCACGCTCAAGTTGCTTGCATCTGTTGTTTGGGTATTTATGGTACAGTCAATACGACACACCCTGCAGATATGCAGCTCTGTCTGTTAAAATGCAGCAGATGTTTTACCCTTTTTTAAAGCACAAGGTCACTGCTAATCCTCTACTGCATCACATAAACAGCAGACATCACCTCAATAATCAATCTGCTGTCAATCTTAATTTAAATACAAATGAAAGATTATTAGTTCAGTTTCTCTTCTACAGTTGAAAACAGATGTATTTTTTTCGCAGTTAAATTACTGGATCTCTTTGGCTGCAGCACGTTTTCATCATATTATTAAATATTCACGATTGTATTTACGTCTTTTCTCGTGTATTTGAGGTTGAGCTTCACGTATTATTTTTGCAGATGGGCTGCATACCACCGCTCGTTGTCCTTCACCTGGTGCCAAGGGTAAATATTGGAACAGTGATAAAGGCTTTGTGATTAGGTTCACAGTGAGAAAGGTCAGATATACTCAGTGCAGACTGCCGACGAACAGCGTGAGACTGACACGCCGATGAGGGTGGGCACTAAATGAGCGGCTGATGGATTCATGTTTTCATATGAGGTCACCTTATCCTCGGCGTCCGCGAGTGACGGGATGAGGTCACCTCTGAAAACATTTACCTTCCTCTTTACCGAGACCATTGTCATTTCCTCGAGTTTGGAATAACAGCGTTAACTGTGAGACGACAGTGAAAAATCACCTATTAGCTGTTAGTTATTCCACCGTGTGTCCACTCTGTCCTCCTTCAGCCGGGCTGCTGACGGTGTGTGTTACTTTCACTTAAAAATTTCACAGGGGTTTCAGCTTCAGTATTACGATCCACCACACAGTCTCCCTTTCTCTCTCTCACGCACACACAGAGAAGCTTGTTCAGGTCCTCTTTCTGTTTTAGGTCAAATGTTAAATCATTCAGTTTCACAAACGTTTTCTAAAAAATCTGTTTCACTAGAGTTTTGTTTTTGTTGTTTTTTGACGGGCGACACTTCCAGTTTGCTCTCATATAAATAGTTTATTAGTATCAGTAACATGTAAGGAGGGTCTTTTTTCCCCCCACTCTTTATGTGGGTAACATACCTAAATAGAAAAACAGACAGTGATAGAAAATGAAAGAAAATAAAAATTAAGGGGATATACTGTATGTGAATATGTGTGTGTGTGTGTGTTTGTGTTCAGCTGAGGAAGAGTAAATCTTGGAGTATAAAATGTAATCCCAGTCAGTGTTTCTAGAAAAGATTCAATCCAGTTTATAATCCGAGACACTGAGCGGTTTACAGAGAAGGAACAAGACGCAGACAATAAGTCCTCCGGTATCCCAGAATCCTCCTCTCTTCTGCCGGTGCATTTCAGCATCTATTTTTTTTTCTCCTTCGAGGAATCACAGAGAGGAAACTTCCTGCTTGTCTGTGTCTCAAAGTTTGTTCTTCTCAGTTTAGTTTTTTTTTTTTTTTTGTCCTCCAGGTGAAGTTGAGGTTCAAAAAATGTCAAACCTTTCACAGTCACTCGCTGCTGGGTGGTGAAGATATCTGAGGCAGAAGGTGCTTGTTGTTCTCTGCTTCCTGTCGTTTCTCTCCTCCACTCCATCAGCTGTCTCTCTCTCTTCACCTGATGCCTGTACAAAGAAAGGTGGAGTGAACGTGAGAACAGTTGAACTCATCTTTCATAGCTCCTTTTAAAACGGACATCAGCCTCACTTTATCAGCCAAAGTGAGGCTGATAAAAGAATCAGTAACTGGTTGCTTTTCATTTTAATGACCTTTGTGAGGCAGGACATGAACTTCTGCTCACAGTGTAGAAGCTGCTGAATATTGTTTGTGCATGAGAACAACAAAATATTAAATTCCCTTTAATGTAAAACATTTCACTACACATTCAAAATGTCCTGCAGATAATGAGATCATTACTTTATGTTTGAATTGGGATTTTTTTACATTCAGATGATGCAGATGTGACCTGCAGAAAGTCTGCAGGAGATCACATGGCTGCTGCAGGGTCGGACCCGTTGACGTCTGGATTACTGGAAACCTCCTGGAAATAATTTCTATTGCTTTGAGCAGACTTGTGCGTTTTACTCACATGGAAGTTTGTCCATCAAACCTGTGATTTTCCAGTTAATGAAGAAACAACAGTAGAACTTACAAACACAACCACAACACGGACAACAGTGAGCATGCTGGTGTATATGCGCTTGTGTGTGTGTGTGTGTTTGTGTGAGAGAGTAAGTGTTGCCCTGAGGGAGAACTAATTCAGGCTGAGAGGAATATCACAGTAAATACTTTAGATCTCTTATCAGCTTATTTGGTGTCAGCAGACACATTCAGACAGGAGCAAGCTTCACATGTGAAATGAGCCAATGCATAGGCATACAGAGACAGAGACACACACACACACACACACACACTCACACACACCAGCATGCTCACCGTTGTCTGTGTCTGAGTTTGGGCTGATGTGGCGTTTGTTGGTGCACATACAGTCCAGGTGATCCTCCAGCTTCACCTGCACCTCCCTCAGCTTGGGACGCCGCCGCACGTACTCCACCTTCGCCACCTGGAGAAAGAGAGAGAGAGAGAGAGAGAGTGAATCAAATAGATGAGTAAAAAGAAACCTTTTCAAAACCAATCATATACGACCAAAAGTACAACGTGCTGATAAAAGTTTATTTTTGTTGAACACATTAATTAATTGATGATTGTCCAGAAACGAGAAGCCTGCTTCAGTCTACCTCGGCCTCCAGTCAAGGATGAACTGTTTAACAAATAATGAATGACAGACATAGCAACAGTGACCAACGGGGGCTAGGCTTATAATAAAGATTTAATTAAGGTAGTGACTTAAGAGAATTAACAGGGGAGTATGTTATACAGAGAAACATTTCAAATAGAAGGCTTTGATAGTAAATCAAAAACCTGTTAACATTTGTGACATTAGCGCTGCAGACAAAAATGCCTCATGAGCTCGTTATTGGCAAATCACAACTATGCTTTACGGTACCTGTGTAAACACACAGGTGTGTTGGCTCTTGTTTGATGAAGCAGAGCATAAACGCTGCCAAGAGGTTTGAATTCATTGAATCTAAGTGAAGCATGTTACGTTTTTGTGTCAAGATACGTCACACTTGCTGCTAACACAAGCCCCGTGTCTGAACCTGGTGACTCCGTAGATTTGTGTTAATCTTACACACATTTATAAACAGGAACCTACAACCACGCCCATCAACATACCAAGTATATCATAAATATACAGACACTGTGATACACACATATACGCACGGATACACCACATGCTGATGCGTGAGTCTCGGACAAGGGGCCACGTCAGTGGAGCTTCAGGTCTGATTGCGCAACATCTCTGCTTCAAGTCTGAACAGACTCAGGCAGTGACGAGCAGAGACTGAAAACACCGAGCAGCCATGGAAGTTCATCTGAGGTGAGGACAATGGGCCAGAGCTGAAGGTTTGAAGTCCTGAGACCCTGTGAGGGGCCATCTTTAGTCAAAAATACTCTGTTTCCTGATGATGATGCAATTTGTGATTTTGTAAAAAAATGTCCTAAAGATTAGAGAAGCAGGATGCTGACCGAGAAAAAAAAAGCCATTGGCTCAATCCCCGGGGAAGCAGTATACATCTGGGATGACTTTGAATGAGGCCATTAAACCTCAGCTGCTCAGAGGTTGGAAGGCTGCGTCCACACCACAAAGTTTTCGCCTCCCGTCCTCACTTTGGGGTCCACTGAAAACGCTGCTGACACCGACTCAGTTTGGAAACTCTGGGATTGTCTGGACAGGCAGAAACACACCAGACCTTTGAAAATGATGATGTAGTCACAACCGGTCGCTCCTTGATTGGGTCTTGACAGCCTTAACCAGCAGTGATGAAAGCAACATGAGTAACCAATTACATTTGAAAGTGTTGCTGAGCTTGCTGTCTTTGCTGTGCAGTATGTCAACACTGCAAACGGTTATTGTGTTCCTTTATTGTTGTATTTGTTTATTGACGTCGCCTGAGACTGACGTTTTACTGGAAAGCTTTACTGTTTATCACCATGAATATGAAAACACAACATGTTCATGTTTCCTAAAAACATCACCAACAGTGAAGGAGGGCTATACGGAGCCTCCAGCTCATTAAGACAGTCTGGAAAATGTCGCTCTAATCCACTTGTCTATCTCACACTTCAGCTCATATATGCATGGAGCACTTTGGCTGATAACTGGAGCTGCAGCCCAACAGGCTCAGATGGGGAAGTACAGTCCCTCACCTTCACAGCCTGATATGGTGGTAGTGAGGCTGAGGCTGTAATGCTCGTGTGATTTTACTCTCTCTCTTTGGTTCACATATGGACACACCAGCTGAACTGTAGCCCTGCCATATCCCCTCCGGCCGTGAGTGAGTCCATCTTGCAGTTTTGAATGTTCAATGCTCCGAACACTGGATCTCTGCACATGTGAGTGACTTTATTTTTGATTTCCTCTGTAAGCGGACAAAAAACGAGTCCTTTCATCTCAGATTGTGTATCAGCAGGCCAAAGCACAGAAAATCAGCTTCGCCCTTTCCTCCTCTGTCTCCACTTTATACCTCTTGACCTCCGGCAACCAACACAAAACCTGTTCTCATTTTCTCTATCTTTCACTTTTCTTATTCAGTCACGAGCAATTTTATCTTTGCGTGTAGGATAGTCTTTGTCTGATTTAAAAGAGGTAACACAACTCTCAGTGTCTCCTAGATAGCGTTAAATTGAGCTACCACACCTGTGAACTAAACAACATACTACACACACACACACACACACACACACACTCAAAAACAATGAATATCAAGTATCATTATGTCTGAGATATAAAAGTGCCCCTTTCCTGTATGCACAATAAACAATCACACACATACACACTGGGTCAGCTTCCAGTTGGCATGGTGTGATTGTGAACCATTTGGGATTTAGTGAGTCTTATTTCCAGCTCTGGCAGAGATCAAAAGGAAGCTATTATGTTTTTGAATGTCCTCACTGCCAGCTTTTCCCAACAAACACACACACACACACACAATAGTTAAGCTAAGGAGAGTACATTTCTTTTGGCAGGTGTGGAGTGTATACCTTCAGTAAGTGGTTGTGTATTTACATTCCATAAGTTTGTAGAGTGATATAAAATGTTTGAGAGCGTTTACAAGCAACACGCCAGCATGCTGAAATAGCAAGAACAGAAAAAATAAGAAAATTAAACTTTTTGTTATTGTACTGTCTTTGTGTTTGTTTCTGTTGCTTCTCACATCCTATTTATGTAAAGCAAAGCTACAGTCTGAGCCTCTGTCTCAGATTTTCACATGAGAATGTCTAGAATCAGATTTATACTAGAACTGAGCATTTGTCTCATTGCTGGTTGGTCTCAAACATCTGTGATAAACAAAAAGAGAAACACATCGACAAAAAGTCATGATAACTCACTGGCCATTTAATTTAGGGGGCTCTATAAGGTGAGTGAGATGAAGTTGAGTTTTAAAGCTGCAATGTACAAAATGATTTACACTATTCTTTGACAATTCAGTAGTATGGCCTCAAACTAGTGCAGAAAACTATCCTTTGTGTTTTTTGTGAGTTGTCTTTGTGCACAAACTGTTGGTGTTGTACCTTGACTGTGCGGTGATGCTTCCGAGATGCCTGGCACCTCATGTTGCTGGTGTTGCAGCAGCCAGTGCAGCGTTTCACCTCGACGCAGGGTGGCCAGATGATGAAGTTGGCCGAGGTGGGGTCGACCTGGCTCCTCGGGATCTCATAGATTGTTGTCCGCACCTTACACACTGCTGGCAAGGCCTCTTCCACCACTGGAGGCGAACACAGAGGTCAAAGTGTACAGAAACTCCATCTTATTACAGGTACAATCACATGACTCTGATCCTCGACTCCTTCACTGGCTCCCTGTTAAGTTCCAGCTTGATTCAAAAACTTCATTGCTGACTTTTAAAGCTTTGGAAAGTCTCTGACCTTAAGACCTATAATTTGATATCAGAGCCCAACACACTGAGACTTTCTCCTGACCCATATCAGATGTTGTAACTCCATATCGTCCTATAAAGCTGTTCTTTAAACACATTTAGGAATGTCTGATACACGTTATAATTATATAAACTAACTACCGTCAGTAACTATTTATTGTCTACTATGACTTGGCTGCTGTTTTGTTTTTGGAGCTCTCCTTTTTTATTATATTCAGTTTTTTGTGAAGCACTTTGTAACCCTGTTCAGAAAAGTTTCATTATGAAAATGTAAAGATGATCATGTTTTGATAAATTAGATTTTGACAAAGAACAGCCTGCTGGAAAAAGAATGGCAGTAAAATTAAAACAAGAGTATACACCTGAAATGTAACTGCTAAATTGTTCTTGTCTGAGGATTATTTTGTGTTGAAAACATCCCACATTTTGGGGCAGTAGGAGTGTTAATATAGTCAAAAGTTTTTGATTTTTGCATCATTTGGTTTTAATATTATTATTCAAACCATTTTATCTATGTTCTGAAAGTAAATCATTATTGGAAATCACAGTGCTCAGTACACCATTTAATTATGAAAAATAATGTCAATGTGAAACCAACTTTTAATCTGTCTGTAGACTGTAACTCCTCTTTAGTGTGTGTCTTTGCGTGTGTTACCCGTGCTCCTCCTGTGTCTGGTGGGTGTGTGCGCTCTCTTCAGATCAGGGGAGCTGTGAGAGAAGTCCTTGTGGTGGCTGTGTTTGGTCTCCTCGATCACCTCGTTCTCTGTGCCGAGACAAAACAACACACACGGACATCAGATTCACTCTCACTCTTAACAACACCATTCATAAATATTGCCATTCTTATTTCAAACACACAGGCTCTATTTTACAATTCAAGAAGTTCAGTTTCTGAGAAGCATAAAAAGTTTAGGCCAAAGCTTTTTCCCTTTGAGGCTGAACACTGGATGAAGATCCAGGGGTTTCGTAAATCATGAGAACTAAAAGGCCTTAGTATCCATCTTAACACTGCATTAAAATCTGACCTTGTTTTTTTTTTTTTTTTTTAAATCTTGATATAGACCAAAGTTTTGGTCAAGCCAAAAGTGGAAAAATCTGTTTATCACACCATCTTCACGACTGACTGAGCAGCCAACAACAGGAAAGTGAGAAGATGTTTGGGATGTCTACATGCTGCAGTAATTTATTTGTCAGAGGCATCTTTCAAGTTATGTCTCCCTGTGTTATGATGTTTGTTGTGTCAACAGGTTACTTGGTTCTCTGTAGGTGCAGAGGGTGAGAAATGCAGCAAATCAGCGTCTACATCAGATACGTTTTAAATCTAATTCACCTAAAGACACGGATACACACATGGAAGAATTCACTGAGGTCACTGGTGGGGCGTCAGAGCCCTGCAGCAAAATAATGTTGTTTTGTTCAGCCAGGACTTGTGAAATGATTATCAAACTTTCTGAGCTTTTATGGACACTGAGTTTGAAGCATTTATATTTCTTATCCTAATGGTTGAATGTTGTCTGTTCATGAAGTTGTTCATGTCTGAGATTCTTTTTTTTATTTATTTTTTGGTACCAAAGGTGTTTACTCTGCTTTATACCAGAAAATGCTGATCTATTTCTGGTTTATTCGTGGTTGTTGTATGACCTGATTATTTAATCAAGGCCGGTACTCAAAATTGTATTTGTACACGTCAAGAATCGTTAGACAATTGCTGTTAATTTAATTTATTTTCTCTCCAGATATATTTGTAAGCTGAACAGATCAAGCTATTGGCAGCAGTGTCCAGTTCATTTTAACTCGACTTGCCACAAAGAAATCAGTCTCTCACCCAATTGAAGCATTTAATTTACAGATTCATAGTAAAATACCTAAAACATGCTCATGTACATTAGTCACACATAACATGTAGTGCACACCCAGCCATTATCATCTCAACCAATCACTGTCGCCCACCAGTAAGACCGACAATAAACTGACTCATCATGAGCATTGAGCTGTTTGACTGCAGCCTTTTCTTTGATTGAAAAAACTCATTACTCAAATAAGTTCTGACCAAAGGTTATGTATATAGAGCAGACTTTTGTGAATGTGTGTGTTAGTTTGTGTTTGTGGGCAACAAAGCAGGAAAAAAACGAGACAAAGATTCCTGGAAATCAACAAAAATCAGGTGTGGGCAGGACTGTTTAAATTTGATAGTGAATACCAAAGCTCACACTTTTTTGTGACTGTGCACCAGTCAGTCTTAGTTTCTTGTGTGTGAGCAAGCAGTCATGCACACACGCTGCCTAGATACACAATGTGCTTCTGAAACACAACAAAGTCCTCCTCCGACATCTCCCTCTCTCTCTCTCTCTCTCTCTCTCTCTCTCTCTCAGCCTGTGCATCTCTCGCTCGCCCTGACATGCAGGAATTTGAGCATGAATTATACATAGCAACACAGCCGCCTTCCAGCGAGCCCTGCTCTCAAACCAATAATGGGCAGCATGACAACAGCATAATGAAGTGAGCCACTTGACCCCCACCGAGCCGGGGAGCCGTCACACTCGACATTTGCATCTCAATGATGCCAGGATTAATGGTGGCACTGCTCGGAGGAGCAGGAAAAAAAATGAATCAACTATTTTTCACAGGCAACGAGAAGTTCAGAGCAAATGAAAAGTGTCTGTGGTTGAAATCTGGAGTCTGACTCAATTACTCCTGTTTTATGCCAGTTATTTCCTCATGCCTCTCTTTGCTTATTTAATCTGCTCTGATTTATTACCTGGATAACGAGAACTGTCTTTACTGCTGGCAAATATTGGTTTTATGTAAAGTGGTTACTTTTATATCATGTTTTTTTTCTCTAAGTATTATTATTTCCTTTTACATACAGAAATTGCAGTTTGAAAAGTCACATTTAATTCCTCTAATCCCATGAAAATGGGAACAGACAGAGGAAATTAATATTTTAGAATAGAACGTTAAGTAATGAGTACACTGATATAGAAACTCTTCATTAAAGATGTGGTTTAAGTTGTTTGTTAAGTTTTAATCATAAAGCCATGACTGCTTTCCTTTCCAGATACAGCCATGACCCCAGCAGAAAGTTCACTTCCAGAGGGATAAGCACACCAAAACCAACCAGTATAAATTTGCAAGAAGTATTTTTTAACAAATATAGATAACCTGACTTTTACTTTAGGTGAAGCTCCAGAACACGACAGCAGCCATAGTGCAACTGCCTGCTTTAAAACTCCAGACAATCTGCATTGTCTCAGGCAGACGTCCCTTTAAAGACCTTATAATGTCGAAGACCTGACACCTGCTGACATCACTGTTAGGTCACCGTGCTTTTAATATTTTTTTTTTTTTTTTTACTTTGCAATCTCCTCCAGAACAACTTTTCTGGGGGGTAAAATCATCTTTAAATATTCCTTGTTCACTATCAGCAGCCTCTGATAAGTCAAAGTAAACTCAGGCAGCTGGACTCTTGAGCATCATCCAGAGATTCCAGTAGTGAAATGAGAAAGCTACGATGATCCAGATCCACAGGTTCTAATTTTGCTTTGGAAACCAGCAGAGTGGGTGAGTCCTGCTGCTACATTACAACACTCATAGGTTAGTAGTGACCTTGCTGAATAAGCTCCTTGTGCAGTTGAGCTCAGTGACACAGCTCTTAGAGGTGAGAGTTGTATTAATGAAGTGCTTTACCTACGGAGTCTATCTCAAGCAGCCGCTGGAGGTCGCTGATGCTGCGGATGTCGCTGCGGGAGAGGCGCTCCAACAGCTCCCGGGGGAGAGGAGACTCCTGAGGGGACAAATTCAAGGAGATACACGGTTTACGGGATGTGGACAGAGGAAAGTGCGCCAGCAGAGGCTTTGAGGAGCTGTAAACAGCTCTTCAGAGGCAAAAGTGACAGTAAGAACCCGAACCATGACTGCGCCAAGGGGAGAGGAAACACGTGCGTAATTACGCAGACACGATTTTAATCTGTTTGCTTAATTTTCCCTTTAAGTTGCAAGAAATATGTATAAAACCTGAATGAAATCATCAGCAACTATCAGCCAGCAACTGTCTCCGCCAGGTTTACCTCAGCAGCGCTGCGCAACAGGCACAGGCAGCCAGCGAGGAGGTGGTAAATTGCGGGTCTCATCTCCTCTCAGATCCGCTGCAGAGGCACCAGGACGAGGCGGTGGTCCACTGCAGGAGCCGGGCGGTCGCTCCTTGGCCTCGGGAGCCCAGAATCATCCCTCGGGAGAAATGGCCACCTCCGCAGCTCCACAAAAGAGCGAGCCGGGAGCTTATAAAACTTAAATGAGCTTTAAAATCCTGAGTGAAGTGCGGTTGAGGCAGAGCTTCAAACTTATTCTGCTCCTTCATTCAGTGGGAATCACTGGAGGAGAGAATGAGAGGGAGGGGGGGGGGCTGGTTTTCCAAAGTCCGGTATCAGGGACCATAAAGCAGGTTTAGGTCTCAGTCATCCAACCATCAGACCTAACTGAGGCAAAGTTGGCGTCCAGCTGCTCTTCTTGGTGTAACAGGTGTCCAATGGGAAAAATAATAATAGTAAAAAGAAAAGCTTTTCTTTGGCATTCACACATCCAGCAGTATCCATCAGTCTGTCCTCAGTATAATCCCTTCAGTCTGCGCATCCTGCAGCCTGTTGAGCACCAAAGTGTGTTAAATCCTTTTCATTTGAAACTTCCAGGAAGGAGCTGAAGACGAGGAGGAAAGTTGAGCAGGCTACAAACTACAAACAAAATGGGGAGTGTGAAGTCAGGTCGCCTCGGTGGTGTGATCCCCGGGGTGAATGGAGCCGAGATGCTTTCAGTCACAGGATATAGCTGCGCGCGTCCCCGTGGCAGCACACCGAGAACGCGCTTTGCATAACAGACGACAGCGGGGGCAGCAAACTACAGCAAAGGATCGTGTCACAGCCGTGTAGTGGCCTGATGAGGATGATGATGATGATGATGATGATGATGATGATAAACTTGTACATCAAGAGGGACCGAAGCAGTAATAACTAATAATTAACTCTCTTTGTGCAGGTTAATTCATAACCTACCAAAAAAAAAAAAAAAAAAAACCCCAAACAAAAAATAAAAAACTTTTTGTGAATAAGTTGCTCACAAAGTCAGAGGCTTGGCCTCTTCCTGAAATTATCCTCCTGTGTGTGTGTGTGTGTGGTAGATTGGTGACCATGTCAGTGTATAATTGCTGGGTAATAAAGCTCATTAATGAGTGTCCAGACAGAAAAACTGACTGCCCAGAGAGAAGGAGGGAGAGGGAAAGAGAGGGAATTCAGTTTGGCAGTATGTGAGGTCACAGGTTCACTGCACTGAAATTCTTCATTTCCAACAGTCTTTTAAACGGTGTGCGAACAGGAATCTCTGGGATGCACGAAGAGAAGAACGGATGGATGCAACACTTTGTCCTAAATGTTGGTGGGTCTGAGGTGGTTCACACAGTTTTGAGCCAGCTTTTGACAGCGTGAATAATGACGGTTGTTTCTGAGCAGCAGAAGCAGGCCGAGACACCAGAGAGTGCTGTTTGCATCCTTTTTTATACAAACTTTTTTTTTTTTTGTACTAAATCTCTCTCTAACCTCCGCCACATAGTTTTAAGTTTCAGCTCAGAAACCACTGAACAGACATGAATATTTTTTCTTGGATTTTTGAAGGCACTGTCATATCATATTGTTCTGACGATGGTGGCGCCAAATTAGACAACACTTGGATTGAATATTCAATAGTTTGCGGAACTTGGTGAAGTCCATACATTCATTATTTATCAATACTATTTATCCTGAGTGAGATTTCACTAGGTCCTGAATATGTGACAGTCTGTTATGAAGGACTGATCCTCATTATACAGAAGAATTATCGCTGTATAAATGATGGACAGTCAATTTAAAGGGCTCCGCTACACAATTATGGTGTTTTTGCATGGCAGGAGTGTTACATATATGTAGTTTGCTGTCAATAACCATCAGCACACCACACCACCAGTGTGGTCCTTTAATGTGTGTCAGACTCAGAATCTCTGACTTGGAAAGTAGTTCACATTCATCCACTCCTTAGTGGAGTAAATTGGCGGGGGAATGAGAAAGACTTCCCAGAGCTAAAGCTTCATAAAGCAGTGCTGGAATCTGGAAATCCACCTCAAGCATTTAAACATGCACGTACACATTTACTCTCCATTTGTCTGTCTCAATCTGTCATGCACAAAGAAACATGCGGAGCTGTTTACACAATATCCTTAATTCAACCATACACACAGAGTTATTTTAAACTAGTTAAACTGACAAAGTGTTAAAGGTTCCTGTGAGGACACGAACGAGAGCAAGCAAGGAGAAAAAACAGAGAGGGGAAAAGGAAGAGAATGGAAAACAACCAAAGCTGGAAGAGAGTGAGAGTCAGAGGAGCAGAGATAAGACGCTTGTTGATGTTAAGATGAAGCCTATTTGGATGAGAGAAGATGACAGGGGGGTGACCGAGCGCATGTGTGGCTAGAAAATCCAGCCAGTGTTGGACAGAACAGCCCCCCAATTAAAGCCCATTTAGCCTGACAGAGGCTAATACCATCACAAGAGAAACCCACCTCTGTCTCTCTCCCTTCATTTCCCCTGAACAGCTTCAGTGCAACCAACAGACAGACACACACAGACACACACAGACGGAGACAGACACACAGACAAAGAACCGGAATGATGGAAAGGAAATGGGTCAGAGCCGATTTGGATCTTGAAAGGCCACACTTGTGCCATGAAGCTGCTGTCACTTCCTTCTGGCAGCAGAATCTGCTGCGTGCGTCCCACTTGTTCTCGTCTGTCTTCTTCTTTCCTTTTCTTCTGTTGTCTGTCTTTTTCTTTCAATGAACGGTCAAAGTATGGATAGTAAATAAACTGCATGATGAGTAACTTTCCATTCAATGGAAAAATTAGGCAGATCCAGTAAAAATGTATCCTGCTCTCTGAAACTATTCTTTGATACTACCACATGGAGGCATCAAAATTATCAGTTCAACACATACAGCCTTAAAAAGTTTTGTTTGATACAAATATTTTGTATCTAAGTCACCAAATGAAACGTTGCCCTAACCTTAATTGAATTTTTACATTAAGTGAGGCTTCCATTGTGTTTATACCCTAGTTGCATTTTGAAACTCTCTATGTGGGTATCAAGATGAATGCAGCTGAAACTTTATAGAGTCCCCTCCTCCTCTTTCTTTTTCTCCCACATAAATTTCCGAGTGGAGTAGACCTTTTATTTTTATTTTATGGAGTCTATTTATAAAAAGCCAGGGAAAAGTTGTATCACTTTTTTTTTCTTGTACATTTTTCCCCAGTCGCTTTCCTGGTACAGTTTGCTCCACACTGCTGTTTTGTGACCTTGCTCAGGAGCACTTAAGCAGTGTCTGGTGGAGTCAATGCCAGAAAAGCTTTCCCACCAAAAACACTGTCCTGTGGGAGTGTGGAAGGCCACCAATGGGGAAAGACTAAGATTAAAATATAATAGTCAGATTTTGGGGAGAGAGTGTTGGAGATATGAGCAGCAAAAGAAAAAAGAACATGTGAGAGACATAGAGGCAATAAAATTTAATCCAGTGAAGGATAAAAACTTTTACGAGCAGGGTGGGGGTGACGGGCTATCCCCGAATTAATTCACAAAACCAAGCACATGGTGGAAAAAAAACCCCAAACCCTTTACACACATTTTTCCCTCCCGTCTCTCTTCAATCCAGCCGACATTAAATATTAAAGCCTTTTCCATAGAAAGTCAGAATGGATTTCACCGTTAAATCCAGAGTAAGTCCACTATTGGAAACCTGCCAAAACCTATTGTGTGAAACCTGAATGTTTGGTGATTGCACAACTTCTGATTTTTCCTGGATTACCATCTCAAATATGCTGGCATTTACCTATATCCACCACTAACCCCAACACCCCACCAACCTCCCCACCCATCTGTTCGTCACAGCCCACAAGGCTCTGAGAGAATGCTTTATTTAGGGTCTGCTTGGGAAGCAGACAACACATGGCCTCTGTCCTGTGTGGACTCTCAGTCATGAAGACAGAGAATCAACATCACTTGACAAGGCATACAGTAAGTGCTGGACCTCCCACAGATTTGATTTACCACTTTCTGGATTAGGTTGCTTAAATTACTACAAATGTTGCACCAATAAACTACTACTACTCCTACTACATCAACTGCTTTCCTAGTTCTGTTACACAAATACATAAAAGATATAATATGGTATTTCAATCTGAATTCAAATACTCATGATGATAGAGAATCATGAGATGCATGTTTCTTGTCTTTGTGAACGGAATTTAAAACAAATCAATTGTCCTTAGATCTGGAAGAAGATGTGATCGTAGTACAGCTCAAATCGCATGTTTTGACTCATACATATGGCATCAACATGGAATTTCAAAGTTTCGTCTTGGTTTTGAAATGCAAAAACTATTTTGCAACATCACTCACCCCAGATTATTGGGCAACAGGCCAGAGGACATCATCCTTATGTCACCAGTTACTTTCCAGAAATAGTTGAGAAATTGTGGACTAAGAGATGCATTTTCAGTTCTAAGCTCCCTTTAAAAATCTTATTTTAAATTGTATGTTCACTGCGCACTGGATCGCTGCACACTGCTGGAAACAGTCCTCTGGGATGGAGGACAAGAACTGGGAGTACTAGGTTGTGTCTTTCAAGCAGCTGGGAAACTGCAAAATTAGACAATAACTCAGTGAAACTCTTCCACAGTGAATACCGAGACAGCCTTGAGCTAAGTTGGTTTTATAAGGCAGTTTTCTACTGCTACTCTGAATGTAAAGTAGTTCTTGGGACGGTGATAAAATGCACATATTTTGTTGAGGTTGATTAGGAAAATAAAAAATGAGGAACACAGTGTATTAATTGTAGAAAAAATTTAATTATAAAACTAAACAATGTTTCTGCATTGAAACAGACATGTTTTTGCCTCATTATCAGAGCTTTAGGACAAAACACAGCAAAACTGCTCAACCTGAATACTTCCGACACCGTTAACAGGGTTCCGACGTGTCCCTAAACAGTAAATTCAAGGCCTTTTCGGGGACTTTCCAGGTCCAAACCCCTCACATTCAAGGACCAAGCACATCAAAGTTTGAGAGAAACATTGAATCAAGATTAATAATGAGAACCAGAGGGCTATAGGAAAGCTCAGAGACAATAATTAGGAGATTGAGGCGTGAATGTGTGAACATGTCTCAGCTGTGCTGTGTTACTGTAATAGCAGACTGTGTGGTCTCAGCAGCATTTAGTTTATTTGTGAGTATTAAACATGGAAAAAATATAATAATAAAACAGCTCTTCCAATGGCTCACGTCTACTTAGGTCTATTATCAAAATAACGTTTAAGGTCTTAATTTTTCTCAACGTCATGGGAACTGTCCCTCTCTGAGTGTTAAGGCACTAAAGTCAAAAAGGTGCCTCCACTGGTCATTTTCAGGAGACAAGGAGGCCACAGGAACAGTTCAAAAAGGAAATGGCCCGAGAGATTAACACTCTACAACCGGTTCACTCCCTTCAGTGTTTCAGGCAGGAAATATTACAGTAATGAGCTCTGACAATGAGAAATGCCTTTGCGGTCTGTATCTGATGAATAAAACACAGTGAAGTGTGGTTCAGATGAGTAAACATAACAGAAAACCATGTTGATCTCTTCTTCCAATATAGAAACAAATCAAAACTTTCTACAGTATAAAACCGCAAGCAACATAAAATCTGGGATCAATGACAACATTAAACTCATCTTAAAGTTTGGAGCTTCACAAACCAAACTGCACTCAGAACTCAGCACCACTGAGTGGAATTAAGATGGAAAATAACGTATTTAACGCTGCAACAACAGAAACCGTGGAAAACACATGGGCACAGATGTAACAGGGATGAGATTCATTATGTTCCTTACTGTACCGAAACAGGAAGTAATATAAGAGGTGTTGAAAACACTTGAGTTTGATGACTGGCCAGACAGACTTGTAGCACAATCTTAACAGCAATAGCAACTGTATTATCAGCTGTGGCACTGCAGTTGTGCTGGTATCATTGCAACAGTTTTCCACAAGAAAATATGTTTACTTTGAATTCATTACGCTTTTATTCCTTCATCTTTATGTCACACTTTTATAAAGAGTACTTGTCCCAAGTTGAGCTATTGTATGTGCAATGTAATTCCTTTACCTTTGCAAAGTCATCATGTTCATCCAGGTTACAAGATCATCATGTGAGAATGAAAAGTTCCTCTGGACCGTAGAGCTGAGGATGTTCGGCCCACCAGTCAGACCGTTGTGTGGTGGATCATTATGGTGTTTCATTATCAAGGCTGGTGGTGACACATGGAAGACAGCATAAGATGGTAATTTTAATGTACATACACACACACACACAATTAGAGATAATTAGTTTGATTCTGAGGTGGTTCAGGACAATTTGAGTGAAGTGATCTAAGATAAGAATTTCTACATCCCTTCCTATTAATCCAGCAGAGCATCTTATTAGCAAATGGATCAGAATGTGGCTGTTTGGGGCAGTTTTGCTTTTTCCATTTTCAGGTCAAACAAGTTGTGAGTATAGAGTATGAGTACAGCCCTGGATATTGATGCTATCTGTCCAACCATAGTCAGAAACATTTATAGATTTTGTTTTTTAATTGTCTCCTAATAAATCCCAAGACTGAGACTATCCCACTTCCACCCAGCTGCTGCAGAAGGTTAACACCTCTTCCCTTTTCCTCTTCCTCCAATTCTATCACATCTCCCTCTCATGTTTGCCAATTGATTTGTATGATAAGGTGATAATCAACACACCCGTGATCAACGCAGCCAGGGCTAAATGACTCAAAAAGAAAACAAGACAACACAAACTACTGGATTGATAAGGCCTGTGCAGCTGACAGCTGTTAGGGAGCTCCAAGTGTGCGAAAACAGGCGGCACTGGATCGTTTGACCAGTGGAACATCTGATTCAAACGTTTGTCCGTCCCCAATTGTTCATCGTTTCAGTTGGGAGACTTTAATCTCCTCTGCGGAAATAATTGGGAGGCAGTGAGGGAGTTAATTGTGTTTTCCACTGATGAATCATCAGGAAGTGTTGGTGAACCCCACTGACCACACACACTCAGAAACATACCCACACTCACACACAGGGGTACATACACAGTCCTGTACATTA
This sequence comes from Remorina albescens, assembly GCA_034769265.1. Lineage (NCBI taxonomy): Eukaryota > Metazoa > Chordata > Actinopteri > Carangiformes > Echeneidae > Remorina > Remorina albescens. Next base: position 24,762,183 of record CM068487.1, read on the forward strand.
CACACATTCACAGGCAAACAGATGCATACACATTTTGACCACACACTCCTACACAGGGAAACATTACACAGACCACACACACACACGATACACTCTCAGAAGGACCACATATGCACATATATGCACACATACACTGTTATACATAAGCAAATCCCCCCCCAACACACACACACACACACACACACACTCTCTCTCTCTCTCTCTACATATCATTCTCATTTTCAACCTCTCTCACCCCCTCTGCTACTCTCTTTCGCTGCTTTTTCAAAAGATTAAGAGGCCAATTAGTAAAGCTCTCACGGCAGTTATTTCCATGCTGGGAACTGGAGAGAGAAGAAATCCCCTTCTCTCCTTTTCCAAAAGAAGGATTTCTCCCTCATTGTCATCAAGTTGAGAGCGAAGGATGTGGGGTGTATTTGGAGGGCTGCTGATGTGGTAATTTTGGCTTGGAAACAATGCAATGCTGTCTATAGAGGGGTAATGGAGGGAAGTAATGGAGGTAGTGTTTACTCTGTGTGTGTGTGTGTGTGTGTTCACATGTGATACACACAGTCACAGTGAGGTGACATCATGGCATCGCTCTGAAGGCCACACTAGCTTCCAGATGAAGGAGGAAGCATCGTATTAACTCCAAATCAGGACACTGACACAGACGCTTTGTGTGATTCTAATGAGCACCCAGAAAAAGGCAGAGTGGAACAGTGTGAGGCTTTTCCTGCGTGAGTACACTTAAGTTACTATGAAGGTAACACCTACCCTCAATATCTCCAGGTTTTACTTTTACATATAGTTCTCAGAATAATCAGAAAGTGATTCATCAAATGTATTTATTTTAATTTCTGTATTACGGAGAGAGGAACACAAAAGCACTGTCAGCATTTCTCCGTAAAATGACTTTCAAAATGTCTCCTTTTGTACAGTACTGTATACGTGAAGGTTTAATAGGCATAATAACAGAAACAGCTAATTGTAAAATACAAGACAGTTTAGCATCTCTACAAACTACAGCCTACAAAATGATCACACAGTTTGTACTAGTGAACAACAGCTAGCTGTACCTTATAAACTGACAGTTGAGTGTATTTTACTGAATATACTTTAGCACTTGTTGAAAACATGAAATCCCCTTGATGGTAATGCCCTTTAATTACATGCTGTGTAACACTGAGAGTTAAAGAGACATGTTTCATTTACCTCAGTAAGATGGAAAATAGACAAAAAACGGCCAATCAAGAGGGAGAGAAGTTTGTCTTCACAGTCAATATAACATTCTTGATCCGAAGCTGCCAGTAATGTCTTCTTAATAATGCATAATGCTCACGGGTATTAAAAAACCAATGCCAACACTTACACAGGAATGCTTTCCCTCCAAAGTGAGCAAAACTCAAGCATTCTTGTGTGTGGTTATGTGTTAATTATTTTCTGTTGTTATTACCTGCTTGCCAACTTGCCAGCACGTGATGGTGACAAGACATGAAGTGGCCTATTTCCCCTCTCCTTTTCGTCATCCTTCATCATTATCTTCTGTATCTCTGCAGAGAAGAAGACACCAAAAATCCTCAACAAGTGCTCAACAAGCCCCGGGCCGCCAGGGCTCAACACGAGTGGATGGAGGCGAACCACAGAGGGAAAAACGTATAAAAGCTGATGAGCCTTTGCTCTGGTATTGAGAGTCACCGCTTACTAGTTTCTTATTAAACTTTCTGCTTGTGTTTGGTACTGAGAGCGGCTTGGAGAGTTGCCTCTATAAAAAACACCCAACTTTTTGTGGAAAAAGCTCACCCCAGACAGCAGCAGATAAAAAAAACTTAGTTATATTATAAATAAAATATAACAATAAATAAACTAAATGAAATAAATAAACACAAAGATAAGTCAGAAAAGAGAGCATCAACAGTAGACTATGTTAACATACATTAACACTGAGTTGGCTGTATTAATACACTTTTTTATGAGTTTGTCATATCACCTTTAGAAAGCCATAATTTGTCAGTGTTTTTTTTACAACTTGTTTGACTTCAAACAGGTTGCAAAAAATCCATTACCACAGGTTTGATATGCACACATGTGCTTTATTATTGTACTAGAAAAACCACCAAGGATTTCTGTGTATATATAATGGCCTCTCTGGAAAGGCTTCTAAGAAATTACTGACATAATCAAACTTAGGCTTATCTCAGAAAGTTATCATTTGGCCTCTTGATTAGATTGAGTTCACCTTGAAACACCGATTGGACAAGGGAACCTGATAAACTGTATAAACAGATGCAGATGTGCTATCTTATTTTCGTGTCGTTCTTCTTGCTGTAAGTCTTACTTTTATAAAGCTTGGATTTCAGCACAGATAAACCTAAATATGATGAATTCAATAATACCAACTCTTGGAATTCATTTTCAAAAGTTTGACAAATGAAAACGCTGCTTTTGTAAAATGTAATTTGTATGTCAGTAGAATTATCGCCCATATCTGTGGCTCCACTTGGCTTTATGGAGCTTTACAGGCTGTTTCACTACATTATCTGGCTGTCTGCCCCACAACTTTACTGTTTTTACTGTTTACTGTTTTCAGCTGGTTTCAGTATCAGAGCTATACTATCTGCTTAGCATCAAACAGCTTACAGATTCAATTAGCAGGCAGCCAAACACAGCTGAGCATTTAGCAGCTGAGGAGACCAAAACCAGAGCTAGAAAGAGACTACAGAAGAATGACACTGTTGGTCCATTATGGATGTGTAAATACTCAACTCTTGGCTTGCTAGTTTGCCAAATCCACTTAAAAGGTGATATGTTAGTGTTACTCTGTTTTCTGTAATCATAATCAATGATTAACAATCAAATTACTTTCACCTACTCCTCATGTCAGTTGATCCACTGAATACATTAAGTAAATCTAATTCATATACAATTATTTAGATTATTAACCAGAGAGCAGCACCAGGCCTGTACTAAACAAAGAACCATTAAAGTACTGTATTAGGTTTAAGCCCAGTAAGATTAACCTTTCCCCCCAAGCTGTACACTAACAACTTCTTGCATTATTGGAGTCGCATTGAACTTAGTGGACTACTTACTCACTTCACAGAGTTGAATTACAGAAATAAACTGTCCAAATAAGGTGTGACGTATATTTGGATGCAAGCAAAGCATCAACCTTGATCTCAGGTTCAAACTGTGTGATCTTCCCAGCATGAGATCGGTCAGTCATCCCTTGCTGTCTGTGTCACATCTGCTTTGAAAGAGGTTGTCAAGCATGCAAGTGGGTCTTCCTGAGCTGGCCACAGTTAAAACACTTAAGTCATGTTAAAACGGGAGCAGGCTTATAGTGGCTGTCTGCTCACACATGACGGTTCAACTTTCAGCTGCTAAGCTGCATTAAGAAATCTCTGTTGTTTTGCATTGCTCCCCAGATGCAAGTGTCACTGACATGATGTTTGTAAAACAAAGGGGATGAATATGCTTGTAATTATTGCCTTTGACAAAAATATTTGTAGTGGAATATAAATGATATCACAGGCATTTAAAGTGCTCCATCTTCATACAGACTCATTCTCTTTCACACAAGCTATGGCCTTGCCTTTCTTGCAGAGGCTTCAGGTGTCTTAATTATGTTATGACTTGACACTGAGCAGTTCTATGCAGCTGGCTGTTAACTATTAACCATCTCACACCAGCACACACAGATACTGCACTGGATATCAGGTATTTTTTTACATTATCTGTTGGATTTTCCTCCTCAGATAAACTGCGAACAGACATGTACTGGGTTCCAGAGACCTGTCTGGTCTTAAGACACATTTTCAATAAACAGCAGAAAATACTGCTGAAGAGACAACCAGCAAGAAAGGCTTTCTGCCCCTGAAAATTTAGCCTTAGAATATTGTTCAGGGTACACAGCTCACATTTAATTTCATTTTATTTATATTGCTCATATTGCCATTCAAATAGTTATCAACCGTTCAACCCTAATGTACACACGAGTGCTTAATTAAAAGCATCTTTAAACTTTTTCTTACAGTTATCCAATCAGCCAATCACATGGAAGCAGTGCAAAGCATAAAAGCAAGCAGATCTGATCTGAGCTCTTAGCACCCCTTATCTGTGATATAAGTGTACACCACGGCCTGTTATGAGCTATTTCTTAAATGATTCATTGATTTGTGGAAATGAGGAAACAGTTCTATTTCTCTTCTCTTCTCCAGTAATATTCTTCTTTTAACAGTTGACATACTTCATTTTCCAAAGCTCTCACTCTGAGAACACATTCAGCTGAATAGATTATGCTTTTTGATTCAGCATGTTTCTTATAAAAGCCAAGACACAAGGTATAGTTTTTTTCTTTTTCTTTTTAAAGAAGCAATAGTGTGAGAATGGACGAATTAAAATGATGATGTACGGTATAGTAAAAGTACACACAGATCATAGAGTCCCATTTTCTTTTTCTTTTTTTTCCTGAGAATTGCACCAGTTATAACGGAAGGAAGTGTGGTTATGAGGTAGGCGCTGCATCCATGATAAACATCAATGACGTCTTTGGGCTGTGAGTGAAGGCATACTGAACTTAACCACTTTCGTGATTCTTTCAGATCAGCTTTTAAAAATACAGAAGTGTCTGGCACAGTGACTCATATATCATTATCAACCCTGTAGTTAGACACCAATAGAGCACAACAGCCATGGTGCTGGGAGGCATTGGATGTGTATTTATTGGACTTGTCCTATACGTCTCAGGTAGGAGTCACTTATCCCTTCTTATCATACTTTTACTATTTCACTATTTAAAATTTGTTCATAGACCACTGAACAAAAACTTTGAGCTCAATTGAAGATTTGTTTCTATGAAACAGAAAAGAAAATGTCACATTCTAAAGATTTCTGACCTGTTACAAATTGTCTCTTAAAACTCTGTGTTCGAATGGTGATCTTCTGTTAAAGGGATTAGTGGACAAATAAGCAGCATCTGTGCCTTAAAAGGTTCATCAGTGACTCTGCACTGCAAAGCTAAACCTTCCAATTCAAACAACAAATGGTACACTTTAAACAGCTATGGCAACAAGACAACAAGCATCTCTGCACAAGGTCATCCTGTAAAATTAAACATGTCCGACAATAGTCAACCCACTCTAACGATGGAAAGTCTGAGGGAGACTGACGCAAAACATTACTGCTGCATTGATGGAGACAACGCACAAGTCTGCAAGAAAAGTGCAATCCACCTCAAAATTGCAGGTGGTAGTTACTTATTTATACATTTAGTCAAATAATTTTCAACAATTATATCTTTATGTGAAGCCTGTCGCGTATAAATTCATAATTTTCCTCAGACCTACAGGTGAAAGTGATTCCTGCCACAGAAAAACATACAGTTACACTGGTCTGTAGCACCGGCTGCTCTCTGAATAACACCCCTGCAGCCTACATCTGGTACAAGAACAATGAAATTATCTATGAGGACCGGTCTCCCTGGTACCAAGAGCTGGTCCACAGTGAGGACAAAGTCAGATACTCCTGTGCTATCAAAGGCTACAAAGATGTCAGAGCTCCTGAAGTCTCAGTGGGTGAGTTAGTCCCTTTTCATGTTATACAAACTGATTTGTAAAATGTAACATTAATATGAATTTTAAAATATGAGTGAATGGGCACATATAAAATGTATAAAATAATACAATTGGTTCTTCCACTAACAACCATTCTTATCACGATTTAAAATCATTAAATCACTTTTTTGGTTGATTTAGTTTTAAATGTAAATTAATTAATTCATTGAAGTCTTTAAGTTTATTTAACAGACAACTTAAACATCAATTTCAAAATAAATACTGTGACCTGTGTCCTATTTTACCATACAGGAAATCTATTCTGCCAAACAAAAACTTCAGCTGTTCCCATGAGAGATTTTTATAGCAGCATTAATAAAGAGATTAGACACAAAACACTTCTTACTGACTTTGGGCAAGTGTGCAGGGGTTGTGGAGATGTCAGTGATGTGTGTTTATGATGAGCACTATTTTCATGATTTGGAAAGGAAACATCTGTGGTTTTCCCTCATATGTACTAATAAGGCATATCTACTTCCATCATTTCGATATGAAGAATTTTGACACTCAAAAAATGCATTCTGTGAATTTTGTTTGATGGGAAAAGTTTATGTCATTGATCGATGTTTGATGAACTTGTTCACCAATGGAAATATTAAATCGAATTCATCTTTGTTCAGATTCTGTCATACCAAACTGCATTAATGTGACCTATGCCAAGGGAAGAATGTGTAAGCAGACATCAGTGGAAAAGTCCTGCTCCATCACATATCCCTCAGGTTCAGTTACCAAATATTCACAACCTTCCCAACTTCAGAAGTAAAATACAATGGTTTATTAATTTCGTGTTCTCACCATCAGTATTGGTGTTTTATCTTTTCAGTTATCAAACTGTGCAAATCACGCTAAGGGTTATAACACATGATGTATGCAATTACTATTTAACATAAAATGGCACAAATCAAATGTAAGCTCATCATTTTCCAACAGAAATACATGTTAAAAGAAGCCCGCAACAGAGAATGCTGACCTGTGACCATAGTTGTCCACTGACTGACCCTCAGCCTGCGTATAGGTGGTACCACAACAGAGTACTGCTCAATAACTGTGACACCCAAAGGCTTACACTTGGGAATCAGTCTGGCAGATTTTCCTGTGCCTTAAAAGATCAAGAGGCTGTCATGTCACCTGAAGTCTGTAAGTTTAAACACATTAACAGAGTATCATCAGTTTCAATTTCAAAAATATTTTTTGTCAAATCTAAATATATGAAGGGCAAATACATGAAATACAAATATGATGTCCATAATAGTACCACGGGATGATGGGAATGGGTAATATAACTGAAACACAATTTCCCCGATGTACACACTGTACTGAGACTTTAATAATTCATTAAAACAAAGACATCAGAATAGGCCACTAAGGAAATTGTATTTTTGACTTAAGGCCATTAGATGGGAAATTAGTTTTCCCAAGGTGCAACATGAGAAACTGGGATTGTACAGGACAGGCTGAAGAGTGAACTCTTCTCAGTGTTAATTCTATAACTCGGTGTAAAAAAAACAAACAAAAAACAATATATTGGTATTGGTATTGGTTGATAAACTGCTACACTTTATCCAAAGTGCTATTGTTATACTTGAGTGATGATATTTTCTTAAAAAAGCAAAACATAACATGTCTGTCTTGGGTTTAAACTTGTCCAATGTAGTAAAGCTAGATGTCTAATGAAATGATGATTTCTGGTTCTTCGCATTAATCATAAAACAAGCGATTTTTTTCCCCCTGCATTTCAGGTGTTGGTGAGAACTGTTGGAGTGTAAATTATGCCAACAGTAGAATCTGTGCTCTGCGGGGCTCTTCAGTGAATATTTCAAGTGAATATTCACACCCACCCGACCAGCAGCCCCAATATAAAATGTGGTACAGAAGACAGAGAAATAGTGACGAGCATCATGGAGAGCACATCACAAATGGGACCCGTGAACAGTATCATGAAAACAAGAACAACCTCAACACACTGATAATAAAAAACGTGAAGAAGAATGACTCAGCTGAATACATATTCAGACTGGATAAACCTACAGAAGGGGAATTGTTTAGTTTTCCTGGAGTAACTTTGGTTGTTACAGGTAATTCCACAGAATAATAATTCCTTGACATTGTGGATGTCACCACAAATTTGTCTGAAGAAGAAAAACCAAAATAACTAATGAATTACAGTGTTTGTTTTTATTCTTTGGCTCTTATACGCAAAAGAAATATACTTTTCACGAAAATGTTTTCAGCACTTTAGAGCTGGTTCAGATTTCAATGAAAAAACTGCAAAAGTCACAGAGCTGATGGATGTGAAGCTTGATGTAAATGTGTCCTGAACGTCTTGTCTAAGGACATTCCCATCAGATGTCATCAAAATTTGCAACATTATCTACAAATCATACATTACAAGGATTTTGGCATTTGCGTTGCTATGAGTGCTTAAATAAAACAAGATAGCAACATTTAGGATATATAATTTTTACTTAGTTCCATACAAAATTAGCAAATTTGTAACATACATATAGGGAGTTATGATCCAGGTCTCAGAATTTGCAGATATATGTTTTCCTTTTTTTTTCATTTTTTACTGAACAATCTTTCCATCTTTCAGGTCTGAAAGTGAGGATGTCCACTGCTGCAGTCAAAGAGGGCGAGAGAGTCACACTAATTTGCAGTACAAGCTGTCCTCTTCCTGTTACCACAACTTACATTTGGAACTTGAATGATCAACCTCTGACCCCGCCACAGGGCAATAACAAAGTCTTGGTTCTGGACCCAGTCAGCAGTCAACATGCAGGAAATTACTCCTGTGCTGCCAATGGTAACAAAAGCAGTCAGAGGAACCTAAAAGTCATTCATCCACACAGAATTCTGAAAACTGCTCACATACTAGCAGCTGTTGTAGGGGCTTGTATTGCTCTTTTGGTTATCATACCTCTAATGATCTACTTTTGGAATAGGTGAGCACCACTGAGCTCTGCACATCAATAACAAAAATTGTCTTATCTGAAAATTTTAATTTGTCTGCATTTATTTTTATTCATTCACTTCACTAAGCAAAAGAAAGAGGAATTCAGATTGGTCTCCTACGGCTAAAGCATCAGAGGACAATGAGCAGGTAAAACAACTGAACTGAACTATGTCTTCATTTCAGCTCACAGTTTAACACCACAAGGTGTGTCAACATTTTGTGAGTTGGATGCACTTTTTGTCTTTCAACTAAACATTTTATTATTTCAGTGTGTGTCTGTGATTATCACCAGCCTTCTTTGGAAGCTAGTTTGCTGATCTTTATTGAGCCAAACGTGGGCATTCGCTAAATATATGTGTTAGACCATCCCATGCAATCAAACACAGAACAGCTAGCTCAGGACATCATCTCAGAGGGATCAGCCTTGGTATTTTTTGATGTGGGGGGTGATAATAGCACTACACACACACACACACACACACACACAGGGATTATATTATTAGCAGAAAGAATAATACAAAAAGAGCAGGGTGGGTACATGTATGTGCAGAGATGGCACATGCTATGTAGCGTCAAGATGCAGGTCGAGGTTTAGAGAGTTGATTAATGTTGACCATTTTTTTGTGAAATGGGTCATTTGGTTTTTTCAGGCAACAGATATTTTCTCCTATGATATACAATACTACTGTAGTCCAAAGTTTGGAAACACTTTCCCATTCAAATAAATAGGGAAGTGTGTCCAAACTTCTGACTGCATGTGAACTAATATTTTTTTTGTCTTGTTTCCTCATTAGTCAGTAGCTGTTCCTGTGTATGAAAACATCTCAGCACAACCACCAGATGTAGAAGACTATTTATATAGCAGAGTCCATTTCTCTAAGCAACAGAAGGAGCCTCTGTACTCCACAGTCCAACTGCATCAGCCTGACACAGACAACCAATCTGCTTACAGCATTCTTAAGTTTGCGCCCAGCAAGACCCCCTAGTGAGCATCTCTTACCACCAGCTGATTCCGACTGACTTTACACACTTTTAACATATACACACAATGCACATAAAACCCCCTAATTCACATAGTTTTACACACAAAGAAAAAAATGGGTGTGCCGAACAATTCCCATTGGTTTTAATTTGGTGTTGTTGACAGACAGACACAATGCATCATTTTAACGGACTTAACAATCAACAGAGGAAGCAGAAAATTATGGAATTTGTAAACACTGTGTAGCTCTTAAGGATATTGGCAGATCTGGTGTGCCTCAAGTTGTATTACTGTCAGTTTTAAGTTTAAAATATATTTTTGCAAAACTGGCATTGCACTCAATTACGCGTTATTCACAGCATGCACTATTATGAAATTACAGGTATTACATACTACAAAGGAGTCTTGATAATCTTTTTTCTGCTGAATTCTTAGCATGAACCAACTAAAATATGGTTTAACTTGTTCACCCCTTTAGCCTGTTTTTATTTTTGAACATTTGCAACATACAATGTGGTTATCTAAAAAGTGGAAGATATGAGTGCTGAGTGTTGAGTGAAACCACTTAGTGGATGTTTAGCTGTCTTACTGTATTTCATTATGCATGTGGATAGTCTTGGCTGCAGCAATGGTGGAAGCAAAAGCCAAATAGGACAATAAAGTTATATCTTGTCACATTATGTTGCATATTACATGCGGGCTATGAGATACCTCAGACTGAGAGTTTTGATTAAAGTTGTGTAGATATTGCATTCTTCTTCGCTGTGGTGTTTTCAAGTTTACACTGGTTTTTGATGTTGTGGTGACAACCTTGATGATTGTTTTTTTTTTAATGATTTTAATCAAACTTCATAAGCGATCCAACTAAAATGAAACTGCTCAACTTTTTTTTTTTTTGCCCACACGTCTGCTGATGTATTTATTGCTTTACATTCAGAAATAATGGCCTCTAAAAACAGAGCAAACCAACATTTAGACGAATGCAACAACGCACCTGCCTATGTGATCTGCAGAGCTGGAGCATTCAGCTGATGAGCTTGTCAGCAGCTGTTTTCTGTGAATGAGCAGGCGGATGTCCAACTTCACTTGAGCAGCACCCAGACTCACCATCTGTTTCAGGAGAAAAAGGGGATCTTTCTGTTATTGTGGTCAGTTTACGGTCCATGTGCTGAGCCATGTGGTTGACCTCAGCTGTGTCAGCAACAACCCTTTAGTAAATGTCACGTGTTTCAAACGTCAGGATGTTGAAATTTATCTAAGTTAAGAAAAAAAGACCCAAAAAACCCCAAAAGACCTAAAGCCTTCTTCAAGATAAATAATAAATTAAGTTATAGGTTGTGGATGTTGGATTAACGAGACCAAAAAAGACCGTTCACGGCTAGCTGGAAAAGTCAAGACAGCAACGTCGTAAACTAACGCTAGCAAGTTAAGTTACTTATTTCTCTAAAAAAAAATGAAATAAAAACACAGGCCATTGTTCCCAATGTAATATCTCACATGTATTTGAGTATCGGGCCTGTTTTTCCTATGTTACAATAAGCTAACTCCAGAAATACTCACCCAGCATGAACAAGGCTGTCTTGTTTACACCCGCCGGTTCAGTTGACTGCTAGCCTCGATATTTTTCAGCAATTTGTCCAAAATGGCAAAAAAAAATACGTTGAATTTATCGTGTTTCTACTAAACTGCTAGCCAGAGCTAGCTAGGCTATGTGATCGAATCAACGGCTTTAAAAAAAAACCAAAATTTTTTGTTGCTAAGCAACCTGAGCTGGTCTCTGAAGTGATGCTAACTAAGCTAAAGCTAGCGATGCCAACGAAGTATCGCGCTAATAATTAATTATTTTATTAAAGACTTTAAAAAGTAAAAAAACAAAAAGGAAATGGAGATCGGCTAATTAGATTAGGAAAAAATTGCCACCTAAACTAAATAATATCTCTACACTTGCAACATTTTAATGACTTTTTCACTGTGAAATTATACTTAATGCCTTTTCCACTTAATTACTTTTATATGCAAAATATTAATATATGCAATGGTTTTTTTTATTGTTCACAGTAATTAAATTGATAAACTATTGGGAGTAAATCATGCATGGACTGAATTTTTTTTAAGCAAAAGTTAACATCAACAACAAAGAAACAAATCAGTCATGTACACATCTGAAGTAAATATTAATATATTTTATTACCATACTAGTATATACTTCAATAATTAATCCAGTGTGATTACAAAAAAAAAAAAAAAAAAAAACCCACAAGATATTATTTGTATTTGAGTTTCCATAGTGCAAGTAGCTGTGAGTCTTCTGCCTGTTTGTCTTTCAAGTAAGTGGATCCTTAGTCTAGTTTTCAGTCCTGTGGTAATATGTTAAATATGTGCCAGGACTAATTCACAGTACACCAGGAGGATAAAACACTGTACAATGGGCAAGCATGTTTGTCAGTGGGGGTCGGGTTAAATATTGTTTTTAAAGTCAGTATAAATCACCTGCAAAGGTACGAAAATTCGTTGTGGATATTAGAACAGAAACAGTAAAAATTTGAGGAAAAACAAATAAGGCAGAGTCTTTTAATCACCTTCATGGCAGTATTTTTGCAGCTCTTGCACCGATAGTGCAGGGCCCCTTTTGATCATAAAGTCTCGTGCAAACTGTCAGTATATACTGAGCAACTTTGGAAAGGGGGAAGTACTAAGGAAGGAAGAACAACAAGGATTTTTACTGTTTAATCACAACCAATGAGAAGTGGATTCAAATGTGGTCACTTTTTGTTTTTGGGTAGTTTTTTTTTTTTTTTGCCGAACACTGTGGAAAGAAGAAAAACAGTTAAATGACAGTGCCTCTCCCACCAGATGAGCTACTTTCAGTATGATTCAGTTGATCCTATTTCCTTTACATTTATGTTGCGTCCTCACATTCACGAAGGAAAACCAGCTCTTATCTTTCACTGATTTATATACAAATAGTAAACATAATTAATCAAGATAAAAATAAGGTCAGAGATAAGGTCACATGATGCTACATAACCTGCCTTTCAATAGACACCATCAAGGCAACATCAACACATCTTTGCGCCTTGTCCAAACACTCGTCTTTGACACACCCAGGCCTCTTGTGTGTGTCCATGTCCTCTGCTTTTACAGCCTCTCCTTGTTATTTTCTCGTGCTTTCAGTTGTTCAATAGAACATTTGCCAGGGACTGGAGGACCTCTCTCTTCTCGTATAGATACATCTGGGTTTCCCAGAGCATGTCCACCAGGATGGCATCACTCACCTCATCCAGCATCACCTCCTGTGACAGCTGGGGGCTCAACCTGCACAAAATACAATGAAAAAGGGTGATTTGTAGTTTCAATTATAGTGGAAACTGGTTATTATGTTCAGGTATTTGATAGTGAGTACAAAGGCACAATCAAAAAGAAATGTTTAAAAGTCTGGAGAAGGTTATGATGACATCTACACCACTTTTCCATGAATCATAGTTATTCAGAACTCAATCATGGTGAAGATTAAATTAGTAATATGATGTGATAAAACAGCAGTCACATCATATTACATATTCCTGTTGAACCATTTCAGAATTCTTTAAAATGCTGCAATGGAAATTTTTAAACAATGGGAGACAGAGAGGAAGTGAGCAAAAGAGTATATGGTGTGATTAAGAAGTTTGGTCAGAGAAACAGATGAAGGCAGGCTGATTCAGAAAAAGATAGGGAAGAGAGGGAGCACTTCCTGGTCATCAGACCTGTGATAGATGGTGTCGATCATTTCACACCAGGCTTCGGCTCTGTCCACTGCACACCCATCAGAGTCTGTACACTGTTCAGTCAGAGAGGCAAATTTGTATATAAGAGATGTCCACAATATGAGAAAAAATTAAGAAGATACAACAAAAAGAATTAAGAATAAAACTCTGACTGGATAAATAGATTTTAAAAAGTACTCACACAGTCCACCAGCATCTTTCCAAGCCCTTTTGCTCCAACAAAGCTCTTTGCCAGCTCCAGAGGATTGGAAGGCCGGAAAACATCCACAGAGTTTACCACCACCTGAGGAGGTTTACCTGGACACACACGTAAGCAATACAAGTACATAAACAGAGACAGTGATCTCAAGTTTTTATTCACAAGAAAGACGCAATGAAAAAACTTTTCTGTGTGGTTCTGGTGGTAAAACAATTTAAACAACTCCACCAAACTAAGAGTGTCTTACCTGTACCAAGGGAAACCACTATACCCAACTTCTTGATCTCGTCTGTGCGGCCCTGTGAGAGAGAGGAGTTTGAGGGAAGAGATGAATAAATGACTTAATGAGAAATCCATTTGGGTTAGCGTCTTCCCTTAATGGAGGAATAAAAATAGAATGCAGTTGTCAATACCTCTGCTTTTAAGGCTTTGTTGTATTGATGGATTTCAGACATGGCATCCAGTGTTGGGTTGTTGGCCAGCAGTCCTCCATCCAGAAAACGGCCCATTGGTCGGAAGTAGGTGGGAGCAGCACCACTGGAGCGGGCAGCTCGCCACACAAATTGTTCTGTCAGAAAAACAAGTTGGATAAGGATAAGTTGAAAATGTAAGACTTTGAGGAGATAAAGAATATTTTCTTTAATGTTCCAAAGTGTTTATTATTCATACAATCACATTTAAATGTGGACACATTTTCATTTGCGAGGTATTAAGTCTGTGACTGTCCAAATTAAATTCTTGGTGAAGCTGTTCCTTTAGGTCTATCGCTCACATGCATGCACACACCTTCATCTGTCACCTTCCTACGCTTTCTGGTGGGCTCCTCTGTGTATCCTACAATCAACACATCCTCATTCTCCCATCCTGTAATCACAACATGGCTGACACTCAAACAACACAGCACTACTGTACTTGTTCAACGACAAAGTTTCATATAAACTAAGGAAATGCAACATTGGAAAACTTGTTCCTTTGATGCCATCCAGTGGTAGAATCACTACTCTCTCCTATCCTTCCAACATTTGATGTCTTGTGCAGCAGGTCAGCAAACACAACTGGCAATAGTGTGTTACCTTGTGGGACGGTGAGGGCCTTGAATGTGGCAGTGGTGGCATATGGGGGCTCTCGGCGGACGGAGGGAGGGTTATAGTTCCTGAAGATGTGCAGCTCGCCTGGATGTCTGTCTGCCAGAACACTGGTCACCATTACCCTGGGCAGAAACAAGGTCAGATTTGGCAATCTCTTTCAAACCTTTGCATCAAATGATATAAAATTTGTATTTTAATGTAATTCAGTGGTTTCAAACATTTTTTTAAACAGCAAAGTTTCCAGCTTTCTGGGGCAAAGTGAAATCTCAGATTGTCAAAGTACTTGTGACAAAGTTGGGTTTTTTTTTCTCCACAAACTGAAGAAGTGAGGTAGTTAAAGCTGGTTGATATAACAGCAGAAGCAAACCAAAAACTTTCCCGAAAGTCTACTTTATGGGAAATTATTGGCTCAACACTGAATCTTCTGGGAAGGTTTTTACAAATACCGGTTTTATATTTGCACTTTTTTTTGTGGTTCCACTGGGCAGCTAATTCTATCAATTGGCTAACATTAAAGTATTTTCCATTTGCTTGCCTGGGGTATTCTACATCTGTCATCTTAGTGTTCTCTCCAAACTCTTTTTTTAGGAAGTCCTCCAGAGGTGCTGATTCGTAGGGTCGTGATCCCTTGAACACCTGTTCCTTCATCCTGAAGTATAAGCAGCGCAGGTACTCCATGGACTTCCCTACATATAAAAGAATTATTATTGTTGTGATACTGGCTTATAAAAAAATATTGTGCGGTTTAAAAAGGAAACACCCAAACCGTGGATTATAGCCAGGGCCAGGATGCCACCAGTGCTTGTACCAGCCACCCAGTCAAAGAGCTCTCTGGTGGGATGACCAGCCTCTTTCTCCAGAGCGATCAACATCTGGATGAGCACAAGACCTTTAATACCTCCACCGTCCAGACACAGCAGTCTGTCCATCCTGCAGGAGAGGGTAGAGAAAATCCAGAACGCACAATCACTTTGAGCTTCGTTGTTTCCAAATCTGCAATATTCATATAAAGTTATTTACAAAAACAGCTGCTAAAGAAATAATAATATGGTCGCCATCAGTGTCCCGCCAGAATAAAAATAATAAATATTCATCTGAAGTAATGAGATGATTTTACAGCATGATGTTTATGAATAATGATCCATTAAAAAAATGCTTGATTGTAAAAATAAATTAGTTACCTTCTTTATGCTTCCATAGTAATTTTTAGAATCTGTGGTTTACCAAAGCCATCTGCTTGATCTAACAGTTTAATCTGTGGTGTCTTTTACAATACCACGATATAAAAAAGGGGACAAATAAAATTAAACTAAATATAACACAAAGATAAATCTCTATGACTCCATCTTTCCCATCTTAATAACATTTACACAGGCTTCTACTTACTTGTTTTTCTTCTTCATTTTGGTGCCATCTACTTCAGATTTGCCTCTGCTCATCGCACCGATTGCAGCCCCCATATTAATGATGTCCTCAAAACCTGTCAGCCAATCACAGCAGCTGTTTTGTATTATGCCAATAGTCAGGGTCTGTATTGATTACAACAATACAGAACACATTACAATAAATAAAAAAGGGATAACTGGCCATTCTACACAAAAAATGGGAGTTTTAAAACATGCATTTGGAAATTTGAACTTTCACATTAAACATGCAACAAGTTAAGCTATTGACTGGGAGAAAACAGAAAAATTCATTATTAAAAATGTCAGAAATAATTCAACTATACCTCTTTTTATTCTTATTGCTACCATTTTATTATCAGCATAACCCCTGTCCTCCACAGTTTAAGAGCAGGTAGATGCTGCCCACTTAAACATGTCAAATAAAAAACTGTTCACTATTTTAAAAATGAAAGAAGACTGATCTCCATTTTTTATATGTGTTATTTCAGTATTTTAAGCATTGAAGATGATGCTAAATTAGCACAAAAACTAGTTGCACTGCCAAACATTGAAATCTTTATTTTATTTAATGACATAAAGTCAGAAACAGAAAATAGTGAAAGGGAGATAAAGGTCAGGGACAATACTGTTACCTATGCCTTGAGACTTGGCGTTGTAGGAGATGGGGGGAGGACTGCCAGGGGAGGGAGGGTGGCAATTCTGGACCCCTACACTACACAGCATGTCCAGCAGTATCTTTCTATTAGGACCTTTCATGTTAATACAAACACAAACACACGCAAGCATATGTCAGACATGCACACACCACAAAAATTAGAGAGAGGGAGAGAGAGAGAGACCTAGTTGACAGGGAGAGGATGAGTGATAAAGAGAGATAAAGAGACAGCGAGAACATAAGCAAGCTATTAGCAATCATCGTGCATTTTTCAAGATCTGTAAACAGCTAAACAAAATTCAATTTACTACCCTGTCTCCGTCAGAGAGTCCACTGAAAGGTTTCACACAGCCATCTCCATGTGCAATCAACAATTATGCTAATGTAGTAATGTTACATCAAGAAAACAAAAGACTAATACAGAAGGAGCCAAGTTGTTTTCCTCGCTGCACTCCAGGCTATAAGCTTACGTAGCAACAGAAACGCTGCACTTTTAAATTATGAAACTGTTGTAATGCAGCCACATTCCTGATAGTGAAATGATTGGCTTTGTAATTGTGTAAGAGGATCAGTTTCTGAAGTGTTCGCACAAAGATTTTTTGCTTCAGTGGCTAAAATATTTTCAAATGCTACTTACCCACCTTAAACAGATTCCATCTTCCATGATGGTCAACAATTTTATCTTACATAATGTAAACTGTACATAGTGCTTTTCAAATGCATTTAAAGCTCTATAAGTATCTAACCAGTCATCAGACAATGTGTTAGTTGGAGCTGTAAAACTGGATTATTCATTAGAACTTGTAAGTTTGTACATTTTCAACATGACTCATTGCATACCAAACATTTTCATGCAGAGACTCTCCCATATATTGCAGAACACATGCTTTTAAAATAAGACATCTGACTAGATCATACAGGTTTGATATGAGGCCCATATCATAGCTTCTATGCACTTGTATTATATTACATTTCACTCCCTTTAATGCTCTTTTTCACCCCCTCAACCCGCCTGCCTCATTTACCTTTGCTAGTCCGAGCAGCAATCAGTCCAGGAGTTTCCCCCAGGTCGTTGTGGATCTTCACATCAGCACCAAACACTATCAGAGCTTTGATGAGCTCCATGTGGTCCATCTGATTAGCACATGATGTGATATAAAACAAAGCAGGTTGATAAAATATATCTCCACGGCAAGATGCCACTGAACTTTAATAATGATTAAATAATAACTTTTATGTGGCATCTTTCAAAACAACAGTTACAGTAATATAAAGAGCCATATTAAGCAGTAAAAGTCAAACGATAAAGATATGTTTCAAGAGATTACTTAAAACTATGAAGTGAATTTTCTTGTCTTTAGATATTCTTTAAAATATTATAAATCTGCGATGTTCAATGGATTTAGGAAGAGTTGAAACTCCTGTAGTCTTTCTGGTTTTTTCCCCCTCTTCCCCCAAATAGTGCACTGTTACCACCTTCTTTGCAATTTAATGAAACTTTCTGAGGCAGAGGGAGGTTATTGTTTTTGGATGGAAAACATGATTACAGATACATTCTGTACACAAACCTTCATAGCCAGGTGAAGGGCTGTGTTCCCATCCTGGCCCCTCAGGTTGGCATTTGCTCCATGGGTGAGTAACACCATGGCTGCCTCAAAGCGACCCCTCTTGGTCAAAATGTGGAGGGCAGTTTCTCCAGTCCTACTGAGGTAGTTCACCAAACAGCCGTGCTCCAGCAGAATCCGACACATCTGGCACAGAGAGATGAAGTCTTTTTTTTTTTTCTTTTTTTTTGACAGCAAGCATTAATTTAGTCTTCATAAACTCTTGCTGAGACCTTTCTAATTCCAAACACTGATGTTTTGGTTTAGGAGACCAGAGCACCCTAGGGGGAGGAAAACTGAAAACATACAGGCAACCATCATGGACAGGGAGCTGTGCCATAAATGTGTGCAGGATTAAAGGTTTCTCTGTGTTCTCCAACTTCTTTGCTCACAGAGGTCAAACCTCCATTAACTTTTCATCAAAGCATCAACATGTTCACTTCTCTGGATGTTTCCCACTAGAACGCAAATATTCATTTTGGACCCTCTAACCACAAAATCCTTAAAGTAACATTTTTCACCTCAGCAGTCTTGGCCCAGTGGAGAGGCGTCCCCCCATACAAAGAGTCTTCAGCCTGAAGTTGGCCTGGGTCTGCTTTAAGGATCTCCTCCATGCAGCTGACAGGCAAACACAAATTGAAAGGACAATTTACTCTAAATGAAATAAAGAACATAAATCACAATCATCAAAATCATACTTCCCACAAAATGCCTTGTTCTTAGTTTCATATTTAAATGGAAGATTTTTAAAATAGCAACTCTTTCTCCTGTTTTCAGCCCAAAGGTTTGGATTCCATAGAAGTGCTGTTTTTAAACCTATGGAAGAATACTTCAATAGCTGCCATTACCACCCAATTTTACTTAGCTAAGTAAAAGAAAGGTACGTTTGTATCCCTCATTACTGTTATATTCTCTGCTAATCTAAGTCCACAAATCCATGGCCTGTAAGCATATTTTAAAAACTTGTTCAACTACAACTAAACCCTGTTAAACAGGGTAACACCATCACTGGGATAAAAGGAGAAACAGTTCCAGCTCCAGGAATGTTTTCCTGCAGCTACAGAAAAAGCAGTTAAATGGGGACAGTGCATGTGCTTGAAATGTTGCAACATTAAGGCTGGCCCGGCCTGACTGCAATATACAGCAGTTACACCACAGACAGCAGCAGAGATAAAACTAATTCCATGTTGTAAGTCATCATCATCATCACCCTTTCCCTACTCACCCCTTCTCA
Source organism: Remorina albescens (assembly GCA_034769265.1). Taxonomy (NCBI): domain Eukaryota; kingdom Metazoa; phylum Chordata; class Actinopteri; order Carangiformes; family Echeneidae; genus Remorina; species Remorina albescens. The sequence goes on from CM068487.1 coordinate 24,781,665, forward strand.
CTGTACTTCATGGCATTGTGGATGGGGTAACCGGTGCCACCAATGACGTTGCACTTGGCGCCACCATCCAACAGAGCTTTGACAGCCTCCACACGGCCCACACGGCAGGCCACGTGGAGTGGAGTTTCCCTGTTGTTGTTCAACTCATTCACCCCTGCACACAGCCGCGAGCACAGGATCTGGATTAGGAGACAGTATGGTGGAAGAAAGGAGTGCTATTATGCAGCCGGCTTGGGCCCATCTGGAATATACTGAATATACTAACTATATCATATATTCCAACATTTCCTGTCATGCAATATTCTTCAATGTGAAAAACCTGGATGATTTGAGGAGAATCCTGCTTGGCAGCGAAATGCATGGGCGTCTCTCCATTGCGGTCTCTGATGTCAGTGCGAGCCTGGCTTTCCTCCAATAGTTCCTTCACACACATCAAGTCACCCCGCTCACATGCTAGATGCAGGGGCGTCTGCCCTGACGCGTCCCGAGCATTGATCTGACTGGAGGCAAGAAGATGATAGGTAAATTTCAAGGGGGCAAGGATAAATGACATGTTTTCTTTACTTTTTGAGAATTTAAAAACAGATCTGCTGATCATGTTTTAGTAACTGAACTCATTTTCCATAGTATAATCAAATAAGGAGTTTCCTTCCTTCAAGGCAGCCATCCATCAATTATCCATATTGCTTATCCTTGATTTATAAAACCTAATTTTGCTCGGCAGAGAATTACGAGAGCTGTTTGCCCTCTACTTCTGGCAAGATTCAAGTACATCCCAGAATGAAGGTCGACACATTCAGTCTTACCTCTGAACATAATTATGTTTCAGACACTCCCTCAGTCCTGTCTCCACAGCAATGTGAGCAGAGCTCCGGTCCGGGTGGTTGCGGATGCAGTCCACAATTGGCTGGGTGGTCTCAGCCTTCAGAGGAAGTGTCTCATAGAACGGGCGAAGCTTGAGGGCATACTGCGGAAACCAGTTCATGGCATCTTCCTCTGACGCCACCTGGAATAGCCTGTTTTGGGAAGCACAGTCGTTAGATTCACGAAAATTAACGGGAAATTGAGGAAATCTTTTTGATGAAGTACTGAATTTGGTAAAAGTGAGAGAGAGGATCATCAATCAGGATCAGGATATTATCATCAATAGCAAAAGTATACAAAAGTTTGGTCACTCCCTGGAAAAAATTTATGATGTACTTTTTTCATTTTTGATAAGAAGCCAATACAACACCTGCAGCAAACAAACATTAAAGGAAGCTTTCTTTAAGTTGGTGCTGGAGCCAATCCCACCTCCATCGCAGGGCCGCTTTCTTTAAGTGTTTTATTTAAATGAACATTGTTTTGGTATATACTAAATACTGGATTTAAAAGGCCAGTATTTAGTTCTCAGGTATTTGAAAGCCATGGGGGTTGAAATGACTTCTTTCTGATTTCAAAAACTATAGTCTTTGTAATTTTCTTTTTGACACAGCTGTTTTTCCTTCAAAGAGAAATATCATCTCAAAGTGCCCTGGGCCTCAAATTACAGTATATTACTAGTTGGTATACACTGTAGTCATTTGTTTGAAAATGTATTTTCACCAACTTAAAGTAAATATGTTGTATTGTACAACTTTCTGTTTTGTTCCCCTCTGCTAATGAGTTTTTATGTGCATCAGGAATACAAATGTTTGTTGTTGCTGTGATATTGAGGCACTTATGCTCAGGTTTTTAAAGTAAGTAAACAATTACTGGTGACCAGTATTATAGGCAATATTTTGGCTTCTCTTCTAACCAGTAAGGCAGTGCAGCTTCATTACACAAGCCTGCTTCTCACATCTGTGACTCACTGATTACTGACACTAACTCATTCAAGATAAAGGGTTTTGACTCCCCTAGTGAAGTAACAGTGCAGGTCAAGAGGGGTCTAAACTAAATTAGTGACATCAAATAAACCAAATCTGCATGGGGCCACAAGATTAGATGGAGCTAAACATATCCACCTTAAAAACAGATCTTAACTACAACATTTAAACCTAGTTCTGTGGCTGTATTACACAACAAATGACATCCTGTGATGTTATCGATACTGACCTCAGAACCACAGTCGGCATCTCCGGGCACATCAGCAGACAGTCCCAAGACTGACACTGATTGTTTCTATACAGGACAATGCGTCCCTCCTCTTTCAGCAAGACTTTGCCTCCTCCACCGTAGTCAGACAGCTGCACATCACGGACCCGGTAAGGGTTGATGAAGAGGGTTGATACAGAGGAGACTGTGTCCAGCAAACGGCCGAGGAACTGCATCGTAACCTGGGTGGAGAATAAAGGGGCTTTATGAAGAGAAGGACAGACAGGGTTTGCCCCTGTATACATAAATGTTTAAAATCAGGTAGCTGTTTTCTCTACCACAGCCTGTAGGACTGAAGTCAATTAATGAATTATTTATGTTTTCCACAGGGCAGGTGGAAACTATAACAACAGTAACAGTTGTAATATCCCTAATATTACACATTACAGTCTGTCATGAGCAGGTAAATAATCTGAGCGTTTTAATGGGGAGGTTAATCTAATTCTATTAGATTTATTAATATCTAAGATAAAGTATAAGCTGATAACTCATCTTAGCTGTAAACTCTCCCGTTTCTTGCAAACTGTCACTATGAAATTGGCTCCATTCATGTTGCTCACGAGTTTCCTGTCGTGCAGAATCGATTTGACACGATACAACCGCTAAAAGTTAGCAGATAAAAGTCACCCAAACCTGTATCTGTAGTTCACGCGTTTTAAAATAAATATACCTGTAACCCGCTCAGAGCATCTAACACTGCAGTTTTTCTAGCTGTCGAGTGCAGCTAATCGCGTTAAGAAGCATAAAAGCAACCGGCTGATGACTCTGCTGTCTTACCAGCTAGCTGTCTTCTGCTCTGACTTCTGACCGCCGCATCAACAAACACGACACTGCAACCGAACTTGATTTTTTTTTTTTTTTTTTTTTAATCATGATTGACGTGGGGTCGTCCAATCAGAGCGGTGGGAAAGCTAAGCAACAAAAGGGGGCGGGATCTTTTTGTCCCTATAGAAGGTGCTGGGCTTTTCTCATCCATCTGTTTTCTCCACTTTGGAGGCTCCCACCAGAGAGAAGCACATTTTTCCAGTTCAAAGCATTATGTTTTGGGTTTTTTTTTTTTTTACGATTTGAATATCTATTTTTATGTTTATTCATTCTATTCAACAAGTTTTTCATACTATTTTGTCTGCTACATACAGTTTCTGCTATGGGGCAGTATAGTACATCTTATTCCATAGACTATTCCATAGCTGTATGTCTAGGAGCTACTGTAAATATGTGCTTATGCCATGAGCACAAGCAGGGATTGTGGCCACGGACCTCTCTAACTCACTTCACCTCTCAGAAACATACTAGGGCCATTAATGAAAAACTTAAAATTAATATAACTAACTCTGAAGCCATGTGAGCTAAAACATCTTTCATTTATTCCTTCATCATATGGGGAAAAATATTAACATGTTAAAATTGATAAAATAGTTTTTCTGTTTCTCATAAGAGTAAAAAAAAAAAGAAAAAAGAAATATCCACAGACCTCCTTCAATTGTCCAGAATGACATTCATTTCAAATCTTTTGCTCACCCTTGATGGTCACAGGAATCAGTCAGTGGCAGAACTATCAAATTGCCTACATTAATGAGTAACTTCTCTTTCTCTTGTTGTTATTTGCAAAAAGAGAAACTAATCTCTTCTCACTCTTGTCACACTGTCCAATGGCCACTGTTCCTCATTTATAGGATGTTGAACTGTTGAGCACTATGGATTGGCCTCAAGTGAACTGCTGAGATAATGCTTGCTTGTTTCAAATCCATTTGCGCTGCAAAGCTCAGATATATTATTTAACTATTGCTCATGAGTTTGGCCATATAGCCTTATTTTTTCTACTATTATGATTTTGATTTATTGTAAATAATATATTGTATTAATATTAATAGATAAACAAAATTTAAACAGGAAAAATTTGCCCCTTTTTTTTTTTGTTGTTGGTTGATTTTTGTCCCACAACTTGGACATTGTGCTTCACAGAAGTTCTCTCCAAAAACAAGAAAAGAGAAAGTTATTATGAATTTAATTTGTTTATTGTAAATAATATATTAATACAAACAGATACAAAACAAACAAAAAAAAGTGTGACCTTGTTTGTTTGTTTGTTTACGGCCTTCAGGCCTGACAGATATCAGCTCTCCTTATTGATGTTCTAACTCTGTCTGTATGGAGAACTTTGTGTTATCAGTTTTTTAAATGTTTTTATTTCAGAAGTTTCCATCATGGCGTCCTTGGAGATCCGAGAGCAGCACGCGGGAGTTTTTTTTTTTTTTTTTTGTGTGTGTGTGTGCGCGCATCCTCTGGAGTGTCTTCGTCGTTGCCAGGACGACCAGTAGGCTGACCCCGGCCACGTGACAGCGGGCTGGCTGCGCCGCCACTGTAGTTGTGTGTGCCTGTGTGTGTGTCTGAGTGTGTGTCTGAGTGTGTGTCTGCCGCCTCTCACAGTTCGGCTGTGGTCGGGCCGAGCAGACAGCGGAGCTCGTCGTCTGGAGAGAGGCGAACCGGAGACAGGTAGCTCAGCCCGGGGCAGGAAAGATGGAGCTCTCGGCGGCGGGGGATCGTATTTTCGCCGCGGAAGCCATCCTGAAACGCCGCGTTCGTAAGGTGAGCCACACCGCCGCCGCCGCCGCCCCGCGTCTTTTGACCGCCTGCAGATGTTGGTCAGCTCGGCACGGCTCGGCTCGGCTCGGCTCAGCTCCGGTCCACAGGCTCCGGGTTCTGCCTATCCGGCGCTGCGGAGGCCTTGTGGCTCGCCGATGCCTTTAACTTTGCTGGTCTCAACTAGCTAAGAAGCTAACTAGCAAGGCTAAATCAGCCGCCCGGGCTTTAGCATGGTAATAAAAAAACAAAACAAACAAAAAAAAAAACCCCACAAAAAACAAAAAAACAAAAACAAAAACAAAACAGCGACACAAATAAGGGGGCTAGTGCATAAGAAGAAGGCAGCCCAGCGGAGGGGATGTGGTCTAAAGATGGAGGGGCCTGACTTCCATGCCAGCTAAAAAAATTTAGCTGAAGCTACACGGTCAAAATCAGCCCAGTTTACAGCCTGTGGAGGATGTGCATGTTGCACCCACGTTGAGGACTGTTGATTCTTCCTGCAGACTGTTTTATAAAAAAAAAAAAAAAGGGGGTTTCAAAAACATTAGTCCTTGCACTTCATGTGGTGTTGAAAAGAAAGTCCAGCTGATGCAGGAGGCCAGATGTCTGTTAGAGTCTGTAAATGATGGTGGGATATCTCTAAGTGACTCTTTAAGTGTTCACTGTTACACCAGCAGGCCCACCAGGCCTTCGGCCACTACTGAATTACCAGCTGCACACCTTCTTTTTGAGATTGTACTCGAAAGCAGGACTACAATTTGTTGGTTTATGATAAGATCATTGTACAAACGTTTAATAGATGTATGTTTTGGAAATGTCTTTTTTTTCTTTTCTTTTCTTTCAATTGAAATTCCTTTATTTGTCCCCACAACAGTGAGGAAATTGCAATTTTGGCCATGCAGTTCAAAGTTTTCTGTGGGGGGTGAAAAATTAGTGAACGTCTTTACATGAATTTTTAGAGCCAGGTTGAGCATTCATCCAGATGAGAGCAGCGGAGTTTCCCCAGTCGAATGTGAAGGAGTACCCAAATACAAAGTGTTACTAAACTAATATAAAACCTGACAAAGCCTCACCAGGACTGAATTTTTTTTTTTTACATTTCATTAAGCTTCCTCTGTTATGTGCAAGATACAAAACAAAAACATAGCAACTACCAAATGTAGATTAATGCAAGAGTAAAGACTGAACATGAAAAGGGACAATGTTGTAAATACAATCCAGATTCAAAGGATTTTCTGTCTGTCTCTCAGCTCTTGTATATGTGATGTTTTGACTAATCCACCATCTGTCATTTTCTTGCAGGGAAGAATTGAGTACCTGGTAAAATGGAAAGGATGGGCAATGAAGTAAGTGCCACTTTTGTTGACAAGATTAATATAAACATCACAACCCTTTTTTTTTTTTGTTTGTTTGTTTTTTTATGTAATCACATAATATTAGATGTACAGCTCAAAACCAGTTAAATGCAGAATTCTTCTGTGTTATAACGTTTCCCTGCTTTATTCTTGTTCAGACACAGCACTTGGGAGCCAGAGGAGAATATTTTGGATGACAGGCTGATTCTGGGCTTTGAACAAAAGTGAGTAAAGTTGGTGCATGGTGAGAGCAAATTCAACAGCTATCCGCTATGCTTTGATTTTTGTTTCTATAATTATTAACTATGTTTTATTTACCTTAGCTCTGAGTCTTCTTTCTGGGCATTGTTTAATTCCTATGTATCTCTAAGTGCATGTGCTTGTTCTCTTTGTGTCTTTATATTCTTCCTCCTCTTGAGTTGTAAAAAGTCCGTCTGAACTCAGATCCTTTACCTCTGCTGCCAAGCCACTTATGTTGCTGTGCTGAGATTAAATGTTTACATTAAACTAACCTGAACAGCAAAAATAATCTTGATAAAAAAGACAAAATTGTTATCACACACCGAGTGGAAACTAAAATGGACACATGCAGACTGGGAGACAAAGTGCTCTCTGTGCCTGACTGCTTTCACACTATCGAAGCTTTCATTAGTCTTCTCTTTTAATTTGTTTCATATTTGCTTGTGTTGGGTTGTTGTTTTTTGTTTGTTTGTTTTTTTTTTAAGCTTGTGTTCCTATACTGTAGTGTTTGTTTGTAAACTGCCATTTCCTTTTTGTTTTGTTTTTAGAGAACGGGAAAGGGAAATGAATGGGCCGAAGAAACGAGGACCAAAACCTAAAAACTTTGTCATGAAGGTAGTTTTCAGTGTTTGTCCATGTGCATTGATATAAGGTTCTTACTTTTCAGTGTATAATATAAACTGGTATGAAACCATTTAGTCTAACACCTCTCAGACAGGTGCCTTTGTTCAGGTAACAGCAACTCACAGCAAAGCGGAAAGTTCTGTTTGCGGTTTCTACTGTTAAATGAGAATAAGGTCATCTTGCTTGTTTGAGGTTTATTTTTATGCTTGTCTTAAGAAAAAAACAAACAACACAGATGTCAAAACACAATGTTTTTTCTTGACTTGAGGAAATTAAATCAGAAGTCAGTGCTTAAGGGAGGCTTTTATGCTGTGCTTTGTTTTTCACATTGCCATTTTCATTTTTACAGATCAGCTTTGAGAAGACGCAGCACAGCCCTCTAGTGTTTAAAGTCAGATCTGAAGTTGAAAGGAGTTTGAATATGACATGATGTTGTGTCTATAAGTTGCGGTTAGAGCTGTAAGTTGAGCTGAGGCTACTTTAGGTTAATTCAGAGAAGCAGTAATAACTAGAAACACATGGTTTTTTTGCATTGGTTTTTATGATTCTAATCACAAATGGTCATGAATGGTTTTATTGCTGAGCTGCTGAATACTTCCAAATAACCTTTTTCCACCAAAAGCAGTGGCATCATCAGATCACACAAGCAGATAGAAGACAGGGAAAGATAAAAAGAGTCTCTATGAGACACTTTGATTAGTTAGTTAATGCAGAGGACTAGTTCACTCTCAGAGGAAGGTTTCTGGTTCAACAGTATCGTGCTGGACAGGTGTGTCTATGCTCTGAGAGGCGTTACAGCAGAAGAAGGAGAGAGTAGTGTTATGGGTGTTGTGTTTATGTCAGTGCTGATCACAGCTGGAGCTGAAAAATACCAGCGTCTACTGCGGAGTCATTTGATCTGGGTCTGAATGCTGATTGTAGCCTTTTCCGTTGCAGACAAAAGCCAGATGTAAGCGGCTCTTAGTGGGTTCTCTGACCAATGGAAAAGGGGCTTAGGATGGATTTTATTGCTTTCAAGTCAGAAGTTGATGAGAAGATATGACAGTGTTAAATTTGCAGGGAAAGTTTTGATTTTTAGCTTCTAAGGCTAAACAATGCTCTTTTGATATTTCTGGACTTGGAAATATAAAAAATTACAATAAAAACCTCTAGATTTTCGACTAGATTTTGGCCTGTTTTGACCCAGGGTCTAGGGTGGTGTTTGTCCTTCAATTGCAAAAAGTTTCCAGAAACAAAGCGGGTGTTCCATAATGCTATTTTTGAGATGGGCAGGTCCTTGTTCTACCAATGAAAAGCCCCTTCAAACACGGTTTCTTTTAATATCTTGTGTCTCTCAGGCACGTGGTCAGAAAAGAGAGCCCAGCAGCCAAGCCTCCAGCACACGCCAAACTACGCTGCGGTCCACTTCCAGACGATCAGCTCCCTCCTCTTCGGCATCACCTCATCATTTGCCATCTTCCTCGTCCTCTTCTTCAGCCGTAGCCCCTTCTCCTAAGCTAAACTCCCTCGCAGCCACCCACAAGCTGAAGAAGGATATTCACCGTTGCCACCGGATGTCCAGGCGCCCACTGCCCCGTTCAGACCCCATGGCGCCTGCTTTCTCCAACCCTGGTGGTTTCCCCTCCCGCATGCATGTGTCCCCTTTCTCTGAGACCGTCCGCATCCTCAATCGCAGAGTCAAACCCCGAGAGGTTAAGAGAGGGCGGATCATCCTCAACCTGAAGGTCATTGACAAGCCAGGTCGGGGTGGTACAGCTGCAGGCAGTAGGAATATCACAGCAGGACGCCAAAACATCCCCTCCCGCAATCGCATCATTGGGAAGAAGGGAGAGGCCCCCTATAGACCTTTCCAGCCTCCTCTGAAGATGCTAGGATTCCCGATGTATGGGAAGCCATTTGGGCTGCAGTGCGGAGGCCCTGTGCGTTTACACTCCCAAACGGGGTCATGCTCAAGCATGGGGACCAGGGACAGCAAAAGCAACCCCACTCAATACCAGTCACCCCCCTCTCCTGCCAGCTCCAGTGGCTCTGAAGGAAAATCTCCCACCGCCTCGGCTGGGCAGTCCAAGCCTGCCACTTTAGCCTCACCTTCCAGCGAGGGTCCCAAGTCCAGTAAACCTCACACAGAGACCCAGAAGGGCCAGATCGCCAAGATTTCTCCTCCTGCCACGTCTTCAGACGCAAACGCAGTAGTTTCAGCATCTTCCTTCCTCCCATCCTCACCCTCTTCTTCATTAGAGGACGAGGAAGAGGAAGGTGCCCTGGACCGTTCAGTGCCCTCAGAGGGAGTGAGGAAAAATCCTCGCCAACGCCGGGTTAAGCGCCAACCGCCCACCACTCTCCCCTTTGCTGCCCCTGGGGACCAGAGCTCTCCCCCCACCGAACCCAAGAGGGTGCCTGCCGAGGGGGACCCCGACTGGCACCCTCAAATGGCACCGAGCTGCAAGGACGTGGTGGTCACTGATGTCACCACCAACCTCGGCACTGTCACCATAAAAGAGTTCCCCTCCCCTGCATCCTGCCCTGCCTCCCCCTCCGCCAGCCCCGAAAACGGCTCTTCCCCTCCGCCGACCTCCACCACCAGTGACCCCTCCCAAGCTAAGCCATAGGTGTGATGAAGTCGATTGCCATCAATGATAGAAAAATATCATGCCAGTGTTGCCACTTCAGCTCCCCCCACCCCCTTTTCCTTAGAGGCATATCCATATTTGTGTAAGGATTAATTAAATGTAATGTAACTTTACACTTCCCAGCCATTGAATACTAAAAACAAAAGAAAAGAGCATATTTTTTTTAAGAAAGAAAATGTATAAATTCGAAATGGGGCAGCTAATATGCCCTTATTGTCACTTAAAATTGCCATATTTTGTCCACTTGCACAGCACTGACTCTTTGAAACAGACTTGAATAGAAATCGTGTTTGTTTTCTTTCAGCGGCTCCAGACAACCTTTGTCCATGCGGTGCGTTGCGTTGCGTTGGTGAGCATTTATCAAGCACACTTGGTGCATGTGAAAGGAACAAACACCGTTTTTAGATGCACGCTCTGTTGCGAAGGCTGCTACGGACAGCCATCAGGTGTTAACGCCAATTTCCTGCCCCATAGTTGCATTGGAAGTCCAGCTTGTTAAAGATAAATGAGGCAGTGTGTTGTTGTTTTTTGGAGTGTTGGACTCATATATTGCATCAATACAGCGAGGTAAATGCAATGCACTTGACTGCATCGAAAAATGACCTACGTAGTTGATCAATTTGTCAAGGCCTTTTCCTCTTCTCTTGAACGCACATGCATATACGTACAGTATGAGTTAGTATTTATATGCACGCACAACCTTAAAAGCTGCAAAATAATATACACAAACAATAGTTTTTAAGTTATTGCTGTCCTTGCCGTCTTTCCCTGCTTGCCTTGTTTTCTCACGAACCCACCATCTTCTTCGACTCTGCGACGTCCTCCAAGACGCTAAACTGGCCTGCAGTTGTGAAATTTTCCCTTAACGTAACTTCTCAACTTGTCAAGGTCTAGAAGGTCCACGAGCTGAACACAGTTCAGACTGAAGCCACCAGCCAAAAGCAGCTGAAGTCGTAGTTTGTTGAACCTGTGATTTTATTCGGTAGGTGTTTGAGGTCTGTGGAAAATCTATCCAGGTGGTTTTGGCTTGTAAAATAAAACAATAGAATAGAGGAAGTTTGTCTGTTGACCTTCTAAAGTGGTAAGTCCGCCCTGTTTTGTTCTTTTGGATGTTGCTGATCAGTTTTGAAGCTAACGGTGTGGTTCACGGCGCCCTGGGACTCAAGGGGCCTGGAGACACCGAACCAGGTCGAGACTTTGTAATCTGAGGACAAAGGTCAACCTTTTTCCTTGTCCACTCATTCTCTTATTGTCTCTTAGGCGAGGTTCTTTAAATGGGTTACTGTGCCCTTTGTTTTTTTTTGTTTTTTTGTTTTGTTTTTAGGGGAACATTTTTGATAAATGTGTCGTCATTAATTGAAAAGCTTCCGTGAATTGTGATGTTTTCCAGTCAAAGCAACAAAGGACCTAACACCACTTATTTTCATGAATGTCTGCTCTTTTATTCCGTTACACTTCAGTACTTCCTTCTAAATGTATCTATGGTTCCGTGATGCTCATGTTGCACAGTTGGTGGTTGATGTTTGCTGAGGTTCCATCGCTGCTCCTGGTTTTTTTTTGTTGTTGTTGTTGTTGTTGTTTTTTGTTTGTTTGATATTGTTGTACAAATTCATGTCAGTTGAACTCTTCAAGTTGCGTTATGCCGTGCGTTGCAGCCACAAATGTCTGCAGGAAGGATAAGAGTAGCAAGACCGTCCCTGAACCAGACAGTTTTGTTGTGAAGTTTTACTTTCCTAGTGATCAATCTTTTTCTATCTGACTGGAGAGGAAGCAAAGTTACAGCAAGTGTTTTCTCCAAATACACCAGGTGTACTCTCTTTCAGTGGCATCGCGTAGCAGTCAGCGGGCATGTCGGGTTTGGGGGAAAAGTTAAATCTCTGTAGGTTTGTTCTTAACCCTGAATCTCTGCCCAGCTCATCCATTGCAGGCAGTTTCAAGCTGAAAGCCTGGAAGTTTGAAAATAATCATTTTTAAAAAATATTATTATTATTATTATTATTATTTTCTTTTTTTATTCGACCTTCACGAGCATCAGAAGTACTTCAAAACAAACTTAGCCCTTTATGCACAGAGTGCAAACCCTTTTCTGGTGCTGACTGCTCTTCCTAGACCTTCACAGACCTTGGCTCTCACTCTGGTGTATTTGTGTGCTGCAATACTAAAAAAAAAAAACAAACAAACAAAAAAAACAAATCTTCCGCATGTGTTGCCTTATAGCTGCTCCATTCATCCCCAGCTACACTCCAGGCGACGTTTACCTCGTCCTACTCGGCTCCAGTCACACAGAGGGTGACATCACCACAATCTGAAATAACAGTTTACGTTGTCTTTCTTAAAATGGTTCGAGCGCAGCGTCCTCCATGTCTCCGTTACACACCGATGAGGAAGATGTCGCCTCCTCTCCTGTCATGTACTGGATGGTTCTAGTTGTTGTCAGTACTCTTTTAATAATCTCATAAATTACATGTGGAAGGATTTATTCCAAAATGACACATCCATTATATGAAGAAAACGTGAGACTCTTGTCATGAAACGGTTTATAGCTCAAATTTAAATGAAGATACTTCATTACATTTCAACACAAAGGACAGTATTTAACTTAAATCCTGATTTGACGTTGCGTGTATGGCCTCTGTATTTTCCTAGAACACGATGAACTAAAGGATTATTTTCTTCTCCACATGGATATATCGTGACATGGAATAGATCTTTTCACCTACTATATCTTGAATATCTTTAAGTGGTGGATAGAAGTGACTCTTGCAGTTGGTAGATGTGTAAGCTTTTAGGCTACTAGGTGACATTTCCAACTGTTGATAGTTTTCCTCCTTTTTCTTTCTCTCATGGGGTAGCACAACTCAATTTAGTGGCCTGTCTTTCAACCAAATAGGGCTCTTGATTTTATTATTTCCTCTCTTTTTCCCCCTTTTTGAATTGTTTTACATTTTTATGTGATTGTGTGAATTTTAAGTGCTCAATTTGTTTGGCACTAATTGGGGAAAAAAAAGGAAGGATCCTTGTTTAAGTGTATTGATGCATTGAATGATTTGAAAATTGTGCTTTTTAAGCGGATTTTTCCCCTTTGTACTGTACTTTAATAGTTTCTTTTTTTTAAATATGCATAATAATGTTAATGTGATGCTGTTTATTTGAATGCCATTTTTAATAGATCAATATGGGTTTGATCAGAAGGCAAACTGATTTTAATGTATCAATACTGCAGTTTTGTCTTGTTTTATGCTAATATGAATTATGTACATTGTATTGATGGTAATGAGGAGGTGGAGAATGATGATGACATTGTAATGTATCTGATCTTCTGAAGCATGTTTTGCAAACCCTTATTGTACAGATTATGTATTCAGTGTCATGTTAACTGTTACTGTTGTTGCTTTCTGTGTGTTTGTTGTACGAAGCTTTTAATTAAAAGCTCTTTGAAAAGCAGCTTTGATTCTTTTTGCTCGTTCAATCTTTGTTTCGTAATATTTAATGAACTGCCAGCTGACTTTCTGTTAATGACTCACTGTAGCCTCCAGTCTGCCCCCCAAGACGCTCAGAGGGCAGGTTGTAAATACAACGGAAGGTCAGAGCCTCAAAAAAACCACATTCAGTGGCTGAGAAGTCTCTAAGTACCTGAGTATCATTCTCAGCAGTGCAACACACTACTTCTCTAGAAGCAGGACGTACAATGACCATCGACGGAGATTAAAGTCTTTCTTTTTAATATTTAGACCTGATGTAAAATATTTCCCTCATTGTGGGTACAAAAGGAAAGCAAACCCAACTGTTTCTGTTAGAAGTTGTTAAATGAAAGTGACAAGTGTTGGAAAGCTTCACAGCTGCAAAATTAGTGTTAAAAAATTAGAATATGACGTACAACTGCTCGATAGACGCCTTCTTTTCTGCCAAAAATAAGATCATAGCTAACAAATGTCTATCAATAAGACGTGTGCAACTGGGTTCTGGACTGTTTTTTGGGTTGTTTTTTTTTGTTATTGCGAAGTTTGCGATAGTTGCAGTAGTTGTTGGTCAGATCTCCAGCAATGATGAGTCTACGTACAAGGTGTTTACATTTCATTCATCAAGTCTCTCAAAGAGACTACAAAGACACGTATAGAAAATTAGATGGAGTGCAAGATTTTTACAGGGAAAACTAAAAGTAAAATAAAACCTCAGGCCCTCATCTTGTCTTCAGCTACTGAGGGTTTTATTTCCGCTGTAGTTTCCTAACGTCCCACAGAGAGACGCTGTTGAGCCGCTGTAATGCTCAGCATCAGTGTGAGCTGCCTGGCTGTTGGCGGAGGGATTGTGAGCCTCGGGGTGATATAATGGTCATCACTCCTGGGTATTCATCTCTGAGTGTTTTGTTGTTGTGGTGAATATGAACATCTAGTTCAAACTGCTTTATTCTTTTTCACCGGCGGTTTTTTATTTCCCTCGTCTGCGGCTCAGACTGTAAAATGAAGAGAGACAGAGAGCCAAAGGTCTCCCAGTCTTTCCTCCCTCAGTCTGTCTGTCCTGTCTCTGGGCTCATGAGCCAGACTAAATGAAAATGGTCATAGGGGTTAGATGTGAGTGACCCACATCTGTGTATGTGTATGACTGTAAATGTGTGCGTGCAACATCAGCCACCTGTAGAGATTAATCCAAAATCTGGGCTAATGTCCACCGCAGGGAGGCTGGACTGAAACTGGCTCAGCTTCTGACTGTGGTGGAAATGATCCAAATGTTTCCATGTGAGACGTGTTCACTGTTTTTTAACATGGGGACTGAAAACACACCTTCTTTAACTGTTGTGATTCAGCAGGTTTGACTGACATTTTCCAAATGATCACTATAAAGTTAATCTTTTATTTTCTATGTATACAGCGTTATGTTTCCTCAGAGTATCGTCAGGGACCAACGAGTGAGGCTGTGTAGAGAAAAAATATAAATTTATTTCCCAAAATGATTTTTCAAATACGAAAAAAGGGAAAACAGAGAATCTGAAACCGAAATGGATTTTTAATGAACCTTTAAACACCCAGGAAACTGTGATGTACTGATCATAAGTGACCTAACAAACGACACAAACTGAAGATTTATATACACAAAGGCAAACCATCAACAGACAAGGGGGGGGGCTATATGTTATGTTAGCTATATATCAGAAATGAATCCTAATATTAACAGAGATCTTAATAAAGGAGCATAATTTAAAAAAGAAAAAGAAACAGGCGGCCCAATCAGGTGGCCTCTTCCACTTCCTGTCTGTCACAATATAAGATGCCATCTTTAGCTGCCATGTTTTTTCTACACCAGAGGAGGTTCAGCTGGATCTGTGCTCAACAAAGTGAAGTAAAAAGTTTGTTAAAGACAAGATGACGGACCAAACTCACTCAATTTAGCAAACAGATAGTCCAAAAACAAGAATGCACGAGCTGCATGGAAACAAAAAGGTTGCATTTACTGTCGTGACTGGAAATGTTTGTGCGTAAAAGATTTTAGGGAGAAACTGTTCAGCTCTCTGTCGACAGGCCACAGCAGCTTCCTCTGAAGGTCGAGCTGTTTACATTTCAACCCAATACAGTGGAAACTAAGTGACCAGTGAGGCGTACAAAGAATCACAATCATAATAATAATAATTGAACATGTCCCTCTAAGGCCCAGAATATAATTTACCAGATTTTACAACTTCTTTAGATTCAGTTGGATTATTGAAACGATTCTCTTTGAAGGAAATCATAAATTTTTGGCCCCTTTTCCCCCAAAACTTCCAGTTTTCATGAAGTCCGGTATCGTACATTTGAATGTGAAAATGAGCCAAAGGCACATATGGCTCCTGTTAGTAATGTGGCCATATCTGTTTGAGAGGTGCGGTATAATGACTCAGAGCTTCAGAGCGTATGTCTTAAAAGAAAAATAAAACAGGGGACACTGTCGTAGGCATGGAAATCCTCCAGGTGAATCATCCAGACGCTGCTTTCAAACCCATCAGAAATGTGAAACATGTTTGGTATCTGCAGCTGATCCACTTCCAAGTGTGCAATCCTGAAAAAATACACAATGTGCACCGGATATTTTTGTAACTTTGAAAATGTCATAAATTACGTTATTTGTTATTTTGCCATATGATGGTAAAATATACAGCAGTCTCTCTTCTTATTTTTGACAGTGATGATGTTGAATCGTCTTTGAGTTTTGTGTTTTTCTTTCCTGACTTGTTTACTTCAGGCAGTCCTTCCCTGACATGATTCCAGTGGAAAAGACCATCATGAACAACGGTGTTGTCAGTTTTGTGCTGCTGTTTGCATCAAACCATCAACATCAGCCGACCACCAGAGCTGGAGGCGTCTCTGGAGTTCATACTGAAGAAAGAGCTGCAGTGTAATTAATATGAGCAACAAACCTTTATTAGCCAAGACTCCAATCCCAGTTTGACAATTACTGATGAGAAGGATGGTTGTGTTGCTGCATTCAAGTGGACATCTATCATACCAGGAGCCATGTTATTAAAAAAATCAGCACATGGCCGATAGAAGAAGGAGTCTAAAACCAGCAGCTCATTTATCCCAAGGTCCTCTCTTTATCCGAACCTTCAGACTGTAGGGTTAGGGTTAAGGCCAAGGTGAAGGGCTTCACATGTGCAAGTGATCACAAACACAAGTCACTGTCTTCCACACAAAGACAGCTCACAAGTATAACTGAGTGTGTCCCACAAACCATTTCCAGTCGAACTTGTGAATTTGGATATTTTTGCTCTGAGCTGGATGAAGCTCTCCGTCGGGACACAAACGGTCCCGTTGCCAGCTGTCCGCTTCCACATGTCATCGTGTCCTGTCCTTCCTTTTTAATTCATGTCCAGTCAATTGATTTCTTCTCAAACCTCATCCATTATCTTTACAGATTATCCCTGCTGGGTGGTTGGAGAGGTGGAGCCAATCCCAGTTGACATTGGGAGTTCACCCTGGACCGTTAATCTGCCCGGGGTCGCATAGAGACAAACAGTCGTTCACGCGTTAATGCTCACACCTTCAGGCAATTTAATGTGCATGTCTTTGGACTGGGGGGGCAGGAGGAGTCAACACAGGCACAGGAAGGACATCCAAACCCCACACAGAACCTTCTTGCTATGAGGGAACAGTGCTAACTTCTGTCCCAATGTGCCGCAGATCAAAGATATCACCGACTTAAATTCCCAATCTCAAAATGTCTGAAAAAGTTTACTTTTTTCCCACTTTAATACGTTTTCAAATTCAGTTTTCGTTCAGTTTGTCAATAAAACACTGGCAGGGTCTGAATATTTCCTGAATACACTGGAGCTACTGAATTAGCATTTAGCTCAGAGCAGTATTATTTTCCAGCCAGAAGAGCTTTTGGGTTTTTGTCACTGAGCGGGGCTTCGCCACATTTTGGAAAATTCACAAAGTGAAGTGTGTGCTAGTCCAAGAAAAGTGTGTTTACTTGCGTGCTAACAAAGTAAATTTTGGCATTTTATTTCAAAACAACTGCTGGACTCACAGAACCACAGGCTGATTTCTAAGGTCGTGTGTCTGAGGTTAGAGTTTTCCTTTCATGTTGAGCTAATTGGCTGATTCTGCTCCCTGACTGGCAGGAGACGGTTTCCCACAGCTGCAGTGAACCGGAGAGTTTGATTTCATCTGGACTGATGTCAGGAGCAAGCCGTCTGAAAGTAGTTCACCTGCCCTGAGAAGAAAACTTTTGAAGAGATTATTTGTTTGCTGTGTCAGGATCAGATCATCACTGTTGACAGCAGTGGTGAATTTTAGTTTGTTTAAGGCCTCTTGGGCAAGAAAAGCACTTTCTCCTTCTCCTCCCCCTCAGTCCAAGAAATCACAGTCTTTCTGTTTTTATCCATCTTCCTCTCTTCTTTTCCTTCCTCTCTCCTCACTGTAAATTATCTGTGAACTCAAAATCAAATGTGTTATTGTCACGTCTGTGAATACAAGCGGACTTCACATATTGTGTGACAGTCTCACAGTACTGTCAGTAACAAGTTGCCTGATTGTGTAATTTCAGATGCGTGTGTGTCCATATGTGAAGGTGCATGAGTGATGATGTGTGCTGCAGAACACAAGGCCTGTTATTACTCCTTGTTTTAATTTTTACATTCATCTTCTACATCTTCTTATCCAATCCCAGCTCACACTGGGTGAGGGGCGGGGTCACCCTGGACAGGTCACCAGTCCATCACAGAGACAGACAGAGACCAACAACCACTCACACTCACACTCAGACCTACGGACAATTTAGAGTCACCAGTGAACCCAGACATGATGTCTTTGGACGGTGGGAGGAAACCCACACAGGCACAGTGAGAACATGCAAACTCTGCACAGAAAGGCCCTAGGCCTGGGAATTGAACCCATGACCTTCTTGTTGTGGGGCGACAGTGCTAACCACTATGCCGCCATGCTGAGCTCAGATTCTTGTGAACGCCATGACTCACAGCGTAAATACACTTTTGGCCCCATGAAAAGGGAAATTCATTACAAAGGTCAGAGTTGAAGAAAAAAAAAAATGGGGCGAAAAGCAGTGGCTGTTTGTTAACAAAAGGTCAAAGGTCAACTTCAATGGCTTCTGCTGAAACGTGTCTGTCCACTGTTGGGTTCATCACTCTTTAGTTTCTACTGGAAATAGTTTTATTGTGTTGTGTGTACTTGCAGCACATATTTGTGTTTGGTTGATGATGTTTTCTGAGTTTACTTATTTTTTTGTCCATTTACATGTTTGTTGTTTTTTTGCAGTGGATTGAACTCTCGGGCCACCGTACAACCCACATCTATAGGGCGCCTTTCTGTGACCTTGTCTGTTCTCTGTCACGCACACGCACACGCACGGCTCCATCCCCGCCTCGGCTGCTCACTCTGCTGCTGGTCCCTCACCTCTGTTCTGACTGACGCATGCCCACAGCCTCGCTCCTCCTCTCCCGCGGTCCCCATGGTAACGGAGCGGAGGAGAGCAGCTTAGCAACACGGAGACGGAGTCGGAGCATCTCCGGTCCAGACAGCGCGGTGCCGCCGGTTTTACGCACGGAGGACGGACGGAGGAAATCAGCAGCGCCGCTGGAAAACATCTTCTCCGCGTAAGTGCAGCTCCGTGTTTCCTCAGACTGCTTTGTGTGGCCGGAGGCCGGTTGTGTTGGTGTGATGCTGTGCTGATGCTCTGTAGCAGTCAGCCCTTCTCCGTCTGAAGACTAATCTCTTCCGTCGGTCTCCACAGTCGGAATGAAGTTCGTGGCTGTGCTTGTGGGAGCGGGCACCCTGGCCTTCCTCGGTGCCGTCATCTGCATCATCGCCAGCGTCTATCCCCGGAAACGCGCCTCTCCCGTCGGCGACAACAGCACCCTGACATCGCCGACGCTACTCCAGCCCCTGGAGCCCGGATCCGTGGCGCACGCCGGGCCTCTGGGCGCGCTGCACGGAGTCAAGTCCTACGATGGGGGGAACAGGCTCGAAGGCATCGGGCTGGAAGTTCCCACTCTGAACGAGCTCAACCTCGGCGAGGAGACCGGAGGAGGCTCCGCCAAGCAGTTCAGCTTCAGCCGGCTGATCTGCACGCCGGTTCCCGTCGGAGAGTGCAAGACCAAAGACCTGAGGCAGCGCCGGGAGCAGCAGCAGGCGGACGAGCCGCTCTACGGAGCCGGCGATGAGGACTGGACTTATCTCCGGACCACCGCCGAGGAGCTCCGGCAGATGGTCCTGCAGCAGAACGACCAGATCCTCATGGACCAGAGGACCATCCGGGAGCTGACGGGGAAGCTGAGCGAGTGCGAGAGCGGCCTGGAGGAGGAGAGGACCGTCCCGGAGCGGAGCATCGGCGTCTGGAGCGGCAACCGCCGCGTCATGGCCGGGGATGATGTCAGCTCTTCGGCCGCGGCGCAGCTGCAGACGGCCCGGGCTGTGGAGGAGCTGGCCAGGGCCATCATGGACCTCAAGGACCGCATTGAGAAACTGGAGGTAAGACTGAGATCAAGGCTGACCCAAAACAACAACAACAACAACAACAACAAACCTGTTGTTGTTGTTGTTTGAGTCCTGTAGTTTAGTTTGACTGCAGGACATTTGGTCTAAATTCATGTCAGCTCCATTAAACAGCCAGTTGTCCTGATTTTTTTTTTGATTTTTTTTATTCACAGTGAAGTGAAGTGAACTTTAAGAACCTCTTTGGTAAAAGTGCAGAAAGAATCCTGTCAGAAGTTCAAATTTACCAAAATGAAAAAATGTTCTGTGTAGAAAAGTGTCTCCGTGCTGCAGCCACTGTGACTGTTAGCAGAAATACTCGGCTTTAAATAATGACCACCATCTTATCTCTCCCATCCTCCCTCCCCCTCTTTAACCTCCCCCCCCCCCCCCCCCCCCCCTTATGTGGACCTCACCTCTCCTCTGACAAGTCCCCCATGACACAGACGCTCCTTATGTCTTGCGCAGGCGTCCCACAAATGCCCCTCAAGGGAAATCTCTCCACCTGCTGCCCCCCCCCCCCCCCCCCATCCTGTCAGCCTCCTCTCTCCTCTACCTTCCGCATCCAACAGCAGGATAGAGGAATAAATAAAAGATGAGGTTGGCTGGACAGGAAGCAGGGTGGAGGTGGTGGGGGAGTCAGTTTTCCCAGCCTGTCTGTGTCTGTTTGTGTGTCTGTTTGTGTGTGTGTGCTCTGAGATTGAAATATGAAGGTCTATAACCCCCCCCCCCACACACACACACACACACACACACACACACATGCTGCATCACTGCCAGGCCTTTTCGAGTTACAAGGTTTTCTCCATCACTGTGAATTTATATCCCGAACGTCCAGATCCAGACCTGCCTCAGCAGCTCTCTTGATTTCATATATCGCCCTCACAGACATCTTATCCTCACTAACAGCAGCATCTCTCTCTCTCTCTCTCTCTCTCGCTCTCGTTACTGCTGCTACACCAACACCTTCTTTTTTTTTTTCAGCTTCTGCTATGAATACAGATACTGCCAGTGCTGAGCTACTACTATCATCAATAATCACACATCTCTCTGTGCTGCTGCTGCTTCATCGTGTTCCTGCAGCATCATTTCAGATGATAACAACTAAAGCTGTCCCGAATAGTAAAAAAGAAGGCTTCCATTTGTGCTACTACAATGAAGATACTAAGAAAAAAAAATCACCCATTTCTGAAAGAAGTTTTGTGAGCACGAACAATTAGGCATTTTTCCCCTTTTCAAAGGTCTGTCGTCAACGATCTGGAGCAGATGTGCACTTTCAAAGATTACTGTATATTGACCTCAGCTCTGCCCAGCAGTGGACAATCAGGTCAAACAGAGGAGATGGTCAATGTAATCATGATATTGGAGCACATTAGAGAAAGTTTCATTTCTAAGTGGACTGGATGCTTCATTTCAATGAAAAGATTCAATGGAAATGCTGAATTCTAAAAGGAAATGTCTGGAACTGTGTAGATGACAATAGAGAAGAGACGGTTTTTGATGCGAGCGCACATGGGAAAGGACATTTTCAAAATTTGAATTTGATAAATCGGCAAAGGGAGGAATCAGGAAATCGAATAACTGAACTGTGTATCAAATGTAATGGAGGTGAAAGAAGTGCTGCTTATTTTTTGCCTTTAGTGCACTTTAGGTTTCTGTAGTGTTTTTAAAATAATTGATTGAATATTGGGAGGCTGCTAGAACGTTTCCAAGAACTATTTGCAAAAACAAAACAAACAAACAAACCTTTAACCTATTTGTGTCAAAGCTACAGAAATACACTTTCAGCTTCTACTTCCAACAAGCCCAGACCTAATATGTTCGAGACTATGAGCCTTTTACTGAGCATGTTAAACATTTGAAGATGAAATCTTAAAATCATGAGGACCGTTAATGAGGTGTTTTTCCATCATTTACATGTAAACAACTTCTTTTTCTTCCCTCCTCCAGGCGGAGATTGGCCCTGCTGCCCTGAACCTCACAGACACATCTGTGGGCCCAAGCAGCAGCAGCAGCAGCAGCAGCAGCAGCAGCAGCAGCAGCAGCAACACCCCGGCTGGTAACGCCGGCAAGCCTCCCGCCCCACCCACCGGCAGTGCTTCCTCCCCGCCTGCAGCGTCAGCCACAGGGGGCCGCCGTCCTGCCTCCCCAGCCTCCCCCGGACCTAAGCCCCCAACCAAGGGTTCCCCCGGACGTGGAAAGGGCACCTGGAGGGTGGAGGACCTGGAAGGGGAGCTGGAGAGGAAGATAAAGATGTTGGAAAAGGAGCGTCAGGCCATGAGGAAAGAAACCCAGGGCCAACACGAGAAGATCAATCAGGGCATCGACACCGCCAACCACCGCGTTACTGAGCTGGAACACGGTGAGTCCAGGGTGGGGGGGTGGGGGCTGAACAGAGGACAGCAAAGGCAACGGTGGGGGGTGGCGGATAAATAAATGAGGGAAGAGATATTTGGATGGACGGGTAAACAACAGCATCGCCAAGCTGACTCAGATGGGAGAGTTGCATGGGAAGGCTAAAATTGAACTTTAATGAGCACTGTGGGCAAACTGTTTCATCACAGCAGCAGAGAATGAGCTGTAGATTAACACGCAGTGATTAATGACTTCTAAAGGTTGGGAAATGTCATCGAGGTCTCGATGAATAAAGCAGAGGAAAAAAAACTATCTGTGAAACAGAATTAAAAATACTTAATCATTTGCTGCCCTCAGCTTCGTACAGCCTCTTAGTTATAAGGGTTTAATGTGAAGGTTGCTTGTTTTGCTTGATTTTTAATTGGCAGTAGTGCAGATTGGAAATGTTAAAATAGTTTTTAAAGGTTTTCATTGGTTGTTTTTTGTGAGATATGTGGTAACTGTAGGAGGAAACTACCAAAAAAAGGAGTTCAGAACATGAGAAAAGGAAGCAGTGGGGTTTGAGAGGTTTGGGAGGAAGGTTAAAAAGGAAAGAAAAAGCACTTCCTTATTCTCTCTGTCTTTCTCTGGCTGTTTCTACATGCATCTCTGCTTCAAGAAGCTCGACTTAAAGACTCTGATCCTTATCTGAGGCACTTCAGTTCTCAGCTGGTGCAGTTTCTTTGCTCTGTGTGTACACGAAGAAAGGACTGTGTTCTTCTATAAACTGGCCATTAAAGCGTCCCCTCTTTTCCATTCTGCCCCCTCCCCCCTTTTTCTGATGTCTGACTGTTTTCTCTTTATCTCCTCCATCTCCATGTCCAAAGCGTTGACAGAGCCGTCGTTCCCCGATGGCTTCGTCCTCTCCTTCCCCATGCGGACTAACTACATGTACGGCCTGGTGAGGAAAGAGATAACGGAGATGTACGCCTTCACCACCTGCGTGTGGTTAAAGGCCAAAGAAGGCGGCATCGGGACCCCCTTCTCGTACTCTGTGCCGGGGCAGCCCAATGAGCTGGTGCTGCTACAGGGAGTCCACAACCCCGTGGAGCTGCTCATCAACGACAAGGTACAGAGACCCGGATCCTTCCTCAAGTGGTTAAAAGATAAATTTGACGCAGTTGTAAAACTAGAATAAAGTAATTGCGGATTTATATATTATTATCCATTATAAATAAATGGCTTCAGGTAAAAAGAATGAACATTTTGTATCCCGCAGGTTTCCTCTTAATTAGTCGAGCAAAAGAGCCGGCCATGGAAATCAATATTAGCTTATTATACTCTACAGCTCTGAGCAAGCTACTCAGCAGCTTGTTGTAATTCAAAGATCAAACCAGCAATGGAGACGTGTTCGTTCTTGTGGCTGGCCGACTTTTTCATGCCATGGGATGAAGATAACAAACTTAAAATGTCACAACACCCAGTTTATTGTTTCAGTGGGCAGGATGTGGATTAGAGTTTGTTTTAGGGTTTGGGGTTGGATCTGTCACGGCCCGAGGTGTGTTGACCGCCCTCGAAGCTTCACCACACATTTAATGCATCGCTGGTTTAAAAAAGAGAAAGAGAACCAAACATTTATTCTGCCTGCTATTGAAAGGGAAGAAGTAAAACAGACAACATATACAATTTTTAAAACCAGAAGAAAGAAAAGTATCACCCATTACCCTGAATAAAAACATCCACATTTGGGAATATGACTTTGGATGGAGTATTTTTCATCCCAAGTCACTCTTGAATACAAGCAGGTCCAACACAAACTCACATAAGTTGGTTATTTTTGTTGGATTTGTGGTGCACCATCAGAAAAAAATTATGTAATTGAGGAGAGACAGCTCCAGGGCAATCTTTGTGCAGCTGCTTTTTTTGTGTTGTCTGTTAATACTGAAGTTTTTATAGTGATTGAGCCCTGACTTCCTCTGGCAGCGTGGAGGGGGGGTGGGGAGATTGGGACTATCCACAGGGTATAGTTTTGCTGACATAAATCAGCAGCCGTCCACACTTTGTCCTGATTACTGCCCACACTTGTCCAATATCGAACCGTAACAGCTTGATGCATTGGGGCTTAGTGGACTTGAAATCACTCAATCATTCTGTGAGGACAGACGTGACCGCGCTGTCCGTCCCGTAGGTGGCGCAGCTGCCTCTGTCTCTACCGCAGGACGAGTGGCAGCACATCTGCGTCAGCTGGACCCTGAGGGACGGCGTCTGGAAGGCCTACCAGGGGGGGAAGATGAAGGGCAGGGGAGAAGGTCTGGCTGCCTGGCATCCCATCAAGCCAGGAGGAGTCCTCATACTGGGACAGGAACAGGTGAGATGGAAGGATGGATGGGAAAACTGATAGAGGGACTGATGTACAGATGGAAGGATGAACAATCTGATGAATGGATGGATCAGGAAAACATGAGATGGATGGATGACTGAATGGGCAGTTGAATAGGTGAATACATGATGGATGAATGCAATGGAACAAAAGAGAAGATGGATGAGTTGATTGGCTGGCGACAGACGGATGGATGAACAAACTGATGCACGCATCAACAGGTTGATGAAAGGATGGAAGAATGAATGCATGAATGGAAGGACAGATGGAGAAGGATTTGTGGATGGATGGATGGAAGAATTCATGAGAAAACAGATTCATGGCTCAGTTAATGGTTGGATGAATGGATGAATGGGTTAATGGTCAATGGGTGGACGTCTACACAGCTGGGTGGAGAAAGAGCTAATTTAAGAGAGCACCAATAGACTGAAACCTGATGGTGTTTATCTTCACACTGAGCCGCTTCATTAGCGAGACGCCCACGTTACATAATCATAAATCTGACATCACCCCCCCCCACTGGTGTCAAAAGAGCAACCCAAAGCTCATCGTCCTTGCATAAAGGATAAAAAGCAGAGAGCTGAGTCCAATTCTGCAAGATGCTGCAATGATGCAAGAATACTTGATTTAATGGATATTTTTCAGAGAGAGAGAGAGAGAGAGAGAGAGAGAGGGAGCAACTGCATTATTAATCTGTATTGAGGATGAATGATGAATCGCTGTTGGGTGGGTTGACCAGATTTTACGGGGAAAATCCCAGGATGGGTGCTCTAAAGGAAGATAAATGTTTTTTTTAATCCGACTGAAGGGGAGGATCATCGAAGCCAAATATTTTTTAATACAAAGTATTTTCACTTTAATTTAAGCAGGAAATCAACAAAGTATTTACAACAACCTTACCTCAGAGATACTATCAGAATAGATAAGCATGTATTACAACAACACCCTTCATTGCTTCCAAGATGAACTGCTGGTACTCGTTGGTCTCTTATATTTTTTGTCACTTCAATGGAGTGAAAGCTACAAGGCTGAAAACAGGCATCAAAGATTAAACAGGGTCTGATATATTTCCTTACAAGCTCTTTAGATACATTCCCTTCCTCTACATTAGTCTACAAATGGGATAAATCCTCAAAATGCTTTGTAAGGAGGGTCTATCCTGCAGTTTCCATTGCATCTGAGCAACTGGAGATGTTTAAATGAGACCAGGGCTTCGACTATTGCCACGGGAATCAACGTCCAAATCATTATTCAACGTTATTTATTTTGAATCGGCAATATAAAGTGTTTTTGAGCTTAGCACATCTAATCTGAGCGGTTGTTCTGTGCATCACAGCTCTAAGTTAACGTTACCAGCACTTAAAAGGTTAGAATTTACAACAATGCAACAGGAAGGTGAAAAAGTCTAACATCTGCAGTGACTTTGAAATTTGAGAGGACAGTAAACCACACGAATGTATGAGTTTGGTGTTCAGGACGGTCCTGGCCTCTTCGCTTTTCGCTTTGGCATTTAGTTTGTTTTGTTTTGTTCCATCTCAGGATACGTTGGGGGGTCGGTTTGATGCCTCCCAGGCTCTGGTCGGGGAACTCTCCCAGTTCAACCTGTGGGATCGGGTGCTGAAGCCTGCAGAGGTGGCCGCCCTGGCCGAGTGCAGCTCCTCGGCGCTCGGCAACATCGCCCCCTGGACCGACCACGACGTGGACGTGTACGGCGGAGCCACCAAGGAGTCCCTGGACCCCTGCCACGCCACCCAGAGATCCAACCCCTCCAGCCCCAAACAGTGAGGGGCGACTGGTAGAAGTCGGCCGCGGGTGATCGTGTTTGATAGGTCGATTCAGGAGTTTACAGGCGTATTGTTGTTTGTGGAGGGACGGGAGCTTCTACGGACTAAAAGGTGGAGCTGTTAAGTTGTTAAGAGTGGTGTATCTGTTTTGATTTTTGTGTCGGTGTCCACGCTCATGTGTTTACTTCTGCAGTGAGATACAACAAGTTTAGTCACAGAATCACCTCAGTAAAGGCTGCATGGGTGGTTTAACTTCTGGCATGACCAGGACCATCATAGAAGTATCTGTAATAGTTTAACGATTGGTTCTGGATAAATGTACCACTCTCTGTTGTGGGTGATAATCTGCTGGGCCAGTTAACCACACACATGGTTGTTCAGGCCAAAGGCTTTGATTTGCAGTTATGAATGAACCTTTGCTGATGTCATGTGGAAGGGTTTCTTAATTTTACATTAAAGCGACACAAAGTTCTGTCTTTCCTTATCTTGTGTCCAGCTTTCAGCGAAAAAATTATTTAAGAGACGCCGTCATGCTAACACTGAATTCAGCACTCAATGGGAAACAAAATGAGTTTTGTTCACTTCTTACTGTGTGCGACCCTGTTGAGTGACGTCTGTGTACTTTTGAGTTTTATATATTGCATTCCATGTTTTTGGTAAAACGGTGGTCTTATAAATGTATATTGTGTAATGTATCTCTGCTAATGTTGCTTTGTGCCAGTCTGCTCCCCCCCTCCTGCTGTAGCCTCTAACACACCTCACAGACCCTCAAGATCAAGTTGCAGCACCTTTTTTCCCTCGCAAACAAAGCAGCACTCTCGACCGACCTCTGAAAAAAGCACTTGACGTCAAACTAAAGCACCAATCCAACACTGAGCTCGTGACAAACCTGAGTGAGTTTGATTAAAAACTAATGTTGTGTCTTTGAATGTAAAGCAAACAGATTGTATAAATATATTTGCATGACCAAGGTCACACTTCCCATCACTAAAGAAACAAAGTCAAATGTGTGTATTAAAAAAGTTTGTGTCCCCAAACGGCCCGACAGCCTGAAGCACACAGATGTCTCTGTGGTAAACAAGACCCTCACAGAAGAGACAGTAATGTTTATGAAGTGTGTTATCCTATGATGACCATTTATCACTTGACCTTTGAGTCGGATTTGAAGATCCATATGAAAAAGACCAAACTTGACAAGCTGCTGCTTCTGTTAGCAAACAAAAGAATGACTAAACCTCCAAATAAATTAATTTAAAACACGCGGTGCGTTTCAAATTCCTTTATTTGTCCCACAGTGGGGAAGAGCATCAGATTGTCTTATACCCCTGATGTCCCCTTTTTGTCAAAACTGAAGAAATGTTTGTGGGTGAATCCGCGACCTGTTTTAAACCCAATTCTAATGCTGTGTTTTTTTGTTTTGTTTTGTTTTTTGTTTTTTTTGTTTTTTTGCATCGTGCCGATTATAGGGAAGTATTTTCTATAGTCAGCACTAGAAAGCAATTTCATCATAAAGAATTTTTTCATAAAGCGAGAGCTGGTAGAAAAATAAGTGTCCACAGTAAAAGTGACATTTAATTGGTTATGCAGTTACCTTGAAAATCATACATGGTGGGCTGACCTATTCCCCACACAGTCCATTATACTGGAGCTTTTGAATAATTTGAATACTTCCTTAGACTTAGGTGTTAATGTGAACTGAGTTTAATAATAGTTACTCTATCTCACACTTGTCTGAATGAATGTCGCCTTCATCAGGATAACGACAAAAAGAAATCCGACATAGCGACTGCCTGGTGGAGACCGAAGGACGGCTCGTATGATCAAATTAGAGTTGATCAGCATTCTTTTGGACAACCACGAAAACAAATGATTGATTTTAATCCAGGCTGAGGCAGCGTTAACCTCTGAAGAATTTAACCTTGAGCTCAGGTTGTCTCGTGTTTTCAGTGGGCTCTGTATAATATAATAATAACATTCGATTTGATCCTTTCTTGGGACTCTCAAGTTCAAAATGGACGTTACAGAATTAGTGAGGGATAGACCCCCCCCCCCTTTGTGGGCAGCTACACTAAACTCGTATCCTGTCACCGCCGCGGTGAAGGGAACTGTGGATAAAATGCACTCAGTGCTTCTCTTCACTTTTTACCTCAAGACATCAGCCCCAACTACGATCTGACGCCCAGCTGTAAAGTGCCTGCCTGGGCTCCCGAGCCCAAAATAAAAAAACAAAAACAAAAACAAACAAACAGTCTAATGTTTTAATGTTTTCTTCTTCGTCTCCTCTTCCTTCTTCTCTGTCACTTTCTTTCTCTCTCTTGCTTTTGATCGTTGAAGGCTGTGGCAGTGTTGCACTTGTCCTTATTTGCATCTTCATGGATCTTCTCTGATGTTGTGAAATTGGTGGATAAAAACAATAAAATGGTTATGACAACACCTCCAGAGTCGTAGCTCAAAAATAGCATCAAAGTGTGTGTGTGTGTGTGTTAGTTGTGAGCTCAGATTATTGTGACAAATCTCTTCACAGCTCTCAGATCATCTGGATTACACACACAACGGTGTGCAGTCAGACTCGCTGTATTTTTGACAGGTGTCTGTGTGTTAATGTGAAGACAGTGAGGTGATTATTCAGTGGAGGGATAATAGATTACGCACAGATTTAACTGAGACAGTGTGACTTCGTGACAGTGCCGATCTGCCTACACACACACACAGCTGAAATGTCATCTGATGTTTAACCTACCGCTGAAAACATATCCAGGTTTTATTTGTCTCGTTTGGGCTTTCTTTTCCTAAATCCTAAAGATTTATGATCAGAACTCAGGTCCTGATATTTCTCGTTAAACTGAAACCATCATAAGCAGCACTTTGAATTACATTTCTACACTCATTAATAAAAGTGTCTCCTGGTTCTCCTTATGCTTCTTGTTTCACACCTGGTCAAAGCGCCCATCTGCTCAGTGTGGGTGTGTTTTCTGACCGAGTGTGTGAGCAGATTGCACAGATGAGTCTGACTGTCGAGATCAGTCACATTTTAAGGGACACTCTCAAAATATTTGGGCGAAACTCTGCTCATCAAAGGCATCAGCCTGTTCTTCCAGTATTTAGTTGCCTCCTTCTCTTTTGTGTGGCATCCCGATTTATCTGAATCTGAGCACTGTGGCAACAACAGATTGGGCTCCCAATTGGCATCACAACTGTGAGCTTCCTTCAAGGAGTTTGTTCATAGTCCACGGCTGACAGAAGATTAAATGTCACCAATAAAACGCTCAAACAGTAAGATGTCGTGATGTTCAGGATCCTCAGAGGAGAAATCTTACTTAACTTGATGATAATTTAAGTCTTAACTCACCACGAGGTTGCCGCTTTTGTTTCTCAGTTAAACATTTCAATAACCATTAAAAATTTTAGTGTAACATTTTCAGCAGAAATTCATCTCCCCCATTGGCCGAACAGAACTTTTTTGAACATTTAAAGATCTGATATTGACTAAAGTGAGATTTCCAAAAGTTGGTATAAGTGAAATATCACAACTTTGAAGCTGTCAAATAATTCAGCCTACAGAGAAACACACAAAGTCTGTGTTCAGAAACTGAGCCATAAAGATGTCTGTGACTTTGTGATGTCACAACAACGCTTTTTGCTCCTCTCAAACATACAGAGTTTGTCTTTTTCTGAGTGTTTACCTGAAATCTGCCAAATATTATTCGGTCACTAAGAAGGCTGCCGATTTCTCTTCTGATTGGCTCACTCACATTTTGTCACTCCTGAGAACAATTTTGGCAGATGAGATTTAAAGCCACAATTATATCCTCTTCTGGATATGTCTTCTATTTCGTCCTCAAATAAAACACCTGGAGAAGTAAAATATCAGACCTTAAAATATATATTGCCATCCCCACCTGCTGGAGCTTTACTGTTTGGTTTGATGCCAAGTAGCAAACTAAGATGGTAAAAGCTGAACGTCGTAAACAAAACAGCTCGAAGTCAGCATCACTGCAGACTCTTCTCACTTCCCAAGAAGAATTTTTGACCCAGATGAACGATCGAGTTCAACTATCCCAGTCATTCATGTATCGTTAACTGCTGACTGAAATAAATACACTGAGATGCGACAAAATGAGATCAATGCACAAAAAATGCCCACCATTAAAATGATTCATTCCCAGCTCGACTGCCAGTTCCCGAGGATCAATTATCAAATCAAACAATCAATCGGTGAGAGTTAGTGAGTCAGTCAGTGAGTCATCAAGCCGTCACTCCGTTGGATAATCATTCAGCTAATGTTTTTCTCCACGCATCTTCTTTTTTTTTTTCTTGCTTAATCTAGTTGATCTCGCCTCTGTCACAGCTTCTTGGCGGACTCACATGGGGTCCCCCCCCTCACCTCCCCAGCAATCTGCTTCCTCTGCTGTTAAATTATGGATGCACCTTAATTACCTCTCTCTCCTCTGGCAGGCGGATATTATGTAAATCCTTATATGACCCAGCGCTGACACACTCTCTTTCACAGCCGGGAAGCTCTTAATCACTTTCATCACATGAAGACACTCCACAGTCATGAGCTCACTTTTATTAATACCTCTTTATTCCCTTTGTGTTTCCATTATGGGTTTTTCTCCTTGTTTTTCCTTTTTAGTTTTACTTGTGTCTCAGAGTAAAGTTACCATGCTCCAGTTGAGCTGTTCAGTTCTTCTCAGTTCATTTTGCTTTAGATCTTGATCACGTTTCGGTTCTTGTTCCAGTGAGTTTTTTTTACTTCTGTTCCCGCTTCGATTGTGTCTTTTTGTTCCTGTCAGTCATCTCTGTCAACTCATCTTGCCGTGGTGCTGATTTGTTATTAATTTATGTTTAATTATTCTGCCACATGTTTGATTTTTCATTTGGGTTTAACCAGACTGAGTCTTTATGCTCATGACTGCAGACACAGATTACAAATGAACGCTCTTCTCACTGCAGAGCAGAAGAACTGCTTTCTCTCTTGTCCTCTAATTCTTCAACAGCCTCCACATCTTCTCTGTAATTTCATCGTTGATTGGTGCTGCACCTTGAACTGCTCCACTTCTCATTCATTATCCCCATAACTCGCTCCACCATCAATAAAAACAGCGTTTCTTTTGTTTGTGCTCAAGACTTCAAGTTTCAGCTCCAAATTTTTTCTCCTCATGACGAATTTGTTCCTGAAAGTTTCTGTAGCATCGTTTCTTCCTCTGTCTCTGCTACATCCCTCGCTCTTCCCCTGTCTGTGCTTTTTTTCTTTTTTTTGGGGGGGGGGGGTTTGTGCATCAGTTTGTGTCAGAAACACCCCAACCTCACTTTCTCTTTTTGTTTTGACATCCTTATTTCAGCTCAACTTCCAACCCTCTGGCACTTTTCTTTATGAGTTTCTCACCTGGGTGTTTCTTCCTCCCCCTCTTATTCTCTTTCAGCATATTTCAAAATGCTTCCCACTTGATCCAACAATGCGCAAACATAACCTGTGTTTATTAATTTAATGCTTTTTTAGATTAATAGACTACCAAAAAATCCAACTACATCATCCCTTAAAAAAAAACCCTGTCTATTTCTTTACTGTGGGGAAATTCCAATGTTGCAGCTGCACACAGCAAGAAAAAATAAACCTAAGATATTAAATAAAATTAACACGTAGTAAAACTCACACTGGATAAGCTGGAATCAGAGAATGTCTCTGTATTTATTGAATATTTACACTATTGATCATTAGATTATTTATTTAATAAAAACTTAATTTGCACAAAATTCAATATTTATCCTCATCCAGTTCATATCTACAGTATCTACAGTACTTCATGGATAACTATTATTGTTCCAGCTATCATTTCTGCTTGTACTACTTGTATCAATGTAGTTGGCGTGAACTATTGTTGTTGCTGTTATTGCTGATACTTTAATTCTAATCTCTGAGTGGTGATCTTTTCTTCTGCTCTCGATCATCTTTGTGGGAAGAGTTAAAAAGAAACTATCTATACCAGCTCTTTTCAGAAAAAAACTTCTGTTGTGAATTGACTTTATTTGACCTGGAGC
Organism: Remorina albescens; assembly: GCA_034769265.1. NCBI lineage: Eukaryota > Metazoa > Chordata > Actinopteri > Carangiformes > Echeneidae > Remorina > Remorina albescens. Next base: position 24,813,717 of record CM068487.1, read on the forward strand.
TTGAATTTTATAACCATGAGGACAAAGAACGTGAAAAGGATGTTTGAATCCTACTTTATGTATTCAGCTTTAATTTCACTGTGATAACTGAAACGAATGCATCCCACGATGAGGACTGAGCGAAAGGACTGTAAACTCTGATAATATTAACTGGACACTAAGTTGGAATTGTTTGGTCGAACTGTATTTATCTGGAATCACATCCTCTGTCAGCTGTGTAATTAACTGATTCTTTATTTGAGCCAAAACCAGGTTTGAATTTATGGTCAGTAAATTGCAGCCTTTCCCTGCAAAAACAAAGAGGTAGAGATAATGACATAGGAGAGAGAAAAGCAGAGGGAGATGATCACGTGATCTCTGCCTCTGCAGGGATTGATTGATAATCCTAATCCAGGACAGACCCATTGTTTCAGAGAGCAGAGTAATCCAGATGTTTTTGCTTTCATCACCGGGAGAGAAACGTAAAAATAAACATAAAAAGCACAACTCAACCAAACTGACTGAGAATCTGGGACTATCGCACTTTGAAAGCTTTGTGGATTTGTGTGTGTGCAGACTCATAATTCTGGGCCACAGCTCTCCACCTGGGGATTCCACCCAGATGTTTCCAGCTGAATGTGGGTCAGAGTCGGTGAGAGGGCTGATTAGGATGGATTAAAACCGGTTTCACTTGCACACAGTCTGTCAGACAGCGGAGTAATTATAGAACCAGCTGACAGATGCTGCAGTTAGACACTGTTGGAAAATGTGTATATTTAACCAGCCATGGCTTTTGCATGACTGTGACTTTTTTTGCCCACATGAGAAAACCAATATCTCTTCTGAATCTTTTTCATCATTGTGTATCATGATTTTTTCACCGTTTCAAACTCATGGCCGATCATCAGGCTGTGAACTCCTGAGCACCTCATTATATTCACCATTTGAATATCAATAATCATCAGCCAAATCATAATGTTTCTCTCCCTTTTGTGTTTAATCTTGGTTTAGGTTTTTTTATATTGACAATAATTTTGTCAATATTTCATTTTGACCTTTATATATTATATTTTGGTTGTCAGGATTGTTTTTGAGTCCAGTGTTCTGCAAATTTAGCACTTTCTAAATTATACAAACATATAAAACTAAATACAGTCAATACATGCTGTATTTTTCTTTACAGTAAGTCATACATAAAATGAGCTTCAAACAACATGAAGTATAAGCACAGCTTTGCATGCAACATTTGTATTTAATGATAAAACACTGAATATTCAAGTAGGAATGCTTTTGCTGCTGACTCCAAGTACTTTTATCTGAATACTATGGCATCACTTGCTTTTAAAGTTACTGCACTGATGCATGATCAGAAACATTCATCTTTAAAACATAATTATGCACCATAATGATGCAACACCGAAAGGGATCAATATGCATCATAATTACGTTCTTTGAAGATTTTTTTAGTGCGCTGATTTACAGTCACAGGACTTTTAATGCGAGCTACAAATCTTTCTCTTCTTTCCCCCACCCTTTAAGCAGATCACTCATCATTGTCTTGTTCTCAGGCCTGAAATAAATAATTTTTGCACATCTAGTGCAAAGATGATTTTATTTAAAAAGAAAAAGACTACATGTCTTTAAATTACAGTCAGGGAGAATGTACATTTAATTCATGGAAAACTATGACTGCTCCAGCTATCATTTTTGCTTGTATTGCTTGTAGCCTTGCAGTCAGCATAAAGACTACTGTTGTTGCTGTTACTGCTGAAACTTGTCCTTATAGTGTGTCCTACTGTGTGGCCTCCTATTAGCGCTGGTTTGTGTGCTGATATGGGCAAACTCGTGGAAAGAGATGGTATAGAACATAAATAACTCAACTACACTTGCATGAGTAGAAAAAATATGATGTGAGAGTATTAACAGGATAATACTCTGTTCAGTTTTTAATAGCACACACTAAATAAAAGATAAAGATAACATGTTATGTAAGTGAAGTGGCCCTTTTGCACCCTGACAGTGCAGAGGGCATTTTGACCCAGCAGTTTGGGCGGCGGTGGCGGGGGGGGTGGTCCCCCTTATTAACAGAGTTACAAAATCTGACAACTCCAATCTGAATAATCAGCGATCCCAAATCCAGGCCAGCCTGCACTCCAGCCTCATTAACACACTTCCTGTCACAGCAGTCGCTGTGTTAGGTTGTTCAGGAAATAGTGAAATCGCAGTGGACTGCCTGTTTCACTTGTTGGTAAAGCCAGAAATTAAACTTTCTCACCTGGAAATAAAGACAGCTCTGATTGTGAGCGAATCTGTGAGTGTAGATATTAAATTCATATAATATCAGAGCAACTTCGGGTCCACAGCTGTTCATTAATACATGTTTTCGTCGGTTTTACTTTTACAGCAAACTTTCAAGGCAAAAGTGCCGGTCCCAACTCTGAGGTATGAAAACTAACAAAAAAAAAAGGTCATGGTTCCAAAAGAAAATGAATGCAGAAGTGCAAAGTGTCTTTATTTTAGAGAATCCTCCAAATTGTAATGAAAATAATTTGTTTGCATAGTTTCTTAGCGAAGTTTGTATCATCTGAAAAATCTAGCATCCTTGCGATGCTGCCAGACAGTTTTTCAAAAGTAGTTTTGGCAAATCCATTCACTGCTGACACTTTAATTATAATCGCTGAATGGTGATTCTTTCTCCTGTTCAGCTCTATTCAGAAGGAGCTTTAAGAAGACTTCTGTTGTGAATTGACTTTATGGGACCTACACCTTGAATTTTATAACAATGAGGACAAATAATATAAAAAAGATGTCTGAAATCATACTATATGTACCCAGCTCCTATTTCAACACATCCATCACTGTGATAACCAAATCTATTGCATCCGGGGACGAGGACTGGTTAGCTCCTTGTTCACAGGGTGGAGTCCACCCTGAGTGGGGGAGTGGGGGGTGTATGGGTGTGTCTCACTTCCTGTTTCAGGTGGAGAGGTGTGATTGGCTGAGGAAGGCTGCTTCTCCTCTTTAAAATGGAAGTTTTCCTTCCTGCTCCCAATTTTGGATGTGAGCGCTGCGATCTACTGCATTCTGCTATGTGTTAACCAACCGGCTCTTTGCATCCCTCCATATGAAGTTCAAGTTTTTCTCTATCTATGGTATAAAAGCAGTCTCAGTAGCTGCAGAGGAGGGAAGCTATTAGCTTTCATTATCCTGTTTTTGTTTGGGAGGTAAGTTTGTTGTCTTTATTTTTCCTTCTTTTTTTCAGGTTGGATTTCAAACCTTATTTAGTTGTGTTTGTAATGTTTGCTGTGTCCTGCCTGACTCCTTTGTAAATCTTTCACCTTTTATAAATAAAAGCACATTTCGAGCCGCAGCAGCAGAAAGAAGGAAGTCACCTTTTCCCGTTTTGCCCTGGTTTGCCCCTTCAGCTGGGGCATAACACAACTTACATTTAATATCTGTATAAAAAAACAACAACAACATCTAAACAATAATTCGTTTTGGAGCGGAAGAGGGTGGGTTACAGCTACGTCCTACGTCAGTTGATTGACGGCGTCTGGACCAATAGGAACAAAGCTCAGCGGTGGGCGGGGCGTCTGCGTGCGGACGTCTGTTGTTTAAAATGTCTCCTTAACGACCGAGCCGGCAGTCCAACAGGAGAAGTTTTCGCTGGAAAAACGCCTCGTAAGTTGCCACTTTATGTGTCATTTTACACTTATAAACCATCGACAGCACACCGTCACCGGTAATGACACCACTGCGGGTTAAAATAAGTCGAAATCGGGGGGAGAGAGCACCAACTGGTAGCATCAGCTGTTTGCTATTGATCGAGCTAGGCTAATTAGCTAGCCAGTGTTAGCCTGTGAAGCTAACTGAGGCTACAAACAAACTGCAGGCTGGTTAAGTTAGTTAACAAGTCTGAGTATGTGATGTGTGTGTAATGTGCAGAACAGGAAGTCAATTCTGGCGTAAATAACGATGCTGTAGTCCTAACTGGACAGCAACGGCTAAGTGATGTTAGCTAACCGGATCTTTTTACAGACTGCTGTTAGCTTCAAGTGTGATCCCTCTCTGCAAAACTGGACTGTTCTCACGAAACATGCACTCAACAGAGCTTCTAAACATTTAGATTATTTGTTGTTCACATGTTGACAATGTCCTTTTTTATGTAGGAGTCGGGATGGCCGGGACAGGCGAGGGAAAGAAAGAAGAGGCCGACTACAAGAGACTGCACAGCTTCCCTCTCATCAGGGTAAGAGGAAACTGGGACAGTTCTTCTGGTTACAGGTCACAACAGCCAAGCTGCGGTGTCCAGCACCCTTTCCTGCAATGACACCGTTTACAATGTAATTTTAATTGTGTAAATTTGCAATGTAAGGCTGAAGGTTTTCAGTGCAGCAGGCGAAGTGTGTATGAATTTAGACTGAATCAAACTGTGGGCAAGTGTCCCCGAGTCCATGAACGCTTGATAAACTCTGTAGATAACTGTGTGTTCCCAATGACAAAAGCTGTTACTTTGAGAGCTGAGTCACCAAAATGCTTGACTGCAGTCATGACTGCGCTGCACCTTCAATCTACAAGAGAATATGTCCTTTATAATCCAAAATAGTTAGCAACTGTTAATCATAGGCAATGTGTTTTTATCAAAGTTGTCACCACATGTTTATCATGTGTGGCGATAATCAGGGATTAAGTGTTAAGTGTGTTGCACCTCACCGTTGTTTTTGCAGCACGCAGCAAATTGTGTTTACCCTGTTTTCATTTTAGTTTCTTCCATACCTTTCTCATAATACTTCACAGTAGTACACCAGACTGGTTCTGACAGGAAGTTCTGAACCCTTACACTATGTGTTTTTCTCAGCACACAGACATGCCAGAGGAAATGAGGGTTGAGACCATGGAGCTGTGTGTTACAGCCTGTGAAAAGTTTGCCACTAACAATGAGGTAAGTGTGTGTCATTTTCTGATATTGGTAGCCCAGTAAGGAATGTGTATTCTGCTGCCAGCCATTAGGTTTTACTTTATTAACATAACATCATAATCTATCATTTTGTTGAATATGAATATTCTCCTTTGTCCTGTGGATTTTTGTTCCTCACCCTTTTCTTCAGAGTGCAGCAAAGATGATCAAAGAGTCTATGGACAAGAAGTTTGGCAGCTCGTGGCACGTAGTGATCGGTGAAGGCTTCGGCTTTGAGGTCACCCACGAGGTGAAGAACCTGCTCTACATGTTCTTTGGAGGGAGTCTGGCCGTGTGTGTGTGGAAGTGCTCGTAGCACGTCCTTGCTGCCCCCCTCCCTACCCACACCCCCCTCTAATGTGGTCACCAGGCTGGCAACGAGCACCAGCTGTTGCGGCAGGTCAGATTGGTCTACACCACCAGCCACTGTGTCAGATTTCAAACCATCATTTGGAGATAGCGTCGAGTTCGAAATGTAGTTGACAGTGAAGACACTCGACAGGGAATTTAGAGAACAGCAGTCACTTTGGCATAAAAATATCTTCCTGCCTCATTTGTCACTTTTCTCTCTTTCTTTGAAGCTGTATCCGTGTTCCTAAACATTTATAAGTGTGCATGTGCAAGTAACTTTAACTTTTACAAACAATATAGCCAGCCAGGGTTTCCAAAGTCCTTTATCCTCATTCCTCTTCAGGGAGCGTGTGTGTGAGTGATTTTTATATGTTTGTGTGTGCTGGACACACACATTTTTTTGAAATAACATTTCATTGTCACCTCCCTCAGCAGTTTCTGCTACAGTAAAATGTCCACTCCGTCTAACGTTTCACATGTGTCTTTCTCTCTCTCTCTCTCTCAAGCCGCACTAGTCTTTTAATAAAATTTGTAATATTTTTTATGTGTACATATTTTGATGCGACTTGAAAAAACTTCTTTTTAAAGACCAGTGTCATCTTCTTACAACTGAAGGCTCAGAGCCTCCTGAGCTAAGCAACACTAAACCCGATCCACCTTTTCTCCCTGTAAAGGTGTTTGTAATAATCCCTATTAATATCTCCCTGCTGGGTGATATTAGCAATGTGATTGTTTTCATGGTGAAGCCAGTTTTAATGATCCAGTGTAATGGACCATTAAGTGTGAACTGATCTGATTGTAAAATAAACTCTGAAATGTGATGAAATAGGATTTTAGACTGTCGCCTGTGTTCTTCACTGTATTTATTGAAGATTACATTATGATGTAATTCTACTCAGATACTTAAGATCAAATTTATTGTAAGCAAATACAGTTTCTATGTGCCCTGTAGGGAGTAAGTAATAGCCACTGAAGGATTTCTTGTAGGTTGAGGGCAGATAAGAACTGGTTAGAAGGGATGGTTTTATGTATATCTATAGATATATATATATATATATATTAAAAACAGCCCTTCTATTACTTGTGTGTATGTGTATTTGCTGAAATCATTAGTGACTACACCCACACTGCCAACAGTGAAAGGAAGCAGTTGTCTCAAGCATCTATGTGTCTTGACTTTGAACGTCTGTGCTAAAATGTTGGAGAAGTGTAAAAAGTATGTGCCCCACACAGGAGTAACATGTCAGAAGCTGCTTTTCCAAAGCCTTTCATACACAAGAAATGCACAGAGGAGACTAACAAAGGCTCTTCCAAAAATACCTGACAAGAAACTTCATAAGGAAAAAAGAAATGACGCAAGTGTGACGGACTGAGAGTGGCTGAGGCAGGTTTTCCCTCAGAAACTGGAGATAGGTTGTGTTGAAAAGATGCAGCTTTACAATTTAAGTGTTATATCCCTCTGAATTCAATTGAAATATTTTGTGGGAGAAGTTGCTCAAACTGCCAGTTTTTCTTAAATGTGCTTTGTAAAACTCCTTATTCTCACCGAGGGACACAGTTTCACTCTGTTTACTCTGTTCTGTGGTTTCAGTGAGAAATGCTCCAGTTCATGTCATCTATTTTAAATGCACCCGATAAGATAAGGCTTAGTGAAAAGTTACTTTGGTGGTGTGCCTGCATGTAGGCAAGAGATGAACAGAAACTCAGAATGAGCTCTTGTCCAAGCAGGCATTTAATGTTTAACAAATAAAACTGTTATGACAATGTGTATTACTCACAACAATTAAATGTGATAAAGGAATGTGTCTTTGAGGTTCAAGGTTTTTTATAGTTTACCCTAATTAGTGTGTCCTACTGTGTGGCCTCTTACTAGTGCTGGTTTGTGCGCTGATAAGGGCGAACTCGTGGACAGAGATGGTGTAGAACATAAATAATTCAGCTGCACTCACACAACAATATGATGAAAAAAGTATTAACAGGATAATGACAGACTAAATAAAAGATAAAGATAACATGTTGTGTAAGTGAAGTGGCCCTTTTGCACCCTGACAGTGCAGAGGGCATTTTGACCCAGCAGCTAACAGTTACAAAATCTGACAAGTCATATCTGAATAATCAGCGATCCCAAATCCAGGCCAGCCTGCACTCCAGCCTCACTAACACACTTCCTGTCACAGCAGTCTCTGTGTTAGTTTGTTCAGGAAATAGTGAATAGTTGCATAGGAAATAGTTGCAGTTGACTGCCTGTTCCACTTGTTGGTAAAGCCAGAAATTTAACTTTCTCACCTGGAAATAAAGACAGTTCTGATTGTGAGCGAATCTGTGAGTGTAGATATTAAATTCATATAACATCAGAGCAACCTCGGTTAGTTCAGAAAGGTCAGAAAGGTATGTCTGTGAATAGCCTTGAAGGTGAGTCGTAAAATGTGTGTGGAGCTGCTGCAGGATGGGTGTGATGTGATGGATGGATCCTTGTGATGACTCAGAAGTGCAAAGTGTCTTTATTTTAGAGCATTCCCCAAAATGTGATGAAAATAACTTGCTTGTGTAGTTTCTCAGCGAAGTTTGTATATTCAGAAAAATCCATGGGAAGTCTGCAGCACTTATCTCCACCTTTGTGATGCTGCCAGACAGTTTTTCTCAAAAGGAGTTTTGGCAGCAACGTCTTTACTCGCAACAGCACAAATCCATTCACAGCATTTTTGATATTGAGAAAGCCCGAGGTCTGAGAGTCACTGGCCCCACAAACTGTAATGAATGGGATGGACTTGATTTGCTTGGTTTCTTGCCACTGTTATACAGTGATAGCTTTCACCCACATCCACCCGATCGTTATCTTATTTCATGTGAAGTAGCCTGCGCATTCTGCAGCTGTTCCTGCAGCCTTATGATGAAGCCGGTGGCTCTTGTGTCAGTAAACATAGTTCCACCCTGTGATGCATCTCATTCATTATTCACCTCAAACAGCTCTTTGTATGTCTCCTCCCTCTCACTGTGTCTCTTCAGAGTTGTTAAAAATTCATACAAAGAGCCACAGTCACAGTAAAGACTCTGCTAGCTTGCTCGCTCTCTGAGATGCTCTCCCCATAGTGCAGGAAGCAGTCTAGTTATCCTGCTACAAACTGGGGCCTGTGAACTATTGAACCCAGTGGAGGGCAGGAGGCTGGTTAAATAATCATTTATTGAGGACGATGTTGACGGTTTTGATAGACGGAGGCTGAGATGATAAAGGCTTGGTCTCAGCTGGGTATTTGTGGGCGGTTTGATTTCAGTGATGAGATCTGGCTGCTCTGACTCCGACACTCCAGTGAGTTGGCTGCAGTCACAGGAAGAGCCACTGGGCAAGTGGGTGAGAAACGAAGGGAGCGTTGAGGTCTGAGGCAGACTCCTTAGAGTATGCACTGAAGATTACTGCATAAAAATATTGAATGTCAAGCCCATGTCTCCATCATACCGCATGGGATTTGTGTTAGTGGTTTTTACAGCATCAGTTAAGAGGTTATACACTCAAGAAATCATCACAATGGGTGTTTTACAGCAGGCGCAACTGACTTATATTAAGACGTCACTGTGAGAGAAAAGAAATCAGTTGATTTGCTCCTGTAGCTGATTAATAGGCATTTACATATGGCAGAATTGGAAATGTATCAATAAATTCCTCTCCGGCAGTCCATGGTATACTGAGCTACAACACCACAGCGTACGCCGCTGCTTTTTACTGCTCTGCTGCTCATTTGAGCACAACTGCAAAATGGCATAATAAGAAATTTGAGTGTTTGCGTTGATGACTTGTACCATTTCCTTTCTGTTCCACTCTGGTTGCTTTTTATGGTAAATGTGCATTATTTATTTATTTATCCGTCGCCATTAGGAGGCCCTTGAAGATGCTGTAAACTCAACTTTGACAGATCACCTCTAAACGTTTGTGAGACCGTGTTGCCTCTGCACATCCAGCAGGCTGAGATCAACATCAACACCGACTTTTTAGAGTAATGTTCCTGTCCACCTGGATGAAATCTGATATTCACTCTTCTTTTAGTACTGTCTTGTTCTCCACTTATTCTTCAGGGAAATATCCGGCTGCTAATATTCCACCATGTTCACCAGCAGTGACATTGTGGGCTTTCCTTCTGGTGATGGTGGAGCACATGACATTTATCGGAGCTTCTTTTGTGGATTTGGCTGAATAAAGCTGCCTCTATAGGTAGGAATGATGTTGAAAGTCGTCCAAAAATATTTAGCTGTGGACTATGAATCTAAAACACTGAGCTGAGAGACAGTAAATGTAGAGCTTTGGCTGATAACACACCTTTTATTGACTCTTTGTGCGTTAGAAAAACAGGGCTTTGGAAGTGTATGTGTATTTTTTTAAGATCAAAGATGTAAAAAAAAATATTAAAATTGGCTTAAGAGTTTGAAGGGCTTCTACGAAATCTTATTAAATTCAACATTTTCAACCCAAAGAGAAGAAATGAATAATTAGAATAACTCAAAAATCTTTCTCACTAAACTTTAATTGCTGGCAGAGAAATCTCTTATATAACCCGTCTGTCCTTTTACCATCCTGCTGGAAAAACTGGGACGTGCAATAATTTTATTTTTATTAATTACAAAAAGCTGAAATTATAATGGAAGAGTTGACTGAGTAGTGATTTCTAAAGGGATGATAGAGTCAGATTTGTTACAGCTACATGTAGAGGAAAACGCATTAGTGTTTATTTACACAGATCAGTGCAATAACACTTGACATTGGAGTTTGAACACAGTTTTGTGCTCGTGCTGTGCTCTCAATCGAAGGATCTGTCTGCGTTGGAAAAGCTCGGTGCTGTATCTTAGCAACTTCCTCGCCACCTCTGGTGACAGGTGGAAGGTTAAAGCATCCCCCAGTGTTTGTGAGCGAGCGTCTGTGTGTTTGCACAGAAAGGGAAAGAACCTGCAGCCGGGTTGAAAACGCGTTGACTGACAATTTGCAGAATTCAGTTGCTGGTACGGAAGAAAAGAGGCTCAGTGTCTGAGAGAAAGTGGGTTTTTTCAGAGTTTAGAGAGCAAAAGTTGTCAGATTTCAACAACTGCTTGAGGGCACAAAGAGTTAGAGAAGAAAAGAGAGAGGAAAGGGTGTATCGGGCAGCAGGCAGTTAGAAACGAAGGGTGACAGAGGACTGAAGTAGAGGGATGAATTTTTCATCTGAACATGGCTCGTGGACTTTTTTTATTGAGAAATGAGAAACACAATCCAATATTAATGTGTGTGTGTGTGTGTGTGTGTGTGTGTGTATGTGTGTGAGGCAGCTCTCATTTTGACCCTCAGTAGCTGTGACAGTGTGTTTCATTAGCTCATCTCAAGACTGAAATAAAAAGGGGACCATAAGTTTTGGGAAAATGGAGGAGGGCGGGGAAACGGAGCGTGAAGAAAGCGGCACAGAAGATAAAAGATAAGTGTTGTGTATGGATTGAGACTGAGATAGCTTGTTTATAATACATCAGTGAGGGGCAGAGACAGAAAGAGTGCATTACACAAAAAGTGAGACACTTAGCAACATGCAAAAAATCCCAGAAGACTTGTAGCTGAGCTGAGATTGGAGGGAAAGAGATGGAGATGAAAGTTAGCTCATTATTTGTATGTGTTTATTGATGACTTATTTGTCTCATCACCTCGCTGCAATCCTGGGGTGTAAAATTTATCATTTGAAGTAGGACAATGAAAAAAAAAAAAACAACAACCCAAAACAACTTCATAGCAGCTCTGACGCTCACAGAATGTGAGTTTGACCATCAGCATAACACAAATCACAGCAGAAAACACCACTGCCTGGAGGGTGGAAGCAGGTAATGAACAGCGGCCTCCCACTTTAACCTGATGTTCTGTTGACCTTTGACCTCATGTAACCCTGCAGTCCCATCATAATTACTTCACCCTTGGCCACTCGGGCGTACACATAATTAAGCTCCTGTGCCAGCGACAGCCAGGTCCCAACCTGGTGAACAGGATATCTCAGAGGATCTCATATTATTTATAATATCTTTATTCTTTCTTTTGGTTTGGACTGATCATCGGTCATCCAGTTCAGCCCTGTCTCTCACTACTTCCAGTCGCACCGTGGTTTTCATTGTGCTCATTAAAACCAAGTTACTTTGGCTTCATTAGCACGTGCTTTCCAAAACATCCATGTTTGACAAGTGCTGATGAATAATTAATGGTTATGAACACCTGAACGCTCACACTAAATCTTTTCTATTCAGCATCAGAGAGATGAGTCACTGGCCTTTTTTATTTTCTTTTTAAAGAAAGGTGATCCTTCTCCAAACACAAATAGTCACATGGATAAAACACACGTTTTATTGAAGGCTCAGATGTTTGTCGTGGGTTGCTCTGTGTCACATACATGCACATATACAGCATGTAGATACACAGACAAATAGGGGCTTTAGCGAGCCTTACTTCACAGAAGTAGTGTATCCTGAGGGACTCTCCAGGAGGTCTGAGGTCGCCAAATCAAAGTCCCATTGCAAACATACACTCAGAATATGAAACATCTGTGTCCCCCACAGGCTGCTCCGTCAGAACCTCCAGACTGGAGATAATTAACTGGTTTGGGTCTCTGTATTCAGTAAGACAAGAGATGAAAGTATCACACAGTGTGATGTGATCACTAATGATGTACAGTGCTTCTCACAACCTGCAGACTGAATGCCAATGAAGGCGAAAGACACAATCTTTAATCTGGTTGTTTAACCTCAAGTACACGTTCACATTTATTTGGTAAATTTAAATTTCTGACCGTTTCTGACCGACCAGACGGATGCCGACCTGACACACAAGGGCACCAGGTTTCCAAGAGATGAGAAAACACATTGATCCGTGTCCAGATCACTTCAACCTGGCACCTCTCCCGATCTGAGGCTGGTGGTAGAAGTGGAGAAAAGTTCAAACAGCAGAGTAAAGCCTGACTGAAAACTGGATGGAGTCCTGTCTCATTCCAGTGGGAAGCTACAGCAGTCGAGGAGTGACGGAAAGCATTTTAAAAAGGAAGCAAGCAGTAAGTAAGCCTCCTAAGTTGCATTTTCTTGTGTTTCCTCAGTGACCCCATTGGGGGCAATACATGTATTGCAGAATGACATGAGATTGTGAACTGTAATTGGAGCAGACTAACATTGACTTTTAAATAAAAGTTGTAAAAGCTCCTTTAATGGATTTACCCAGGCCATGTTCTTCTTCATGTCAGCTATTGATTGCTCAGTGCTGTTACCTCCATTTGTTTTTTATCACACTAAACTGGAACACTTTCTCTCATTTTCTTTGATTTATTTTTTCTTTAAATCCTTCTTTTTTCCTTCCCTTCACCTCTCCTGGCCCTCCCTCATGTTCTCCTCTCAGTAGGATGATGTGGTGTATGCGCCGTCGCTCCAGGACAATCTGTTTGTCCTTGGCCTTCATCACTATTTTCCTCCACCTTTTCCTGGCACTTGTCTCTCTTTCCACTTACCAGCAGCCCTGTGACCACTCGCTGCCGCCCAAGACAACCTTCGTGAGAGACCTGGCACGCACCAACTACACCGCTGTGGGGATCAGGGATGTCGCTGAGCCACCAGCGGAAAATGCCAATAAGGATACCGAAGGTCATCCTTCAGTGTGGCCCCCCCTTGATGCCAAAAGAGCAGAATCTTTAGAGTCTGATTTGTCTAAACTGGAGGCGCTGTTTGACCATCCTCTTTACAACGTGCCCAGCCCTCCTGTCCCCGAAGACGACTGGCTGTTGAAGGTGAAGCCAAAGATCGAGGCGAGTGAGACGAGCTCTCAGATGTGGTCAGTCTCTGAAATCACCTCTCATTGTCCTCACAGTCAGACTTCCTTTTTGATCAAACATTTTTGTACGTGATTTATTTAAAAGTCCTACATTATATAAAGTATCATCGATATCAACACCTCTAAGCAAACATGGTAAAATACAGGCTTTTTAACTGGTTGCAACGTCTTTCGCTTGCTGTATGCAATCCAATATGATCTATCCCTGCAAGGACAAATGCAGCTCATCACCTGGTAGGTACAAGGTTTTCACCAGATGGGTCAGACTGCAGGGAGTAGATTTGATCTCCTGTTTGTCAAGGCTTGTTTAGACTTGTTAAAATGCTGCTGCAGTATGGTTCGCTGGTGTCCTTGCAGATGTGTACAGAAGCTGCGTGTTGTTGGTTGAATCGACCTCCTTCTCTTCAAAAATTTAAACAGGGAACATACACAACCTCTGCAGAGGCCATCATACAGGACGTATGACTGCTCTATCATAGATATTTCATGACTTTTCGTTTCATTTTTCATGATTTACCCTCCTACACTTTTAGCTTTTAGGAGGCAACTAACAAATGCCATTCTAACTAAATATTTTCAGTTGATTTCACTTTTTGTCCAGAAAATTTTATAAAATTCCCATCACAACTGTTACGAGTCTGAGACGGCTTCTTCAAATGACCAACTGTTTAAAACCCAACAGATTCAGTTTTTGATCATATGATAATGAAACTGAAACCAGTGAAAAACACGCATTAATGATCAAAATGGTTGCCAATTAATTCTCCTTCAGTAATGAAAAAATCATGATTTATATTATAATCATACCCTTCTCTCTCCTTTGTCTGTCTGCAGGGTGAGTTCCAGGAAGGACGGCTACGAGGACATCCAGTGGAACCGCAGCACTGACAGTCATCCTCCCTGGCTGCGTTTCCACCTAGGCATCTCCCGCTGGCAGCTCTACTCCCATCGCGACCCCAACATGAAGGCCCTGACACAGCAGCTCGCCACGCACCGCATCGTCAGCGCAGGTTTGACCTCCGCAGCGTGAGAGTTTGTGTTTTCAACCTGGGTGATCTGTCTTGGTTGCAATGTTTCCCTTTTTTATTTGTTCTCAACAGCTAGCACAGTGTGGTCAGAGCAGAGTACAGAAACTGACACTGTCGCACGACAGCACACGCTGATCATGCATGACAGCTGAGGTGCCAGACAAACAAAGCCAAGATGTTTTTCAAATACATGACAGGAGGATCGGAGCCAGTCAAGTGGATGACTCAGAGAACCTCTTGAATAAATTTGTACATTCAAGGCTCCTCTCGGACTGCAATCTGCACAAAAATTACACCACGACTTGAAAAGAATCAGATCTAACACAACCAAAGCTAATTTTCCCCGTCGGTAACAAACCTGGGGGAGTAAAGGTTGGTGGGTTTCAGGGCAGGTGAAGGCAGGATGAAGGGGAGAGTTGTTGTGATTGTGTGACATTTCAGGTTTCGGGTTAGACTTTCAAATGCAGATTCACTTTGAAGTTCTTCTGACATGAAAGCTGCTGTGAAGCTTTGAGGAGCCTTGGAGGCTGAGCAGAGGATGGACGGGAATACATGAGCCACTGCCGTGCATGTAGTAAACATCTCAGTCCCAGTCAATCATGCATGTTTCTTTACAGTTTAACTTTTTCACTGTGTACTCTGTTTAGTTAAAGTTGTGAGGAAAGAACATCTGACAGTAATGTTGCTCTGGGGGTATTTTGGCAAGAATATTTGGCTGGAATTTATACTAGTATGCTTATGTATTTATATATAAGTGCTTTTTAAGTGTTTCACTTTAGGTTTTTATATCATAAGAAGATATATTTATGGTTTTAGGTGCCAAAAGCTAGATACCTGTGTCTCAGATGTAGTCACAACAGCTTAGAGGCTTTCTAAATTGACTGAGTTTTCACATGAACACAACCGTGGGTTACATCTTATTTCTATAAGGCTGGGCAGGGCTGGGCTTAGTGAGGCGATGACTGCTTTGTTGTGACATCACAAAGTTACAGAAGTCTGGATGGCTTGTTTTAACGTTTAGTTTCTGAATACAGGCTGTCTTAATTCTCTCTGCACTGAAGATGTTGATACTTCCACAGTATTAATCCGAATGTAGACGTGCTTTTAATGAAAGAAGACATGGAACGATTACGTTATACAATATAGGAGCTTAAGGTTTAGTGGTTAGAAAAATGTATCAAGCGAAACATGATTATTGATGAATAACTATCAGTCTAAATCATAATAAATAGTAAACAGTGGAAGAGTATCAGAAGTAGGGGAGAGTATGAAGTCAGCGAACTTGCTCATTAGTGTCAACTATACAGACATCTAATCATGTTTTATTCATACCTATTATCACAAATGAATGCTGCTGCAGTATTATAAAATGGTATTTAAATAAGAAATCGGTATCAAAATAGTACCCAAACAAATAGGAAACATCAGTTAAATCATGTCTCATTATGTCGTCTTACAAAGCTAATTTGGAAAATATGTTGTTTCATCTTTCAGAAGTAACAAGACTTTGCTGGGAGGATTTTATGTTTCTGTCTTGTGGATTAACCTTCACTCACCTTTGACAAACTATAAATAAGTCCACAGCACAAGGCCTCACATTCTCGTTCTATAATTTTCTTTTTGAAATCCCAGTATCACTGTGGCAGCAGTTGGTTGTTTTATAACAACAATGGGTGCGAAGCAAAAAAGAAATGGAGAAATAGATGAGAAATTTTTTTTCTTCTCTTTTTTTAAATCATGGTTTTGGCTCTTTAATGCTTATTCAGCATCACCCTTTGAGATTAAGATTGAAAGCGGTACCTTTCACAAAAGCATGGTTATGACTGTAATCATATGGCTTTAAAAACATTTTGTATTTTATCTTTTCATCAGTTCACAGAGGGAGGTCAAACAAAAATGAAAAATAAAATATCATAATGAATTCAATTTGGAATCCTTTAAATCATACATAGAAAATAACAGTGGCTTTGAATCCTACCAGCTTATTGTACTTAATGCTTCTGTTAATATACAATGTCATGTGTCACGTACAATTGTGCGCCTTGGCAGCAGTAGCAGGAATGAAAGCAAAGCCAGTTACAGCAGAAAGAAGCAGAGATGGAAACAATGTTGTGTGTCTACAAACCCACTGAGCTATGTTGTAGCTGAGTGATGACGCACATACTTCTTTATAGTGCGCCTCCTGTGTGTGTGTGTGTGAATGTGTGTGTCCTCCAGTAACAGCCAGTGTGTTCGGTCACAGCATGGCATTGTTGTGTATTTGCGTCTCTGTGTGCTGTGCGCTTTGTTGCTATGGTAACCCTCTATGCGCTGTCTCTTTAGTGCAGAAGTCTGGAGGGACGCAACTGAAGCTGGTGATGTCATTTCCAAACTATGGACAAGCTATGGTCAAACCCATGAAGTGAGTCACAAGTGGCAAAGCCAACATACGACTCATATTTCAGACTGTTCGAAAGAGAATACTTTTTGCAGTGACTACTCAAATCCTCTTGAAATTAATCCAATAAATTGTGAGGGGTGAGTGAACACTGCGGAAGTCTTCAGACAAATCAGTACTGAAAATATTAGAAAGGAAGTGGCTAATAATGATCAACTGGAATGTCTGCATGAGGACTATTATATTTTGTTTAATGAAACTGGGTTATGAAAAGAAGTTTTACTCGAAAGTAGTTAAAGCTTGTCTAATGCACAGTTGTTTTTGCTTGGCTTCTTCCTAACAGGCAGGAGAGAGATGATGAAACCAATTATAACCTCTACTACTTCTCTGACTTTGAGAGACACAATGCAGAAATTGCAGCTTTTCACCTGGACAGGTATAATGTTTGTTTCTGAGAAGCTACAGCATAACACAGCCATGGTGAGCACAGTGGTAGATGAAATGGCCAAATGATGAACACACGTTATATAACTCCGTATTGATTTTTCTTTCTCCTCCCTTTCCACTCTGGTTGTCTCTGGTTTGTCGTTCAACATTGGGCTTTGCCTTCACGTCACACTTCCTCTTGCTTGCTCTGGCGCTACAGGATTTTGGGTTACAGGAGAGTCCCTCCCGTCGTTGGGAGGCTGGTGGACGTGGTCAAAGACATCAAAGACGTCACCACTGATCGCAAGCTGGCCCGTACATTTTTTAACTCCCCTGGTACTGCTTTGTTTATTTCCTCTGCTAAAAATACCTTGGTATGTCAGTTAATTAAGAATCTCTATGGATTTACTTTCTTTCTTCTAATTCTCACAAGTAACAACAACCCACCAGCTCTTTTATCCCAAATTTTTCTTCTGACATTTTTTCTCCTCTCCTTCGTCTCTACTCTGCCCCTCTGTGTTCCTCTGGCTCCCCCCAGTGGGAAATGTGTGCTTCTATGGCCAGTGCTCTTACTACTGCTCCACGGAGCATGCTGTCTGTGGGCGTCCCAGGAACCTGGAGGCCTCCTTGGCTGTCATGCTCCCAGACCTCTCCCTGGCCACCCGGAGGTCTTGGAGGTCCCCCTGGAGACGTTCCTACAGCCGGAGCAAGTTGGCAAAGTTAGTGGGTGTATATAATGGGTATAGGGTTTTTACTCAGACAGGAACCAAGATATCCTGTAGACAACAGCCTCCAATATTTCTGTCTTTGAGTGACTATAATACAAATCAGATCCCTGAATTCTCTGAGTCTCTAGTTAAGATTTACTCTGGAGGTTAAAGCTACAGGGCAGGATCAATAAATGATAAATAATACAAGCTAGAAAATTGGTATTTTTCACGGACACTACGTTGCTGCATTGCATCGTGGCAATTGCTCAGCCTGACCAAACCCGGTGGAGTCAATTAAAGCGATGTCTGTTGTTTTTCAGAAAAATGAAAGAGAAAACACTTTCTTTGACTCAGGAGTCAGGGGTCATCTTTGTGCAAGTAAAGGAGGAAATGCTAAAAATGTAGTCTCAGCTTAGAAAAACAAACGTCATATCAAACATTTGTGCCAAGTTGTGATTGTTGTCTGTCTGTTTCAGGTGGGAGACAGAATCAGACTACTGTTCGACGGTGAAAAAGACCTCGCCATACAAAAAAGGCACGAGGCTGGTGGACTTCATGGATATGGTCATACTGGACTTCTTGATGAGTAGGTTCCTACTGTATACACTGTGCTATGGAGGAACTAATGGACGAATTAAACCCCACATTGGTCCCAGAGGAGTTGGGGGGTGGTTGTTTTTCAGCTTTGCACACAGCATAACCAGAGAGTTTCATTAATGAATCGTTTTCAATATTTCACTGCAGTTCTTTTTTACACAACAGATGGCTGCATTGTGATTATTAATTTTTCTTAATTTCACATTAAAATTCAAATTCTCTTATTCATCCCAAGGTGGGGGAAAGTGCAATTGTTGCAGCAGCACAGAGTACATAGAGTACAAAAGGGGCAGTGGTAAAAATAAAAGGGAAGGAATACTGAAATAAATATATATAGGTTATCTATATGTGGTCTATCGGGGGCACACATGCCCCTTCTGGCACAACCGAACTAGGACTTGAACCCAAATGCACGACTCCGGAGACAAAGTTCAAATAGGAAAAATGACTAAGACTAAGAAGAAAAACAAGAGAAAGGATAAAAACAACATAGAACCTGACTATGAATCCAAAGAAATACAAAACCTGGCTTGACAAGAAATGGAGCATGAAAGTGGTTTGGGTTCTCTGGCAAGCCAAGACGAACTGGCACCAGACAAAAACAAAAGAAACACAGGTAATGGCAAACAGGTGGAGACAACCAGGGTGGGGCAAACAATCAGGATGGGGTAAACAATCAGACCAGTGGGAAACATGAGGGGAAGAGGCAATTTACCTGAAATGAGAGGAGAGTTAGGTCAAAATAAAACAAGACAAAACTCATCATAACTTAACATGATTTCTTGGATATGACACCTTCCTGCTCTGGAAAGTTAAAATGTCCTCTGAAAAAAAAGTGCTCAGCAGATATTTAGAGGGCGATAAGCTGCAGTAATCAGCAAAAATAACAGCTTCAAAGCATTTATTGCAAAAATATTTATCTCCAAAATAGGAACAACCGTCGACTTCTCAGTCCAAAGACGCATTAAAACAAACAAACGAAGATAAACAGCTCCTCTTGTTGAAACTGTGACTATAAATCGACTTTTTTTTTTCGCGGGATTAACCGAAAATATCAATAAAAGTCAGTCTGAAGTTTTTTAAGTCGACTTTGACCCCCAGCAACACCGGAGTTACTGTGGCGTTACCGTGGCAACCGCCCGTCGCCATGGTTACTCGGACAACTTCTTCCCGGTCAGGTAAGAAAATTAGTTCGCTTTTCTTTCGTCGTTAGCTGTTTTTTTTTTTTTTTAATTATATTTATTTATTCATTAATTACGAACGGCATCTGCTGCTATCTACTTCTTTTTCTCTCTTGACTTTGCCGGTAATAACTAAAGCGACTTAACTGCGTCGAGTGCCACGTCTTTGATTTGTTGTTTACGGAGTTAACCTGTAATGTTGATTAACTAGCTAGTTAACTCGCTAGCGGGCGTTAGCTAGAAAATGTGATCAACTGTACTTAGAAAAAGTGTTTAGAAGTTGATATAAGTTAGATTAGTAATTTTTTTTAGTTCACCTTTCGTAAAATATATTATAAACGTTTTTCACTCAGAATTTTAACGTTTTCAAAACACTAGTTTAAAATTTTCTTGATGTACAGTAAAAATATGACCATGTATTTAGATGGAAAGTCATTGAAGACATAATGTAGAGTTTCTTATGCCTTCAGCCTGATGTTTATGTTAAGAACTAAGTATTTAATCCTACTCTTAAGTAGTATTAATATCTAGCAGTTACTATCATTGTCTCCATCTAATGCTATAAAACTGGATCTTGTTTTTGTTGTATAGCGAACTGATAATGCTGGACATGCTGGTGAGTTGAGCTAAATTAACCTTGTTGTATTCTACTGCTGATTGCTAAGATAAAGTTTGTGTCATGCAATTCTAATGATGTTATTCACAGAGAGATTAGCAGCATGCTTGCTGCCACTTTGGGAGAAAGATCCAGTAGAGTAGCTTCTCAGACCGACGGTAAAGACTTTACAAGATCTTCATCTGAGGGCAAGAAAAAGGCCCGGTCTCCTGAGGTGACTTTGCCACCACTATGCCCGAGGCCACCTTTTCTGTCTGCAGCCTCTGCGGCAAGGTCCTCCCTGTTCAGCCGTATCTCCAACCTTCAAATTTCCCCCCCTGACAAACCTTTCTCAGTGCTGGAACTTCCTCATCTAAGAGCCGGAGTAGGACCTGGGAGAGCCATAAGTGACTCAAAATGGACAGAAGGACCTCGACTAATGGCCTCAGCACTGGGGGATGACATCCCGGTCACAACTGCTGCTAAGTTGACAGCACAAAGGTAAATGGAATAATTCAGCTTGTGGGAATTTAAAAGAGCATTGTGAAAATGTAATGATGGCGATGGGATTTACTGTAAAAGGCCTTGTGATGTCTTTGACATAAAGGATTATGGATACATGGTTATTTTCTCCACTTTCATTATATTGTTATTTGAGCTCAGCATTAATTCCTCTGTTGTTTTACTGTTTCAGCCCTGCAGACATGGATGAATCAATAAAAATCACAACTTTTGAGGATAAAAAGATTGTAAAACATGGGAAGGTGACAAAACAGCAAAACCCTCTCACTGGCACAGAAGTCATTCAAATCCTTTCACAGAAAAGACACCTGGCAGAATTGGAGCTTTATTACCTAAAAGAAGTGGATGGTGATTCTTACAGGTACAACTGATTAAACATATTTAGTATTGCTGAATTTCAGCTGTAACTATAGTTCACCTATGAATAAACGTTGATCCCTCTTTAGGCCTTATGATCTACAAGTGGTCCATTCCAATGAAGCTGGTTCGGAGCACTACATTTTCTCCACTAATTCTGTCCTACATGTGACAGAGAGGGGTTACGGAGGACTTGTCAGTCTGGCAGAGTGGTACAGAGAGTATGTGTTGTGGACAGCTTTGCAGGAAATCTCCTTTTTCAGGGATTTCAGACTGTGCAAAGCTTTCACCTGGTGAGTACACAGCAGGTGTGATTTATATCTGTTTCACATCTTACTTCATTTGTCTTTTGATTTATTTGATATTTTTGTGCCAGGTGGCATAGAAATGTGCGCAGGATATTTTTTCAGCGAAGATGTAAGAATCTGCAGGATGTGCTGCTTATAGCTGTACCTCAATTCAGAGGAGCCCTTCATCTCCTTAGCAAGTAAGTTAGAATGAACCTCGGTGGTTAATCACTGCTACAGCATTAATAAAATCAGGACAGGAGCTCTCAACATGCAGGCAATACTGTTAATGTAATATTTTTAGAATGGCTAGTTTTGATGTAAACTATGAGAATTTTACCCAGTTGTTCACTAGCCATTGAATCTGATGTTTTGACTAAAATGAGATAACATGAGACTGAGGCTTAGCTTTAATATTAGATGACACATTAGCCATGTTATGTTTTACAGTTTAATTGAAGATGTTAAGGAGACACATCAGCTTCCTCAGGAGGAGTCACAAACGTACACATGGCTGGAATTCAGGAATGTGCTGAAAACCAAGAATCAGGAGTGTCTGCAGATTCTGCAGAAGTTATCACAGTATCGCAGTGCCATCCTAAATGCGGTACCTTAAAATCAAACAAAACTGTACCAAAAGCAAATCTGTGTCAAGCTCAAAGAAGAGCATTAATAATTGAGCATTTGGGAGCATGCCATGTGTTTTTTATGAGTAAAAATGAAGCCTTTCCATCTCTGGAATAATTTCTAATAATACTCTTTTATTTCCAGGTGAAAGAGAACAGTTGCAAGGCACACCAGGAACTGCATTTGCACATGCAATATGCAAAAACGCCAAATAAACGCGTCGAACCCCTTCACCTCCACCTGGCTCACCAGGAGGAGCTGAGGAAACAGTTGGCCCAGTCTGAAAGTGTCTTGCACAAATTAGGAAGCTTTGCTGCTCTTATTAACCAAATGATTGTGCAGAGTCTTGTCACTATCATCACACAAGATATTGGCTCTTTTCACACCAACGTTATGAAGGTGAAGTTTGTCTTTGAGATACACATTATATTGTTGTTTAACACTACAAGAACACACCTTTCTGCGCAACAAAAATAATGCTTCAGTCATAATAGCTTTGTCCTTTTTTTCTTTAACTCACATTCCTTTCAGTTAATGCAGTGTTGCATCCTACTGCTGAGCTATAACCTGGAGAAAACCTTGAATTAGTGCTAAACTCTACTGTCACACAAAATAATTGAAGAAGGATTAGGGAAAACAAATCCAGACAGAATCTCATTATTTGATGATTAAGCGACTGCTCTGTTTTTTGTGGTTAGAGAGACAAATCTCAGCAGTGCAGCCTATTCCACACTGAGCTGTGCTTCAACACTATTAATCAGCTGGCTGTGGACCCACCAGTACATCGCTTCCAAGAGGCAGTGAGCGAAGCAATTCTGACTGTGGGCAACTCCATTATTCAGGTTATTTACAAATTTCCACAGTTGCAGTTATACTTACAATACATAATGTTGTACAGGGTTGTTGGGTACAGAGTAGTTTAGGGTTTACGTTTAAATGACACATTTTTGATGGTCTCTAGAAAATGGTTTGACTGCATTAGTGGAACACGTTGAAATGCACAAAATTGATGTATATATAAATTTTTTGATAAGATTAGAAGTTGAGTAGTTTATTGTTTGGGATTGATGATTACATTATATTTAATATTATTTTTTATTACATTTGATTGTTTGAGCATTGATGTAGATCTGCTGCCTCATTACTGCCTCAATTGTCTCATTAAACCTCTCTTCTCCTTTAGATGTGTGACGATTGTGGATTTTTCTTGGAGAGCAACAACAGCTTCTTAAACTCTGAGTTTGCTGAAGATTTCACTTCTGATCTCAGTTTTATTGATCCCCCTGCTACTACAGGTATGGATGTTTTGCCCAAAATTGTTGCTGATCATTTTGCTTATCTGATTTCAGGTAATTTTAGTTTCTGCTGACCCAAAGTGGCTGTATTCATATGAAATGATTTTATAAACAACTAGGTGACAGTGTTGTGTTTAAATTGACAGGACAGAGAGAGAACAGTCACAGAATGACCAATTGCAAAAAGTTTTGTTGCTGGCAATTGCTCAGAGACCTGTCAGCTCACTGGCTGATGCTGCCAAAGCAAACTCTGCTAATGGTGCAGGGCAACATGGTGCTTGGCTGCTACTATCCTCTCTCCAGGACACAGCTGGAGTGGCACATCAGCATTAATGACTTTTCAAAACAAGCTGACAGAGAGCAAGCCAAGAGCATGCAGGTAAGGCTCAGTTTTAATTGGCCAATCTTGATACATAATGAGTAATCACAGCACAGTAGCTCATTGATTTGTGGTAATTCTCACTCTTCTCTGGACAGGGAGCTGAACTAGAAATCCAGCAGCTGTGTGAGCACTACAAATGGTTGGTGGACATTAATTTGTTCATTCATCAGTGGACTCGTGCCTCTTTGGAGTCCATGAAAGGACAGGCTGCTTCACAGTATGAAGACCTCATTAAGAAGATGCACCTCTGGGCTGAAAGAATCAACACAGTTCCTTCATCAGTCTCTACCTCCAACCAACTGTTCATAATTCACTTCACCCACACAAAGGAGTATCTAGGTGTGTCTGAATTGTGTTAAAGTAACTCTGTCTCCTCTGCATATGTGACTTGATCAGAGAGAAGACCCTGTAGTTCCCTATCTAATCTCGTAGTCCCATATTTAATAATGTAGTTGTTATTCTTGTTTATAGTAAAATTGCAAATTACTTTTTTTCATCAGTTAATGGGTTTGGAATACCTTAATTATAGACTTTCTTCTTTGTCTTTATAGTAATTGTTTTTGTGCTCTTTTGTTTCTTCAGGGCGACAGCTGAGGTCGATCGAGGATGAATTGCTTGAGCAGCTAGTTGAGCAGATAAAGCTGCACTCGGAGAGCCTCATATTAGACTTGGAGAGAGCTACAGCCAAACTCAAGACAGAAGTACAAGACTTACATGACCTCTCAAATTATTCTCAAATGGTACAAACATTTCTTAAACTTTACACACTTGCGTGAAACAGAAGCAAAAGCAGATGATGTCGAAAAAATGCTTAGCCAGTTATGCAAATAAGATCCAGATCCCAAAATGTGATAGAAATATCATAAAAAGATGATACCTACTTCTATCTCTTATCTTAACAAGGATGGTAATGGAAAATCCAGATCCTCAGAGACTTCTCTTTTGTCACACATTCACTTTGATTGAATTATTCATCCCGGCGGCCCTTCCTTGTTAGAGCAAATGTGTTCTGGATTTAGATTCCATTATCCAAGAATGATCAGGTGGTGCATAGTGCATTAAAGTCTTCAGTACTTTTATTTGACACCCTCATGTATACTTTTGTAATTTGCATGAGTAAGTACTCCAGTTAACTTTTGTGCTGATGAGTCGTTAAAAACTATCAAAATGTAGTTTTAGTCAGAGTGAGGGTTGGTTGTATTTCATTCTTTATTTCATCACTGTACCTCATTAAAATGACGTCAAACTTAACAAGCTCTGTGCCTACATAGCTTCCCCGCCTCAAACTGTTGTCCGTCTTCATAACGTGCTTGAGAACTATGTTCTAAAAACAAGGTATATTTATAAAAATTTAACTCGTTTCCGTTTGTCTACAGGTTAGGGAGTCTGTGAAAACGTTGGCAGACATGCACAAACAATTTGACTATATTCATTCCCTCCAAAACACTGTTTGCAGTATTTTCCGAACGATGAATGAGGAAGAATTGAGTTTGGAAAAAAAGGTCTGCAGGCATTGGCAAATATGTCATTAGTAACCACATTTGATAACGTCTCAGCTGTGGCTTTTTTTTTTTCCACACTGCACTAACAAATATGTCTCTATTTGTGTTGGATATATAGATGCTTGGCTTGTGGGATTGCTTTATGTCTTCTTTGAAAGAAGCAGACAGCATTGTCCGCCACCGTCTTCCTTCAGCAGCTAATGCACTGGACACAATGTTCTCATTTATGGTCTATGAGCTCAAAAATATAGTTTGTAAAGCTACTTCTGGACCCTTCCTTGACCCAAGCCAGAATGCCAAAGAGATGGTATCCAGACTGAGTAATATGTGTGCATATTTGCAAACTCTCAGTACAAAGCTGGAACAACTAAATAGGAACAGTGAAAACCTACAAGGTACAAATTATGGATATAAATTATTTCCCTGGTTGAAAAAGTTAGCTACCTTAGTTAGCTAGCCTCGATCACATTATCCTAATCTTATCAATATTCTGTGTTTTGTCAGAACATACAATGGATTTGTCCATTTTAACGTTGGAAATTAAGAAGGTAAAAGCACGAAAAGAACTGTGGGTACTGATAGCTACGTGCAAAACATGGCTGGAGGAATGGAAACATTTGCTTTTTAGTGAGGTAAATTGTAAAATGAATCTCTTTATGCTTTCTAACAAGATTAGGAATTATGTTTGGCATTGAGTTGATTACTTTTGCATCAGGATAAAAAAATACTTTTTCATTAAAAATTTACTTGAAATTGAATTTTCTCTGTTATGTTTGGCTGGCACAACCTTCGCTGTAATTATTTTTATGTCTGCTATGCAAATTTAAACCATCCTGATGTATAACGTGAACCCATTTTTTGCCCATGTCAATTAAACCAAAAATTATTTGGGGATTTTCTTTCAGGTTGTGGTGTCACAAGCTCAGGAGAAAATTGAAAATTGGAAAGAGCGCGCTCTCTCTCTAACAAGTGTCATACCTGCCCAAGATTCAGTGCTGCTGGAGACTTCAGTAATGCTGGAAAGGTTAACAGATCAGCTTGCAATAATGGCCAAACTACAAAGCTCAAAACTCAGACATAAACACTGGAAGGCTATATTTGAAGGTCAGACCACATTGCTCATACTTTACATAAGCTTAATTTGTGACCTTAGCATATCCAAACCATAAAAATACTTTCCATCTGACAGGTTTTGGCCTGCTGTATTTTCCAGAGAAGACAGTGACAGTCGCTGAGCTCATGTCTCAACAACTTGAAGTACACCAAGAACTTATTTCCAAGGTAATGTCAGGAGAGAGTTTGGATAATAATTATGGCAGTGCACTTGATAAATTTTGTTTATGCTTTTACTTTTTACCCTTTCAGGTATGCAAGAATGCAGGAGCAGAGTGTAACATTGAGCAAATCTTTCTAAAGCTTCAACAGGAATGGATGGCCAGACTGTTTCAGCTGGATATATTTACTTGTCCTGCTCGGCAGCATTGTGCGCTACGACATGAAATAACAGAAGGGACTGTTACAAATCTTGCTGCAAGTCAACAGTGCTGTAACGATACAAGATTCATCGTCATCGGTGAGACAAACTATGTTGGGAAATTAACAGTACAGGTGTAGTTATTGTTGTAGTCATTGTAAAAATGCTTATGGCATTACTACTGCAAAATGAGCAAATGCAATATTCTGTTCACAAATTGTTGGAGTTAAGCATTTGTTTTTTTCTCTTTCAGATCTGGGAGTACTCTTGGCTGAGATAGAGAGTGATTTGATGACTCTGTCCACCATGTTGAAGTCTCCATACAGTTTTGAGTTCAGGCAAAAGATGGAAGATTGGGTAGAGGTGCTGCATGCCCTTGGTAAGTCAGATATTCAGAAATTAAATAAAGAAAGATGTTTACCGAGTGCAAAAGCAGACGTCATTGCATACTTTTTCTTTTAATATTAACAGAGAAGCTGCTTAATTTTTTTGAAAGATACCAGCAGATATGGGCATTCCTGACAAAGATGTTTAATGGAACATTCTGTAGTGTTGAAAGAGTGGATCTGGTATGTCCCTGTGCCATCACACGTCAAATGTCAAATTTTTGCAATGCTTTAAAAA
Organism: Remorina albescens; assembly: GCA_034769265.1. Lineage (NCBI taxonomy): Eukaryota > Metazoa > Chordata > Actinopteri > Carangiformes > Echeneidae > Remorina > Remorina albescens. Next base: position 24,840,792 of record CM068487.1, read on the forward strand.
TTATACCTTTCAGATAATTTTTGTAATTTTTTCTGTCAGACAAATGTTGTCTTTTGTGTATTTTCACAGTTGAAGCAGTTCCAACCGGTTGATGAAACATTTAAGGAAATTATGTGCACTGTAATAGCCGACCCTCATGTGTTGAACTTTGTTAATTCGGAGGAGAATAATGACCAATTTCATGGTAATAGCCTTTGCCAGATTCTCATTGAAGGTCTGTCTACGATGGAGACTATTTCCAACCAGATGGTGGATCTCCTTGATGCCCTGCGTGAACAGTTTCCAAGACTCTGGTTCATGAGTGACAGAGAAGTGATTGAGTTACTCTCCTTTCAGTCAACGCCTCTCACGCTGCAACCGTTTGTATGCAAGTGCTTTAAAGGAGTACACTGGCTTGAAGTGCATTGTGAAATACCATGTGACACAAGAGATGTGAAGAGCCATGGGGCTACATCTGGAAGCCAAAGACAGATGAAAGTGCTGGGGGTTTTCGCTCGTCTCCATGAGCATCTTACCTTTCTTTCTCCCTTAGCACCAAATTTCAATCCATTGGTTTGGCTAAGTGTCTTTGAGAAACAATTAAACTTGACCATGGTACACCTCATGAAACAATGTGCTGTTATGCTAAACCAACTTCAACCATCAAGTCAATATTTGACATATGATAAAAATGTTGGCAAGATCTTGTCCGACATTGCTAGAAGGAGGAAAATCATACAACCTGCATTGGATCTGCTGTCAGAATACCCCCTTCAGTGTCTATTGGTGGCTGAAGAGGCAGCATGGTGCAACACTGTGCTACAGGCTTTCCAACAATCGACCCGAGTAAAGCTGAGCAACATAAACGCATACAACTCTGCAAGACTGAAAAGCCTTGGCTGTACAATACGGGAGGGAATCACGGGAGCAAAAAGAGTTTCTCCAGTTTCTAAGTACGCAATGATCTGTCTGCGTGCTTTAGTGCAGCTTACAATGAATCATGCACAGCAGCTGTCTCGTCTCATGGAGGTACAATGTGAGCTGGGGTCATCTTTCGAATGGCTAAGTTTATTGAAGTATCATATAGACTTAGATGAGTCGAAGAAAGGCAGCCATGATCCAGCATGTTACGTGGATGTTTTTGGGCATCGCTTCTTTTATGGCTATGAGTATTTTGGTCCAGAAGAATGGGTCATGGTGCATACTCCGTCCACAGATCGGGCAATCCTGGGGATTCTCCTTGCTCTAACAAGCTACAAATGTGGATTTGTTAATGGGCCTTGCATGTCTGGGAAGAAAAGAACTGTAATCCAGCTAGGAAAAGCACTGGGACGCCCGGTTGTCATCCTGCATTGTTGTCCAAACATGAGACCTGGTGTTGTTCAGCAGATGCTGTTTGGTGCCCTCCAGACTGGAGCATGGCTTCTGCTGGACTCTGTGGACTTTCTAACACAAGGTGTTTTGTCATCACTGGGACAGCATCTAGTTGACATCCAGCAGTTCTTAAATGGGTTAAGAGGAAATAGTAATCAAAGCGTGAATGGTGAGTCGGAAGACAGGACTACTACTATTGTTAATTCAGACTGCCATATGATACTTGGAGGGAAAAGCATTTCTGCTAATCTCAACTATGGGTGTGTTCTGATCTCATCAAAGGGGTATCCATCCAAGGTACCAGAGAGTCTGCAATTAGCAACAAGACCAGTTTCGTTAACCCGTCCAGATTACAGGATCATTGCAGAAGTATTGCTGGCTTCCATTGGTTTCTCAGATGCCTTGTCTTTAAGTCAGCATCTGGTGTCTCTAATCAGCCTGGCCAAGGATTCCTTCTGTCTGCCTGATTTCATCACTGATGACCAGAATTGCTATCTTGTTCTCCTGCAAAGGATAATCAGTGCCTCTGAAACACATTTAAAACAAAGTAGAAGGCAAGAACACAGTTCTCCTGCCAGATATGTTGAAGAGGATGGAAAAGAATGTGAACAATCCAGGTTGTGCAGTCCTCATTTTTCAGTTGTACAGGGCTTAATGGAGGAAATAGCCATTGTTAAAGCAATTCTTTCTGTCGTATTACCTCTTTTTAAAGACCAGATGAAAGCCTCACAGTTCTGCATCATTTTCAAGGATGCTTTCCCTATAGCACACCAATTTCCTCTTTTCCAACAATATCTTGAGGAAGAAGAAAAAAAACTACTTATAGACACAATTACAGAAGAATTACAATGGAAACAGTTTCACTCTGAAGCAGAAATTATTTGCAGCACTCTTACACTACACCAGACCATGAAATGCTCCCAGGCTGTTCTGATTTTAGGCCCCCCAGGTAGTGGAAAGACAACCTGTTACTGTGTTCTGGCTGGGGCGCTCAATAGACTGGCTGCCAAGAAGGAGGAATATATATTTGAAAATGACAATATAATTGAAAGTCAGCCCCCACGGACAGATCCGCAGATCTCCACTTCACAGTGGTACCATGTTGACACCGTGGTTTTATTTCCTAACGCCATGTCCCATGATGAGTTGTTTGGAGGCCTTTGTGGAAAAAGAGGGTGGCAAGATGGAGCTGTTACAAAAGTGCTAAGAGTTTCAGAACGATGGGAACACACAGCTTCTACAGCGTGCAACAATAAGACAAGTGATCGAACACCAGTGGTGAAATGGCTGGTTATGGATGGGGAGCCTGTGGGGCAGCCTGGCTGGTTAGATTACTTAACCACACTGTACGATCCTGAGAACCCGTTTCTCTTCCTTTCATCAGGGGAAACACTTGTGCCTTCCCAGTCAAACCTAAAGCTACTCATGGAGACCACAGATCTAAGTGGTGCAAGCCCCTCTGCAGTGACCCGCTGTAGCTTCGTTCATCTCACAGGACCTGACCTGTGGAAGGCTGTGTGGAAGAATGAAATGGACACTCTCTATTGTGAATTCAGACTGGATGAAAGGACCTTAAAAATGTGGACTCGACTTGCTGAAGACCTCTTCTCTAGCACTCTCAGTTTGCTTAGACAGATGGAATTAACCTCTGCAATTGGTAGCAAAGGAGAATCTTTTAAAAACACTGTGTACGGATTGCAAGAAATCATGTCATTTGTACGTATCCTATGTGCACTTTTACAACATTTTAGGATGGAGCTAAAAATTGCCGACACGATACCCCAGACTGGGAAAATAGGTATATTCATTATTTATTAACTTTATTATTATAGGTTATTATAGTAGTGTGGTGGTGTTATTTTTATTAAAACGCTCACTTACTCTCCCACCAGATAAACCCTTAGATGACACATCAAGCAAAGGTGTTTGGAGTAAACAACAGCTGCTGGCCAGAAACCTTTTTCTGGTGGCCTATGTTTGGGGATTTGGTGGACACCTACATCCTAGGTGAATTTTTTTTCTGCATTTATACTATTGCATACTGAATAAGTATAACAAATATTCAAGCTATATGTACTCACCATCAACAGATATAGATGTCATCATAACTGTCAAAGAAAGTCACCATAACGAATCAGCAGCTAATGTTATTCACATATCTTTGGTTTTACTTCAGTCATTGGCCACAGTTCGATTTGGTAGTCCGCCAAGTGCTGTTGAGTTGCCAGTACATGATTGTGGTACCTGATGAAGAGAGTGTGTTTGAGCACTTCTTAGGCATTGATAGTAAGATGTTCTCCAAGAATGCACTGGTGATGACAAACTCCATTTCTCCCAAGGTTTGTTTGGAACACTATCAATTTTAGGAAAACACATAAAAACTAGCAATGACAACATTTGAATATTTTAACTTACAAATGTCTGACACTTATGTACATAGTACAGGAAATACACCTTTCTCATGAACCTCATGTTGGAAAAGAACCAGCCGGTGTTGCTTGCAGGAGAACCCGGTTCCGGAAAAACCAGCCTGTGCCAAAGTTTGCTGAGTTTTGACAAGCCACACATCAGGCTTCCAGCCAGTCCGCTATTGAGCTCCGGAGACATTCGAACTATACTGAATACCATAAGCTTCCAGAGAAGCAGTAAAGATACCGTGGGCTTTGCCAATAAACAGCAGAGACTGCTTCTGTTTGTGGATGATTTGCATGAAGCCCCTTGTGGTGAGTACCCACAATTAGCTCAAATAACATAATGCAACATAAAACCTAATCTTAATATTTCTCAGATTAATATATTTTTTTGTTCATGTTCATAGATGCCTTTGGAAATACATCAACTGCTTTAGAATTGTTACGGCAGAGTATTTCAAAGGGAGATATTCCAACATTTGATGCTCACCACTTTAAATCAGTGAGTTCTGGAGCCATCAGCTACATGGCTACCTGTTGTGTTACAGGATTGGGCAATCAACACAGGAATATGATATCCGCCCGGCTCTCTCGTCTGTTTTCTGTCTTTGTGCTTCCCAGCCTGTCAATAGATGTTATATTGTCTATCCATTCTCAAAGTTTACAAGTCTGGGTTAAAGAGATGCAGCTTCAGAAGACCAGTGAGGAAATGGCATGTTGTATCATCACTGCAACCAAAAATCTTTATGATGCTGTATGTGAGCATTTCCTTCCGACTTTGCAAAGGCCCTATGTCATGTTCTCTCATCATGACTTGCAGAAAGTGTTTCAGGGGATGTATCTCTGGCAGCCTAACAGCCTAAACACACAGATGATGCATGAAAAGGACATTGCACTCCAAGGCTTTTCTCCAGCCCTGCCATGGACGGCATCATCAGTTCTAAACATAGCACATCTGTGGATGCATGAGTGCACGCGAATTTTTTGTGATAGATTAGGCTCAGAGGAAGAAAGCAAAACCCTTTTGTCAATGATAGCCAAAATTGCAGCTACACACTATGGAACTGGATTGGTTGATGAGCCTCATCCTGACACTAAAGATGTCCCATCCGTTGGTCTCGCTCTTCATACGCTACCTGAGTACACAGCAGAAAGCTGGAAAGAAGTAGGTCAGAGTTCAGATACTTTAAGTCTGCCACAAGAACCACAACCAGCTGACCAACCACTTCTGAAGAAAGATGATGCATCTTCCCTTTTGTCTGAAAACAGTCATCCAGAAGAGGCAAGCCTAAAAACTCACCGTCTGCAGCCCCCGATCCTTCATCACATGAAGAGTGTAATTCCTCAGCTTGTTTATGGTCCTGAGCTTCCAAAGGCCTCGAATCTGATGGAGCAGCTGCACAATTTTAGATTTAGCTTGTGTTACAAGGATCAAGACCTTGATGCACTACTGCAGAACCTGTCCTCTCTCATGGACAGAAAAGATGACAAACTGCAGGAAATTGATAACTATATCAGCTTTACATCTAGATACATTGTGCACAGACAAAGAGTGAGTCAGCTCTTACATATACTCAGGGCTTTGCTCATACCTGGAGGTCACGGAGTACTAATTAGCTCAGTAAGAGGCACAGGACGTAGAACCAATGTACGTTTAGCTGCCTATCTTACAGGCTACCACTTGATGGAGGTACATTCGGGTAATGAAAATAAGTTGCATGAAATCCTTAAGGAGGCTGGAAATAGAACCAAAGTGAATGGAGTGAATGTTATCTTACTGGTCCACGAAGTAATCAGCCAGACTGCCAGAGAAGAAATATTGGTGGCGATGGCACACAGAACCTACCCGGCACTCTACACAGAGGAGGAGCTGAGGAAGCTGGTTTCCAGAGTGACAGCTGTGAGGAACTCAAGAAGATACCTAATGGACAGCTGGATGTTTGATAAGTAAGACAGAATACCTACTTATTTAGATATTTACATTCTAATGCTTGAACTGGCAGCTATTACCATACGACCCCATCAAACATTGATTTAAACTTCACCAGAATGAGCATACAGGAAAATGGTAGAACCACATAGTGTAAATATTTGGAAAAGATGTGTGTGCATTGTGAATCATATCCAGTCTGTTCTTTATAACAAAGGTACTTAAGCCAAGTCCACAAAAATGTCCATGTATTCCTTCTGATGTCCTTGCCCAAGTCAGACACAAGTGGGACTTCCCGCGATGGAACCTATTGTAATAATGCAAGTACTTTGTTTGTTGACATTTTCCTTGTATTGCAGAACAAACCAAAAACTATACTTTTCAAACCACAATGATAAAAACAAACTTTTTTTTTAACTTCCTCAAGTTGAACCTCCTTATTACACTTCATTTTCAAAAAACATTTGCAACCAAGTACAATCAGGCCATGAAAAATAAAACTTCAAAACAAAGCCAACAAGTACGAAAGTATCAAAATCAATCACGGGAAAATTACCTGGACCATCTATGCACAAAGTCTAACATGACTTTTTGGTTGTTTTTGATTGTTATCCTTGTTAAGTCTACGCAGGTTGCTCCTTCAACTGGTGAAATCCTAAGTGGATAATGTTTTATCCTTTATGGTCTAGGCACAAATGACCAAGGCCCTGAGCCGGAGCTGCTGTGTTGAGGTGTACCAGCTGTGGTCTCGCGAAGCTTTAGTTGAAGTTGCTTCTCAACATCTCCAAGCCATTCCCTACAAAAGTGAGTCAAAACACAATACTATGTCTATGTCAATTTAATATTTACCACTTTTACCACTTTGATTGTCAGTGGTATACCAAGGCATGAAAGTTTGCCTTCTGTTGTAATTCAGTGAAGAGGGAAGGATCAAAGGCCACCCTTTCTGTGGCTATGGCTGGAATTCATCAATCTGCATGTCAGTATGCGTCTGTCCTTCTAAGAGCCCAGCTTTTCAGCCCTCAGACTTATGTGGAGTTCATCGCCCACTTTGCTTATATCTGCAACCACATGCACAAACAATTGCAGGTCCAAGCCAACAGGTAATGTCCTCTCTTTATTTTTCTCCATGTGTCTCCAGTACTTGATATATTGCTGTGCTAATTAGTACATTTATGATGATACTAGTGTTAATCACCTTTATCTGACCGCAGTAACAATGAGTTTGCGCACATGAATAGATATCACAAGCACAGTAAATTACCATGCAGTCCTACACAGCAGCAATGCAAATTACATGCTGTATAATTTTTGATACAGTTACAACAATTAAGCACAATGACCTTCAGTGAACTTGTATTTGCAGCAAGGCTGTTTCATTCAATTGCTATAGACGTTATAGGTGTGGATATTCCTTTTCTGCCACTTTTAAAATGAAACAACTTTTTCCCTTTTTTTCCCCACAGATTTGCCTCTGTTCTGTCTCATTTAGATGTCTTCAACAACACAATGGAGCAATATGAACAGCACTTAAAAAGTTTGAAAGAGAAGGTTTCTGAGACGCAGCAGGTATTGTTGAGCAACTCAGCATATGTGATTCAAGTACAATCAATATTCTGTATAAGTTTGCAGCACTGTTGGCTGCCAGAATTTCAAAGCTACAAGGTTATTTGTCATTGCAGTAAAATCATTCCAACAACCTTGTACACAACTTATTCAGTGTAATTTAAAGGATTTAGGGTGCTGAAGAACATACCACACAACAGAGGGAGTATTATTTGTTATTTTAAACTCACAGACTCAGAACAGTAACATTTTTCATTTGAAAGGAGGCAATAGTAATAATTAACCCTGTACATTAATATTTTATATATAATAATTACTAATTACCTGGTCACACAATATTTTAGAAATAGAAAAATAATTGTGTCTTACTTAATGCTGTGTCCTCTCCCTCTTTATCCTGCAGCGTGAGAAAGTGCTCCTTTCAGCTGTGGATGATCAGAAGAAAATGCTTGCAGAGGCTCAGGACAAATGTGTGGTAGAGGAGAACAAACTGTATCACCTGGAGGAGCAGATTAGTCACACTCAGAGACAGGTACAAACACGTTTCCTGTTTTATTGATGTATCCATCCAGAATCATATGAATGTATACAAATACAGATCGCGTTTTGAAATTTTCTTTCTTGCTTGTTGTGATATTGGTTCTTCAAATCCCTCAACTTAAAATGGCACAGAAGATTAAATTAATTATTTAAATCCTTTTTTCCCAGGTGAGGCCGGTCTTCCTGTTGGCCCTCAAAATTCTGGAGAGTCTGAATCCGTCTGACCTGGACGAGGTGCGCCATTACAGAGATCCACCTGATGGTGTGGTGAAAATCATGGATGCTATTTGTTTGCTGTTTAATTGTCCACCTGGGTGGGAGAGTGCTAAACAGCTTCTTGGACAATCCACCTTTTTCCAGGTAAATGGGTAATTTTTCAGATTTTATTTATTATTATCTCTATATTTTTGAGCAAACTTTTTTGATTCTTTACAGGTTGTCACTTTCAAGGAAATGTCATTTTTCTTTGAAAGTTCGTGTAGTATAATCACTTGAAATCATTGTGAATAAAGTGCATGTTTTGTGGTTGCCCTTTTGTTCATGTATTCACCAGGAGCTGGAATTTTTTGACCGGCACAGTCTGACAACTGAACAGCTACAGCAGCTTGGCCTGATAGTTCGTAGCCCCCAGTTTGTGCCAGAGTCTGTGCGAGAGGTGAGCAAGGCCTGCGAGTCCCTGTGTCGATGGGTCCAGGCTGTGTACGAATGCTGCTGCATGCAACACGAGCTGTTGGTCAAGCAGCAATTGGAGGTCCAGGCTGAACAGGTGCAAGGTCACCTGCACCTGGCCAATCAGCACAAGGAAGATGCATACCGTCGTGTAGAGGATGTTAAACTTCAGCTTCAGTGTGTGCAGAACGACCTAGAGAAGCAACTGCTGGAGCTGCACCAAGCTGAGAGCACAGAAAGAGAAGCTGCTAGAGCCTTTAAGCAGTTAGAGGCACATGTGAAGAACTGGAGGACTTCTGCTCAGGTAACAAACTCTGCAGATATATTGTACACATCACTGACACATCCCATTTTATTAATTATGTTGGTGGTATTTCAGTTTTTATTAAAGATTATACCTTTGTCTTCCTTTTAGGAGGCAGAGTTACATCAGCAAAACTTACCAGGAGATGCCCTCATCCTGGCTGCAACCATTACTTATTTGGGCCCATTTGCACCGGATATTCGCACAGAACTACTGAGCAAGTGGAGAGAGCTATGTCAGACAGGAAGCATCAACGTAAATCCAAATGACCCAAGAACCTCCCTGATTAGACAGTCAGCTCCTGCACCTACTCAACATGCTCTCGGTTTTCCTATCCCTGTGTCTGAGAGATTGCAGCTGCCTCTGGGTCAAGTGTTAGGTTTAAAGGCTTGGCAGCTCCAAAACACGGTATCTTCCAGACTGGTGGTTCAGCTGCTGCTGTGGGGCTACAGGAGTGTCTTGGGTCAGCGCTGGCCTCTACTAGCAGACATCCAGCAACATCGAGAGAGAAGCTCTCCAAGCTGGCTCATCACAGGTATATCATTATATCAATAGATATATCAGTAGATGTTGGAATTTGGAATTTGACACGTCCTGTGTCCATTTAGCAGTTTTTGGTCATCTGCAGATGTATAGAATAGGATCTGAAAGGTTGGAAGTATACTGAAGAACTTCAAACCAGTTCATTCTAAGTTTCTTCTCTGAAGGTGAAACTATCAATCTTGACACGGACTGTGAGATGGTGGTTTGTGCCAGTGACTCAGACCTGCTGAACAAGCTGGACCAGGCTGCTGAGGGAGGTGAATTAGGCGATTTTGCGCAAAATAATATAATTTAAATACATCCTGTTAAATCATGTGGCAGTTAATTTTGTGTGGGCATATTGTGTAACCTGCTCTTTAGGTTTGAGAGTCCTTGTAACAGATGTGGAACATTCAAACCCCAGTCCTCAGTTGCTGGCCAGACTGGCCGCCTATTCTGGATGTTGCCTTCCTGGGTTAAAGCAGCACGCTTACCCAACCCATCCTGAGTTTCGCCTTTTCCTCAGCACTCATCTGCCTGTCCAATTGCTTAGCAGTGGTAAGACTGATTTGTAAATTCAGTATAAACAAGGGTACACAGTTACAGGTGTCAAATTGTATTATATTTTCATTGCAAAATATGTGATTGATGTGTCCAAGGAGAATTGATGAATATGTTGCCTTTTTACCTTGCATTTTATTTGCATTTTACCTTTTCAAGTTCCAATCCTTACTTTTGTGATGGTACTGTTGTTTACAGACAACATTTTATGTTGTAGAGATTCATTTTGACTGCTGTATTGGAGGTACATCAACCATTGGAGCCGGACATTTTATATGTTCAGCTTTCACTGGATCACTGATGGAGATTCAGCTTTCTTGTAGAGTGCATATATGCAGTGTTTTTTTATACAACCAATATGCTCTTAAGCTACCTGATGAATACTTCTTACCAAATCAAATATGCTTTCAGTTAACCTGATTGCGTTGCTGAGATTTCTTTCTTTCATTTTGATTTTGATTAATAAGCTGAGCTCAGATTTTTTGAGTGATTGCCTGAGGTAATTTTTTACAAACAGGTAATCTCCTAACTTTTCACAGAGGATGCTTCCCCATGTAGTGTAAATACAAGAAATACCTATGAACTTGTTGCACTATTGTGAGCATTGGCAACATAAAAGAGTAATGAACCTGACACAATTGATTTCTCTGAAAGCAGTGACAATGTGTTCATTCTCATATTCCTCAGCGATCCATCCATTCCTCTTGGCTCAGGTACAGGTTGTCAACCTCTCTCTTAGCTCAGAAGAGATACAGGAGATGATGCTGACACAGCTGCTGCAATCTGAGCATAGAGAGCTGCTGATTCAACACCAACAGTTTCAGAATAACAAGCAGTTGCTGCAGGCGAAACTGGTCGCACAAGAGGTGACTAGACAGTCATTTACTATCATATCCAATACCGTGTCATCTAAATACTCTCTGTGGTCTCCCATCGATTTTGCTGATAACTGTCAGGGCAAATGATAATAACTTAATCATTTTACAGACTTGAATCTTAAAATGCAGTCTATCTGCAGAATGTCAGAATGTGAAGGCCATGTGGACTCCAACATAGTGTGGTCGTTTTGGCAAGGATACACAGTTCATAGACTGGGCCTTTGAGTGATTTATGCATATTTAAATTAAGCTGCCACTGTGATTGTGGCCATCGTAACGTTAAATCAAAAAATCACGAAAGCATTGGGCAAAATCTGACTTGACAGAGTATAATGTAATTATCTGCTGCTATTTGTAGCCGCTTCTCATCATCTCACTGTATATAATCTTGTTTTAGGACGCTTTGATGGACTACATCCTGCAGTCTGACTGCTCACTACTCCAAAACAGTGATTTTCAAACCCGCATGACAGTTCACAATGAAGCAATGGAGAAACTGCAGAGTGAGTCCCAGCAGCTGAGCGAGGAGCTGGAGTACCATGAGGCTCTTGTTGCCCCCCTCTGTCAATTAGTGAAGTTGGCTGCTGCCCTCTACCAGGCTCTGCAGGAAGTGTCCCGACTTTCACCCGCCTACTACTTTTCCCTACATGGCTTCATTGCTGTTATGAAAGAGGTCTTCATTGTGAAGGGCAGGCCATTAGTGTCGTATGCCTCCAGGAAAGTGCCAGAGGGCATAGTACCAGAGATTACAAACAAGATGGCCGCCAAACTGCTGAGCTATTACAGACCTTGTCTCTTCAAAAGCCATGCTGCTGTCCTGAAGGTGCTGGTTTCTGTGGCTCTGCTCCAACACAGTCAGCTCTGCTCTGAGGGTGAGAGGTCAGCCTTCCTCAGGGGTCTACAAGACACAGAACATCCTGGAAAAAAAGTGAAACTCTGCGCCGCTCAGATTTCCTCACAGTCAACAACTTCTCTGCCCAGCTGGATCCCCCCTGATATCCATCCAGAGCTCTTCTGCTTGGAGAAGATCCCAACCTTTAGAGGCCTAATTTCCTCACTTTTGAATTCACCCATGCACTGGCAGGAGTACCTGCAGCTGCCTGCCTCCACTGTGGCAGGCCGTGTTCCCTGCCGCTCTCACTCCCACCTGTCCCTGCTACAGCGAGCTCTCCTCTGGAAAACTATGGTCCCGGACTGCTTTGAGGAACTAGCTGATGTGATAGCTGCCTCCAACCTGTGTCTGCCTGGACAGACTGGGGGATCCGAGGCCCCTCACACTGGGAACCCAGACTCCCTCTCAAGATACCTTTTCAAACACGAGAGGCCCATCATTCTTGTATTGCCGAGTCCGAGAGGCGATACCTGGACAAGTATTCAGCCTCTTTGCTTGATAAACAAATTGGCAGAGTGTGTAGCAGAAACAAACAAGGTAATAAAAACTGCTTTGTTTAAAGTTCATGGCTTTTACCTTATTACATCAGTATGGTGCTTGATAACTGCTTAAAAACATCTGTTTTAGTTTCAGGTGAAAGTCAATTCTTTTGAAGCTCTGTGTGACAGGAAAGTCATCATCTCAGCACTGGAGAAGGCTGTTAATGATGGCCACTGGTTTGTTTTTAACAACTGTCACCTGTTGGAACAATGGGATGATAAAGTAGAGGCGCACCTCAGTCAGCTCATGTCCTTTCTCAAAAGTAAGTGCACTTTAAAGAGTATATCTACATTGAATTTCTGGCATTTACAATAATTCACAGTTACGACCCAGTATTACTGTTGATGCATCTGTCTCCCTGCTGAATGCCTGTTACACAGAGGACCAGTGCCAAATTCACCCGTGCTTCCGGTTGTGGTTTATAACTCAAGAATGTGCCTTACGCCACATACCAGGTACATCTATCTTCTTGCTATGAATGATCTGGGCAGGTTTCCCCTTCAAAGTCAGACACCATAACTTTTTCTACACCCGTCTGGTATTAAGCTTGAAATATTGTTTCATGTAGACCGCCAGTGTAATTATTTACATTTTATGAACAAATTACTCAACTTTGTTTTTCAGTCAAAGGACGAAGTACATTTATGTTTTTCTCACTGCCTTTTTTCTCTAGACACTGAAATGAAATCTTGTCCATTTGTGAATTCAAATAACTTCTCTTTATTTTGTTTTTGGTCTGAATATATTATTGATCATAATGCCAATCATCATCATTATTATTATTATTATTGTAAATGTAAAACAGCGGCAGTGCGAATGAGTGCCCTGTCTCTGGTCTGCGACTCTCCCTGGGATCTGAAGGAGGAACTGAGTTGCTCCTTGCAACAGCTGGCATCCAACATACAATGTCTATCACTGTCTGGTGTGACAGCAGACAATGTGGACTTCATCCTTCGCTGTGCCATCTTCCACTCTGTCTTACTCCAGAGGCAGGCCTATAAATACCTCGGCCAGGGGAGGATCTACAACTGGTGAGTAGATCAGCCCATGTACTGTTAACTGTGTACATGATGGATTGAGAGTTTATGCTTGTGCATGTGGATTGTTTCTGTTTCAAAGGAGTCAAGAAGACCTTCTGGCTTTGGTGGATGCACACAATTGCATTGCCAGTCTCTGCCATGACAAGATTAAAGCTTTGCAGTACATAGCAGGTAAGGCAACAATAATAAGTGAATCTGACTCTTGAGCTTGGTTGCTTTATGTGTGAACCATGTTGTACTTTCATTCATAGTCAATCTAGTGCATGGTGGCCATGTGCTGGACTCTGCAGATTTGGAGCTGGTGGAAAGCGTGGCCAAGACCTGCCTCAGCAGACTGTCACCTCTGTGGGGCAGTAGGCCACACATCCTCTCAAATATCATCACCAGCCCTGGCCAATTTGGTAACAAATGACTTTCTGATCGCACTGTAGTTTGCATTGTGTAGTCTACATCTTACAGGCTAACTGCTCTGAGTGTGAACTGGAAGAAACTGCATCATTCAAGGAATTGTTTCTTTTATTTTTGCATTTTAAACATTTAACTCTTTTATGTAGAAACAGTTTCCACGAGGCTAGCTGTCTAAATCAACATTTAAAAAAAAAGTAACAGGGAACAGACATGAATTAGAGTCAGTAGGTGTTTGTGTTTGTCAGCTGTGCATGGATTGATTTCAGCCATGCTTCCTGTCTTGTCCCTAGATTTGTCAGGACTACTGCAAATTTTGAAAGAGGGTCTTCAGGATTCACAGACTACGAATTACTCTTTCGTTTTGGGTTTTGGAAAGGATATCGCAGCTGAGATGATGAAGATCAATAGCTGCAATTTGAACAAACTACTGAGGGCCTCCCAGACTCCACACGGGATAGTGAGGAGTGTCTACACTCAGCTAAACCAGCTCTCCATAATGCCATCATACAGCCAGGCCAGGGACAGACTCCAGGCTCTGAAGAGTTACCTCAGAAGCAAGAATGACAGCAAAGTTACAAATGCAGAAGCTGTTTCTCACAGTTCCCTATGTGACTTCATCCGGGATGAGTGGGATGATCTCATTGCTCTGGTGTCCTCACTCCTTTCACAGCTTCAACAGCCCGTTCAATACAGCACGCCAACCTTAGCCTCCCTTCTCAATCTTACTGGCTTGTCTCACTTGGAGAAGAGGGCGGAGTTGCTCAGTACTTATCTATGTTGCTGCAGATCTTCAGACCTGCCTGAGGGATACAGACTTTCTGCTTTCAGAAATGCCAGAGGATTTCTGGTGGCCATGATGAGAGAGGCAGCTAAAGTGAATCGCAAATATATCAGTGATGTAAAACTGCATTTTCAGGTGAATCAAGTAATCACTGTTCATCCAGTGGCTGATAACAGTTACTATTACTGTAATCATGTCCGGGTACTGCAGGATACATACTTATACTTGTCTTGTTCCTACAGATTCTGACTGATAGCACATACCCAGCTTCACTTCCCTCAGATGCTGTGTATTTGTGTGGCCTGGAGCTTAGAGGTGCATCATGGGATACACAACATGGAGCCCTGCAGGACACAGTCTCTTTGGAGCCATGCTCACTGCCCCTTGTTTGTGTCAAGGCTCAAGTCAAGGGCACAAACACTGCCAAAGATAGCTCCCCTTATGAAAGTTCAAATTTATTGGACAGTGATGTCCAAGTCTCAGATGCTTCTCAGTTAGCAATCTACCACTGTCCACTCTATCTAGTGGAAGAGCAGGAAACAGGAAACTGGGGGCTGGCTGATGTGAATGTTATTACTAAGATCCCCCTTCATGCCAGACTCAATCCTGTGCTGTGTAGTTTGAGAAGGGTGAGGCTGGTGAGCATGCTCTAACTCAACCAGCCTGGATTTATCAGCCATGATGCAGCTAACTGATGATCAAATACACCGATGCAGTAGAACATGAAAACTCTTATACATATCATTAAGACTAATGCTTATATGAATTTGTGTGAAACTTCAATTAATTGGCAGTTACTTTGTAACCGTACTTGTACTATATTTGGTTCTATATTATGTTTTGTATCGCTCTGAGTGTGGTTTTTCATTAAAACTATAAAACATTGTAATAGAGGCAGTTTGTAGCATTTTGTCCAATTTAGCTGAATGTCAAAGTGTTGAAGTTCTCATGTGAGCGAAATGGGATGCAATCTGCTGAAGGGTTTTTGAAATCTCACATCAGTCCAGATTGAAAAGAAACATAAATATGTGTTTTAGGTTCCACACAAACACAAATACATCAAACATCCTCAAACAAACTGACAATTAAAAAGCCTTTACATGGGCCAGTTTCCTGGAGTGTGTAGTGTGTCAGCGTGAGGGTAATAGCATTCATTTTATTCTATTTGTATTTGCTGATGTAAAAACTCGCATACAATGACTCTTGCAGAACTGGAAAACAAAACAGCAAATGACTGTAATTTTGTGGTTTGATGTATCATTGACTACTTTGTGTTGCTGACAATATTTCCTTTTCATACCTTAGGCAACATGGACAGGCACCACTATGAGACTTTTGAGAAGTTTGGCAACAACACTTTCCTGCTGCATCTTGACAACGGGAGAGCGTGAGTATTTTTATTGCTTTCAATGTTATGCAATCTACAGAGTAGCTTTTTTTTTCTTTTTTTTTTTTAAGTTTGATCGCTGCAGTTGTGACTTTACTGACTCTGTGCCTCTTCTTGCTGCAGATTTGGGCGCCACTCCAAAGATGAACCATCTATCTTGGCTCCTTTAGAGCAGTGCTGCAGGTAAAATGTGAACTCAAAGTATAAACATCACTGTCTCTGTTTTCCCATTCATTTGACAATAATACACTTCTTTAATGACATTCATTTAAAATATAAAATCTGTGTTGTTCAAAACTGGAAATGTTTGCTGATGCCATGATGGCCTACCTGCACATTTCCAATGAAGCCATTTTCTCTCCCCTCTCTTTCCTACATTTCTTTTGCTTTGATCTCTCTCCAGAATCCGTCTCTCCACTTGGCTTCGCCTGCTACTTCTGTCTTCGCCTCAGTATCGTCTCAGTGATGTCATGCGTGCCTCACTCTCCCACGATCCCCTTCACCATGTGGCTCCACTGCTGTCGGAGCCCCACCTCACTGCTCTTGATCGGCGATTGAAAACTGTGCTGGAGACTGTAAGTCGTTGCCAAAAGCATCAGACCAAGGATGGTGGGGATGATGAAGTCATCTTCGATGACCTTGCCCGGTTGAAGGACATCGTCACTCCTGCTGGGTAAAGCTTCCTCACACCTCTATCATATGATATTTATGTTTATTGTTCCACTTGCATTTGCAAAACAGTGTCAACAGTTACATTAATGTCAGTAAAGTGAGACACAAGGACTTAAATGGCATCATATCCTCTTACAATAAAGCATAAAGATGTATAAAAAGGATTAAACATGGAGGAAGTTTTAAAAAAAATGCTCACAAAACCAAAATGTCTGTATTGCATCACAGTAAATGTTCTTTCTAGAACCTCATGTCACCTCCAAAAAATTGCAAATCCATATTAACTTGTCACCTCCCATTGAAGTTGTTATGTCACTGGCTTTATCGAAGGAGTTGTTGGAAGTTTGGGCTGATGTTTAGTTACAAATGAGAACAGCAAGAAGAAGTATTAAAAGATACTCTTTCAATTTAATTGAAAAGCTGATGTGATAACCACCATGTGTACATATGGTAAACACAAAATCGGTCTTGTATACATACTTTCATCACCATTTTGACTCATTATGCTGCTGTTATGAATATTTTCCAATGCAAATTACAATTAAATAACCTCCTAATTTGTCTATTCATTACTTTCTCCATATTTGAAATACCTGTCCTGTTTCGTTGTGAATGAACACAAACAGCTTGATGAAGGTTCATTGAAAATATTTGTAAAACAATTGGTTATTTTCTATGAATTGAATCAGTAGTGTTTGTCAAGACTCAAAAAAATTCAAACATTTAGGATGTTTACATTTCTATTTCAAATATTTTGGCACCATAAGAAAATGTGTTATGATTCAAATTCATATAATTATCTGAGTATTTCTGCTCCATGGAAAATAATGAAAAAGATCTTAAAGTTAAGCGGACTCAGTGGAGCCCTGTGTGGAATAAGGTAGAAAACATCAGAGGCAACTTCTAAATTTTGAATGGCACTGTGGATTGTTTTATGAAACTGTCTCTCTCTTCACCATGCCTCTCCTCTTTGTGACTAACAACTAGTTAGAGATCATCACTTTCATGTGGATTCAATATCATGGTCTATTTGATGGACAGAGAAGGTGAGTCTTATATTATTTTCATGGTCTTGGTGTGTGACAGGGGTACAGTATATACTGCAGGAGTCCTTTGAAAAAGATGAATCTGTTACATGTGATTGACATTTCCTCATAGAGTTTGAAGCACTGGAATTTAGTTGAGTTTGTATTTGATTCCACATGATTACCTCACATGTACCTTTTTTAAGGCTTCAGTCGGTTTTCCACAGCCCAGGTACAACCTTAGGTGTGAGTATACGTCACAGCTATTTGGGCAGCTGGCTGTCCTCCTCCCTGATCAATAATTTACCTGCTCATATCAATGGCACCTACTCCCTTTTCTCTTCCCCTTACTCACTTGCTCTTTCCATGAAACCAGCTGATGACAAGGTCTAAAAAAGGGGCTGAGGTTTGAATGGGAATACAGACTCTTTATAGAAGTTTGCTCCGCTTCTGACATTTATTCTTCAAGACTTTATCTGTTTGAAGTTCATTTTTCCCTTATAATTGATCATTATGTCAGGAGCCAGCAGTGAGCAGCTGCACAGATCAACTTTAACTGTCTATTCGGTGAGTTTACATTAGCTCCATGTTTAACATTTTTGTTATGTGTTCATGTTGTGTACACATAGATTGTTATACATCATTTTGAATGGAGGGATGTTAAAATGTGGCAGTTACCACTGGAGCGTTTATCAGAATTAGCTGTAATGTTTTCTTCTTTTTTCATGTTGGTCTGTTTTTGTGCATATGTGTGTGTTTGCCTCTGTCTGTGTGTGACATTATAGAACCTAATGGAGCAATTCAATCCAGGCCTGCAGAAGCTTGTTGCCCTAGGAAACAGCTATGTGAAAGCTTTCCAAGGTGAGTGGGCTTTTTAAGTGACAGGGTGGGCACATGTGTTGGTAATCGGATGACTGTTTATTTGAAATAGACAAACACAGACGTTTGCCTAGAGCTACTTTTTGTCTGGGCTTGTTTTATGAGAAGAAGCCCTTTTTTCTTTTTGAATTTTCAACAGTTAGCAGCAACTTGATTTTGGGCGTGGCAAAGTAAATGTTTATAAGGGTTACAGTCAGTTTATTAAAAGACAATATTTAGGCACTATAACATCCCAGTTGATATTGGTGCAGTCAAAGATGAGGAGTGATGAATTAATACAGATTAATTAGACACAAGTTGTCCGAGGACTCAGAAGAAAGTAATAATTCTGCTGTTACTAAATCCACAGTGTCCTCTACTCCCTCGTAGCATTGAACGATTTCAGAGGTCACAGGGGTCAAAATGATTGATCTCATAGCATAAAGATAAAATTTAAATATTTCAATAAAAATTAGGTTTAGATTTCAATATTGATGACAGCTGGAAGCAGAATTCAAAACTGTTTTATTTAAAGTGTCAGGCACCAACGTTTAAAGCAGCACCCCATGTGTGTATCCCATTGCATTAGTTTGTCTGACCTCACTAATCCTTCCTGTCTATGTCACTCAAATCTTTATCATGTGTGTTACATTGGTAAGTGAGTGAGCAGCATGTATCATTAATGCACTTCTCTGCATGATAAACCAAGAACAGTCCGTCGGTCACAGAACAACAAGGCTGTGTAGTAAAAGTATACCCACTGGCACACGGGCATGCCTGAGTGAAGTGAATGAAAGCAGAATTGATTGACACAATTAAGGAGTAGTTTGTCTGTGACATTACTCTAAAGCAAATCTGTTTATAATTTTTAGTCTTTAAAAAGGCTTGTGGTATAATTTGTGCATTTGTTAATGCCTCTGTGTGTACCACAGCTTTAGCTGTTTGCAGCGAGGCCTATTTCAGTGCTGTGGCTAAGATGGGTGACCAGGCTCTTCATACACTTTCATCTCGCTCTCTTGGTGAGTGTGTGCTTGTATGTGTAATTGATTACTCAGCTTCTCCATTACAGGTCTACCCTTAATGTATTGCATTCATTATAGGAACAAAATTGCCTTCTAGAGACCATATGGTCTATCAAATTCATGTCAAACTCAATCACACTGACACACATGAGATTGTAAAATGCTACACACACTCAGTAACCTTAAAATTACACCCTTTCTTCCTCATTCCCTTCTTTTCCTGTGCATGTGTCTGTGTGTGCACAGTTCCGAGTGCATGCATGACTGCTTTTTTCCACAAGGCTCACTTTCACTCTGACCCAGGGGACGTGCGAAAGCATTGTTCGTAGTCATTAGCAGTGTGCTAACGCTTCCCCATTGACTTTGTGCGGGCTCGTAGCTCAGTGCTAACACACACTAGTGCACGTGGTTCAACTAGGTTGGCTAACTGAGAAGGTCAGGGAGCCACAGCATGACCAGGGGCCCTATTGAGTGACGGCCCCTGAATTATAGATGGGGACAGTCTTTCAGCTGCACTCAATTCATTAGTTCAACCACAGCCCAAGGCAATAGCCAAGGCCAGAGGCATACCCAAAAGAAAAAGAGCTTGGCTAACTTTCCACTGTGGTAGCAGTCCAACTTGTTGGATCAAAAGAATCTGTAGATGACCCAAGCGGGGTTGAATTGTATTGAAGTACGATCAAATTACTGACACCCCCACTTAAATGTTTTTAAATAGTTGGGGTTTTTTTTTGTTTTTTTTTTTTGTTTTTTGTAATGGACACGAATGCAAATAAAATTAGTTATAGACTTAAACTCTCTAGAATCTTCATATTCCATATATTTGTATTTTTTGGAAATGTAACAAATTGTTTCTTCAAGTGGAAAAGTTACTGTACATCCCACTAGATAACATCTTCAGGAAACAAGATCCCATTTACAATATAAAACTGTGGCTGTGGGTTTTTGATGTGTGCACTGTTCTGGTTTACAGTTTGTCTGTCAAGTCTCTGATCAACTCTCAACTTTTGTTTTAAACAGGGGATGTCCTGATCCAGATATCAGACACACAGAGGAGACTCACTGCAGAGATGGAAGGAGTGGTCAGCACACGTCAATACTGAATGTTATTCAAATTAGATCACAGGATGAGAACAGTCTTAGAAATGCTAAATATTACAGCTTCAATGTTTTGATAAGGATGATTTTGAGTGGTTTATAATTATGCTTGCTGAATCATACTTGAATAAAGGAAATACACAATAAATTATTTTCTAAGGGTCATCTTGCTAAAACTGATATAATATTTTCACCTTTACCAGGAATATGCAGCAATGACATAAAGCAGATATTGTTGTGCTAAATATGATAAATTGCACTGATGAAATGCAAATATAATTTAAACATTTAACAAATAACCCGAAACATTTGAAAATAGAATACTCAATACAATACAAAAACTCAAATGTGCACATGCTCCTTGAGACAATCACTTCTGACATGATACAAGCCAGTGCAAAGATAAGCTTAACAGAATACCCTTTGAAAGAGCAGCTCCTGCTTCCACTCACTGCCTGTTTAAAATTCATTGTGCCATTTGAACCATTTCCCTTGATTGCAGCGGCTTTGCTGATGTGAATAAACAAGATGTTGGCCTGAGGACAAGGCGTATTTGCATAAATATTTAGACGGGGAAAACATTCAGCCTAACAGTGTAGACTGAAGTTGGAACAAGGAGACAGTTTCCATACTGACAACTGCTACATCACAGGGACGTTGTTTTTCTTCCTGCCTCAGTTCCGATGGTTCCAGATCGAGGTGCTGCAAGCCATGGAGAAGAATGTCAAGTTGGATGAGGAATACATTGATGTGAGTTTACAGATGGGAAAAAATATGTCATATATCTTCTCTTTCATTCTGAGCACCAGATTCTGTAATGTATGGTAACCATTCAGCAGCTGCTTTATTTTACATACTTGGGTTAAATATAGTGTTACCACTCATGTATTTTTGTTTTGTGTTGACTAATTTGTTTGGCTCAACAACAGGAACCACTAACAGTACAAAGTGCTTCAAGTGTATATGTATATGTTGAGTTCTGAATGTCTTGTAACTTTATAACTCACCCGCTCTGATAAAACAGACAAATGAATCCTCAAGTTGTGATTGGCCAACTCTGATCTGGACCTCAAATGTGCTGTGCATGTTCTTTCGGACCAAATCCTTGACTTCACCTCACGTGCCCATGGAAATAAATTGTCAACAAGCCCTGGAAAATGTATGTGTCTGTCCTGTGCTGCAGGGGAGTCGCAGAGTGTATGAGCTGGAGGTGAGGAATCAGGCAGAGGCTTTGGAAAAACAGCTCAGACGACGATCTTACAGAGACTCATTGGTACGCAAAATACGCACACATACATATAAATTCTATACTTATAATGTGCATTGACATAAATGGTTGCTGTACTTCTGTATCATTGTGTATGTGTCATTTCGTATGTGAGCATGGTCCACTGTGTGTTTGTAGGAGAACAGTGAGTACATGTTGTACCTGAGGCAGAGCCAGCAGGAGATCCTCAAAGAGGAGGAGAGGAGGTATCGCTTCTTAGCAGAGAAACACTGTGGCCTCACTCAGTCACTCCTCTTTCTAATAAACAAGGTGCACACACACTTTACACTCGATCTCACCAACACAACAGCTTCTTTAAGCCCCCATTCATGACCAAGGTGTTGGGCTCTCCAACATTTTTACTCCAGCAATGTGAAATCACCCTAGATACTCAAATATCTTAGACTCACATCTACCAAAGAGTTTCTATATAGTTTGTTTCTGCCTGGTCAGGTTCAGATTTAATGAAGTGCTGACCTCCAATCTGCTTTCAGACCGGAGCTTCTCTTCAGCAAAAAGCAGATGGATGGAAGGAGAAAGTCAACGAGACTAGAGGGTCCAGACCTCGAACTCCCACTCATTTGGACCAAGAGGCACAGGTATCAACACTTTCCCTGGTTTAGTCAATCATTTTTATCCAATGGAAACACACTGCCTTGTTAAATTATCATTCTGAACAATGCCAGACTGTAAAGAAGTTTCAGCTTGGCTTTACTGCAGTAGTGTCTGAACTGAAGCTCAGTGATATGATTTATGGGAAACTGCTCACCCTATCAGGTTGAAAGTACTCTAAATCCTCAAAAAGACACAAGGGCCTTTTTATTATCTTCAGAAAGGGGAACAGGACTTTAACACAAAAATATATTATTTGAGACAGCCATTCATTATTAACACCACATCCTTATAGGCTTAGAAGGGGGCTTAAGCCAATGCCAGCTGACTTCCGAAGAGGGAGGGGTACACCAAGGACAGGTCGCTAGTCCATCACAGAGCTAACACACAGAGACAAACAACCATTCAAGCTCTGATTATAATATTGTAAAATGAATATTTCCTGTTGCTCCTGCTTTCTGCCAATGCTTTCATAAGTCTATTCATAACTATTTCTGTGGCTGAGGGACTATTCAATCTTTTAACTAAAGTTAAAATATTTTTTACTGTAAAATATCTGCATAAAATTGAATGGGTTTGATCCCTGTTTATAATTTAGTCAATAAATAGTAAGCTATGCTTTGCACACATGAAGTTTAAAAGGATTAGTTCTGATAACAGCAAATAGTGTGCAGTTTTTCCCAAAAGCAGACTCTGTGACTCCAATTCCAACTTCTTTGTCATCTATCTGCTGCAGTTGACACTCAGCACTCCACTAAAAGCAGCAAACTTTGTTGTGCTAGTTTTCACAGCAGTTTTTCTACCTGTGTGTTATCTCGTACCAGCTGCGAGGATCAGTGAGCTCCCTGCTGCAGACAGTAGCCAGGGATGAAGACATGTCCTGGGCCAGGAGGGAGCAACAGGCACTGGGCAGAGTGCCCTCCAGAGGTGGGAGGTAGACAGTACTAATCACAAATTCCTGTGATTTTACTTCCATACTAGTTATTTGGTAAACACAATTAAGTGAATTGATTTTTATTTCTATGTTCTATTACACTTCTTTTGCTCATTCTCTGATATTTTTGGCGCCTCCAGCACCGTCTCCTATCCCCAGCCGCTCTCGCTCCAGCTCGGTGGGGGAATCTCTGGGTCTAGGAGGAGGGAGAGCCATGAGAGCCATAGTGTCTCACCCATCATCATCCAACCCAAAGCTCCTACCCTTCAACAGGGGAGAGACTGTCACTGTACTGGTCCAGGAACCACGCAATGGTTGGCTTTACGGACGCACTGACAGCAGCCTGCGGTAGGTAATAGAAACATGTGTATGAATGCAGGTGCAGAAATCAAAAACTTATGGGTTTTCAGCAGTTTCTACATTTGCAGTGAATGATCCGTGAATACATCAGCAACAAGAAGAATAAGAATCTGACCGTGAAGCAATCTCCCCAGAGATAAACTAATTCTGAGACATAGCCGTCAAATTCCTACAGAAATTGAAATTCTAATACTTTCCTACAGAAAATATATAATATTTAATAAATATAATATAATAAATACTATTTTGACCATTCAGAGAAGAAAAATTGTATATTAACTGTAAAACCTGTTCTTGCTACAAGGACAGAGGCTTTATTGAGAATGAGTTGTTCTGTTGCCTCTTCAGCATCTGCTTTATCTCCTTCAGTCAGGGCTGGTTCCCCGCTGCTTATGTGGCACCTATTGAAGAATTCGCCAACACTTTAGCCACAAGGTAAGAATTACTAACAGCCTGAATCTGTGACTGTATATAAAGATTGATGACATGACGGCTCGCCTGAAGTGGCTGGCTGCTGTATTGGACATAAACTCCATCCTCTGAATATCAGAGGAAAGGACATTGATCATCCATCTTTATATACAGTTTGCTGGTAGGTACAGTAAATTTAAGAACAGAATTTTGTATGTTGGAAACAATTCACCTCGGTGGTAAAGTGGCCTGTTGCAACAAAGACGTGACAGGCTGACATTGGATTTAGATTTTGGCATGCATTTGATCTGTTGAAGTGTCCTCAATCAATAAACTGAATATATAACATTTTTAGGAGCACAATGTCTGTATTAATATTTAAGAAGCCCATTGATGGGAACGGATTATCAATCTCTCACTGTCAGTATCTGCTGCTTTGACCGTCAGTGGTAGTTCGCTAAGAAGCCACAGTATGAACAACCTGCTGGACCCCACTGACACCCACACTGACCAATCGGAGAGCAAGAATTATGGAGATATCCCGCCTCCAGCCACGCCCGACCGCAGAGCTTCTTTGGACGTCCGGCCAATCTCTCCACATCCAGAGAAGAAGGCTGAAGCATTGGTTGAGATAAAATTGAGTCAAACTAAGACCTACCATGAACAACCACCTCCACCTCCTCCACCACCGCTGCCTCCTTCAGCTGGTCAGAATCTCAGGAGAGGCTCTCAAGATTTCAGATCGATCTCTCCCCTCCCTGACAAGAAGGGCGAATCAGCATCTGATGTCCAGGTACCAAAGATTTAACACTGAAGAGAATTAACTTGCAAAGAATGGCATTATTTCCCTGTTTTATATAAAGTCGGTCTGGTGCACTGATCCTATCTATGTTTGGTTGTTCAAACTCACAAACCTCTTTTTTAGGTATTGTCACCTCACGGGCCACCAGAAAACCCCCTGTTTCCCAGGTAAGTTTCAGCAAATATGGAGAAAAATATTTTTTCTTCCCTGTACCTTTATATTCTAAAACACTATCTATTGGGCGATCAGTGTTGTATCTGACCTGATTCCAAACCAATGTCCATGAATCACTGATGAGGAATCTGAGGCGTGGTGGAGATGTAATCGTAGCAGTTGTCTGGGATTAAGTGAACACTTGAACTGTGCTGTTTCAGTATAAATGCATTTTCCAACTACATTTTGAAGAGTTGTTTTTTTTTTTTTTTTGGTTTTTTTTAGGGGCGTGTTACAACAATGAAGACAGCCCAAAATAATAAGAAAAGCTTCACTCTTAAATAATGAATAATTAACACAAATGTAAAGTAAGAATTTCATTATTTTGGCTAGATTTATCCACGTATTGTTTTTACTACATTCATCTAAGTTTCCCACCGTTCCAACATGAGCCCTCCAACAAATTGGAGCTTATTTAAAAAATGCGGGACCGTTGAAGCATGCTCACTAGCTACAGTCAAACATTAAAATCATTTCACTGGATTCTGGTCTTAGTGGTGTTAGTTTCCCAAAAAATAGAGTATGTTCATTTGTGTGTGTGTATACGCTTTATTTGTGTTGACAGGACGCAGCTGACCATGAGGTATTGTGTAACATTTTCCATCATGCTCTCATTTCAGAGGCACAAACCCATTTGCCACTGTTAAACTTCGGCCCACGACAACCAATGACAGATCCGCTCCTCAGATCCACTGATCCATCAGCCCTCATGCAGGCTGGGTTTGTAACCGACCCCGCCAGATTGGGTTGTCGAGGCAGGATATGAATTTTTGTTTCTCGAGAATGTCATGACATATTTAAAATGGGAAGTCTTTGAGCCAGAAGGGCAGAGGAAAGTTGTTTTTTTTTTGTTTTTTTTGTTTTTTTGTACAGTGAACCAAAAGTAATAATGTGTTACATCTAAATAATTAAATATAAAAGTATAAACTTTTAAAATACTTCTTTTATCAACTCTTTGTACAGCATTTAAGTTTTAGCTGAAGCAGTTTATAAAGTATGTAAAGTAAGGACATTTTGGGAAATATGCATATTTGCTTTTTGGCTGAGAGATAAATGAGAAGATTGATACCACTTAGAAGACTTTCTGCTAAATATGTAGATACATGTGGCCTTTGGTCAGCTTAGCTTAAAATTAAATACAAAAGGAAAATCTGTCCGGTGGTAAGGAATCCTCCACTCTTAGATATTTGGCTGCTGGCTCCTGCGACGTATTCAGCTCATAGACAAAAGAGCTCGGTCAAGTTTCTTATCTAAATAGTCAAGTTTAGTGGATAACCACACTTCCCATATGTTGAACTAATTCTTTATACTGATGGTAAAAATACAATATAAAATAAGTTACTATAAAAATGTAATCTATTCCAATCTTTTTTATCAATGATCCGATCTCCAATGTGATGGTAATAGATTTCCTTCTAATTAACCCTCAGGCCATAGCTTCTCACCTACCAGTTAGAAATTTATATTCCCTTATTCCCTGTTCTGTGATTGTGACATTTGGATTGTTCGATGCACTATACTTTGTGAGTTTAATGTTTTGTGTCCGTTGTGAGTAACAAAAAGTAAAGAGACAGTTATTACTCAACATTTTTTTATTATCATCATCATTTCTTACTGAGCTCTTTTCTCTCTTCACAGCTTCTTACATATCATTTTATTTACTACATCATCTGATCTGAGGCAGGGAGTGAGGAGGAAGAGGAGGGACAGAGGTGAGGTGAGGGAAGGTGGATGAGGAAGAGTGGGAGGAAGGTGCACTGATTTGTGAACATCTACATGTTAAAGTAATCAGACAAAATGCACAACTTGAAATACGCAGAGGAAGGAAATTAAAATTTAATAAGTCTTCATTACATCTACACCATCTACAGCACTAGTTCCACCTGCTTTGAGACCACAAACTATCCTCATGAAATCATCAAGAATGATTCTGAAACTCATACAGCGTGAGCGATTAAATATTTATTAAAAAAAAAAAAAAAATTAAAACTTAAATGAAACTGGTGCCTATTATGCCTGTTGTGTTTCTCCTCGTGGTAGCTTCCAGTCGGACTCTCTCTGGTCGTGTTTCGTAGAGAGCACGCCTGGTCTGACTCCATGCTTGGTGTCCCGAGGGAGGTGAGAGGAGTTTGAAGGCGGCGGTTACAAAATATGAATGCAGGGACGAGGAGGAGGAAGAAGAAGAAAAGGGAGAGGGGTGTTCAGCCATCCCCTACTCATGCACCATTGCCTCAAACTCTGAAAAAGAAAAATGAAAATGATTTAAAAAAAACAACAACAAAAAAAAAAAAAAAAAACAGACGATGTGACAAGCTGTCAACAAATCCACATAAATCTACGAACAGTTCATTGGTCGTAATAAGAAATATCGTCTGTGTAGCTACAGTTTGATAGAGCTAAATCCCTCTGCCACAGAGCTCAGTCTTGAAGTTGATTAGTATTCAGAGATGCATTTATTTAATTTTTTTTTCTTGACAACTCCAGAATAATGGCTCCAGTGTAATTCTTTACCTCATTTGAACATCTAAATGACACCAGGAGACTTATAACATAACATTTTCAAGATTTATTTATGATGGTAACTAAACTTTTTGGAAGATGTTTAAATTAGTGCTTTGATCCAAATGATCAAATAATCCAGTTTTGGGTTATGTAAAATTTATCACAGCATTTATGTTGAAATTGTCTTGTTTTAACTGATTTTAACTTAAAAATCGTTAGATTTACTGAAACTATCTGTTTTGTCACAGCAACAGCAACATCTTCTTTGCAACAGGAAGCAGTAGAAGTCATTGAAATAATCTTTTGACAAGTGCCATACGTGGCACACAGGAGCGACAGTAAGCTCCCTGGAAGTTACTGTTGACCTTCTCTATTTTCTCTTCTTTTTAGAATATTAAAAACTATTATATGCTTCCTCTTACCGTCAATGCCGATTTTGCCGTCTCCATCTTTGTCTGCTGCATGGAGGAATGCTTTTGTCTCGGCGTCAGTCAGATCTCTGCCTTCCTGGGAAAAGCCCTTCAGGACAAACCTGAGGAAACCACAGAAATCGTCACTGTGGGACGGTGTTAAATTAATGAACAGGACGTACACCTTTTACAGTCCAGTGGACTTGGCTGTCCTCTTTTTGTTTTTGTGTGTCTGGGCCTCACTTGAGTTCTTCCTCCTCTATGAATCCACTGCCATCCACATCCAGGACCTGGAAGACCTTCTTGACGTTCTCGGCTGACATGGCCTTCATCCCCACCATTTCAAAGAACTTTTTAGGATCGAATGTTTCTGCTTCAAAAGGTAAAAGCAAAAACAGAATAAAAGTCAAAAAGCACAGAGAGTTACCACACAGCTCCAACTTCTACCTTCATTATTAAAGTTGAATGATAAGACAAAGGCCTCAGCCGCAGATTAAATCAGGATTGCACAAACAGAGAAGTCAGGTTGTTTTCTCAGTAACGCCGTGTATCTGGATTAAAAAGATAGAAATGTTTGTGCATTTACTGACTAATTATCTGTAACTAACTTCTGGAACTCTGTAGGTCTGTTTCTGCTGAGAATACCATGTCAGCTCCACAGTGGTTACACACCTGCGAAGGCTTCAAGAGCTTTCTTGATCTCCTCAGCTTTCAACAGATCTGTCATCGGCATTTTGTCAGCTGG
This sequence comes from Remorina albescens, assembly GCA_034769265.1. NCBI lineage: Eukaryota > Metazoa > Chordata > Actinopteri > Carangiformes > Echeneidae > Remorina > Remorina albescens. The sequence continues at coordinate 24,869,505 of CM068487.1, forward strand.
AGAGAGAGAGAGAGAGAGAAGGGGACAGAGCGGACACACAAGGTAAGAAGTGAAAGAACATTATTTCAGGGAGTTGAGTGCAGAGGTGGGAGCACAAGAGTTGAGGATTTAGCAGAAAAACTTAAACTTGCCATTATGTTCTGGCCTGGTGATGTTTAAGAGATAAATGAGAAGAAATTATATAGTCTGGTTATTGGAGGAGGCGTACATGCAGAAGTAAGTGTAAGAGTTTTTTGACCCAGATGGACCTGGTGGAATGAGAAATGCATTCAGTTTTTTTAAAGGATGACCTCAGTGGCTCTTGGTGCGGAGAATGTGTTCAAGAGCCATAAATTAAAACATCCACAGAATATAACAAATCATTTTAGCCCCCTAAAACTTGTCAGGTATTTGTGACCCCGTCTGTTGGAGGTTTACTTTTGCCTTAAATAGCTTCTGATAAATATTGTGTCTTATTCGTGCATGGATACAAAACATACCAAAAACTAACTGTACTTATATAACACAAAGCAATATTAAGACACAGACACACCAACACGAATTACCTCCAATCCGCCTACTAGTAGTAGCTACTACTTTCACTCAAACTACGTGGTACCTGCTGAATATTTCTCTCCTAAAATATCAGTAATCAAATGTGTTTGGAGTGCAAGCAGAATAATGCTCATTTTTGACTTTGTGACTAAGAATGTCTAATCCTACTATATTGTTACGTGAAAATCTTTGTTTGAAATGGAAGATTGGGAATGAATATAAAGCTGGATGTTGCTTGAAAAAAACAAAACAAAACTGATTGTTGATTGTTCTACTCATTCTGCTGTTTGCCCAAAGGTTAAGGACGTGTATTTGTCTCCTGCATTGGTTGCAGCACAATGCAGCAGGCTCTATGCGGCACTAGGTGTCACTGGGAGCTCTCAGCTCTCAGACTGCTTGTTAAACAGTTCTGGGAACAAGTGTCAAGCCATCAGACAATGTTTGAAGCTTGTGTGTAATAGATCTGAGCTCAGTGTGCCTCTGCCTGTGTTTGTGTTTCCAATGTGTCATAGTGCTGAGTGTGAGGATCCCTTTTCTCTGGAGCAGTGCATTGGTCTCCCTGCAGGTCGTATTGACTTATCTGCCCTCCCAGACTTAAGGACAAAGTAAGAGAGATTACCATCTAATTCTTCAGTTTAATCTTTGACTTTCTGTTGTGAAAGCTTAAAAATTAATTAAAATTAGTCCCCACAACTCACACCTAAGGCCACCATACATAATTTAATCTTCACAATAAGCCCCTCTGGCACATTATTTTGAGTCCTGATATCCTGTCCATGTTGTTCACACAGTGGTAAAAACTCAGACAGCATGACTGCATATACATCTCAGTCATCAGTGGCTAGATACTGTTTACAGCCTTCAGCCTAATGCAAATAACACACCTGCTGTCACATCTGTGACACAATGTGAAATTTGTTGTGGAAACTTGTGGTTTGAAGAAATGCTCCCCTTTTCTCAGTGCCTTCTGAAGTGTAAAAAACAAAACAAAACAGCAATGCAGACACAAAGACTACTATCTCTTCTAGAAATAAGGCTGCTGTGATGGATAAGTGAGGGTATATTTTAGCACCAGAGCATGTCTGTTCATCAACTGACAGACCCAGGGAGACCGAAAGTCAGTTTTTGCCCATTAGCGTGCTAAAACTAAACACCAGAAGTTGCATATTATTTCCTCGGCAAAGTAGTTTCAGCTCTGCACTCCCAGTCGTGCTTTTTCTTGAAGCAGGCGGGAGTTTAATACTTTGAAGAGTAAGTCAACATTGTCCGTGAAATAATGCCCTATAACAGCAAAGATAGATAAAAATTTAAATTCTGGTAACAGCAGTCAGCGGTGAGTCATGGAGACTTTTATTTTATTAAACGAGGTTGTCATAGAGCACCTGTGCCCATGTCTTGAAGAGAGGCCCAATCAAATAATAACAACAATGAAAAACATATACAACATGTATAACTATTAGTATTCCCAGCCCACGTCTCAGTATTCTCTCTATTTTCAGATAGGTAGGTATGGGGTGGGGGGCATCAAAATGTGACGCACACACCATTTGCCCGGGTTTGTGATCACTTTCTCTGCAGCACTGAAAAATCACACACAGTCCTATTAATAATAGCACTCTATCTGATTGCCCTCAGTCCATATCTCCACACAGGTCTTCCCTCTTTGCCTGCCTGGCCATCTTTTTCTTTTGTTTTTACCCACATCTGTTCTTTTTACTCTTATCTGCTTTGATTTATTCTGTAAGCCTCACGAAGCCTGCGTCCTCTCACTGGCACACAGAAAGTTTGAAGATGGGTGATTTAAGGTGAGGCCGAACCACAGTTTGACAGTATTGTAGTGTTACTGTAACTTTCCTGCCAACTTATTAACAAAGAGTGACATAATGTCTCTTTTAGAGTCCTTCAGAAAATAGATTTTTTTTCTCCGAAGCTGCAATTCACTGATTTAGTTAAACTCTTTTCAGCTTGTTTCCGTTAACAATATTTTTGTCCATATGTTTCTTAGCAGACAGCCAAACATATGCTTTGCTGAACACAGTGTACAGAGATAAAAGTAGATATTTCTATGACTATGACTGCACATGAAATGTACTGTTGCTTTGTGTTGCTGAATGTGGAACACCTGCTGACACACTTGGCATAATAACTTTACAAGAGAGACCGAACCCCAACCCAAACCCAAAGGTCGTTTGCTGATAGCAGATAATTATAAACTTGTTAGTTATTGTTTTATTGATTGGCTCAACAACAACATGAGGATTTCAACCACATACTGCATGTAAAGCTGCTCTTTATTATTACATATTTAGAAGTCTGTTTCAATTGAAATCTATGGGAAAATGGCCCTATATCTGATTTGATTTGGTTTTCCTGGTGAGCTTATGGGCTCTGGTTTCCTCTTTTATTCTTGTTCTAAACTTAAACTAACACAACATACGAGGACTGGTTATCTTTATAAAGTTTGTGTTTGTGTTTATAAAGTGAACGACTCCTCTGGGTCGAAAGTAGGTGACAGAAAAGTCCCACGTGCCAAAATCCTAACACACACACACACACACACACCAAACTTATACTGAGCTTGCACCTCAACCTTTCTTTAAAAAAAAAACAACTGATTGCTTCCTCAGAAACTGAAGTGAACCTCGGAGAAGAAGCCAGAGAGCAGGACGGATTCAGGTCTGGTGAACCTGGATGGCCTCATCTCTCTCCTTTACCTCAAACAACCTCTGCTTGTAACTTCCTTTCCTGCAGTGGCTCTCCTTTCATCTCACCCTTTTCCTAATTTCCTCTTCATGTCTCCCCTTTTCCAAATCTAACACACTTTCCTGTCACCTATTAATCTCTATCTCATAAAGACCTGACTGCTTGTGTGTCCCTGTCTCAGTTTTTTTTCTGCCTTTTATTTGCTTATCTTGTTAAGAGATGTTGTGACTCATCTTTCACAGAGTTAGTCGGAACTCAGAGATTAAAACCCATAAATATAGGTAGATAGGTGCATATGTGAGAGACAAAGAAAAAGAACACTTGAAGTGTTACAAGGCGGCAGGTCATAACCTCTTTTATTTTATTTTTTCATACGTCAAAGCGGACATGCTTGAGCGTATGTTATTTAACACCTATAAATTAATACTGGCTGTTTATTCTTTTTAATATTTTAACCTCAAGACCTTCAGTCACCACAAATCAATATCAAATATTTATCTGCATTTTATTTGCACTAACTTGCAAACGTACATAGAAAGTGGCTTTTAAATCCTTGGATACATTTAGCTAACGGCCTACAATGTCAACTACAAACATTTAGACTTTTAAAAAGTAAAACCCTTTTGAAAATATGATCATGGGTACCATTGAAAATGGAATTGCTCAAAAAATTGTTCCCCTTGGCCTCTTAGTGACGGGTTGTCTGTCAATACATGTTTTCTGTAGTTACATTTAAGTTTAGGCATCTGAAACTACATTTAAGACAATGTTTAGGTTTCAAACCAATCGATGATGACTGTTAGGATGCATTAGGAGAACCAGGGTGTCCTTGCTGCCTCCAAAACTATATCAACATCATCAGTGTTACGACTTACTTCTTAACCAAAGCTCCGGTTACGTAACCCTGAAATCCAACCTGCGTCTTTTCCTTGCCTGCCCATGGATAACCATTTCACATACTGTGCACATAATACTTTCTCATTAGAAGCCAAGAATAACAAGCAAACTACTTTTCAGACACAAGGGGTCTGAATGCGTGTTGTTCAACTGTACCCAACATAAAAGAAAGACAAATGAAATGCTTTTTCTTTCTCTGTTCATGTCCTCTGCTTACCCTCTGTCCTCACAGTGCCCTGTCCTGACACCGTCTTAGCTTTCTGTCCTCTCTTGAATTACGCCTCCATCAGCACTTTGCAGCATTGTAGAAGGATGAAAGAGGGAAAGGGCGAAGTGATGAGGACGACACTTTGTAGTGGGGAGAGAGGGCCACAGGAGAAAGTTAGAAAGATGCAGAAACGTGGATGGATTTAATTTAAATGAAATGCTGCAGTGAGCGGGTGGAGGCGAGTCAAGGACAAGACTGAAGAAAGGCATAGGGCACTAATGGCCTGATGTAGGAGTTAAAATGTTTTTAACATAGAAATAGCAGCATAAACAACTGGCAGGCTCTGGGAGACAGAGAGGGAAGAAGAAAATGTGCTGTTGCTTATACAGTACTTATTTTATATTTTAATGCACCTGTAAAAAGATTATGAACCAAAAATATAAATTTAAAAAGACCAGACAGTGAAAAGACAAATAAAAAGGTGGGTTATTATTGTAATTTAGACTTGACTGAAGAAAGTGAGGGGAGAGTGGCAGACATAGAAAGAGTATGACAGGAAATCAAAGTTTTTAATGACCATCTTGCTCCAACTTGCTATTCAGGAACATGTAGTTCATTTATTACAGCAGTGAAACATACAAGGCCACATGTGTGTATGTGCCTGCTTGGGTGTCGATGTCACTGGGGTATCTCTTGTCTTCACACCCAAAGATTAGTAGATATTAACTGTAAAACTAACACAGGGGAGCCCAGAGACTATATTGATAGCAGGAGGGGCTCAGCAGAGAAGTAGAACATCAAATGAGTTTGAGCAGGGCATCTTTCTGTTACTCTACATCTGTACCTATATAATGTATTTTCCCACATTTTAGGAGGTGGCATTTTTGCTGTTTTCCTCAGGAGTTTGATGGTGCGTTGATGAGTCAGTTTTGTCTGTCTGTGCTCAGTGGACAGACAGGTCCAGGATACAGGGGCTGGAGGTTTTGGGAGTAGGACAGTCAGAGTTCAACTCTCAAGCGTGAGAAGTGTTTTGTATTTAGTTTGCACACGTTGAACGGCTGAAGTGCTGCCATCTCATACGGAAAGATGTCTGTGTGGAGGTTTTGAATGAACGCCTATTATGTCAGTACATATTTCCGTAAAGTATTTACTTTAGCTGTTGAAGAATTAGGGACATAATATGACCAATATTTAATGGGGAACTTCAAATAACAACATTTGTTCTTCAAATAGTCTTTGATTTGGACAGTCAGGAAATCACCTTCCTGAGTTTAGTTGTTCATTTTGGTGACTTCGACACAAAACCACACACAAACCTCATGATGCACAGTAGAGTGGGAGAAGGAAGCCCCACTGTTTGGCAGATGTAAAGTGCTCCACTGAAGGCAGTAGTTAAGGTGGTATGTTCAGTGCTAATTTTATGGCTGGTGTGTGTGGGAGTGTGTGGGAGAGTTTTAAAGGAATGCACCAAGTTGTTGGGAGTTTGGCCTGCCATGCAGCCAACCTGTTAAGTAACGAGACACCAAATCTTCTTCTTGTGCTGTTTGTTTAGTAAGCAGCGTGGCACAATTCCTGCAATGAGAAAATTAGACCTTAATGTATATAAATGTGGGATGAGCCAGTTTCATTTATGGTTACAACCTCTATCCTAAAATATTAATTCGGTTTTTCAGCTATGACATAAAAAATCCCTCGAGGTTCAGCCAAACTGCCTGTATCACATTTTATGTGTGGTTGTTACCTTTTATAGACAAAAGCGAATTAATTTCGATGAATGATGAATACCGTTTAATGAAATCAACTTCATCCTTAGAAGAGGTCACATCAGGTCACATACAGTGGACTCCAAAACTCGGACACCAGTTTCCTGCTGATGTGAAACTTTGACCAAATTAAAGCCACTTTTAGCCTAAGTTATTAAAACTACCACGTGTTTTCATGTTTTTGTTGAACAGTTATAATCTGAGGTCTGCTCAGCACTTTAAAAATGTACCATCATTCTGTCAGTCACACTGTTTCATCATTTTCTTTCCTTTAAAAAGTCAAGTATTTTCGACACATGCAGATGGTCAGAGTTTAATTGTCCCCAAAATGTTAACTGAGCGACGTTGTATTTCCCCATAATTAGCATTTAGCTGAGGCTTCTGCTTCGCTTCACCATTTCCCCTTTCTACTTTCCTTACATTGTCTCCAGGGTAACCAGTTGTCAACACGGTGAACACAAGGCTTGTGTCTGTCAGTCACACTCCTTGTGTTTCTGTTCTTTTGGACGTACGTGTGTGCTGATACCTGTCTAATTACTCATTTATTATATTTCATCGGTTCACACACACACATGTCATCTTTCATACAACTACACATTCACAATCCACAGATTGTCTCTTTTACATGCAGACACACAGGCGTGCACAACGGACTCCAGCAGCTGGCCTGACCTTGAAGATAAATTCACTCTTGAAAAATGTTCCTGTAATTCATGTTATTCAATTCGAGCAGCGTTTCAAAAGATTATTCTGAAGCTGCATGAAAATAGATGTGAAGTCAATATGCTCTTCACACACACACACACACACACACACTCTCTCTTCTACGCACCGTCTATTGGACTCTCAGTTGGGAAGTTTTTACACAGTTGCTGACACATTATTTCTCGGTCTTTATATAACAAATATATTTTTCACGCCTTGGCAGTTTTATTCTTCGTACACCATCTCTTTCCACTCTCTCTTTTCTTGTTACTTCTATATTCCTATACGTTTAGTAATAATTAGAGTTTACTCCAATCAATCACAAATCACAACCCTGAAATATTTACGTAGAGGCTTTTTACCTCTGTGAAAACAGTAAGTCAAAGTCAGGCCTGAGACAGGGTAAACATAACCCTATCGAAACAACCCTGAACTCACCCTGTTTGACCTACTGAAGCATCTAACTGATGTAATCATCTGTGTTTGCAGCCACTGGTGCAGTGATTCAGGCGCTCTGGTCACACAACAAACATCAGGCAGCCATGCAGCGTGGAAGCTTAAAGTGGACGTGGTTGAGAGAGTGTGTGTCGCCACAAAGACAAATCAGATGGATCACAACTGATTAGAAATGTTAAAATACTTCGGTAAAATACTTTGCACATCTAGTTTCATCTAAGACGATCTCTCTTCTCTCTCTCTCTCTCTCTCTCTCTCTCTCTTCCTCAGTCACTACATATGCCTCTGACACCGCAACAACTTTGCTGACATCTAGTGTTACAAGATTGAATCACTTCAGCTTGAATATTGGAGGTGTGTACCCGAACCTTGTCCCCACTATGTTCCCCTGCGTTTATCTCTACAGCCATAATCGGTCAAGTGTGTTTACTCACGAATATGAACTACAAAGGAAAGGTGAGAGGTCAACACTGAGTCATATGTTTGTGTAAAGGGTGTGTGTGTGTCCGTGTAATGATTTTGATTTGAAGTATGTGAGCATGCTCTGCAAGAAAAGAACTGACGTCGACTGAATAGGTGGAGGAGACAGATTATCTCTGTCTTATACCTAAAGGAGTGATTTGTAGGTGTGGCTATTGCCGCACTGCCGATGTTAGCATTATCAGCTGTTTAGTCACCAGTTTAGAAAAAACGTTGCAAGATCTGTGTCAAAATTCATCCCTCAAGCTTCTTCCAGAGCTGCAACGCAACATCAGCGTTAACTATTGTCCGTTTCGAGCTGGTGTTCAGGCCATCTCGTCACTGATGGCCTGACTCACAAAAAAGTGCTGCTCAAAGAGCATGTTAATATGTATTGTCTTACAATCATAGTGATTGTCAAAGTCAAGTGACAATTAAAGCAGAATAGGCTCTAGTATTATTATCAATTTCCTGTCAAGTCATACAGCTCTGTAAGCAGGTAGCTTTTTGCAATAACAGCTTTATAGTATGTACTTCCGTGTTGTGTTTATCCTTTATGCGGGGTTAGACTGACCCCATTACTGCAGTTACAGTGTGCTCCTCTTGACAGCAGGTTCTCGATGTAACTGAGCTACACTAAGGCAAAAAGAGTAGGTGGGTGAGAAACACAGCCTGCTTTTTATACTCTTACTTCCCTCCTGTATATTCCAGGTCTGGAATAATGAACCAGATATTGTTGTGCTCTTCAGGACTGCAAGCAGAAAGAGAAAGCTGCAGAAAGCAATTTAACATTCAAAAGCAGAAAAAAGAGATACTGATTAACTGCCACATTTAAACTTGTTTGATAATTAACCACTTTGTTTAGCTGCTGAATCTCTAATTAGACTACAGCCTAACTGAACCGCCATCGATCTTTTAATTCATTAAATCAACCATCAGTCATTTACCATTGAAATAGGTTGTACCAGTGCCCAAGTCTAATCCAAACTACTTTAATCGTTCAGCACTACATCAGGTGTGCATGTCGATGTCATTGATAATTAAAAGGATGTTGTCCATCACAGGGCATCAAACCTAAAGGTGTGTTTATTTGGTCCAGATTGCATTGAGTTATTTATTCTAAAAGATTAAATATGTTTAGCAAGTCGGTAAATATGCGTAAAAGGTTCCGTTGAGTCTTCCTTTGTTATTGACTCAGTAATCAATAAAGACATTAAGTTAAAAAACAATTCTGCAGAAGTCAACAGCTTAATAGTTAATAGACGATACCCAACAGGAATAATCACAGAATAACTGCACAGAAGTTAGGAAGCTGTAACTGTGTACAGCGCGGCCTTTTTATGACCTCATAATAACAGTTGATGATGTGAAGCGGCGCTGAATGATAGTTGAACCACACGTATGGATCAGTGTCATCATAAATGTAAAGGATGGGCTGAGTCACAGACGATGTGCCTCTGGTATAAACACTGAAAAATGTTCATAAAATTCTATCACTAATGAAGGAATGATTTAACACCTCCTCACAGGAGGTGTAAACATCAAGTTGTATCTGAACTCTGCCACAGTCGCCTCAGCTACAACAACCTGTTCGATTACAGTCAAACTCCTCCACTCCACATTCAAGCTAACGCTAATACATTTGAATGTGCAGATAAATAATGCAGCCTGTCGGAGAACATAACAGAATGTGAACAGAATGGAAGCAAAACGGTTTTTGAATGTATGATATTATATTGTTGATGTCTCATCTCGTTCACCTACGGCCTTGAATAAGCAGCCCTCACTCACACACACTCACAAACTGTTTTACTGCTTATTTTTATAATAAAATGTTTGATCTTTGCGCTTCAGTGCGGTATTTAGAAAGTATTCTTTCTGTAAATGAAGTTCCCCAGTATGTTTATTTATGCCATTGTTACTATTTCACTTTCATTGTCACGCTGTGTGTGTCTTGAACTCTTGTGCTGGAGTGTAGTATAGTTGTGCTTTATGTTTGTGTGATGTAAACTAAGACTGCTGTTGTGTGATGATGCAGCGTGGGAGGCTGGAGGAAGCTGCCACTACTCCTGCATGCTAACAGCTTTTACAGTGATCAGTCAAACAGAAGCTCTGCGGAAAAAACAAAAACAAAAAAACAAAACATTGTTAGAGGCAGCTTCTTGAGAAATGCTGAGGTGGGGGCTGGAGTCATGATCTGACCCAAACGTCCGTACTTAAATCTTCTTTGATGTTTGTTCAGGAAGATAATGCAAAAAAAAAAACAAAAAACAAAAACATGTATTTGAAATAGATGGACCTTCCCTTCCCTATGCACTGCAGAGAAATACGATAATCGGCGATGACTGGAGCATCTTCCTCCTGAAATACCTCTGTGGACACACCCACCTGGGGTATCTCTACAGGGTGGCACGTTTCCAGAAGCAGGGTGTGGGCGGTACGTGACGCTTCTATCAAATCCAAGTCTGTCTGATGAAATAAAAAAAGAAAGCCACATGCACCAGCAGCTAAATGGCTTCTACAGGCTTTCACTGGGCCATCTGACCCCCCAGTAGCTGCACACCTTGTGTTCATCAAAGCAGACAGAAATTTAACCCTGAAATCTGCCCATTGTTTTTAAATAAATGCATCTTTGATTTTTAAACACAATTTAAAAAAATAATAACCCCCCCCCCCCAAAAAAAAAAAATTAAAATCCTGCAGCTCACATGTTGTTGTTGTTGTTGTTGTTGTTGTTGCTGGCTGAACTTCCACAGGTGGATGTTGTGTTGTAATAACAGGTGGATAGGTGTTTGTAATCTAATCATTTGATGCATGAGTTGAGTCAGTCTACTTCACCATCGGGGCCAAATAAACGCCCTTTTAGGGAACTTTCGCTTCCTGTTGTGTGTTTCCGCAGCGTTGCGCCTGCAGGCTGCTCCGGAGCGCAGCCGCAGTGTCTGGGAGCTCCTGTCCCCGCCGGCAGCCTCCGAGCCCGAGTCTGAAGGTCTGTGGACGTGTCCGGACATCAGGACTGTGTGAGACAACATGTCTCAGCCGCAGCAGCAGCTACGAGACGAAAGGTGAGCTTGTTTGAGTCGGATTAAAGTCTGACTTTCTGACTTTTGCGCCTGAGTGACGCGCTGCCGCACTTTTATGGCTCTTATCATTTGGTACTGACGCACCAAAGCTCTGATATCCGCTGTCCTTTGGGCCTGTTGTTTAAAATAATCACCGTATTGTTATTATCAGGTTACAATTCACTTTTCAGTGCACCTGAAATCAAAACCAGGGTAATGAAACTACAGGCAGATGTGCAGGTTGTGCAGAGACTTAGTGACTGTTATTTCTGCTCTGCAATGCAAATATTAGAGAAGTTGACAAAAAAAAAAGTTTCATATGTATTTTTATGCTGACATAGATGTTATCATTGCAGGAGTAGAGCCTGTAGCTTCGACAGGGATTTGGCTTGTGGCCTTTCCGGCTTTTCAGCATATTCTGAAAGCCATTGGGATTAACGGAATAATTTTAATGTCTCACATGTAAAGAAAATGTTTTTTGAAAAAGTAAAGAATATAAATATCTCATATTTGTGTAATTCAGTGACTTTGATCAGCTGCCTCATAATGTCCCGATCAGCGCCACCATCGCTGATATTGAGGAGAAGAAAGGCTTCATCGACTACTTTGTAAGTTCAAAATCGAGCACAGACTTTTTCCCCGAGCCTGGTTCAGTCATCTTATGTTGAGTACACATCCATTTCTGGTCTCTTGCTTCTCTTTTAGATGTTTGTCATTGAGGTGAAGACGAAAGGAGGGTGTAAGTACCTGATCTACAGGAGGTACAGAGAATTTTTCAACCTCCACGTGGACCTGGAGTCCAAATATTCCCCCGAAGACCCAGAGAGGCCCGGCCGCAACACCTGCATCCTGCCCACCCTTCCAGGTGAGTGTGCGTCTGCAGCGCCGATGATGAACTGATAACTGCTGCGGCACGCAGTCACACCACTTCACAACATTCAACACGGTGTCAGATTTCACATTGTTCAAATACAGCACTCGACTCCACAAACAGTTCATTGTTTAACTCTGAATTTAATCTGACAGGCAAACTAACTGTGAACACTCATTGTGAAGTCTGCCACAGGCGACCATGCTGGGTTAAACAAAAAAAACACTGAATTAAATATCTTTCTTTAAAGTCCAAATGTGGACTGATGGAGCTGATAACTGAAAATAGATGGATCTGATTTGGGCTTACTATAAACTGATCTCTTGATCCTAAAGTGAGGGTCAGAGGGGGAAATGTTGGCCCATTAGATTCCTGTTATGATTAAATTTTTCACTGGAACATGTGCGAGGACTCCTCCAACACAAACCCTTACGTCACTTTGGTAAAGTGTCATTTTTAGGCTGAACTTCTGTTTCTGTTAAATAATAGAAGTTGTGAGTCAATCAGCGTTTATAAAGTCAGTTTTTAGTGTTGAGAGAGAGAGAGAGATTTGATAAGTATTTAAAACTTTGAATGCTTCTAATACACGTGTTTATACATTAGACATCTGACTCCGATTGGTCCACTGTGATGTTCTGGACTTTCAAGCAAAGTGTTTCTCTTAACTTTCTGTCAGTGACACCCATTTTTCTCCAAATTACAGTTCTATGTCATTAATTTAAAGGCTGTTACCATACTGAAGAGTTTCACTTTCATAATAACAATGCATGCCACTGTTGTTTTGTCCAAAGAGAGTAGAGAAGAGTAAGCAGAGCTACTGTAATGTCAAGTTTCGTGGGGATGACTGATTTTGTTATGTTGGGGTTCTGCTGCTGATTGAATACAGAGGGAAAACTACTTGACTGCATAATTTTCTGCCTTGTCATTCTGTAACTTTCACCTTCAGATGCGGAACTCGTTCTGCTCCGCTTCATGCATATGGAGAGGAGCAGGCTGGGTTTGTGGTGACAGCTGGCAGAATTTTCTCCTTCTGCCTGGAAGAACTAAAACTCAGAACAGGTTTTTAAAAGTATCTAACTCTACTGCATGTGTGAGATGTATCACAAAACACTTTTGTCCCAAAGTATTAGCAGGATTTAGGCGTGATGGATTTGCTTGGTAATTAAAAAACTTAACATTTTTTAATCATCAAGTTTAAGTTTAATAATGTAATTTCTGATGCAGCCCAACCAAGAAATCCAATTTTATTCAAGCCACAAGGACAGGGTGACGGCACATTTTACGGATGTGTTGCTGCATAATAATGTGACACTTGAGCACTGAAAATGCTGCGTTGCAATCCTGTTTCTCCAGAGAAATATTTGCCATCTGAAGAGTATAATCTCATTATTTAATCAATTGAATTACAATTGTTTAGATTCCATCACTAAGTATAATGAGTAATTCTATCATCCTCACACATTGACAAACTTTCAAACTCAGAACTCGATGTAAGCGTGTAGGAATAAAACTCCTCGTCGTGACAAATGTACCTGACAGGTTTAGAGGAAAAATTGGAAAAACTGAGAAAAATCCAGATATATCGAGGATACTCGGGGAAGAGCAGATGCACGGAAGGACAGATGACTGCCGCAGGCAAAACACGCTCAAACTGTCGGAAAAACATTCTGCTGAAGGATGAAGATTTGAAGGGAGTGCTGATAGAAACAGCACAAACAGAAAACCCACATTTTCCTTTTACATGCAGTAACCAGTGACAGCAGATCCTTCGGATGGGTAGACGGGCTCACTGTGTGATCAATTATCCAGCCCTTTTACCTCTTGAGGGCGCATTACAAATATGTTTTAAAAGTCGTTGGCATCCAAACCACGTTGGAAATGCACCTTTTGGTTTGAAAGCTACCTTGCGTTGGAATCTAGATGGACGAACATGGAGACCTTTGGAAACGATGACCCGCGGTCGCTCCTTTATTGGGTCTTACCAGCCTCAATGTTACTGACCTTGTTGTCTTTGCGAGCACTTTAGGACCATAACAGTCTGCTTCCTGCATTCATGAGCTCACGTAGGCTTTATTTGTTTTCTGGTGGACAGCAATGAAATTTGCTTCAACTTGATCACAAAGTCCCCTGAAGATTAAAATCCAGCTATCTTGCCATTAAAGCTCATCTCAGCTCCAATTAATTCTCCAAACATCTTAAAGTCCATTAATACACAAGATGGTTGTGATAGCTCATAAGATCTGTGGCTGCAGGTCATTATCTGTGGTTGGTGGTTGATTTTGGATGGAGATAATATTCCCTGAAACCTTTAAATTTATTTTGTCCTTTGTCCTTTGTTTTTTCATGTTTTCTTCTCAGTCTGCAGACAGTGTAATGTCGGGAATGAGGGTCACTGTTAATGCATGATTTTCACTCTTCAGACGTAATGCTTTGCTGCTGTGTGTCTCTGTGTTTGTCCTCTTGTCCTCATCTGCTTGCCGGCTCCGTTTTTATTCTGCAGCTCATTGTTTTCCCATAAGTCCATCTGTTTCGGAGCCAGCATCAAGGTCTGTATTGATTATGGAAGGCGGAAAACCAACATCTGCACCAATAAATTGACCGAGCGGCTCGGACCATTGATTTGGGAGCGACGGGGATGGAGCTGGTGTATGCTCGTGTTTTGTGTGTGTGTTGATTACCTAAAATGGAAAATCAAACTGCAGTGAAATCACACAGACAGATTTATTTTTCTCTGTGTTTTCACTCATGGTTTAGTTTAGCAATCAACTTGGGAACAGAGGAAACATTTATTTGGTTTCATGTTTAATGCCACATTCATAACCACGTTTGGATAAGAAGTACTGTAATTAAAGACAAAGTAAAAAAAAATTATAATAATAATTTAAATGAATTTACTCTGAGCTTCCATTAATTTACACAATCAAATATGTTTATTTTGTGAAATTTGGATGTCTTAGGGGACAAATATGAAGAAAATCTGCACACTCGTGATTAAGAGTCAACAGCCGCAGTGGTGCTTTCAGCTAGATGCTAATTTATCATGCAAACATACACACAATAACAATTTATTTTTGAGGGCAAAAAAAAAAGATGTTTGCACCAAAATGTAGTTCGGTCCATCGCGGCTATTTTTCTCGCTGATCTGCCGGTAACTTTGCAGGAACAGTCAGAGATTACCAACAAAAATCCATTAAACCCACATTTGGATCCAGATCTTCTGTGTCCTGGCGTTCTATTTTCAGACAGAGTAGCCTCATCTGCCTTATCTTCACTGTGCACCAGTGGTGTTACCTATGGCTGCAGCTCCGCCAAATCTGAATCCGATCCATTAAAACGAGGCTTTTTCTTTTCTCTTCCTCCCTTTGATGTTTCCTGTATTTGTCGTGTTCCAGACAGCAGGTACAAGTACAAATTATTCTTTTATTCTTGGTATTTGCTTTAACCTGCTTACAGGCCTGGCAGAGTGGGAATTTGTCGTGAAGAGTTTTTGTGGCACTTTCAACAGAAATGGATTTGTGGAGCGACGTGAAGGTCAAAATGAAATAAAAAGTGTATAGAAAAGACAACGTGAGCTGTTTGTCTGCCTGACATGGAAGAAAACTATTTCGCGAACACATATTTTAAAGTTTACATCATCGTTTTCCAATTAATTTACTTAAAATCTTCCAATCGATGTGTCACTAACATCAGCGTTTTCACTTCATATTTATTTCAGCAAAAATATCTTAGACACACCGCTTAAGCAGTAAAGCCTTAATGTGAATCCTTCTTCAGATTTAAGGCTGTATCTCTCATTGTCACCGGCTATATTTAGAAAGTTCTACTTTCCAACAAACTCTGATTTAGCATCTGCCACTGAGGAGTCTGCTGGGTAATATTAGATCTGATGGGTTTAATTGCAGTGCCAGATCTCATCAGGATGGAAAGGGAATAAGAAAGACGAGGGAGGAGGACGACAAAGGGGAGGTTGGGAGATGGGAAGGAACAGAAAAGAAATAATTGAAAAAGATTTAGGTCTGTTTGGTTTAAATTTAAGTAGTTTTGGCTCATCGGAACTAGATAATGGAAGATTTTAATAACAGAATGAGACAGTCCTTGTGTTTATTTCAATTTTCTGCCTTTCCATCTCATGTTTTCTTTTATCTTTATTTTTCCCGTCGCATGAATATTGTTTGGGCTAAATTCATCATAGATCTTATGATGTAAAAGATAAAAAGTGTTATATGATAGAGTCAAGGTCAAAAGAAGATTTTTTCATTGAGGACCCAGCAGATTCAGGTGGTGAGTGAATGATTCCTCGGTAAGAGTGAATTTGTGTCTGTGAGATATTGAGTGACTTATCGTGCTCAAGAGTGAATGAGGTGAGAGAAATTGAGGGAACAGAGAGGGCTGAGGCTTGTGGCTGAGGGTCATTAAGACTGTACTAAATTTGATTTAACTGCAGTGTTGGATGGCCCGTGATGAATTGTTGATGGCCCTTATTGAGTCTGTGCTGCGCCTCATCGTTTTTGACTCCACTTTTTGTGATATTGAGGATGAAGGGTAAAGAAAGGTGCATTTTTCTAAAGAAGTATTTGTATAGATAGTGAAAAAATAGATAAATAAAAAAAATATAAATGTGACATCTAGTTAAAATAAGCCAATAATAAATCTGTAGATCGCTCAGCTTCATTGTGCATTTATTCCGCCATCAATCTAAGTAGCATGTGAACTGCGTTGCCTTTATGCACGTGCACACAAAAACTCACACTTTTCTTGTGGAGCTTGTGTGAGGTTTGCAACTTTGGCTTTTATGTTTTTATTCTATAAATATTTATCTGTATCTGTGCCTGAGAAATTTCTCCCGCAGTGGGGAAACCGCAAACGATGATGACGGCCCTGATTCTACATCTGATCTAAAACGCTCGACTGACCTGCGCTTCTTTTCTTTGCAAGGAAAAATCTTCATCGGCAACAAGCGGGATATCGCAGAAAGCAGAATCCCTGAGCTCAACACGTACATGAAGGTAATCACGTCTCATTTTGCGCGCAGAGGAAAGAGTTGTTGGCATGCTTTGGCATCTTCTGCAGTTTGCAGTAGCCTACAGCTTGGTGGGCTGAATGATGCTGTAGGTGGATAAGCACTGACTCGGATATTTCCGCAGTAGTTTGCAGATGGAGCTCAACATGTAGGCGTTGCTGCTCTCTTCTCTTTGCTCTGCCCTGTGCCCACATCACGTCTGACTGACTGTAGTTGTGGGACTTTTGACATGTTTCAGCGTTGCTCCAGCGCTAAAAACACGATCAGGTTCTCTGTCTCCCACTCACTCACTTCTCTTTTTCTGCTCTACTCTTTTTTGCTGCATCCTACGTGATTCTCACTTTGCCACACTCCCTCGCCTTCGCTCGCCTTGCACTTCTAATCTTTCTCACTTCATCTCTTCTCTTTTCATCCACTCCTTCCACCCATCTTGCTCAAATCTCCCACCACCCTACCTCTCCTCCTCCTCCATCAAACTCCCACTTTTTCTTTCCATATCTCCACTTGCCTCTCTACTCATCCCCACCTGATCTTTCTTTTTCCTGCATGTCCCCCTCGCTCTTCCAGAGGTTGCTGGGTCTGCCGATATGGTTCCTCCTCGATGAGACTCTGAGGATGTTTTTCTACCAGACGGACCAGGACAGCCAGCACCAACCGAGAGCCCTCCGGCGTCTCCGCCCACCTACCCGAAAAGTGTAAGCACATCCTGCTAACGAGCGCCAAACAGAGACTGACTGGTTGTAATTTTAGTTGAACACAAGGTCAGGTGACAGGAATCCCGAAGCTGTGCGCAGTTGCATAGAAAAGAAAAATGCCACCAAGCTGACTTCAAATTCAAATTTGGCACAAACATTCATTTGCACTCAACGATGATCTCATTTGATTTTGACGGTTAGAAGCTGAAGATCACATTGACCCCACAAAACACAGCGTTGGCCTCCTGAATGCAATATCTCAGTAACATCTTCAGAGAATTTCTTCAAATCTGGCACAAATATCTTCTTGGACTCAAGGATGAACTGGTTATATTTTGTCTGTCACAAGACAACAAAACACTCCAATTATACAAATTGGATTTGAATGTGCAAAGGTGACAGCCGCGGTGAATTCAGCTCAAAGCTGAAGCACCTGGAATTAATGAAGAAGGGAATCGTTTGAAGCACAAATTGATTTGCATAAATTTCATTGAGAATAAGAATCATGCAGGGTCATAGAAAAAGCAGCAGAATTTAGAAATCTGATGTTAGTATGCAACCAATCAGACACATTGTCATCAGAAAGAGAGGAAACGGCCTCCGTTATTGTTTCAAAGAATGAATTTTGTCCAAAAAGATACAGTCTGCTAAAATCATAAGAGTGAAAAAACAAATCTAGAAAACTACCAGCTCCATTCAAGCAAACTCTGAAGGCGCTAAAATAGCGCATAAGCACACAAAACGAATATATTAGCTGCTTTGTGAAATTGTGTTCAGATTTCATTTATGATTTTTATTGCTATTTAAATTACAGTCGGCAGCACGGCGGCATAGTTAGCGCTGTTACCCCACAACAAGGTCACGGGTTTGGTTCCCAGCCTGGGGCCTTTCTGTGCGGAGTTTGCCTGTTCTCCTCATTCTGTGTGGGTTTCCTCCCACCGTCCAAAGACATCATGTGTGACTCTAAAGTGTCCGTAGGTCTGAGTGGTTGTTGGTCTCTGTCTGTCTCTGTGTGTTGGCCCTGTGATGGACTGGACACCTGTCCAGGGTGACCCCGCCCAATATGTTCCACGAACCGGAAACGAATGAATGAATTAAATTACTGCCAATTTATGATACAGTTAATCAATACACACATGTGCTTTAGTTTTTCATGAGCTCCTTGTTGCCTTTGTACAACTTCCTAACTGTTATTCATGAACCTTAAGCTCGACTCAAGCACGTCCTTGCGGAAGCCAAGAGGCAAATGAAAAAACGTTTATCTGTGTCATTTTACTCCCCCAAATTCTCCCCAGTGGTCCGATCATCCTTCCCTCCACCCTCCAGCTCACGTCCAAGACATTTATCAACATCCATCATATATAAGAGGGTTTTAAAGCAGTTAATTGCTCCTCTGATGGGTCAGCGAGCTGGTAGCACGTAACTGCTGAGGCACTTTAATCAAGTATTTTAATGCCAGGGATAATAAAGCAAGCAGATTATGTTTGGAAAAGGCTCTGCTCTTTGAGGGGGGGATAAATATTATAGCGGGAGAGCTAATCAGCAGAATCCAATGCATCTATGAGGATTAGATTTTCCTAAACTACCAGACTGCAATAACATAAAAAGTGGTGGAAGGTCCTGCTGCAGCAAACTGCGTTGGCATGAAGGTGCCAGATTATAATGTGACCTGAATGAATGCCCCTGCCAAGCATAAATAAATAAGATTTAAATGAGATGATAGAGTTCAATAAAACCAACACAGTGCCCTGCCTTTTTTTAAAACAGCTACCGTGTCATATTTTATACCCAATACTCTTCAAGTAGGTAATGCAAGTTAAATAAAATCAAACCACATACCTGATCAATGAGAGCGTGTGTCTGATGTCTTCTGTGTGTGGTGTAATAAATGTCTTTAACTTGCTGATGCACTCATGCATTGATGGATGCATCTTTGAGACACGTGTGCAGACAGGACATCAGAGGTGTTTGTCAAGGTAAAACCAGGAGATAAATACCAACTCAATTATCGTCTAGCCCAGTGACAGGGGATACAAAAACAAATATATTTTATGTCAAGTCAAAGCCAGGCTGTCCTGAGTTAAAAGGCCCCAGTTTGGCAAAAAGGCTCTGCTTGGGCTCCTCCTCTCTTCTCCTTACACCTCACCGCTGTGTCAAAAAAGGATGGAGCTAAGGAGCAAGGAAGCCATGGAAGTGAAAATAACATAAATTTTGGCAGAGAAAAATCAACAGAGACATGTTGCCCTTTTTTATGGCTACTTCCTCATTCACAACAGACTCGGCGATGTCTGATTTGTTCATGCCCTTTTAGGTTAAGTTACAGGAGATGTAGTAAAATGGGACTCTCTTAAGAGGAAATGATGCAAAAGTACACTCTCATTACTTCCTCCGCTTTTGCGTTCAACCGACTTTTCTTATATAGACATGTGAATACCTTTTTTTTTTTTTTTTTAGCATTCAGCACCATGCAAAGAACTTTCCTGTTTCCTCTTTCATATGTTGCTACATATCTGATTTTCTCATTGTCCCAGAAACCGGTTATGTCTCGCAATATTACATTAAACAACACTGGGGTTTTTTATCATGAGCTTTTTTTAAACAAGAGTTTCCCTTTGACTTTGAAATCCTGGATGTAATTTAGTTTTGTTTTCTATGCTTTCTAAAAATTATTTATGTGCAATCTTTTTATTCTTGTCGAAGAAAAAAATTTAATTTTCAATCAAAAAAAAACTGTCTCTGTCCCTGTTTGTCTCGTAGGAAAACGGTCAAGCCAAAGACGGACCTTTTCTCCTCCCCCAGGGCAGAGGTATGTGTATTATTTGTTAGTTATTGTTGTTGTTGACACCCGCACAATAACAACTTCCTGGTCAAACCACCTACCAGAAAATGCCACATCAACCCCCAAAACTACCCTCTAATCCTGTGACACACATCTTGTCACGCACACATTGACACATCTTTACACTGAATTGCCCACAGGGCAACATTTCTTTGCTGGTCTCACAAAAACAAACACACACACCAAAAAAATAAAATACACAAACCACTATGACAGCTTAATGCATCACATTTTGTGCCATGTTTTTCCTCCTCCCTCCTGCCGGTGAACCCATTGACCTCATCAAAAGTTCCCACTTTTATAATTTCTTTATCCGCCTCCCTTTCTGTCCCTGAAACAACCCCTTAAGTTTGTCCTTGTTTCCTTTTTCTCTCCCCTCCCACTCTGTCTTTCCAAGGTTGTGACCATCTCTCATCCCTCTCTCCCCTCGCTCCTTCTCTCCCTCACTGCGCTCATTTCTATTCCATTCACACCCCACACTTCGCAAACACGAGAAAAACTAAAGTGTTTTGTGTGTGGTGTCTTTAAGGAGGTTGGAGCTGCAGTGTTTTCCTCATTGCAGGCTGAGCAAAGAACAGAGCTGATGGAAAAGATGTTTTCACTCTTCAGCTCTGTCTCAATAATGGATTGTCCACCACTCAGAAAGTGGCAGGTTTGATTCCCGGTTCCTCCCGCTTTCATGCCACCGAATTGCCTCTGATAGCATCATCGCCGTGTGAGTGACGGGCTGGATGAGTATTTGTGTATTAGTGTGTGAATGGGGTTTCCATTGTAAAACACTTCAAGTGTTCAATAAAACAAAGGAAATTAGATTTACCAATTGATGCAACAGGAAGTGAAGAAAAAAGGGAAGGATGTAGGAAACAATTAATTGAAATCACAAAATCTATATCTCTCAGTTTTTGCTGCAGTTTTAGTGATGTGTCAGCACATTTTTGTGCGTTGCCCTACAAATCATAATGTCTGGAAGTCAGGGAACGTGTTTGTTTGGTTTTATTCAGAAAGACTGAGAAAGTAAAGAACTTATTAATTAAAAATGGAAGTCTAATTTATGCTGTATTGGCAGTTTTTTTTTACACTCTGTAGGGAAGTGTGGTGTTCACGATTCAGTTTAGAAAGGGCTGTGTGTGTGCGTGTGATTCGCCTTTGCTCAGGTTCTTAAGTCGCTGTGAAGTGAGCACAAGTCTCCAGGTGATGTGTGTGTGTGTGTGTGTGTGTGTGTGTTTTTGCAGCTCTTGAACAATTTGCCCTCTCCCATTGCAAAAGTGTTTAGCTTTTTCTAACCTTGCACTGCAAAACAGGGTAGTAAGCTGCACATAAACACGGTGTATCGCTTGCTGCACACTCCAGTGGTCTTTTATCAACAAAGTCCATTTTACTCTTTCTCTGCCTCCCCTTCTCTCCCACACAAAAGTAAAACATTGGTGTACTCTACTCACGAAGCTGCCAGCCTACTCAACATTTATTTTAGCTCTTTCTCTCTGGCAAAAAAAACCAGCGCTCCTCTGTGTTTTTGTCCGTGTTTGTGTATGACCTGCGCTGCGTTTCTCCAGCACAAGCAAAGTGGCTGTTAAACTCTGTCCAAACAATGATCAATGCCTGCTCTGATCCTGACGGATAACAGGAGAGCGAAGGCATTTGTCACAGTAGAGCTGGTGCAAGCGTTTCGCCACAACACTTGATTCCACTCCACTTAGTATTAGCTCAGGCTTAGCCCCGCACGGCGCTCTGAGTAATTGTCGGCCGTGGTGCTTTGAGCTTCAACCGAGGTCAATGGAACAGGCTGCTCCTGGTTAACATGAGCTTAATGATACACAAGCTCGAGGGTAGTTTGCCTGACGTGGGGAGAGGGTTAGAGAAAGACTAAAGAAGCAGGAAACAGATCAAGGAGAGAAAATAGGCAGAGAGGATGTTAGAGAAATGAAGAGATGAAGCCACAAAAACTCAAAGAATTACAAAAATTAAAAATCAAGAAGGTTGTAATCCGCTGAATCCAAGCTCTTCATCTTCTCTCAGTAAGAGCCATTAAAGCAGAAATTAGATCCTATTTCAGATAAAGCTCTATCTGGATATGCAGGTATATCTTCTCACAAGGAAGAAATACGATCATACAATTCAGATGTTCGCTGTACAATGAAGTGAAATTGTGGCATTGAAGGTTTATTGCACGGATGTGAGCCCTTATGACTAAATTACTGCAGACTCAAGAGGGTCGATACAGAAGAATTTGTCAATAGATGTCATTCCACACAAAGTTTGAATGATGAACATGAAGCTTAAGGTGAAGAAACAGATGATGTAGCCGGTAACGTGTAGCTCTTTCAGTATAGTGGTGGATTTAAACAAACTCCACAAGGTACGCTAAACAAGTTTTAACTCATAAGTTTTAGAATCTAATTGTCCCATTTATTATAAAGGTTAAGTCTTCAGTCGGTTTTCCAGCAGCGGCAGCAGACAGGTGTTTTCAGTTTGAACCCATTAAACCTACTATACATACCCTGCCCATCACCGAGCAGCACACAGACACACTTAGCAGGTAAGTGAAAAGAACGTGGAGCATCCAGCAGCATTAGAGCCAGATATTATCTGCAGGAGTTACAGTGCTGGAGAACAAAACTGAGCACTTTGTCAGGCTGTCTGGAACTTTTTCCAAACGCAACGGAAAACCACACATGAGTAAAAATGCCAAAACCGTTCATTCACGTGGTTTTAATTATGCAGTTGTAATCCAAGCGCTTTTACCGAGTTATAACCTGCAAAACATCCATGACCTGAAGGCAGGTTTGGAAATCAGGTGATTAAATTTATGAAGGATGTGGGATTCGCTAATGGCCAAACATCCCCACAACCTCTGCTGATTCTTCTATAAATATACGCACATATTTTCCCATGATCCTTCACTCCAGGCCTTCCAGGAAGTGGGCCATCTACTTAAAAAGATACGCTTTTATTAAACATCAGGAGAGAGGGAAAAAAGCTCAATTCTCATCTCCTCCTCCCCATCGCCAGACTGACGAGCTGAAGGTTTAACAAGCTCATTAAGGCGGGGTCAGGTCGGGGGGGGGTCTAATTGTGCCAGATGATTGCTCCTGTGGCTGGATGAACCCAAGGGTTGTGCAGCTACATTTAGAGACCATCAAATCACTGATCACCCAAGGGCCTGAGGCTGCCACGTTGTAATAGCCTCAATGTTTGAGTCTGAAAGTTTTTCTATTGTTGCATGATGTTAGCATTAGAAGCTGTGACCTTAAAGGTCAAGAGGAAACTGGGTGAGTTCATCATCCGACTTCAGTCTTTATCACTTATTTTCCTTCCAGCGGAAGCCCGGTTGGACTGTGTCGTCACTTTTTGGTGTGTGTTACTTCAGGCTCCAGCCTGCAGGATAGTAAATAATACCCCGTTTAAAGGCACCTCTGATATGAATGATTAAACTTGGCCTCATTGATTTTGGGGAATTTGTCTTACAGTAAGTCTTTTGCTTCTTTGAGTTCGTCAGTGGTGATGGTTTTATGTGCGCTTCCTGTGTCTTTAAATGTCTGTCATTATACATGCCATAGATTCATACAGCCAGCGGGACCATCGCCTTGAGAGGTGAGGTGTTCAATTTAATATGTTGTTATTTATGGGGACACAAGAACATATTGGATGAAAGGACCAGACTGTAGTAGTGACGGGGAAGAAGACAGGAGTGAAGGGATAAAGATGTGGAGCAGTGATGGAGGGGAGATGAAAGGAGGACTACAGAGAGGGGGAATTGCTTTGTCATGTCATATTTGGTGTTTGTCTGAGAGACAAAAGTTCACCCCCGCAACGCATTTTCACATCATCTATAAACTACAGCCAGCGGCAGGTCAACGCCACAACAAAATAGTGTCTGGAATAATGGAAGAAGTAACAGGCTTGAAGTCAAAGGGTGTGTGTGCTCGTGTTTGAGTGTGTGTGTGTGTGTTTGTTTCCTCTGGGTCGGGGTAATCTCAATGGATTGTTAATCCAACCAGCTCCCTCACTCCCCAGCTTCATTAATCTGTCATCAGCCTCTGTCTCATATTTTTGGACACACACACACACACGCACACACACTTGTACATGCAGTCATTGATTCATCATTCACGCTTCATCGTACACTTTAAAGGTACAATCCTTAACATTTTTAACATTTCTGATGTCAGCGATTGATGCACATTTTGCATTTATACATTTGACAGACTCTTTTATCCGAAGAGAAGGAAATCAAAGATAAGGGACATTGCTGAAGCTTAATTGCTAGAGGAAACTTTGGCTTAAGTGGTACATCTATTTAATAAGGAGATCAAGTCAAAAAAGGTGTATGCTAAGTGCTAGTTTGGCGTGTTAGAAGAGTTGCTTGTAGCAGAGATGATTTTTGAAGAGTTTCTTGAAGCTAAAGAAGGACGTGCCTGCTCTGATTACTTCCAGTAGCTTGTTCCTCAGTCAGGGAACCGCAGATCTGAGCAGTCTGGACTGCTGTTGCGTTGTGTGCGTGGTTATCAATGCAGGATGAAACCCCTCTGAGGATCATAAGGCTGAATGATGAGTTCAAGTCGATAGGTGCGTCAGACTCTATGTTTTAGTTTTTTTAAATATGTACATACTTCAAAATTGGCTGAAGTGTTGAATTGGACAAATGAGCTGAGTAGATTTTGGTGCATGACGGTCAAAAGTCATGGTCAGTATGACAAAATGCTCTTGACTCTGTCTTGGCAGAAGCCACACTCTTAAATTATACTAACAGTACACTGCTAACACGCTAATGTTAAACAGGTTTAATGTTTAGCATGTTCACTTTGGAGGTGTCGTGCATGGGCATACTAACATTTGCTAATTAGCACTAAATGTGACCTGAGACTGTGATTAATTTTGCAGGTTTGAGATTATTAACCAAAGTTTTGACCTGACGATGCAGCTAGAGGCAAAGTCAGCCGATGACTGAAGAGATGACATTTAAATCTGAGGGGGATATTTAACGCTCTTTATCTAAATCAATCCAGTAGTTGTTGGAGCTTTCTCTGTAAACCACAGACTTTATATTATTGGTAGCACAAGAGGAAAAATCAGAGTCAGTCAGGTTCATCCTCTGTGGACTATGAAGGTCTGAGCAGAGTTTCATGCTGCTGGGGAAATTTTACTCTGCATCAAACCAA
Organism: Remorina albescens; assembly: GCA_034769265.1. Classification (NCBI taxonomy): domain Eukaryota; kingdom Metazoa; phylum Chordata; class Actinopteri; order Carangiformes; family Echeneidae; genus Remorina; species Remorina albescens. The sequence goes on from CM068487.1 coordinate 24,894,873, forward strand.
CATTGGCAACCGTATGTTCACAAAGCAAAATTATTCATGAGTGCAGCTTTAAGAGTTGTTGCTTTAAATTTCAGTCTTTTTCTCCATTGCGCTCACTCACTCACTGTCCTGTGAGGATTATCACACAAGAGCTGCTCGCTGTGAAACTACCACGTGAAGACAGCGGTGAGCTATCAGCCTGCTTCACTCCTGCGACTCTGTTTAACTTTCACTTTTCTTGTCTCCTCCTCCTCCTCCTCATCCTCCGCCTCCTCCTCCCCCTCTTCTTCACCTCCCTCCCACTGCTTTAACCGCTCGTCCATCTTTTTTTGGTTTCACAGTTCCTCTTTCAGTCTTCCCATCTCTTACGTTCCTGTCTCTTGCTGTAATTTGATATGAAGCTAGTGCTTCTTTTCTCTCCTTCTTTGCTTCAGTAGGTATTGATAACACAAACTGTACTGATCTTCAACTAAAATGCAAATTCAACTCTGGCTTTTAAACCAAACACACTGATGACAACCAGGATGGCTAAGCAGCTCACACACACACACACACATGCATTGCAGTGGGGCGTCTCCTTGGTCTGTATCACTTTTACAAACTGGCTTGTACATGATTTTTACTTCATCCCACACACACTCACCCACACACAAACACACTTGCAGTAGATTCACAAATACTGAGGATAGCACCAGCACATACAGCATACGATATGTTTTACACATGTATATGCACAGGAAGGTCACGTGATCATGATCCAACTGATTAAGATCAACTGTTTCCACCATTTAAATCATCAGTCAGACTATGAATAAACAGCATTCACTGGCTCTAGCTTTTTAAACCGAATCTGTTTTCTGTCAGTTAAGTAGATTTAGGACATTTTTCTCCATTAAAGAGAAGCCCTGGACCTTTGACCTTCACTTATGTCACTTATTTCATTCATTTCTAAAGATGATCTGTTTAATTATTCTAATTTTATGCATTTACATATGCACCAAGTATCACCTTTACGCAATCGCACACACAACAGCTGCAGAACTTTATGTGAAATACAAAATAATCCTTCTCTACCATCCTTTCATCCCTTCTTTCCCCATTTCCTTGCTTTCTTTCCTTTCGTTCTCTCACACACACTCAAACATCTCCTTACAGTCCAAACTGGACTCCAGAATCGATTGTCTTCTTTCCTCCAAAATCTTTATCCCCTTTCTTGTTCTTTCAAGCATCCCTTCTTTTGGTCTTTATTTGTCTCACTTACATATTCCACAAAGTGTGTTAAGTCTTACCTGTCTGCTCTCACTGTCTCTTCTGTCTCTGTGTTGAGTCTGTCCGTCTCTCTCCTCTCTTTCTTTTTTCCTCTCACTCACTTCTGTCTATGTGCTTTTCCTTTGTGCGTCCCAGGCGATGTTTGACTTTCGCGGCAACGGCAAGGCGGAGCTGAACCTGAAGAGGGGAGAGGTGATCTTCCTGCTGCGACGAGTCAACGCCGACTGGCTGGAGGTAAGAGCAGAGAGAGAGAGCGAGAGTAAGAGAGTGAGAGCGGGAGAGGGAGGAAGGGAGGGATGGGAGGGATGGGAGGGATGGGTGGTGGAGCGGGGGGGTGAGACACAAGAGATTTAAAAAAATGGAGTGAGGAAAAGAGAAGGTGGGGATAGTGGGAGGGGTGAGAGTGATGGAGGAAAAGAGTGAAGGGGCAAAAAGGAACGAAGAAACGGATCAAGAAGGAGAGAAAGGTAAAGGGAGAGGGTGAGAAATGAGAAGATGGAGGGAAGCAGAGAACAGATTGATGAATAGAGACAGCCTGAACTTGAACCTTCCATCCATTTCCTGAAACTGATAGCCACAAGTATGTGGACAACCTCAGCACCAGAGACTGCAGGGACCGTCCACACGCAGCCCAAAACAGACACCTGCTGTAACATCCCATGTGCACATCTGTGGGTCAGTTCTCAGATGTCATCTGCATATACCAACTTATAGAAAGGGGTGATGAGCAGCTGATACTTCATGGTGCTCTGTGATGTACAGTGGAATAATGTATTGCTCATAAGCCTTTTTGTTCTCTCTTGAATCGTTACATCTGTGTATAGTAGATATAACTTCTTCTTTGTTAAACCAAACAGGGTTAGTCATAATGAGCACAACACAAATAGAAATATGAATAGATCAGTCCCACAGTCGATGGCGACAAACCCCTCCTTTAAAAAAGAAACCCTGAAAACAAGACCAGTGAAAAACCAAAAACTCGCAAAGTCACTATTTGTAGCATGACAGAAATGATTTTCTGAGTTTGGCCTGCAGGCCTCTGACCTTGACCCTGTCTGACGCCTTAGAGGTGAGACGGGAACATCGACGTCCTGCAGCTAAAAAGCAGATGTAAACTCCAGATGGATGTGATGTTGTCGTATAAACATACCTGAAGGAGTGAATGTTTCCAATTAGCTTGATTTAAATACATCAATATATATATCTTTTTCTTGATGTGTCTTCATCTTACCAAATGCCAAACTGGCAGAAGAAAATACACAAACAGTACCTTCACAAGTTGCAGCAGCCAAAAAGTTAATTACAGAATGTATGAACTTAAAAAAACAAAAACAAAAACATTGTGGCAGCAGAACAGTACAGTGACCACAAACTGCCTTAACTGGTGTGATTGGAGGCGCCCTGCTCCAGTTTCCTTTACAGGAACAATAACTTAATGAACAAAATGTCCTGATTACACACTGCAAGTGTCACGTGTGAGCCGCCGCCATCCAAAAAGGGGATGTGGGTCGTTTTAATTAGCTGCTCAACATGAAAATGCAGCAGCGGAACAACGGCGCAACTAGTTGTCATAGAAATTGTGCTTTGTCACAGGGCACTTAAAGAAAGGTCAGGAAACGTGTTTAATGGAAATGTGCGAGGTGTCGAGATGGAGTGTGAGAGAGAAGCCGTGAGTGGGTGAGTGGGAGAGAGAGCTGATGTGGTGGCAGAGAGATCAACACTGATGGAGGAGGAGGGTGCTCTTCTCCTGCTCCCTGCTTCGTGCAGAGATCCCAAAAAGCGTAACAGAGAAGGCGAACAATCTATTTATTCTCATTCAACACTGCTAACGCTTCGTTTAATTCATCTCATCCACCCCAGTAGTTTTTTGACATCTTTTTCTGGTTCGGTTGAGGCTAATGCAACACTTAAAACTTGTCATAAGGTGACTGAGGGGCCTTCGATTTGACAAATTCAACAGGCAGACCGGTGCGTCAAAGAGCGACCTCGGGATTCCCACAAAAAGTCAGCAACGTTTAAATACAGATAAAGATTTCACATAACATTACTGAACCACAGCGATATTAAACAATGTATATGTAAATGTATAGTTTACCTCACCTGGAGAAGGGAAACTGAGGCTCTCTCCCGGGCCCAGGTGAGCTGAAGAGTCTTAAGGGCTCTGGTGTTACTGTTTGTCAGCACTGATTCTGACCGACTGGGCGGTGTTCAAAGACGATGAAGGGAAACGGTGCAGATCCGATATTTATAAACTGGCCCCTCTTCCACTGACTTTGACTTCGACTTCCTCTTTTGACCTGTTGAAGTACTTCCACTGTAAATATATAAACAGTGTTATTGATGCTGTTCTTTTGCTCCAAATGAGTAGTAATGCAGTGAACTCCTGAAACAAAAGTTCTTCTCCCTGATTGTTTTCCATGAATCTACCTTTGACTACCTTTATCAGAAGTAGTTTCCGGCCGTTTTATTTGCAGTATGTTTCACGTTAATCTTTAAACGGGTGCCTTTGAGTTGCCGGATGTGGTACTTTAACTGCTTGAAATTTATGATTTCACACAAATTAAGCAGCGTTTGACTGAGTTGGCTGATGAATATACAACATCTCAGGACCAAAGGGATGTTCTCGTCATTGTACTGTCACCTAAATTATACATTTTAGCGCAGGAAGATGACTGCCTTTTTCTGTTGCCTCGTTCTGCTGTGAATGTGTGAGAGCACCTGCTTTATAAAGTTGTCTCTGCGTGTGTTTTTTGCAGACTTAACACCCTCAGACACCTGGGGTGTAGTAAAAACTCTGTATGGTTGCAGTGTGTGCTTGTAACATCAGTAGCGTGTTGTGAATAGGCTAATTAGTCAGGAAAACTCGTGTCAAAATGCACCTCCGTGCCGCTTTCTTCTGTTTCTCTTTTCCAAACGGTTTCACCCTCAGAGGCTCTAACCACTTATCCTGCTCCACCCCTCTCTTGCCTTTCCTTCAGGGCACAGTGAACAATCAGACGGGCATTTTCCCAGAATCCTTTGTGAAGATAATAAAGCCCCTCCCAGAGAGCGACTCAGAAGGTGAAGGTGGAGGACACACCTACAGCTGTCTGCGCTGCTACCTCCTCACCCCCTCTGGGGTGAACACCAGGTCTGTGCAGCTGGAAAACTGTGTGTGAGAGGGAATTTGCTATTCCAATAATAGACCGTGTAACCGTTTGCTCCAGGTCTGAGAAGTCAAACTGATAATAAAGTGGCTAAAACTTGCATGAGCATCAGGAGCTGAAAAAAACTCTGATTGTGTTGAAGTTTATGGGAATATGGCCCGACTTCTCACTTTATTTACTAGCTCAGTAAACATTTTCCTAATGAGTTCCTCTCTACTTTCAGACTTTCCTATTAATACAAGAAGATGCTCATCTTTAAAATTATGCCCCCCCTCCTTAGAGGAAATTAGACCATACACAAGGTCGGGCGTGGCTACAGTGTGGCCTGACCATCAGGATTGGAGTGCACTTCAGACATCAGAGTGAAGATAGTCTTTACTTTATGATCACACTTCCGTTGTGATCGTGGGGAAAATGAAGTCCGAGGTAACCGGGCTAATGTGCAGCTTAATTCTCATAAAATAAAATCACTCCACCATCATTCAGCTGTGGAAATGGGATTTTGTGAATGGTGTTTAGAGTGAGTTTAAAGTCCTGAGAGGTTTTAATCAGACCTTTGTTTGTCTGTTTTTTTTTACGTGATGAAAACAAACCTCTTATTGAGTTAAATCTCTTCTAACATATCCGGTAACTGTACCTAAGTGTGAATCTTTCAGTCTCTCAGCATTTCAAATGACAGAACATTTTCAATTTGGTAAAAATGTGCTATAAGGAGGTAATTGTGCTTTTTTTCCCCGCAGAGATGTGTGCGTCCAAGAAGCCCTCACCATTCAGCCAACGTACAATGACTTGCTGTCTCGTATGAAGTAGGTCCATCTTTGTGTCATAAATGTTACCTCTGACTGCTTTTCTCACCTCTATTCACTTCTGTTTTACTGCTCAAGCTGAAACAAAGGTGATGGACATATTAAATCAACATTTATTGCAGTTACACTCAGGTGAGGAAACAATCATTGAGAGAAATGTGAGAGTCATTTTTTTTGGCGGGGTTAGGATTGGACCGTTGTAGACCGGAAAATTATTGTACGCAACCTCACACTTGTGAATGATTTACCACACCTTCCAAAAAAGGCGATAATAGAAAGCAGCTGATATATTTGATGAGAGTTCAGAGTGAAGCCAGTGGAACATTTTGCATATTCCCATTTTCACATTAGAAATCTTATATAAGCCTCAGTTCCCTACTTGTGGTTGTCTGTGCTGCAGTTGTGGACCGTCGACCTGCTTTGCAAAGCATTTGTATGTTGTGACCTCTTTTACCATTCTTGGCCCTCATTGAGGCTCCTCTATTTTTTCATATGAATGTGTTTTTTCTTTTTAAAAATGCCAACATGTTTTTTTTATAAATGAAGACTTCTGTTCAGTGTAATAGAGGATCGTAGCTCATAAAACAAGTCAGAATAAAATGTAAGCATCAAAATGTTGCTCATTTTATCAACAAAAACTCTGCAAACCTCACTAACTAAAGAAAGTCTCCAGCTCAAAGCGTCGTCGAGCTGTAATGCTCCAAAGATGACGCGCTTTTCAGAAATGTCTGCGCTGCCATTGGCTGAGACGGCATTTAACAAATTAGACTTTTAAAAAAAATGACACGTCGTGAATGTGATGACTTTTAGGGGGAAGCGCAGAAGAGATGTAGAAACCGAAAGAGCACACAAAGTCCTGTTAGAAAATTAACTCTGCTCCGCTGCTCTTTCTTCTACTGTGAAATGGAAAAATCCCACAACTGTCCCGAACGCACATCAACCAATCTTCAAATGTTTGTTCTCTTGATGTTGCTGTCTTGGTTTTTTGTAAACCAGCAGAAAGCATATTTGGAGGAGAAGGTGTCTGTGAGCTGTTCTGGTCTCTGCCTGTCAATCGCACAGTATCCCCGCCCTGAAGTACACTCTATTCACCAAAATGAACATCACATTGTATTGAAAAAGACTTGAAACTCCAGACTGAGACCATAAACTCATTACTGAGAAGCTCCATCGAATGTGAAGTCATTTTCCCAATCAGACACAACTGACGTCTTACTTTGCAGCCAGTAGAGCCGCCGCCCGATGGTCATTAGACAGAATGCAGCTTTGCAGCTCAGACTTTTTAAATAGTGTTGAAAATGACAAAATGATCAGTGCAGTGACTGAAAGTCAAGCTAGCCTGCAGGGATGACATCCTGCTGCCACCAAGTGAATTAGCAGCAGTGAACTACATGATGGACGCAGACAGGAAGCAGAAAACTCTTCAGTCCAGTATCGTTTTGGTTTCTGTTCGGGCATCATCCAGCGTGTATTTTGTGTGAGGATGCAGTGAACATGGATGAGCAGATGTCCACTAAGCCAGCGGGGGGCAGCCTATCTGTGTACAACCAGAAAATAGCCTGTTGCCAATCATCACCACCTGTGGGACCTCTGACCCCCCCCCCCCCCCCCCCAACTGCAACACCTACACCATATGCATACGGTCATTGCACCATCATATCTGCTCTTCCCTTTCATTTTCCCTTTCACCCCCCCCCCCATCTCTCATTATCTGCTAATGTAGATAGGTGAGCACTATGATGATTAGCCCTCCCCATTCATTATCCTTTCATTTCCGCCGCTTATCTGCTCATTATTGTTTTTCTGCGTTCAGGCCTATTGTTCCCTGGAGTAAGACGGATGAGACCCTGGTCCTGAGTTTTAATATGGTTTAGCACTGATTATAGTCGGGGGTAAGAAGAGATGGGGGGGTAGAGGAGGAAAGGGTGAAGCTGCTGCAGACGCCTGCTCGACCTGAGATAATAAATAAAAATAGACATTTCAGCTGTAAATGAACAGACAATAAAATCAGTTCATGTGATAAACTGTCAGGTAGAAAGTGATTACAATTCAATTTGTGTCTTGTCAATATCATTAACACATTTTCTCATTAACGTTATTACGCTCTGACATTGCGTCACACTCGCTGTGTGAGAGAGACTCCATCGACACCGCTGAGGCCTCTGCCATGTTTCCCGACAAGCAATGCTGTTATAACAGACTGTACATTGTGTGTTATCATATATTGTTGTCATATCATTAAATCCCCATTATACAGCTGTTTGCATTGATGGAAGAACTGAAATCTAATCTTTATGTATTCATTTTGATCTTTGTATGTGAAAGTCTGCTGACGGTTAACGGCACGTGTTCGTTTGTTGTTTGAAGTGACTGAATCTTTCGGTGCTCGTCCTTCATCAGATGTAAAATTCAATCATGTTGTGCCTCCAGGAGGCCCACTGAAAAACTCATAAAAGCTGGAGCAGTTTCTTTATTCAGTTTTTGTTTTTTCCTCTTTAGCTAATTACCGATATTAAACGTTAAGTTTGTTCCAGTGAAACACAAAAGTCGTGCGGTTGTCAAACTTCCTGTCTGCGGTTCTTATTATTATTACCCATTTCCTTTCATCCAGTTTATGTTTTTCTTGGTGATAATTCTCGCAGGAAATGTTTTAATTAAACTGTAATATATCAACAAAAGCGACGTCATTCTTCTTCACTGGAAATGAGGTGGAGGACTTCCCTCTATTCTTGGTTTCAACATTAAAGAGCAACAACCATTTAATATAAAAAAGACAAAAACAAGTTTGTTCTTTAGAAGCATAAGAACCACACAGAGTAGTGATAGAATAGTAATTATAGAAAAGTACTGTTTCCCAACAAAGGAAACAAAGACTTAATTTTCTCTTTTAATTATGGAGACGTGAACGATGTGAATTTATTTAGCTGTAGCTCAAATTTGAGTCTGATCGCTGCCATTTCAGAGGAATAAAAGTGAAAAGGTTTAAACTACCTGAGAGGCCCCCGAATTTGAAGTCCCTGTCTCCCTGTCCGTCTCCCCTAGAAACGTCTTCAAGGAGGACGACATCGCCCTGAACTACCGCGACCCCAAAGGCGACCTCATTCGGATCCTGGATGACGAGGACATCCAGCTGATGATCAATGAGAGCAGAGGTCAGCAGGGCAAAGTCAAGAGACCCATCAATCAGTTTCCCTGGGAGCTCCATGTGACCATGGCCTCTGATTATTCTGTCTACAACACCGAGGCCTGACGGAACCACGGAAGTTATTCAGTATTCGGCTCCGATGTAGAAACGTAACAAAGTGTGGTTTAGTCATTTCTTGTCATTCACATCACTGATGTGTCAGTTAACGGTCCACACATTTTCACTTAATAATAAACTAATTTAATGACACCTTCACTCTTCACATGCTATAATTTGTTCTTGCTGGAAGTTGTTTCGGTCGACTGCTGTGGAGCAGTGGAGCAGGTGGGTGTTAGCGTGGGAGCCTCAGCTGAGGGTGAACACTGCAGACACAACAATTACAGATCTCAAGTGAAGCATCAGTAAACACGCAATTACAAATAATCCAGAAACAATGATTAAAATACACCGAAACCTACCGGCTGTGTCCGTCCTCTCCAGTGTGAGGATTTTACAGCTTTTTCTGCCTGTTGCTCTGACAAAACATTTTGCATTTTGAAGACGTCACCTTTGGGGATTCAGTGATGCTAAAGGACAGTTCTCATTTTTCCTGGTCTGTCACAACTTAAAATGGAGAAAACAGGCAGGGGTTGCAGTTAAAACCTCGGGGACTCAGGAGGTGTTGAGAGTGGCTCTTACTTTGAGTATATTTTTCGCAGGGTTGAGAATGACGCCATATTTGCAAATTCACAAATTAAGGAGAGTTTCTCCGCTCACACACCGTCTCCTCTATAAATATGAAGCTCATTGCGGGCATGTTTTGCAAGAATCAAACTGCTTTTGCAGAATTATTCTCAGCACCCTCTAATAAATAACAACGCTGAACTGGGAACAAAATTTCCACTTACTGTTTTTTTTTTTTTTGTTTTTTTGCGACGAATAGGAGCCAAAGCTGAAACCTTCTTTGAAATCAGACTGTGTTTTAAAAATATCATTTTTGTGTACTGTATCCTCCTTTCATTCACATTTCGTCCATTTGTGTTTGCATTTCACTCACATTCGCCTCAGGAAATTCAGATATTGCCTCTGCTGGCAGGACAGTTTTTCCTCATCTGTAATGCAAAGTTATTCCCCTCATATTCCCTTTTTAACAACCTCTCCCAGGCACACTGGAAGTAATGCATCCCTAAAAGCTGCTTATTGCAGCAGTGGTGACTGATACTCATCCGTACTTAAGCGTAAACACTCCCATCTTTTTGAGTATTGTGGTGTTTGTTTGTTTTTTTTCCTTGGAGTCAGCATTGTGAGAGAAATTATGGCTGATGATTCTGTGACAAATTGGATGTGGAAGTAAATTTACATCTTTTTGTGCCACTTTAAAGTGAGAAGAGAGTTTTTTATTGCCATTTAAAGGCAGAAATCAGACTTATTTTTAGACCAGAGTCCAAAGCAACTGTTATTTTGCCAACACAGTTAATTTACAGATCTGCTGGTCTTAATGGGATTTTTTTCTTTATTTATTTCTTTGCCTAAGATCTGATCTTGTTTAGCACGCTGTCCTCGCCTCTTCATGTTTTAAACCCAGATGTCGTTCAAAGACGCCACACACAGAAATAAAGGACACACTTTTTATTTATTTTTTTAATCTGAGAGTAAATCTCATCAGTACGGGGGGGGGATCAAATGGATGAAGGGGGACATGTCCTTGTTTGTTTCTGATAACTGTTTTCAATCACATCTATTGGCTCTTTCACAGTTTAAAACAGAGATAATTCTGTTTGTCTGATAAGCTGCTTTCACATTGCCAGAGCTGGAGTGAAATAAACACTAATTATGTGATAGCTCTGCTGATGGATGAGGTGTCAGATCAGTTGTTGTTCTGGTGTTTGTTGTTGTTGTGTTGTTCTGGAGCACGAACAACCTCCCTGAGTTAAGTCTTAAAGGTCATTTCCACAATGCTTTTTTTGTTTCTTTCGTCATAATTAAATCAAACTTGCATGATTATATTAGTCTTTGTGACAGCGTGGGGTGACACACTTTCACTGCCTCGGGGAATGTGAGATGTTGTTTCGACTGCTTATGATGATGAAGCCAAAACTATAATAATTAGGTCATAAGATGTTCTTTTTTTTTTCATTCCATATCAGCAATGAAAATGTGAAACCTGATGCTTTGTTGGTATCACTCACAGTTATTATCGGTCACCGCTTGCTTTCATCTGAATTAGAGTCCTTGGTAAAACCACAGATTGGTGAGTTAGTCGGTTTGGTCAAACCTCAACTAGCAGTTTCTAGTTTAGGAATATTCAGCTAATTAAGCTAATTAGTTTCTAGTGGTTGTCACAGTCTGTTCTGCTGCTGTTGTGGAATTTTCCCACTCACCCTGAACGCCTCCTTCCTCTCACCACCTTGCCACGCCTCATCAGCCTCAATCATTCCCACCTGTTGTGCTCACCTGGAGCTCCTCACCAGGTCAGTCTGCTCTCTGCCTGATCGTCTGATCCTCCAGCTCTCTTTTCTGGTCTGACTTCCTGGTTTTAACTGGGCTTGACCCCTGACCCCCCCCCCCCCCCCCAAAGTCTCTGAACCTGTTAATGCACCCGTCTTCTGTCCCCTGACAGTTTTGTCTGCTCCAACTTCCTGTCCACCTGCCATCTTCAGAGCCTCCATGCCGACTGAGACTGGTGTCCCCCGTCTCTTCTGCCTGTCCACGACAGCCCATCTGTCTGCTCCCCCCCCCCTGGATTTATCCGTTCTGCCGACTGCCTTCATCTTACTGACTCTTTCTGGATCAACCAAGAGCCATCCCTGTTCTCCACTGGTACCTTCACCCCCCAGCTACAGCTGTAAGTGTGTTAACAACACCAGAAACACTCCTCTATTAATTTTACTAACCTGCCCTCCTCCCCTGTGACGGTGGTAGCTTCAGATTTATCATTCAGAGACTGCTGTTGCATTTTGCTCCAAACGCTTGGCAAAAAATTCAATGAGCATATTTCCGCTTTGATGGGTAAATTCAAAGAGACAAAATTTCACATCCGTCTCTGTCATCTTCAGCCTAACTATGCTTCATTACCTTCCTGTGGAGAGACTCGCTCTGCCTCTAATATGTTCTCTGGTCAACCTTTGCCCCAAACTTAATTATCAACATTTGTCTCTGCTGCCACGATTGCCTGTTGTACATCTAATTAAGCTCATAATGAATGTCATTAAGGCCGGAGTCACGTCAGCCGGTGAAATCAGACCCTGTACCGTTAAGTCAGTGAAACCTGAGGCGCATGTTTAAGGAGCACAGAGTTAGTGGGAAAGGCATTACATTTAATTTTACATTTAGATTAAGCTTCAGTTTAACGTACTGATGTCACCAAACTGGGAGTTTTGTGGGTGATTTTGTAGGTCAGAGGAACGGAGAAGTAGAATGTGGAAACAGGAAAAAGGATCGGTACGTAGGACTCTGCTATTTGTTAGGATGATGTGAGCAAGTCAGTGTCATCGCAGCCTCATTTCTCTGCAGAGAGACACACCATGTATTTTTAAAGGCTCTGCAAATGAGAATTTACACAATAATACATCAGGTCTTGTCTGGCAGCGCGTGCATCTTGAGATAAATCATTGTTCCCGCGCACACATCTACTACCATACAGGAGAACACATGAGCCGTCATCTCATCAGTGTTGGAGTCATACAAAAGAGATCAGATTTCTGAAAATGTAGACTTTATTTTATTTTGTGTCGGCTGTCATCCACTTTTCTCTCAGATTTTCAAAGAGACAAACTTTCCCTCTTCGTCTGCTCTGGAGTGCCACACTTCACGGCTCCTGACCTGCACGAATAAGTTGAGAGGGGTGTCAGCTGTAGATTCTGTCATTCACGACACACAGACTGAAATGGGACCTTCAGGCAGTCGGACTTCTTCCTCAGCGTTCTGCTCATGGACTAAATTTACCAACATGTGGTTGGATGTTATTTATTTTTATTTGTTTTTAGCCCTTCCTCCTCCTCCTCCTCCTCCTGTCCTCCCTGTTGGCTTTGTCTTCTCCAACCCTCCTGACCTGACTTTCACCTCCTCTTGTTATTTCTCCCCGTATTTTAAATCTTCAGTTGCTGGTGTAACAGTTTTCCATTAACCGTAGGAAGCCACTCAGAATAGCACGAGGGGTAGTTAAATCACATCATGATAAGTTACTGCTCCGGCTGCGGCTGTTTTTCATTGCGGTTGGTCTCGGGAGATTGCTTTTTCAAAATCACATTATTCTACGATCCAAATTGCTTTTGGAAGGGCTGTGCAGTGAGGAGGATAGCCATTTAAAGTTTCCTGATAAGGTAAACCCCACTGTTACTTTGAGTTGTGGAGTTTTATTTTAATTTAAATTTTTTTCAGGCTTTTCATAGAAGATGGGCAGAACATTTGTTGAACATGGAACTTTTTATATTTGTCCATCAGACATGTTTAAGAAATTACACCAGTTTCAGTGCTGTATTCATGGATGCCGTTGTTCCCCTGTATTATAGTTTGATTTAAATTTTATTCATATGGCGACAAATCTGTGTGCTCAGTGTCTGCATATTGAGGATGATGCCAGAGGGGAATATTTGTGTGTTTATATATTATATAATATATTCTCTTAACCATCATTCACCAGGCCTGACATAATAGACACTAATTGAGTCTTTAGTGAACTGAATCATTGTCATTTCACAACAAAACTGTAGAACAAGTTATTTTATATTTAATCTAAAATGCAAAGCTTTGCATTCTGGGACTGTTGGCAGTAGCAGGAAGCATACCTGCCATGGACTGTACTTCTTTTTACATCAAGACTCACCAGAAATAGAAAGTGTTTTCAGCCTGATGTGTACTCAGACATCATTTCCTGGTTACTGTAAACAGCAGGGCTCATGCTGTCATCATTAATACGTAGCTGTTACTAACGTTAATGGATTTTATCAGTTTGATTCAAACACCTTCATTGCGTGGAGACACGTGAAGGGGTAAACAAACAGCACATCAGAATCAGGTTAGCTCTCACGAGGAGAATCTCTCACCCTGTGAATAAAATTGTATCGTGCCTTCTGTCGTTCTGGAGCTTTGCAAAGTCTGAAGGGAAAAATAACCCCGATGATGTCGGAGGCCTCGACCTGAGGACGGCTCGGTGACAGAGTGAGGGAGTTTGAAAGATGTGGGCCGTCACAGCTCAGCAAACAGGTAGAACGGCACAACTCAGGAGACTCAAATAATAGTTCGCCTTCACTAAAGAGGCTCCAGGCAAAGGTAGGCTGGAGCTGAAACTGGCAGAGGTGGGGGGGTCGAGTGACTGCAAACAATGGAGATGCATCCTCCTGATTCAAGTTCTCATGTTGAAATGTATCAAAGATCCTGATCAAGAGAAGGGAACTTTATCTTTTACCTAAATAAGAAGGCGGCTCAATAATGGAACAAAAATAACTGACCCTCCTCACGTTCAAGCTGCAGTGCTGCAAAATGCCACCCCCCCCACCCCCCCGGCCTTCACGGGGTACAGCAGAGTCATCAGTGTAATTGTTGAGCTGTTAATTGCTGCAGTGACCTTCCTGATTCACAGGCTTCACACGTTGCATCTGAGCGGCAGATTGTTGTGTGTTTGTGGACGACAGTGATGAATGACTGCTAATGGTGACGCTGACACAAACAAAGACAAACACGCTGATGTTGTAATGTTTGTTTACATCAGTTTTCAGTTTTGGTGTCTGAATTTGGAGATGTACAGTGTGGACCACAGACACACACAGATGCTGCTGTGTTGATGGATGAAACTGACTGTCTGCTCCTCGTCTTTGGTGATGAGTTCAATCCATCTTCATCTGGGTCTGTTCCAGTCAGCAGACATTCACCCTCCTCATCCTCATTTATGATCATGCAGAGATCTGTCATACAGATGACACACAACAAACACACGCGCACACACACAGATCCACTCTGTCAGACATTGAATCGAGCTCATTTAACACACAAAGTGATATTACAACATTACCAGACCAGTATAACAAACCCGTCACATCACTGACTGTTTATTTTTTATGCTTCCATCCTAATTGTTGGATTATTTTCAAAGATAAACTCATGTAATCATGATCCCCCCTCCTTTCAAGGATGTTTCTATCTTATGACACAGGGAGGCGCTGTTGGTCTGCCTTAAACACAATGTGCTGCTCAGTGATCATCATCAATATTGACATCTTTGTGTATTTGATGTTTAAAACATTAAATTACACAAAAAAAACTAATAGATCTGTAGACAGTCAATTATCATCAATCCACCAATCAGAGGGGGGAAAAAAGGGGTTAACTGGGATCGACTGATGAAGCATAAAGACCAAATTATTCTTCTATAAGTGAACTTGCCAGTTCTGTTATTCAAATTATACAAATTAATTGATTTCTTTAAATGGATGAGCTCATCAGAGCTGAAACCACCGCTCAGGATGAAAATTTTAAAACAGCCTCGAGCTCAACTAATTTTAAATTTAATCATCTCTTTTATGAGCATCAATAATTTATCAGAATAGGAGAAAAAAAAAAACAGGTAAAGTTATGCAGTTGATTGAAACAGAGTCAGAGTATCAGTCTCATTAATGCTTTTAAATCAAGGCTTTTTCTTTTTTCTCATATTTTTCTTCTAATTTAAACCAAACCTCATGTTGGAAGTTATTAAAATGATTTCAGACCCCAAAGGTTTGTATGTGAGCTGGTTTTATGGTTTAATCAAAATCACAGTGGGGGGGAATAAAAAAATAAAATAAAATAAAAAGGTCCAGCATCCTTTTCTCTCCGGCCACAGAGCGGAGCTGTTGATCCGCCTGTTTTCGAAGAGGTCAGATGATTGTGTGCTGCAGAGACACAGTGCATCACCTTCAACGGCGTACTCATCATAATCAAGGTCATCAGCATCAGGACCATCATCATTAGCAGCATCCTGCAAATGAGATTCTAAGAAAAGAAAACAAAATTATCCTTCGCCGCTCTTTGTGCTGCTTCATTTGTGTTTCTCGGACTTTGGCTGCAGAAATACAGTTAGAAGGTTACAGCACGTGGCGAAGACTCCTGCGCGCTTCATTACTGCTCCTAATGTCGGGCCTGTAGCAAAGTAACAGTAATTCTTCGTACACTTCTTCCTTTCTCACTTTTGAATGCCAAAATAAATGTGACAGATGGCACACGAGCTCGACAGCTTTAACGGACACGATACTGCAGTGTAAATTTCCATCAGATGAGACGGGGAGGAGGAGAAAAGATTTTTTTTAAGAGACAAACTGATCGATACTGTCATATCCATTCAGGCCTGAAGGGTCTGAATGGATGGGCGGACAGAGAAGGAGAACGAGAGGGCAAGGAAAACAAGTCGAGGCCAACTAGTGAGCAGCTACTCGCAGTGAAAATGTTCAAACAGGACGACTGGAGTCACACAGATGGCCAGACACACACACAGAAGGTCAATTATGGAGCTGTGGAGGAGGCAGAGACTGCTGGGAGTCTGTTGTCAAGAACTTGGCCTGAGATGTTGGTGTGAGGATCCTGCATATGTGTGTCGGTGTGTGTGTGTGTGTGTGGTTGTTGGTTTTTATTTACATGGATCTTAAATCTCTGTCTCTCTTAGATATAAAAGGTTGGTAAGAGGTTGAGACAGGTGGGTGGAGAAAAATAAAATAGTGCAAGGGTTGAAAAAGCTACAGAGGGACTTTTGATGTGCATGACAGCAGCCAAAAGAGGCCACGTCAGGAGATTTACAGTAACAAATGTGTTTTCCTGGATTATAGGAAGACCGGCAGATTGTTTATTTTGTGCGACTGTGTGTGTGTGTGTGTGTGTGTGTGTGTGTTGGGATTTTTATGAAAAGATCAAAGCTCAACTCCTGATGAGAAAATCCAGGAGAAATACTTGAATCACTTCCATCAGTGTGAGGCTTTTCCCAATCTTATGTTGCTAAAGCATCTACGGATCTTCTGAGTTTTTGCTTTAAACTGTAGTTTTTAAAAAAAAAAAAAAAAAAAAAAACTAAAGAAAACCAAAAACAAACTCCGGCTCCTGTTGTTGTTAGTCAAAGTGTGGCTCTAATTACGAGCACATTTCCTATAAACTGAGTCGATTCCGACTGGAAAGGAGGATATTGCCAGTTTCCTGCCTTTTCCCATCGTTCATCTTCGCTGGTGTTTTGACCAAAGACGCTGTTCGAGCTGAAGTTAGTGTTGAATGTTTTCCACCGGTGCAGAATATTTAGTTCTTTTGTGCTGAAAAGACAGTTGAGTTATTTTAGGCCGTGGATCCATCAGCCATATTTTCACAACATGAATAAAAGTGAATAGAAATTTGAATCAGATGAACACAATTTTTTTTGTTTTTGTTTTTGTTTGTTTGTTTGTTTGACAGAAGTAGCCGTCAAATGAGTCAAATCTAAGTAAGTATTTGACTGAGGTGGAGATATTTGTACATCATAGTCACTGTTCACATTAAATGAGTTCAGAATCATTCCTTTTCTCATTTTCAGCCGTGGAGAGAAACCCACAAAGACCATCTTTGACTTTCCAATACAGAGTCAGCTTTACTCCTGAAGAGGTAAAGCTGCTCGGAGCGTATTTTAAACTCTTGAATTGTAAATGTAAACAGCAGCTGAAGCTGTTGGCGCAACTGATAAGCAGCTGTTAATGCTAAAACTGTGTCGACTCCATAAAGCCGTGGAGCAGGTTAAGAGTTAAAAACTGTGTGTGTGTGTGTGTGTGTGTGTGTGTGTGTGTGTGTGTGTGGACTAATGAGGAGGCTGAAATAGCTTCAAATCAGTTGTTTCCAGATTGGGACTCTTTTTTTTTAAATTCACTCATTTTAAAGCACCCTCCTCTTCTACGATGCCAAACTCTGACCAGGAGATAGTTATCTGTCCAAACGTCAGATCTCAAACAGTTTCTGAGGAGTTGGCAAAAATGTGTGTTATCAGACCGGAATTTAATATTTATCAAACTAAATACTGAGATGTTTTTGAAATATGTGAAACATTTGTTCAATCACTTGTTACCTAATATTTTCTTTTGTAATTCAGCAGCATTGAATCGGGTTTCATGATTTGGTGATAAAGTCATTTTTATTGATTTGAGATGGGAAGGAAAATGTCAGTTAAAGCTCAACAATGAGACAAAACTGAGACAAATTTGGATGCCAAGTACAAAGGTAGCTGAGGACACACACATACAGACACGCAAACGATTTGTCTAAACACATTCACCTCCACAGGATCCGCAGTGTGACAAACAGGAACACACACGTGAATAAGAATAACCTGCTATCATCATCGTGGACCATCGCTGTCATTGGACCGACCTCCTCAGAAATATCCAACACACACACACACTCTGGAAGTCGGTGAGACATGGGTGTGTGTATGTCAGCCATTGTTAGCTTAAAGTGACAGAGAAGAGAAAACAATCAGGAAAGATTGACACGCTCGTACGAGCCCTTTCCTGTGGGGAGGAAACTGGCTCGCAACGTTTGCAGATTAACTTTGTGTTTCATTTTTCCGATCTGTTTCATCTCCTTGTCCACATCCAAACTTAATGGCATTTCCACCCCGTCAGATGTGTACTTGGAGCCCCCCCGCTCTAAATCCATCATTCTTATCATGCTTCCACTTTTTTCTTTGTCTATTCTTGTCTGTCTTCTTGTCTCGCTGTGCCATTTTTGTCTCCGCCATTGTCTCTGTCCAATTCTCTTTCTCAGCCGGCCCTTTCTAAATCCCGTTATCTTTCCGCCGTTTCCTCCTCGAGTCCTCCGCTCCTTCTGCTGTGCTGGCATCTGAAACAAAGGGGGAAAAAATGAAAGCCTTTGTACTTCACTGACTTTGTATTTAATGTCGGAGCGGAAGCTTTTTCATGACGGTCCAAACTGTAATTAGGGTCTGCCCGTACAAAGAGCTGCTGCCCTTGATGGGCCTTGTGTGGATAAACTACTGAAGGACTCACACCTTCAGTGTTGTTTGGGGGCGGTTGAGTATCTGCGCCCCCCGACCGAGGTGTTTTTGAGTCGGTTTCTGTGGTTTGGCTGGCAGTGACACAGCTGAATCCACAGCCTCTTTAATCAGGCTGTGATGGAGCTCTTTGGTGTGTAAACTGCCGTGCACAACACTAATCCTGTAATACCGCAAACTTATCTGATGCAGCCGCTTCCTCGGCTGATTTTCACATAATAGAAACCTAATAACAGCAAACAATTATTATTATTATTATTATTATTATTTAATACGTTTCAAAACAGAAAAGAATTGGCCCTGCGATGGACGGGCCACCTGTCCGGGGTGACCCCGCCCTCGCCCAATGTGAGCACGCCCCACAACGGATAAGCGGTAGAAGATGAATGAATGAACAGAAAAAAAATCTCCATGGAGCAGGCTGTGTTACTTTCTTATATATTAGATGTAAACATGCGTTAATGAAACTAGAAATATTTTATGCCAATTTTTGCCTGCTGTTGTTATAAACCGGTAAAACGTGGCATCATTATTTTTGTCTCCTTATTGCCATCAGCTTTTTTTTTTTTTAATTTTAACCTTGTTTATTATTAAAATCAAACAAAAACCAAGTTACCTTTCAGCCAAGTGGAGATTAAAACATTTGTTGGTGGAGATAATCTTATCATCAGCATATATTCTGACCTTCAAGGAGATAAACTGCCGACTCTACAGCATTAATGTGACTGAAGCTAATTTTACAGTTTCCATGATGACAATTCCTGTTTGCATTATTCGTTTTTCTGCAGCCGATTTGTGCTTTAAAAAAAAAAAAAAAGGCTGATTGAAATGTTTGTGCTTATGGAACAAAAATCCAGATTTACTGAGGATTGTGAACTGTACAAATGTACAACCACCTCTACTGCTCTGAATAGTTTTTTTTTTTTTTTTTTTTTAATGACATGATTTGGCTTCGGTGCCACATCGGTGTGCTTTCACTGCCAGACTGGTTGTCAGAAGTTATGTGCAGGCTCTGTGGATATGTTGTTGTAAACTTGGGGTTTGGATCCATCTCCAAAAATCCACAAAAACTACGTAGACTTGCTTTAATTGTGACAAAGCGATATAAGGGTCAAAGGAATTTTGACTCCTGTTCATCGGGAACTACGGAGGAAGTATTGAGATGCGATAAATTGTCCACACGTCGACAACTTTTAGACAGGACGCTGCTGATATTTTTTTTTTCAAATGGTAACACAAGTTTCCCAAAACCATGACAGTTTTTTTTTTTCCTCCCCGACTTCACACAAGTGGTTTCTACTATAAAAACAGATGTTCCTTAACCTTAGTGAGGTGAGGAATCCTGATCTCTCCCAAAACTCTGCCAAAAAAACTTGGCAGAGTTTTATCAGGTTTTATCTTGGCTGACAGTGATGTGATCAAGCCCAAACTGAAGCATTTTTCAACAGAGCTCTGTCACACTTATGAAGGACGCCAACAGATTAGAGACATCAGATCACTAAACGCTCGTACAGCAGGTGTTTTTCTAAAAGGCTCAGACAAACAACATATTTTTGTCATTTTATATGTTGTTTTTTTTTTGTTTTTTCATTTTGGTTCTTCAACCTTTCTTCTAAATCCATCAAGCATAAAAATTGGCTTTTCAATTGTTCTTCATTTCTGACACTGCGTTGGTAGCAGCAGCAGCAGAAGTGGACACAGCCAGAGGTTGACCTGATGTGTCTCTGTGAATTCTCCTGTTAAATATTGTATTTTAATATTTGTCTTAAGATAAAATACATTCAGGAGTCTAAATTGCTGTCATTCTGTCTTCTTAAAGGTTTTCTTGAGTATCTGATGTGACCCCCCCCGATGGCTTATAGACAAAGACAATCCAGAGTTGACTGTTTTCTGTCTTTTATCTCACATATAAAAAGTAGTAGAAGCTCTTAAAGCTGTCACCTGTTTCAAAGAGAAAACTCTGCTCTTGTTGCTTTTATGTGTCTTTTCCTCCAACCATCAGACTGCAGCTGCGTTGGCACCAACTTTTAAATTTCCACTTTAAGAGGCGACAGATATATATTACTGTGTGTGAGAGCCCCCATAGACAGCAGAAGACAGACAGAAAAAGTCTCCGCTTTCACTTTCAAAACATCCTGAAGAGGGAAACTGACTCTTCTTCAGCGATACCCTGAGGTTGTGTGAAGGATAGCAGTTATCCAAAGTGCATTCATCCCCTATCAACAACTTGACTTTATGGCAGAAAGATCGTCTTTCACTTCCACCAGCAGCAGCTCCACGAACACTTCAAACACTGACATGAAGGTCCTGCAAAACCGGTTTCATTTTCCATAAAGACGAGTTTTTCAGAAATTGATTCGTAGTAATGCTCGAATCTTTTCATTACATCAGTACATCTTTCAACCTTTTATTTCATGAGTTAGCTAAATGGCAAAGTGTTCGATCTGCCCACTCGACCTACCACTGCGAAGAAATATAACTTGAGTTTATGGGAGAAATACGAAACAGGAAACCAGCAGGCTGCAGGTGAGTGAAGGCTGAGGTCTACCTCCTAAAATCAATCTGACCTGCCCCCCCCCCCGCTGCCGTAAAAGCTGACTCTCTGCAGCTGCACTCAGACGAAATAGTGGCGAGGCAGCCAGGCGCTGCTGACGCCTCCCGCCGAGAGCTGCTCACGGGCCAATCAATCACAGTCTCTGCTGCTCTCCTTCACTTCAGCTTCACGAGCGACACAGCTGCATCCAGACAACGTTTATTTCAGCAGAAAGATGCAGAAGCTGCGAAAACTTCCAGAATATGTCAAAAATGTAGTTTTTACTTAAATGCACTGAACTACGTGCTTTCCACTACACTTCTCAGGTGTTTTTACAGAGGAAATAACAGTGATGCTTTGCCCCCATGGAGCAGCTGATGATTTGACATTGGCTGTGATGCCTCCAACTGTCAGCTGCTGTGCATGAAGGCATGAAGGCATGAAGGCAGTGAGCTTTCTCGAGTGTCTTTGCACGATGCACTGCATTGTGGGATGCATGTATATTGTGTAAATTCCTTCCATGATGACTTGCCTACAATTTTAATTGGCTGCGTCTTTGCCTGATTGACTTCATCTTAAGACATTCCTCCCTGCAGAGGGACTTTATGAAGCTGTGTTGACAAATGCTCAGGCAGATAATCCTCATAAAGGCCGTCGTGCCAACACTTGAAAAGTAATAAGTATGGGGGGATATTTCTACGTGTGAATATCAGTGCTGTGGATTTTATTTTCTTTAGGCACAAAGGCATCAACTCTTTCAAAATGCACCCTGAACTGCAGATGAGAGATAGTTGAGGATCAGTGGAAACAGAGCTGTTAAGCCTCTTTGGAGCAGATGCGTCTGTTCCAATAGTCACCATCATAAAATACAACAGAGCTTTGTTTCCGAATCAGCAGACCATGAGTCTTATGAAGAGCTAAAGTTAACGTAATGTGCTCAACTCATAACAGTTTAACTGAGAAAAACTACCAAAGTCGTGGAAAACTTTGGTAAAGTTGTTTTTTATGAAACGCCTTGTGTTTATCGGACGTTTCCTGTTGTTGAAACTTATTAAATATGCTGAACACTTGCAGTCTCTGCTGATTATTAAAGATAAAATGCCCTGGAAAAATTTGATTTAAATGAAAATATACTCCAAAACATAAATGAGAGTGCTACATATCAGTGCTCATCTAGTTCTGATATTTGTTTGAACAAAGAAAGGCCAGAGAAACTTTTGTTCTACGGGAAATGTGCCCTGATAGCGACTTGGTTTTGAAGACGTTTCTTTAATGTTCCACTGTGACAAATGATTCTTATTTATATTGTTTCAGAGGCCGAAAACGAAAGAGCCCGAAAGCTGCGGAACAATCTGCCCCGAAAGAAATCAGGTTGGTGCAATCTGTGAGTTCTTTAAAGTCCTTTTTCTTTTTCTTGATTGGTTGAATTTTATTTTTTAATTTGGAATATTTTAGTGTAATTGGTTTAGCTAATTGTGAAAGTTAAATACATAAAGATAATTATTATTATTATCAGGAAAAAGCGACTTAATGAAAGGAGAAGTGAGAGTGGTGAAAGAGCAGAGAGCATCCATACAGTTAGAGGTCGGAGTTAAAGTGCTTAATAACATTTCAGGGAAAAGCCAAGCTCAGCTTTGAGGCCTTTACACCAGGCAGGTGGTTAGAAAGGCAGCGAGCTCTCAGCTCCTCCCCTTTGGGTCGCTGTTTAAGGTGTCTGTTATAAAACTTTAAAACATTTGCTCCTGCTGCTATTCAACTGTTAAAGAGCTCATTTATTTACACAGACTGCTGACTTGACTTTCGCACTTTGACTTTGATGAATGAACTCACACATCACCCCCATTATGTAGTTCATGTTTGGCACAATGTGCGTCTTTTTGTGCAGCCAGGCTGCAAACAAATGTCCCCGTAAAGGACAATAAAGACAGCGTCAGCTTCAAGTTTCCGTTTAAAGCCGAATGAGCGCCATTTGGACTTGCAGACGTGTGTTTTTGTGACGCGGCTGCCGGACCGGCCAGCTGCTGCTGCAGCATGAGCACGAATCCAGAGCTCCGTCACAGCAGTCTCCGTCAGCAGTTACTGTACGTTACAGCCTATGATTGTGTCTTTAACATTTAACTGCAGTGAGGATGAAGAGCCCGTTTGCTGAGTTCAAAGTGTTTTCCGATGCTCCTGATGAGTCCTAACGCCATCTGTGGTGTGTGTCTGTGTGGGTTTGTGTATGTAGGGGTGTTGCTCCACAGTCTTTGATGTGTACAGTATAGGTCTGTGCATGTCGCTCTGCGTCTGTATGTTGCTCTGTCTGTCTTTCGCCGCTGACATCTGGACGGATGTGAAACAGCTGTGTCTGCTGCAGTCCTCCTCAGGATTTATAGCCTATCTGCACACACACACACACAGTAAACACACACGTACATATACTTCCTCATGTAACCCCTCGTCCCTCATCTTTCCATAACATCCCTCCCCCTCCTCACGCTGCACTCCTCCCTAACTCATCCTCCACCTCTCTTAGCCCGTTTGGAGAGGACAATTTGAGGATTTGATCTTAAATCTCTGCACATGTCGTTGTTGTAACATACTTTGTATTGCACTTTGTACTGTGTGTGTGTTTTGTTTTTTTTTTTAACATCTGTGGATTTGGTTGTTTGTGCAGTTGCATGCACATGTGTCATAATTCATCACCCCCTTTTATGTCCGTTTATGGCTACATATGTGCAAGCTCATGCATGTGGACGTTCATAGCTACATTCGCGTTTAGCCCTTGTGCACCCCCATGGCGAACATTCCTCAGCCTCTGATCTTCCTCCCCTCTCCTCCTTTCATCCCTCCCTTTTCTCCTCCTCCTCCTCCTCCTGTCATCCTCCTCAGGGCAGCCATTCATAATCAAGATCATTCTGCAAAGAAAAGGAGTCTGTTGAGGGGGAAAAACACTCTATTCTTTCATCTTTTGCCCTCTTCTCCTTCTGCCATTTGGATTAAAATGTGCCTCAGTAATGTGCTGCAGAAGGATTTATGGGATAAAATTGGCTCCGTGTCTTCATGGAATAATTGCATTAAACTGACAGCATATCTGCATTCAGCTATTTAGTGTGAAATGTTTCAAATAAATAAATATTCGAACAAGGCCCTTTCAGGGGAGGAAAAAAAGGCGGTTCGCCAATGCAGTTGCCATATCGGTGAGCAGTTTCATCAAGATGCTCCCGAACAGTTAACAACTTAACTTGATTTTGCGAGCAGCCGGGTCACAATCAGTCTCACATAGCTGAACCCCACACTGGCCTCACCAGATCAACCAACAACTTTGTCCTCTTTATCACCTTTGACTTTTTTCAAATCCATACGCCTTCAATCTGTAGTTCTCGCCTCGTACCATTAAACCTTTCATCCGACTCCACAGAGTCTCCTTGCCTCGTCCCATCGCTGAGCTGCTCGGTTGGGTGGAGTCCTGGCACGGTAAAATCACACTAATAAAGGCCATAAAACTGCAGTAAAACAGTGATGCCATGCTCCTGGAGTCATATAGACACTAAACATCCCTTGACTTGCTGGTTCAAGTCAAGTTTTTTTTTTTTTTAACGTAGCCTAAAATCACCAATTTATCAGAAAGGCTTTTACAACCTGTGCAGTTTGTGACACACCCTCCATTCAGAAGCAGAGAAAAGTTTAAGGAGGATCCATAAATGCCAACCTAACCATCGACTCTCCCACTCAGCAACGTAGAACAAACACGGAGCACCCAGCTGAACCTGCAGTAAACCTACTCCCACTCAGAATCTCAGCCCTCTAATCTACCGATCACTCAGAGGGATGCTCACCACTTGTCGCTGAGAGATGTTTGCTTTTCTCTTTAGTAAACCCTTAAAGTGGAGTTGAGAGCCTGAGATGACAGCTGTTTGGGAATTGATAGCTGCTATGCCCAGTGCAGCCATTATGCTCTCTTCAGCATCTCAAAGGTCACACGGTGGCACTACAAAAGTCTCTGTCTGATTTATGCTGCACATCACGGCCGGGTGATGCACGACTTTCTGGGATGTGCATCTCGTGTGAAGGTGGGAGGTTTACTTGACAAATTGCACATGCCTTTGTATATCAGTTTTTATAATAGCCATATCTATAAGTGTTTTATTTTATGATTTATGTAAACATAATGTGCTGAGAGAGCGACGGGGGAGAGAGAGTTACAGAATAACTGGAATACTGCTCTTGCATGTGTGCAAACGTGTGAGTGCGTGGTTTGTGCCTGATGGACTGCAGCTCCCGTTATAGCCCCAGAGCAGTGATTAGAGTTGTCTGTGAGCTGATTAATATTCTCCAGAGACTCCGGGCGAGGTGAGGGAAACGATTATGGGATGGACAGATAATGGAAAGCTAATGCCCCCATGGATCACACTGTCAGAACGGAGGGAGACAGAGTGCGAGGGAGGGAAGGAGGGAGGACGAAGGAGGAAGGAGGCCAGGATGGAGAGGGGCGTATGTGCAGAGAGCAGGCCGAGCAGAAAAGTGCACGTCACAGGGATTAAATGGAACAAAAGGAGGGAGATACAGACGGAGGTAAAGGGTGAGGAGGGAGGTGAGGAAAGTTAAGGCCAAGAAGTGCAGGTCAGAGAGGGGAAAAGGTATCCCGACGCCTCGGTCAGCTTCCGAACAAACCAAAGAAACAACATCAGAGGATGTGGAGACATGTAGACTTTTGAAAAATGAGAGGAAAATTAAAAACTCAATAAATGAGTGGTGTAAATAAGAGACACAGCATCTCTCACAGCAGGTACACAAATGTTGATTGTGCATCAAGATGGAAAGAAGAGACTGAAGTCCTGAACACGGCTGTCGGCTGATGTTTCAATATGATCAACGATGAAATCTGAATTAAGATCTACAGGAAAGATGTCTAAATAGAGTGCTTGTGCCTATGTTATAGTTATTATTATTATTATTATTATTATTAGGCTGAAAGTTTTACCCCCCCCAGTTGCTCATCCATCCCCCACAAGGGGTTGTTGACACGGTTCAGTATAAAAATGATGCAGATCACATGATGTGGCCCTGGTGGTCACCAGATCTCACCTCAGGGGAGATTTTTGATCTTCTCCAGGGAATATCTTCACCCTCAGGTTGATTTCAGAGACATTTTGAATCGATGCCAGTCAGTATAGCTGCATCTCGGCAGCACGTTATGACCCAAATTATAATTGGTTGTTCCTTTAACTTATCGGTCCGTCATCATCTAGTCCTCAAATGTAAACTTATGTTGCCGTCTAAAATTGTACTTCTAGAAAACCGAATTATTTTGTGTCTAATCCAACATGCTGATGTACATCATTCTAGTTTTTAGATATTTAACAGTCTCATATGATCGGTTCAGTGTCTGCATAGTTTTGGCCGTGTTGTGCAGAAAAGGGTGGAGATGCAAGGAGAGATGAGATGGAGAAGGAGGGAGAAGCAACTCAAGGGAGAAAGATGGAGTCATCAGAGCTGGAAGAAGAAAACAGGTAGAGAGGAGGTCAACAGGAAGGACGAAGGAAAAGAGAAAAAGGGAGTTTTTAGAAGAGGAGAAAGTTTAAAGAGGGACGCAGAGGAAGGGAGCTCAG
This sequence comes from Remorina albescens, assembly GCA_034769265.1. Classification (NCBI taxonomy): domain Eukaryota; kingdom Metazoa; phylum Chordata; class Actinopteri; order Carangiformes; family Echeneidae; genus Remorina; species Remorina albescens. Next base: position 24,921,309 of record CM068487.1, read on the forward strand.
GAAGAGAGAATAATAAGACCGGCAAGCAGGAGAGTGGAGCCAACGACAGCCCAGGTCTTGCCCAACGTGATGTACGTCAACAGAATAACGTCACTGACAAGTCTGGCTGACAAACGGCAAGCCGGAGAAGAGGAGAGAAGGAGCGATGGAGGGAGAGGCTGAAGATGACTGAGAGGTGGGAGGCCACGCGGGAGGAGGAGGAGGAACACTGATCACAGAGAGAAAACGGGGGAGGAGAAGGATTGTGGGAGAGGTAGAGCAGATGTGTCAGCAGCTAAACTGTGAACTGAACACTGTTCAGACCTGCTGCTGAAATCTGCCCTGAAAGATCTGATCACTGCCGGCTGCTAAAAATACAGGCGTAAATGCAACAAAGATATTTAGGAGTGGTCAGAACTGTAGCAGCGCGTGTCGACACAAATGAGATCCCATAACACACCTTCTTTGTTTGCGTGCGTAGAAATAAATGTAGTTAGACAGCTGCACCTTTTTATGTGCTGAAAATCGAATGATCTGAGAAAAGTCAAACTCTCACGGCTGGAGGGAAGACGCTCGTCCAGTGAAAGTGGAGATTAAATACTCTGTAACATAAATATGGTGCTGGTGGGAGATTAAAGACCGACACAGCGTCTGTAATCCATGTGCTGATTTGCTCTGATCTTCTTTGGCAACTCTCAAACACTGACGGTGTTGATATTTCAGCCCGAGGCCGCCATTATAATACAATTAAAATTTAAATGGGTCCAGCCTCACCGTGTAAATTAACAGTTTTAACTCCTTCATGCATCCAAATCGACGCTCGCTACATATTCCCATGACGCTCTCCCTGACGTATGCTGAGAATTTACTCTATATAAGGTAACTTCATCAGATCTTATATCACATCTTATATCAGGGGAAAAAAAAAAAACAAAACAACAGAAAAACAGAGCCAGTTGAATTAGAGGCACTTAGAGGTCAAAGCGATGGGGCGGTATCCAGATTCACATCACTGTGTGCCCATATCTGACCTTTGAGTTGGACCTTTCTGGACCTTATAGAAGCTAAGAGCTTTTAGGACGTCTTGACTTTAGCACTTTCAGACTCAAGGAGAGCAACTATGTTGTATTGTCCAAGCAAATCCATTTTTTCTGTTACAGACTTTGAATTCATGTTTGCTTTTTTTTTTTAAAGCCCGAAGCAAAAATATGTTACAAGTGTTTTAAGCTGCCTGATCGCACTCGTGTTGGGATAACACACTACGCTGTATTTAGCCTGTATGGACGTTGTGGAAAAAGGTCATTTTGAAAAAGTTGTTCTGGAGTGTTGCAGAATCGATATGAACAATAATTCGTGGTCATTTCTCTGTGTATGTAACAGCATTAATAGCAAACAGCACGCTATGTCTGCCACAGCAAATGGACCGGGAACAAATGGAGGACTTTAACGTAAGTGCTCTCATCACTCAAGTTGACCAGCCGGGCAAAGTTCCTGGACTCTTACTGCAGTCTGTCAGCGGATGAAAAGTTACATCTATTACACCCAGAAGGACAAAGCAAATTCCTTACTTTTCCTACAAATCTACCAGCGTGGAGAACGTCCTTAATCAATGTCTCTGACAGTCTACTATGAAATTTATCTTTTTTCGCCCGAGGGCTTAGAAATGGTGATTAGGTCAAAATTCCACTGGAAAGGTTTTTTTTTTTGTTACTTTGTCCTCAGTTTGAGGTTTTAAAAATTTCTGTCTCTGTTTTATGAGCATGATGGCATTCCTGCTGCAACTGTTTCTGGAGATATGTGTGTATTCACCCGTAACCACCATAATTGTCTTTTCTTTCCACGGCTTCATAATTGACCTTTTGTGTATGTCCAACCATCTGTGTGACTCCGGCCGTCCAGTTTGAGCGTTTGTCTGTCTTTTTGGCGAAACTGTGTGCTTCTCATTGTTCTCGCTCTCTCTCTCTCTCTCTCTCTCTCTCTCTGTCTCTGGCTCTCGCTCCATCACTGCTATAAGAAAACGTTGGAATTCACGGCATGCAATTTGTACTTCCTCTGTTTTTCCACATGTTGCTAAGGTAGCACTTCCTGTCACAGGAGCTGGAAAACACTGATGCAAAGCGAAGTGTGCCCATGCGGACATAAACACGTGCCCACTCTGTGAAAACAGACTGTAGGTGTGCAGCTATTCGTTCATAGTAGCAGTTAAGTCCAATTAGCACGCACTTGCCAAAAAGAAATTTGAAGAAATCCATCCTCTTCTACAAAGAAACAGGATTTTGGGTAATCAGCAGAGAAATGTCCTTGTATACGCTGTATATATGGTGATAACAGTGGGTGGAGACCAAAACAGAACTAAAACATTCATAAAATGTTCTTGCCAGTCTTATATTCATTTCGTAGACAGAAAAATATGTGTCATGTCCGTAGGATGAGAGCATCAGCAGTGTTAACATCTACTGACGTTAACACGCCTGTTGTAGCGCTGCTTACACTAAAACTTTAAACTTGACTAACCGTTACCGTAACAACTGAATCTACATTCAGATGGTTTCTTTTTCCATTCTGCAGCAAAATTTAAAAAGATGCCTTGCTGTGGAAAATGAAGGCCACGCGCTTGGTAAGATTACTTATCCAAAAAAACCCCCAAAAACCTTGACAACAAAACAAAACAAAAAAATTGATCAGGGTGTGTGATATCTTGAATTGTCCTTGTTGCTGTGCTCTCTCTCTCTCGCTCACACACACACTTGAGAATTCAAAGTAGGCTTTCTTTGTCTCCCTCTGTCTCTCCTTTCTGACAGTCACACCAGGTTCATGACCCCAGCTGGGCCACAATGGGGGACTGAGATACAGTCCTGCTGTCACTTTGTCAGACTCATCCCTCCGTCGCTGCCTCTCTGGTCCTGACAGCCTGTGACAGTACGGAGGGCGGCACACACCGAGTCACACACAGACTCACATTCTTTGAGTCTTAGTCACTTGCTCACAGAAAATGCCATTGTCAGCTTGCACAGAAACAGACGAGGGGTGTTTTTTGGGGGTTGGTACTACTGGAGGGGGTGAGAAGAAAGAGAGGATGCTGATTGTTGACTTGTGACTTTGCGGCAAGCTTGCCGTCGTATTTTTCAGCTGTCAACGTCAGAGTGAGACGGAGCGATAACGACTGAAGAGACAGAGAAGGGCTGATAAGTCCAGTGAAGTGGTGAATGGCTTCTTGTCTGTTTGAAGTGAGACATTTGTCCGGATCAGAAACTGGCCCCATTCAGCTGATGCTGAATTTTTTTTTTTTTTTAAATTGGCCTCTGTACAGAAAATTCAATCTGCCTTTTTGCCTTTAAGATATTTATAATTATTTCTCTTTAGGTCCTTTTTTGCCACCTATCTGAGGTCAGATTGAGGTTGTGGCAGCTCAAGTACAGCACTCCAGACGTGCTGCTACACAGCGTAGCATCCTCATCACCTCCGGAGGGATCCAGAGGTTTTTTTTTTTTTTTAGGCAAAATAAGATATATAATCTGTCCAGTGAATTCTGTGCCCTCCTACTATTTGGACATGCCAAGAATACTTCCTGCTCCTAACTAGATGCCTAAAACACCTCAACCAGCACCTCCGACACACCTTACTCTCTCCATAAGAACCTTTGGGACTCATTTCAGACCACTTGAGTCAGCAATCTCTTTCTCAGAAAAAATATTTACTTCTAAATTCAGAAATTTGCCTTCTGGCTCAGCTCTTTTCCCACCATCCTGGTGACCTAACCCCAGAGCCCAGATGGAGAAATCCACCATTTTCCAGTCGAGGCCCGTGGCCTCAGACTTGGGGGTGCTGACTGTCATCCCAGCCAAAGTGTTCTGGGGGGAATTGAGACGGCACCTTAGCATGACTGTGTTCATGTTTCTGTGATATGTAATATTGAATATATAAAATATTCTGATTGGGATTAGTTGATCATTTCCGGTTTAACATTCATTAGCTAAATTTCAGTATTTGTCCCAGTGTGTGTGAATCCCGTGTGTGTGTTCATGCGTTGGGCATGAACAGATAATCACAGATACACCTGGCTGCGACACACCTCCACTGTCAAAGTTTCCAGCACGTTGACTTCATGTTGATGATATGCAGGCACACGCACGTACACAAACACACACATGCACACAAACATAAGCATGCACACACTTGCACATGCAGTATACAGGCCACAAAAAACACGCCACAGATACACACATTGACACAAACATGCATGGAGACACATAATGAAATACACGTCACTGCAGATGTGTTGTGGTCAGGATGCTTTGTGTTAAAAGCGGTAAACTGTAACGTGTTTGGTTTATATTTAAAGCTGCAGTTTGTTTCTGGATGTTTGGTGCAATATGCTTCATTGTGTGTAATTGTGTAGTCGTTTAACCGACTAAATGTGACTCAGCAGTGAACACTCCTTAATCGAAGGCGAAGCACACGGAGAAAATAGGACACCACATGCGCACACACGTCCTATAAGGGAAGGGTATGACAGGGCAACAGCATAATAACCACTGGGCCAGTGAGGACAACAGCGGATTAGAGAGTGACAGAGAGATCAGGGTCATTAGAGAGTGAGAGCGCTGAGCAGTGGGTAGGTCTGAAAACAGACTGAGGAGTGAGCGACGAGGAGGTGAAAGAAACCTGAGGGAGGAAAATGAAGCAGTGTTGAAGGTAATGTGTAATGACGTGTGTGGACATGTGCTCATTACACCCATACAAAATTGTTGAACATCGTCTATGACCATGGGCACAAATCTGCTGTTGTACTGTAATAGCTCCACTTTTTTTGGGGGAAGATTTCCACCATATTTTGTTTCCATTCAGCTCCGGCTCACATGGTGGAGGAGCTGATTATTATATGAACATAGAACATGTCCAACCTTTGAGAGAGGAGTAACTATAACGTCATCGAAAGGACCCTACAGATAGATGGAGGCAGAGTTTATTAAATGCCGTACGAACACTGTTTAAGGGTTTAACTACATTCCCATGACGTTGCATTGAATATATACAGCGTGCTGCAGTAGAAAGCACACCCGACGTGAACCCTGTAAGGCTCGGCACTGAAGCAGGTCTTAAAACTACGTGCAGTCTGTCCAGCCACATTCTGCTACGCCGAAAATGTGCACATAAACCTGTTGGTGTCGAAACAGGAAATAGCCTTCTCCTCAAACTGCTGTGCAAAGCTGAAAACACACTCGTTTCTAGAATACAATTGTTTGCAGTCACTCTGGAACAGAGCGGTTTATATGTGAAAGCATGAAAAACCTGCCCTGCACATATTTTGGCCACATTGTGGATATATGATGGTGAGAGCCTTTTGTAGATTCCAGCTGTTTGTTGTCGCAGGACTGACGGACAGATTTATGCATCTATAGGTGACAAATTTCACTGATATCATAAAAAACACAGCAGAAGAATACAGTCTCAGCTGTCCAGTTGTGTATACTGGCAATTTATATGAATTTGTATTTTTTTTAAATAATAAATTTAATGGACAAAGTGTTGACGCCCCACAACCAAACAAACGAGAGATATATAATTTTAAAATGATATTGAATTAGTGCTTTGTCAATGGCATTGCTCAGTTTTATTTTGATATTATTAAAAAACAATCCGGTAAAAATAGAACAAAGGTCTATATAAACTGGGCACCGCAGTGATATCACCATGATTTGAGGTTATTTTTGGAGATTCACTGACAGAGAGTTGTCAGCGGTGAGATTTTTTGGACAGCAGACCTTCAGGAAAGCGTCTGTGTGTGTGTTTTGGGGATATGATCACTTGCAAAATGTTGCAACACTGGTACCACGTTACACCACATCCCCCAAGAAACCAGAGACAAATATAGTCCTGGTTATAAGGAAAGAAGCGTTCCTCTTTCTATTCCCTTCTGTTTTCATATGAAGGGCAAGTGCAGAGCAGCGTGATGAAAAACTGCAGGAATATATGAGGGGAGAGGGGGAAACCAGATCTTAGCACTTTCAATGGATGAGCGTACACTTCTTGTTTCACTTCTGTAAACCTCACTGGATATCTGGAAATGAGCTAATACCTAGTTACCGTAACCAAGAGCCCCCGGGACAAATAAACCTTGTTCTTAAAATACTCCACGCTGTCCTGGGGACCTGCTGGCTCCAGCACACACTCTTTTGTTTCAGTCAGGGACTAAAAAAAAAAATCTGTGTTAATGAACAACTAAGGGGTCCCAGGGGGAATAAACTCTTCAGGTATTTTCAGATAAAGCATGAGGAGGTGGTCAGCATCCCGTTAAGACTTTTGCGAACTAAGCTCCCCTTTACGGGAAAATAATTCACCCAGAAGCAAAAAAAAAACTTTCTTCACTAAGACACCTTTCACAATGAAAGAGACAAGAAAGAAAGAAAACTCTTGAATGCTTTCGATGTCTCCTCGTGATGTCACTAACGGTGTGCAGAGAAAGTTAAAGCTCTCGTTGTGGGAGACAAAATTGATTTTGAGTGTGACAGTCAAACGCGGGAGAAAAACGATCTTCCTCTCTATTGATTTTTGTCTCTCTCACACACATACAATCCAGAAATTATGACTTCAGCTCCCTGTAAGATAATAACAGGAAATTGTGCAGGAAGATGTGCGGCAAGGCTGACTACCAAGCTATTGTGTGTAGAAGCTGAATGATGACAAATATGGAGCATGAGAATTAAATACTTTGTATGTGTGCTTTATACAATCTTTGGGAGGATCTGATCATTTGAGTTTGGACATTTTTTGAAAATGAGGTAACTGAGGGCGGTCTTTACTTCTGCAGGGGAGACGGGTCCAGACTTTGTTCTAAAGGTCCGAATTAAGACTTTGAACTCGTATCATTTCTAAGCCATATTCGAATTGGACCCTGCTTTGTATGAGTTGTTTTTTGTTTTTTTTTCCCAATTATATGTGACTTTATTGCTACAATCTGAGGTCTTGCTGAAGCCGTTCCATGACATTACAGTATATAATGAGGTAGACAGTACACAAAGAGACCAAGTGTCAGGAGCTAGTCAGGAGTTTGTGTTGGAAATGGTTAGATTAAGACTTGAGGCTTAAAGCCACGGAGTGGACTATTGAATTTGACTTGACCTCAGTGAGACTTTACTTACTTGACCTCATTCTCTAAATACCTGGAGGGTCTACGGCCTGACCCACTACACTCAAACAACAGCATACGATAGTGTGAGACAAGACTTTCATAGACTTACATCTTATTTTAGAGAAAATGTGACTATCTTTGAAAGGACACTTTCATTTGGCTCAAAAGTTGCAAGTACATCTAATACAAGTCGAAGGCAAATGCTGGAGGGGGGCATCCAGATGAAAGTTAAGAGATAGATGTCTCATTATGTCGGGAGGGGGGATCCCCTCAGTCACCTCCAGCTCCAGGGCGTGTTTTCTAATTATCTTGGCGTTGGAAAGTTAAACTTGAGAATAAGTGTTTGGAAATTGTGTCCTGAGATGGAGGGTGGATTGAGGACAAAGCGTGGGCGGGTAGAGAGGGCCGCACATGGAGCCACAACACCCCCACAGCAAACAAGAGGGAGACCAAACTACCAGCCCAGCCCTTACAAACACACTCTCACCACATGACAACACTATTGTGGAAGAAGGAGACTGTGTGTGTGTGTTGTCGGTGGGGTGGGGTGGTCATCTGGGTTTCCTCCAGGGAGTGAAACAAACGGAGTGAGGGAGATTCACTTCCCCATCGGGACAGACAGATAATATTGACTCAGTCTGTCACAATAAGAGGCAGACCGAGCCAAAGTCACTAACCGCAGGATGAGTCTGTCCAACAAATGAATTCAATCTGAGTTCTGAGATTTTTCAGTCACAAAATGTCTTTCACATAAAGCTGAGACAGAAACTAATGAACGAAAACAGGCATCAGATACATTTTTCCTGTTTCAGAAACAGACCGTGTGTTCTCACTCGGACGGATTCATGTCAGATGACAAGATGCAGCTGTTACCACTGTGTGTTGATGAGACACCTATTCTTCTGTTCAGTCGGACAAACTGGCTCATATTTGGAGATATTTAAGGGATTGCCCAGCTGATGTGGAGGAAATTAAGTGACGGCTGCCTTTCTCAGTTAGATTGTGACAAAGTGTTCACTGACTGGACTGTAACTTTTCGCGGACTCGATGCCTTCTTTGAGTCACTGGCTTTTTAAAACTTTACATGCAAACAAATCGTTTAATAGAGAAGAAATCAATTACTAAATACTAACTGATGCCTACCTGTCTTTAAATATTGTAGAAGAACAGAGTGTCCAAAAGCCGCCCACAGCTTATTTCTGACGAATGAGGACTTTCCGGCAGGTTGTGATTCCTGCGTTCACCAAACTGTGACTTTATTTCCCGAGATCATCGTTCATGTTAGAGGAGAATTTATCTAGACAACATATGAAGGACCTCTTATTCTCAACCACTTTGCTCTTTGTTTCATCGCTCTGCTCGACTGTTTTCGCTCGAATGTTCAAACCGCTGCTGGTGGTTATTCATGTTTTACGGCGATGTGTCAGATGTTTGGAAAAATGCAATAATGACAGAACAGGGTGTGTGTGTGTGTGTGTTCATGTTTTGGAGCGTATGTTCACCAACCAGCTTCTGTCAGCATAGTTAGTAATTCTCTCAGGAATATAGTCATGTCTCCCTTCAGAGGAAAGGGAAGAGATCTCACATACATGTAAACGTAAGCACACCCAGCGGTGAGTCAGGAAGGTGTGCGTCTGTGTGTGCAACTTGTCTGCATATATGCATGTATGTGTTTATCTGCTAACGCTGCCGTGACCTCGCCTCCGAGTGTGTGCGCATCTTGTCAGGTGTGTGTCAGATGTAGGCGGGCCGGCCACACTGTTTACACACAACACCTCGGTGTGACCTCGGAGGTTGCCGGTGGCCGTGATTGGCTGCCAGCTACCAGCTCATTAAGCCACTCACACGGGGACACCGTGCCAGGAGACACACTCTCCATTTGTTTCACAACACACGGATAAAGTCGCACACACTCGCCAGAGGGACACTGCAGGTATGGCAGGCGGCCATGTGCACATGCCCACCGCCGTGAGCGCGAACACACAAAGTCTGTCTGGCCCCTGTGACCCGGCTGAACTTTGGCTCACCCTCGTTGGTTGATTACACCACACAGACTCACACCTAGATGGCTGTTGGCTGCTGCACCAAACCACCAGGTCATGACTTACAGCAGAAGAGAAGAGAAAGGGGAGGCAGGATGGGAGAAAAGAAAATGTATATAGGAAAAAAAATAAAGAATCACGTTACACTTGAGTTTGATGGAAACCTTAAAAAAAGTCAATTTTAAAGGAACTAAGAAAAAAAAAACTGATTTTTTTTATCTTGATGACAGCGTGTTTTTTGATTCTGTCCAGTTGATGTTAAAAGTGTTTAGTCTGCAAAACTTGCTGGGAGAATTTTCTCAATCTATTCAAAGAGCATCTCAGGACAGGAGGAGAAACAGCCAATCGGTGTCTTCTCACGGCTTTTAGTGGAGAACATGGCTCCATCGTTGGCTTGATGTCTTCTGTCTGACAGCTTGTGTTGTTTGCTTTTAGCATGTAAAATAGCCAAAAGAAAAACTAAAGCGTAGAAACAATCAAAATGTGCTCATAATATGAGAAAAATGCATCCCTTATTTAGCGACATTTAATCAGTAGATCATGTCAAAAGCAGCAGAACAGAAACTGAGCGATGAGCTGCTGTTTGTATGTTACCACAGTGAACCGAGGAGAGAAAAAGGATTGAATTAAATGAATAGAACAGCTGGGGAAAGGATCTCTGTTGCCATGCGTTGCTTTCTGAAGGTGAAAAGATGGTTCATTTCAAAGATTGATGGGTTTTTTTTTTGTTTGTTTTTTTTTTTTCATTGATATTTGAACTCTGGCTTCCCTTAATATGCCGTCACACAGGTTTAATTTGTGTGTTTATGTGTGTTTACATACCTGGAGGCCTGGTAAAGTACACGCTGACTCATCGTTCTGAAAGAGAAGAATCTGCTGACCGAATTAGCTCTGCAGGGGAAACCCCAACTGCCTCCCTTTTTTTTTTTTTTTTTTTTTAATGACAGCTCTGTTTTGCTCTCTGCTTATTTTCTCTATCATAAACATTTTATGTAGCAAAACTCCTTTTTATTTAACATTTTATTTATTGGTATATTTCACTGTCCCTGCTGCCTTTCTGCTCTTCTCACTGAGCTGTGATGTTTCATCTCACTTGGCCTCTAACCGGGCCCTCTGCCGTTCATCTTCTGCCCATTCCTGGACTGACACCCCCCTCCTCCCCCCGTCTCTCTTTCACCATACGATACTCCTCTGTTGACGTGTCCGTCTGCGAGTTGCTATAGCGACCGGGTGTTTCTGGTGACCCCTACCTTGCCTTGCGTGACAGAGCTGCAGGACCTGCGGTCGTAGGGGGCAAATGTTAGCAGACTGATACGCTATACGAGGGCGTGTGCATGGACAAAGACACAGTTGTCTTTTAAATGCACATGCACATGTCAGCTTGCGCGTGCACGCACACATGAACACAAAAATGGGGAACAGAAAAGGAGACGACTAAAAGTGGCCTGTAATTTGTTGGACATTTTTATTTTATATTAAAAATAACATTCATAACCGTAACAGTTGTACAACCAATAATAATAATCTGAAACATGTTTGCAACAATAATTACACTTGAGTTAGAGGATTTCATACCCTCTTCTTTTTTTATTTTTTTAAATAAGTTAAGAAATAAAGTTTTTCTTTTCCCCCCCAGATATCGTTTTCTAAAAGCATTTATACATACAGTGTTGGCTATAACTGGCTCACAGCAATCTCTAGAAGCCAGGTCATTAAGACTTGCTTTAATGTGGATATTCATAGCATGTTATCTAGGCAGGCATTTGGTTGTTATTCCATTTTGATCGGGCAGAAGTACAAAATGAGCAGGTTATCGATATTTTTCCAGTACATCAAGCTACAGTACACGGCAGAGCACTTCTCTAAAGTCAGTGTGGTATGATCAGTGTTTGGCTACTCCAGTGTTAGATAAGGTTAGATTCAGACATTGTAGAATAACAGTAATGTTTGGCATTGAGGCCTGAGCTGCTCTCTCTAGTTTCCAGTTAACATCCCAGTGTAGAAATCCAGTTCTGCACGTCTCCAGTTTGAACTTGAGCTCCACATTTAGCCCCGAAACAGCAACTTCTTAGTCCAAGTCTTAGTCTGGGTGACCAATCAGTAGTTGAGCCAGAAGCCCAAAGTGTTAAAGTAGCCAATCAATGGCCGCCAACTGTAAGAACCAGACCACCAGTCTAGCTTTAGGCATCTGATGAGCTTCCGTCCATCCACGTTAATGGGATTTGTGGTTCACACAAATGAAATCCAGTGTTGGTGTCTTCGAGTCCGAGCAGTTTGTAAGATTGCACTTCTGTCAAATCCATGAAGCTGGACGCTCTGCGGCAGCTCTGGAGCCTGAAAGGTAACACTCTTTGATGCTGTCTATCGAAAAATGGCAGCAGTTTCCATCACCTCCGTTGATTCCTCAGCGCTCACTCAACACATTCAAGAATCCTCTGCTCCTCGCCCCCCCACCCCCCCCCACCCACCCCTCCCTGTGTGCATTTGGAGCAAAGTGTCTGACCAAAAGTATTTTGGTTTGTTCTGCCAATACCTGAAAGACAAACAGGAAAAGGTTTAGTGTTTCCTCAGTTTTATCTCACTATATGCAGCTTAGTCTCATAAATACTTTTGCAAGGATTAATGAGCTTGCTCTTTCCCCTTTACCTGCATCTCTACATGATCATGGCTCTGATGGCTGCTTTGCTGATGCGTTTGCGGTGTTTTCTCCTGCGTCGAGGTGAGGCTGGACGGAAGGGGGCCCGACGTGCGGAGGCCGAGACGGGAGCCACAGTAAAGACGGCTGGCAGAGACAAAAAGATGGTAGAGAATATAGTCAACACAAAACGTTAAGTTGTGTGTCTTTAACACAGCTCCCATCTTTCTTCATTGACATACACTGGAAAAAAAAAACCAAAAAAAAAACACAAAAAGTTGGCCTCAGCTAAAGGCATCTGTTCAAACAGCTAAAAACAACAGCGGGATAGAGTGTGACGTGATGTGTTATACAACTATGAAAAGTGAACAGTAATGGTCACAAGGATGCTTTCATATCCGAGCAGTTTCTGTTGGCTAAAATCGGGAATAACCGCTAACGTCAGTGCTTCAGAGTTTTTGTACCAAATCAGCACTGTGACCGAAGGACCAACAGCTAAACCAAACCCAAAGAGGAAGAAAAAAAAAAAAAAAAAAAGTAGCAAACACTTTGAACAAACAAAACAGGGAACTGGCGAATAACATTAACGGTTTCATCTTGGTCTCGGTGTCAGCAAGCAGCCCCAGAGAAGAACAAACAGGGCGTGGAGCTCCTGTCGTGGCTCTGAAGGGCACCTGATAACCTTGAAGTCTGCATAACAAAAGCCTGTGACCGCCTGCAGGTTTGAGTCGAATATGAAGTGGTGGGAATCGCTGCAGAGCTCTCAGGGGTTTGAGGAAGAATAGCAGGACACATGCGGCCGCTGTGTTTAGTCATACATGTACAGCGAGCTGCTTCCGGGCCTGGGAAGCTCTCGTACGGATTTCTCTCATAAATTCAATGCTAAAATGACAAAGCGCTCAGCGTCGACACACACATGACTGCCGGAGTGTAGTTTTTAGAAATAGTGGTTCCCCCTCCATAAATCTGTCCTGCACTGCATCTAACAAGGGCAGCAATTGTAATACAAGTCCTCCAGCCTGTATCAGTATGCACCACATTTTCCACATTTTTCCAAACTCCTCCTTCTGGATTCTGCAGATTCTACTCCTATAATGTCAGTGCATACGTACTGAACGAACACAGGCCCAGTTTTATAACTACACCTTTGGCTCTTTTAGTCTAATTGTCGTCGTTTTACTCACATTTCTGTTAAGACTTGGATTCAAATGAAATGTATTTGTTCAGTTTTTTTAAGGGGCCGGACAAAAGCTTCAGCCATTGTAACATTTCCAAGAAAAGTGGTTTATATAATGAGCACGTCTATGTCTTCAGGGCACATTGGAGGCTACGAGTCATGATCAGAAAGTGAAAAGACTGGCTGCAGTTAGCTGTTAGCATGCAGCACACACACCAGAGTTAATGTTGGCGTTACTTTCCACCTCTGGTTGATCAGTACCTGTTTTAAATGCGGTCGGCTTTGGTCTTTGCTGTGGATGATGAGGATGAAGGTGGCTCTTTCTATCCGGGTCCCCCTGTACCATCTCCAGAAGTTTCTGTCTCCTCCCCTCCTCCGTTAAATGACCATCTCCTCGGGTCAGATTACAGTCTTTTTCCTTCCCGTGGTTGGCCGGCTCTACGCCAGGCGAGTCCCCGCTATTGGCCAAGCCACTTTCCTCCCTCTCGTTTCCTTCTTTCTGACTGACAGTTTCAGTCTCAGTCTGTTTGTGACGTGTGACCTCTGTAATTTTCTGTCTGGTCACCGAGTCTTTCTGATTGGTCGTTAGAGGAGGGGTGGGGTTTTGCTCTGATTTGGACAGCTGGGTTGGGCTGGCGGGCGGGGAGGCGCTGTCTGACTGGGGAGCGTTGAGTCGATACTGAGCTCTCAGCTCCTGGTCTTCCGCCCCTCCGTGGTTGTACTGCTGTGGATGATGTGCTTGGTGATGGTGGGGGTGCTGATGTCTGTGATGGTGCTGCCTTTGTGCGTGATCAGGATGATGCATTTCACCGCTGCTGTGTGCTGGGTGCACGCCGCCTTCCTCCCTGCTCCCATCAGACCCGCTCCCGTGCCCGACCTGATGCGTACCTCCCAATACGCTGTGCTCTGCCCTCGCCACTGACGGCCTGTTGCTGACGGACCCCAGCACGCCGATGATTGGCTGGTGCACCCTCGGTTGTGTCCAGTGCACCAGCTGGGTGTAGCTGCCCTGCTGCCACTGCCTCGCCACGGGCTCACGCTCCTCCGAGGGGCTGTAGTGCTGCTGGTTGTGCTTCAGGTCATCGTGGCGATGGAGGTCGGCCTTGGAGGCGTGAGTCTTGGGCGGAGCGGGGTGAACGGATCGGGGAAGGGACAGAGGGTGGTGGGAGGACAGGGGAGGCTGCTGTGGTGGAGGTGCAAGGGGGTTGGGGTTGCTCTGATGAGGAAGGGATGAGGAAGAAGACGAGGCAGGTTGGCACCTGCAGCTGACGTGATCTTCCACTGAGATAATTGCGTTTTCGTAGCTGGCTTTCCTGTTAATGTACTGGATCTTTAGCAACTAGAAAAGAGGAAGAGAAGAACAAACATTAGCACCTGAGTGAAGCTCAACTCCAGGAAACTTTCAAACTGATTTGTTTCACTCAAGTTCAAATACTGTAGCTGTCTATGTGAGGCAAGAGGCACGTTATGAAACAGGTAGCGGAGATATCGGATTGGTTGTCGACATTTCCAGACAAGCTAATAATTCTGTGAAATGTGGTGTCTATGCCAAAACCTGCCTATATCAGATAATTTACTGCTGTCAGAAATGTTGGTATTCCTGCTCACAAAGTCGCATCATGTATAGAATTGAATTCTGCAGTTCAACTTGCGGCCTTCCTTCCACAGATAGCACATCGCTTGAAGCAGAAATAAAACGTCAACACGATCAGTCTGACCTTTCATGAACCGTGTTTGGCTGCTCTTGATATACTGTATATCACATTTGCATTATCTGGATTCAGCTGCACCTGAAAAGCTCAAAATTGTGCACTTTTAACTCTTGTTTGTTTAATCAACACAACAATCTCAGAGTTTGGGGGAGGGAGGTAGAAAGGTGAGCTGTGCTTTATCGGCCAGGTGTGCTAACAAAGGAGATATCGTGATAATCAGCGAGTTGCTGTTAAGTGGATTTGAAATATAACTGGCTGACTGGCTGCTCGTTCTAGTGATGTGAAAGTGCTCACTTGGCAAGAAAACAAACACGTGCATTTGTGGAGTAATCCTTTCATTTGGAAAGAGGAACTGTATAAAATCATTATATTAAGATCATCTTGATATTCTACTGAAGTCAAAATACCATAATATTTCTTTATTGCCCGAAAGATCATGAGTAAAACATCTCTTCTTTTGTTGCCACCATTTGGTGTATCTGATGGTGAGGAAATGATGAACTGTCTGTGCTGCGTACCTGCAGGTATCTGCTGGAGGTGACGGTGGGCACACACTTCATAAACCTCGTGTTGCAGCAGCCCGAACACCTCTGCACCTCCACGCACGGCGGCCACAGCATGAAGTTGGCGTTGCGGCGGTCCACCATGGACCTCGTCACCTCCATCACCTCCGTGCGAACTTTACAGGCTGCCTGCTGTGCCGGTTGCGCCTCCACTGTTGGAGGAGGAGGATGAGGAGAAGGAGAGGGAGAAGAGATGAGATTGGGTTGTTGGCAGGAAGGGGAAAAAAAAAAAAAAAGAGAGAGATGAAAGGCAGATGGAAGAAAAAGACACAAATAGACCAGATTGGACACAAATAGATGTGGAAACCTACCAAGACTTCTAGAGTATCGGCTGTGGCTGAGATTTGTGGGAATATCATGCTCATCTTCTTCCTCTTCTACAGAAAAAGATGGGGAAGCAGGGTGGAGAAATGAAGGGAGAGCATGTCACAAAACCAGAATTAGAGATTTCGTAAAGTCAGCTTTTCATAAAAAAAAAAAAAAAAAAAAAATAGAAGCAGCACTTTTACGAGCGACGACAGAAAGCTGTAAAACATGCGAGGCTGTTCGGGGAGTTTTCAGCCGAGCTCATTGTTCACTGCACAAAGGAAGCCATTTTTTTTTCTCCTCCCACTAAAACAATTAGGCTATTTTCTGCCACAATTCGTCTTGCCGATGTCAAGAATAATGTTGAGGAGAGATATGAGTTGTTAAATATAACTCCTGTGTGGATCTGTGAGAGTGTGAGTGTGTGTGTGTGTGTTTGCAAATGTCGTCATTTCATACTCTCCTGGTCCTAATAATAACCCTGGTGTAGATTGCTTTCGGTCACCGTGTGTGTGCATGTGATGCACAGATGTAGAAGATGTTATGTAGCTGCGTGTTCGCTCTTATTATCCGTCTGTTGCAGAAGGAGGAGTTCCTTATTGTACTCAGAGGCTGTTGAATTTATTTGTATCTAAATGTTCTTCCTCTTTCATGAATTAACACTCGTTGATCTAATCCTGTTCAGTCAGAATCACCACTCTGGTTTTACCACGTCGAAGGTAGCTAATTAATGTCAGCGTGCTAACCTGCTCACGCTGCTAACATACCAACCAGGTGTACCGTTTGTCATGTTAAGCCTCTTAATGTGGTGCATTTTCTATGTCGCATCACGACAAACCAGATGGGAAACATAATTTGTCTGTGCAGGTATTTAGTCATTTGACTCTGATAATAGTGCTAAATGAAAGGTCACAGGATTTTTTTTTTTTTTAATCTTTAATATATATTTATTTTGGACGCTTTTTTCCATCTTAATCTTAAATAGCTTCAACAAAGTTCACGGCAAACCATCCGATAGTTACTGAGACAGAGAGACTGAGGAAAAAATAATGAAAGTCTGAACACAGATTTTATTTTCATTAAAAAAATAAAAATAAAAATAAATAAATAAAATGAGACCGTCTGTAAAAATCCCCAAAAGCTCAGGCTTCAGTTTAAAAATGAGTCCAGATTGAAAGATAAACTTTGAGTCATTTCCTCGTGCTGGTTCCTGAATCTGGTCCCTGTTATGTCACCATCTTATTAATGCGTTATGCTGATCAGAGGATCATCTATTAACATATGTGTGTTTGACTTGGATTCTCAGGAGGATAAGATCATAATGAATTTTGTAATTACCCGTCGAGCTGCAAGCACAAATGTCTGAGTTTGTTTGGAGTTTGTTTTTGGGGGTTGGAGATGTCGGGGGGGGTCTGTTTTTGTCACAAAAACACACACATCCATATTTCATAACCCGGAGAGGAATCCAGAGCAGCAGAACAATGCACTGACCTTGTGCTGGAAGTTTTACTCTCTGCCTCAGTGTGTGTGTGTCTGACACACACACACACACACACACACACACACACCAAGGTCACAGCTACTCTCTGTCTTTCTCTCTCTCTCTCTCATACACAAACACACATCAAGCTGGTTCATCAGTCTTGCAGCTGTCTTGGGTAAATATTGCCTTAACATGGTGCTTGGCATTTATGCTGATACTCTCTCTTACTGCATTCCTGTCTCCTCAGGCCTCTAGACACACACACACACACTCACCTCCTCCATGTCTGTGTTATTAGTGTGTGTGTGTGTGGTAGTTGTTGATACCTATTGCATCGGTCTCCTGCTGCAGCAGCAGCTTCAGGTCGTCCACAGAGGAGATGGGGGAGTTCCTCACCAGGTCGACCAGCGACGAAGGGAGAGGATCACCCTGTGGACACAGACGGACTGCCATAAGTGTTTGCCAAGAATGCAAACAGCGCTTCGGATTTAATTACAATTTATGAATTTTAAAGTCAGAAAAAGCATTCAAATATCAATCTTGGGGGCTTATTTAGGGAGGTGGGGCAGGTTCATCTGGGGATCTCCAGCCCCTCTCCTTATGATTTATTATTATTTCACACAGAGGCTGGAAGCGGCCTCTTTGGAGAGGAAAGAATCTATTAACAGGAGGAAAAAACTCACTGCTGCACGTACACAATATAACACACGTGCTTGGTAAAGAGTATTAATATAGAGAGAGAGAGAGAGAGAGGTGATGTGTGATGTCTCCAGTCAACTCCTGCTCCAGTTTCACTTCCTCCTGCAGAGGAAATGATGGTTGTGATTGTTGTTTGTTGCTGCTGTTGTCACTCTCTCCTTGTCTGTTTACCCACAAACACCGCAGTGGCTCGCAGCGTAAGACAGGAAATGATCCTCTTGCTCTCTCTTTCTCTTTCTCTTTCACTCTATGTATCTCGCCCATTTACGTTCTTTCAGTCCAGTTCATCAGCACCAAATGTTTATTTATTTTAGTTTTTTTTTTTTTTACTTTTCCAAAATGAGAATGCATCTGCATGTTATGCAACACAAAACTTGATGAATATATTATTATTTAACTGGGTTGCGAGAGAAATTTTAATCATCATCCAAGAAAAGAGAAGGAATGTGATATTTAATGAACGCCGTCGCAGGAAGTCATTACGGATTCGGTCTGGCTGTTTTTAGGGAGACTCCTGTGGTTTCTTTATGGAGATCAAAAGCAGATTAATAACGTTTGTGTGTCAGATTTTGCTTTGCTTGGCTGTAAGGTGATAGTATATCCAACGATGGACTCGCATACCAGAAAGATGCCAAAACAAATTAAGGAGTGTTAAGAATATGAGATGAAAATATTTCTGGTGGACTCTCTGAGATTCTGTGAGAGAGAAGTGAATATCATCTTCGGTTCGATTGTGATACAAAATTACAGACTTACGGACGTAATGTGTTTACGGTATCATCCAAGTAAACACGCTGCTCCTCAAAAGATGGACGAAATGCTCGACTCCCTAAAGACCGAGGTAAAAGTATCTGGATCTTTAAAAGGCAGCATTCAAACACAACAACTCAGATGAATCACAGTTAAATGCTGAATAATTTCCTCGCGGTTTCTTCAAAGTTCTCACGAAACTTCTTATACGATTGTGCCTGGTCTCTTACTGTCCTGATGAAGCTTATTGGTGAATCTAAATGTCCTGTGGACACTGTGGATGCTCCCGTTGATTTAAATGGGAAAAACACTATCCTTATTAAGTCTGATAGCTTACGTGACGGGACAGGTCTGGGCTGGCTGGCCAATTTCAGTAGAAGAAAAGACGTGATAGGAATACGAGTTAACGTTGGTGTTATTGGCACCTCTTTGTGAGTGAATGAAAGAATTTCTATGCTGAAGTTGAAGTTGAAGTTTCCTTCTAGATTTGTGTATAAACAGCTGTCAGTGCTAACGTTAGCGTGGCCTATGTGGCGACAGAAAATGAATGAATGAATTTACGGATATTCTGGATTTACCGGTTTTTGTTTTTCTGTCTTTTTAACTGAATTTCCATAAAGCAGGATTAATACATTATGTACAGTTCAGTGTGTCTTCAGAGGACCACAGTTGTTCATATTTTGGATTTTTTTCCTGATTATGTTCACGAGCTATAGATTTTTTTTTTTTTTATGAATAAATCCAATCGATGGATCTTTGCTGTAGGATTATTTTCTGCCTCTCTCCTTCACTTCACTATGATTTTGTCTATGTCTGCTTTGTGGGCGGCGGTGGCTCAGGACACCTGGATGACTTTCACAAGCCATTGGCTGACCTAGTTAAGCAAACACACACACACACACTCGCCCCCTCTTTTCCAGTTCACAGACAGATGCTTAACCACTTAACTGTCAGCCCAATTTGTCCAGAGAGGCTCAAACAGACACTTGTTCTCCTGTGAACACACACTCTCACACGCACACACACACACACACAGTTGCAGTTTTCACTCTCCAACAGGCTATCATTACGGTCCCAGTGTTAATCGCCAACACACACATGCATGCTCAAGCATAGAGAGTCAGAGGAAATAGTTCCTGACAGGAACAAACAACAAACTAGTGGCTAAAAATTGTACAACGACCTAATAATAGTGGTTTGAGTAGAACAGCTAAATTGGCTAGAATTAATCTGACACTAGGTTCACTGTTTGGTGCGTTACATACACAAGCGAAGACACAAAAATAGGTCCATGTTGTTGTTTTTATTGACCGAGAAGCCTGTAAACACATTTTCTGCTCTGTGGTGTTTGGGAACGTTTCTCCCTTTTTTTTTTTTTTTTTTTTTGATATCTCACACAGCGTGAGAGAAGACAGTCTGATAGGATGTCATGATGTGACAGGCAGGCTATGCACATTAAAACACACACAGACACACACACACTGCGTGAGGCCTAGGAGGAAGCCTGGAAGGCAAAGAGATTGTATGGAATGTTTGAGGAGAAAGGTGAAGTGTAATGGAATGTAATTATGGGGCCAGAGCGCACACACACATGCAAAAACACAAACGCACACACTCACAAAGTGACACGTAGGCTAGCATGCAATCAAACAGGGGTGGGAACTCCGTGGAGGAAAAGTAAACACACACAAAAACATGGATGGAATAAAAGTGTGCGACGAGTGACTCACAATCACATCAGGCTGTCACAACACATGCCTCCTTTTGCCAGAGACGTGGCAGGCGGCCAACAGACTGTCGCATAAAGTGGATGCAGACGAGAGCAGCAGAGACGAGGGTACAGGTGATGGATGGAAAGACAAAAGAAGGGGAGGAGGAGTGAAAAGAGGAGAGGAGTGTCTTTGAGCAAGGCAGTAAACACAACTCCAAAGAACGTGTCAAATGACTTTACTCTGATGGGGGAATGAGCATCTCAGTCGGCCTTTCTGAGTATTTTCTTGTGTTTTATAAATTGATGAATAAAGTGATAAAAAGCTAAAATATATTTAATTGATTAACTGACAGTGAAAGTGATCGTTAGTTGCAGCACACACAAGTTCAGAAAGCAGATCAGGCTTCTTCCTCGTTGTTTTAAAGTCCCATTCTTCTGTGTAAACCTTCCAATGATTTTATTTTATTTTTTTAAGTTCTTAAAATTGGTAATTGAATACGAACATTTTTTTTTTGTAAAAGTAGCTCAAGCTTTGTGATATTTTGTGCTAGCTGATACTGTTAGCTTCATCATAAAAGCCCTCCAGCTGCTGGGAGTCTGACTTACAGCAAGAACGCATCACTGGAGGGCCTCTGCTGTGAATCAGCCGCAGGCTCATGCACAAGTATTTAAGGTAACTTAACTTGAAATCAAGTTGGAAATTATATTTATTCCAGCGATAATTTAAATGTTTTCTGCACATATTAAAGTCATTGTAAAGGTCCTTATGTGGAGGTTGCTTTGATTATAAAGCACGTCCAGGTTCACTATTAAAACTGTGAAACGTAAGAGTGCTCATCATCACAGGAACGCAAACAAGTCATCAGGACTTCTGTAACATTGTGATGTCAGAACAAAGCTCAAAGCCTGGTCCACCTGAACCCGCCATCCAACCTTCCCACGATCTGAAACGAGCTATATATGATTTATTAGATCACAAAGAAAGCTGTCTGCCAATCAGAAGAGAGGCTCATATTCTCGTTTCTGATTGGCCGACTGATCTTTTAGGACCGGAGCTACAGCGAGAGGTCTGAAGGAAGAGATGTGAAACTACACTGAGGTTATCAAATATATCCTCTTAAAACAGAATTCACACGTATTTTTGTATTCCTCGCCATTTTTTCTTCTCGTCTTGTGAATTGTTTTAAGAAATGTGGCAACCTTGATCCACAAATCCATTTAGCATTTAGCATTCATCACTGTTATCCTTATTATTTCAATGATTCGGTGAGATGTTTCTCTGTTGCAGCACTTAAAGGGGCTTGTCCGCAAATAATCTTATGAGCTGCTGCGGTTTTCTATCAGACACATGCACGCACAGATGCTTGACCCCGCCCCTCGTTGTGCTCACACCAAAACACATGCACATATGTCCACCAACACATAAAGCAGCTCTACCCGCCCATGCACCCAGATGCGTGCACACACACGAATACACACACTGCACACAAAGTCCGTGAAATCCCTGGCAGATTAGTTGTTGTTCTTATGTAAAATGGATCAAGCCAGGCAGCAGCAAATCATCCCAGCTGCCCCGCAGAGACAATAGTCTGACAACAACCTGTTCAAAATCTGTGTGTGGTGTGAGTCATTGTGTGTATGTGTGTAGTTGTAACGATTGTGATTCAAACAGCAGATGATGAAAAAGTTGAGGCCTGACCTCATGTGTGAATGCGTTTGTATGTTTGACTCCAGTTTAAATGGATTTGAAAATGAACCATAACAATTCTGTGTGTGTGTGTGTGTGTGTGTGTGTTTGTGTGCACATTCAAATTGTATAACCAGCAAGGTTTGACTGGATTACGTAGTGACACAGCAGAGGCACAGTAAATAGAAAATGATCTTTCTCTTGTAAATTATTTAAATGTTTTCTGGATCAACCTTTGTGTGTGTGTGTGTTTGTGTGTCTGTGTGTCCTTGTGCAAAGACATCTCCAAAGACAGATGTGGCAGAAGTAAGGCGTCCAAAAAAATTCTATCTCTGAGCCAAACGTTGTGACAGGATGAGGATTAGAGCACGCCGACCCCACGGCGTCACACACTGACAGCTCAGCGTTTGTTTAGATGTAAAAGCACGTTGGACCGCCACACGGCCACCTTAATCTGAACATGCATGAAACACTGAGGATGCTGTTCGATTGATGTGATCCTCCTGTCACCGGTTTCACTGCAGCGACGGTCAAACGACCCAGACGAACCTCGTCCAAGGCGCTGACCGTCTTCGGTGAAGTGTTTTGACGACGCTGTTTCCTTTCTAGGAAGTGTCATTTTTATGAATGTCAGGAAGAGCTCGTTCATTGAGTCCAACGGTGTCAGGATGTTGTCTGTTTGATGAGGCGATACAAACAGAAACTGGTATATCTGCATATATAGGCCGACTGCTCTGCCTTGAAACAGCTTGTGCTCTAATACGCAGCGATAAAGGGGGCGAAGGCAGACGTGCACGATGTTGGTGCACGGCCTTGAACGCCTCGGCTTCGACTTGATGTTTGTGTGAGCCCAAGCTTCATGTGCTGTCTGCTACCGACGATTTCTGAACTATTAAGATATTTTCCCAAACATAACGGAGAAGTCTTAGTCACTGAAATGTAAGAGAGAGCTTCGTCACAGAGGCGGCTCATCAATAATGCTAGCTCTTACTGGCTGGATCTACAGAGGTCACCTGACGGCTCCTCCACATGACCAACAAGTGTTAGAGTGGGGACAAGACGGGGAAAATAAAAACTTACTAAATACTTTATGTATTCATTACAAGACGAGGTGCTAAAGAGGAAAAAGAGGAGCAAAAGAAAAGGATTAGTAGATTAAATATTGAGGGCTTTAGAACAAATATTTTTGCCATCAGTTGCCTCTCTCTCTCTCTCTCTCTCTCTGTCTCTCTGTTATTTTGCCACCTGAGAGTTTGTGATTGCTGGCCGCTCACTAAAGAAACAGGTGACTGCTGGAAACACGAGATAAGATTGTGTTTGAGAGAGAAATGATTTCGTTGGTGGAGCGACAAGAGGACGTCCGTGCTGTGGTGTGATAGTGAAAACAGCAGCTGGGCCGATGATGAGCGGATTTTCACTCCTGCTGCGTACGGCAGGTTAACTCCTGCTGTTAGGCCACCAGCCAAGGCCCTGCCTCAACCCTCCCCTCCCCTCCTCTCCCAGGATCTCTCTCTCTCTCTCTCTCTCTCTCTCTCAATGACACTGTGACTCTTCCATGCAACACTTTTCAGGAGACTCACAGCCATGAAAAAGAGCTGCAGAGATGCAGGCACAGTCCAAACCGCAGTGTCACAAGAGTGGAAAGCTGGATGGACTGAAGCTCAGGCTGTCAGATAATACGCACAGTGGTGCACTGTAGAAAACATTCAGCGCTCAGGTTGGAGACTCATCTCAGCTCTTTATAAGTGGAAGGAAATCTCCTCTCATGACTGTCACTGTCTCTGAGTCAGAGCTTGAACTCGCAGCCTTTTTTTAAACTGCTGTTTTCTATGAAATTCAATCTTTAAGGTGCTTCCTCCAGAGAACACAGCATTTATTCATACTAGTTGGAACCCAGGGGACAGAAAAACAAACATCCAGAGCATCTGAATGGTGAAGGGCCCAAACTACAGTCTCTTAGACACACTGGCATCTTTTTTCCAAGTGGAGTGGAAGCATTTCAATATAAATATTTGAGTTAAGAAAATTGAGACCCCCATAATGTTTCTGATATTTAATCTCTGCTTGCTGCTTAATCCTGTGTTTTCCTTTAAGACATTATATACATGTCATTAAGAGCAACTGCATACATGTTCAATCCCCCCCCCCACCGACTGGAGGTCATGCGGTGTGTTCACCGGCACATCCCGGTCTTACCTCAGCGCTGCCGAGCCGCAGACGGGCCGCAGAGAGCGCAGCCAGCAGCAGCAGCAGGACCCAGGACCTCATGTTGCCGCCCAGCCTGAGGAGCCGCAAGCGACCGGCTGGGCATTTAGCACCGCGGCGTCCAATCCCCCGCCTGCACCGAGCCTCGTCCCCCGGTGTCGTGTGCTTTTGCGCTGCACGCACTGTTAAATATCCGGACCCCCCCCCCCCTCCCAACACCTCCAAAAAAAAAAAAAAAAAAAATGTGTCACTGCCCCTAAAGCGCCGCTCGTCCAAGTCTCTGCTCACGGTGACTCACGCAGAGGCGAGACGTCTGACTCTGTCCATGCTGTTGTTTCTCAAAACTCACGATCGGAAACGTGAAGGCTGCCGTGGGACAGGTGCGTAACGCAGGGTGCAATGACTGACACAGACCGGAGCAACACAAATCCCGGTGTACCAGTCTGGGGAGCGGGAGGGATGATTCTCAGTGACGTCCCGCTGTGATTCCAAAAAAAGGTCTCCAAACGCGAGATTATTATTATTATTATTATATTTAAAAAAAAAAAGATTCGTTAACAGGTGCTCGATGCGTTTACTTTTCTGACAAATTCCACTTCTAAAAGATCAGATGGAGAGCTCATGCTCTAAAATCTGTGTTAAGTATAAAAAAAAAAAAAAAAAAGGTCATTAGTGAACTCAAACAACTCCAGAGCACCGTGCGTAAAAGTTGGAGCGGCGCTTCGTGCGTAATTCTCCGGAAACTCCGCTGCAAAAGTCAGATTGTTCTCATCCCAGGGTGATTTCACCTGACTGCAAAATTGCATCTGTCCAATGTGAGCGGCTCTGTGACACGCTGCCTGTCCGTCTCCCCGGCTCCTTTCTCCGGCGTCACTTCGCTCCGCGGCTCCGCAGGGTCGAACCGGTCTCGCCTCTTGCGCTTCTCCACTCTGGCTGAGTTTGAGGCGGCGAGCAGCTTTTCCAAATAGGAACCGGGGGCCTCCCTCAAGTTTCAGGCATCAAGTCGGATGAAGACAGGAAACGCAGCGTATCTGCTTTCAAAATAAGAGCACAGTGTGAGATTCGCATGACTGGACTGGATCCTCAAAACAGAAATGACCGTGCGTGATAAAAAGGTCACAAATGATACCAAAAAGTAAGTGCACAACACGGACATGTAGCTTATAGGAATAAAGAGGTGCTGCATAGTATTTCAGCAATACACTAAAATTAGCGTTGCCAATAGTTGTTGGGTGTTATTTTGAAAGTTTCTTATCGGAAATCTTAATTCTCAGGTGTCAAACTTGACTGTGGTGCTCAACTTTGCTCCAGGGGCCTCGTTGATCTCATCTTGAAGGGTTGGCTTAGCACCTCCTTATTAGGAGCATGGAGACTTGAGGGCCCATGGAAGCCCTTAAAGGGGAAAGTATATGCTCTGATATTATTTCATTTCCCTTTCCTATATGTCATGAAGCAAATGTCAGGTATACATTTTTGTCCATTTCCCAAGAGGAATAAAATGTGTTGCTGTTGCCCCACAACTAGAAGGTCGCGGGTTCGGTTCCCAGCCTGGGGCCTTTCTGTGTGGAGTTTGCATGTTCTCTCTGTGCCTGCATGGGTTTCCTCCAGGTACTCCAGTTTCCTCCCACCGTCCAAAGACATCATGTTTAGGTTAACTGCTGACTCTAAACTGTCCGTAGGTCTGAGTGTGAGTGGTTGTTGGTCTCTGTCTGTCTCTGTGTGTTGGCCTTGTGATGGACTGGCGACCTGTCCAGGGTGACCCCGCCCCTCACCCAGTGTGCGCTGGGATTGGCTCCACCACCCCCCCCACGACCTGGGTAAGTGGATAAGTGGTAGAAGATGGATGAATGGCACATCTACATTTACTTCCTCATTGAGGAATTCTGGATTCTGGCCTTATGCCCCGCCCACCCAGGTGTTGTTTTAACCAAAACATCTTGTTTGTGAGTTTGTAACTGGCAGTGGCTTACACAGTGCTTACAGATGTATTAATGTTTTAATTGATGTCCAGACTAGGTCTCAGGTTTATTTGTGGCCCCGCCCCCGGACCCACAAATTGACAGGATTGGTTCCTAAACCATCTGACTTATTTGAATCCATCTTTCCGGTTTCCTGCAACTCCAAAGTGGAAATAAGCAGCCACAGCTCATGATGTGTTTTAACTTTAATTTCTACAGAAAATTTACAGACAGAGATCAAGTTAAAAATCTCATTTCATCATCAAAGAGCATTCATCATTTTGATCGTTGTGTTTACAGGATTGCACCTTAAAATATGAACAATGCAAAAGCTGCAGTATGTTTATTGGATTATAAAGTTGCCAGGAATACTAAGAACTTTAGATGGATGTTATGTGCCAAAATCCGTTTTGTATGCTGTTGTTTCTCTCCCTCTAAAGTGTATTACATCATCAGTAAATTCAGCTCGGTTTGTGAAGTCATGAGCCAAAGCTGGGCAAATGGTTTTCCAGAAAACCTCTGAGCATCGGCTGTAATCTTCTTGGATTATTGTGTGGATGGAAGGGCACCGGTTGGCAAACAGAACAAATACAAAGAAGACCAAAAAAAAAAAAAAAAAGTTTGGACAATCCCAAGGCTGCTTTTCAAACTCACTCACACCGAATAACTGTTCAGGCAGAAGTGAACCCCGCCTGACGCTCAGAGGAAAATCCCTTTTGTCTTTCAAAACTCAAACACATTCAGGCAGCCATGTAGGAGTAAATCCAATGAGCAAAACCAACAGTGTGCTTTGAAAATCATTAAAGATGCCCTGCAGCCAGTGCTAAAACATTTATCAATCCTCACGGAGAATTTTGGAGTCTGCGTTGTGAACGTGAATCCGAAAAGCTGATCCTCATCGTGTTTGTTTCACATCTGCGGGCAGAAGCCGTTTGGATTGCAAAGGCCGTGACTGATGTCGGAAACAAATTAAGGTCATCGTGCTGGAGATGGCGGGTTAAGATATCAACCCTTTGAAGGTCTAAAAGTGTTGATGGTGTCATTAGACTTTCAAAAAATGCTTTCTGGGTAACATCTTATCATAATGTCACATCACTGAGAGGTTGTGGATAAGTGTTTTCTGGTGAGAGGAATTTGAAAACAGCCCAGTTTTTACCGGCCGTGCTCTGTGGCTCTTAAATGTGTTTGGTCGCTCACATTTCCAGAGGATGGCAGCGACGGTTTTCCAGGAAGCTCAGTGTTTCATTTTGGGGTCACAGTTGGATGGATCACTGTGGAAGTCGGGGGTGGAGGGGTCGCAGTAGATTCTTCATCCCTGCAGCAGGAAGACAGAGGAAGCAGGCATCTCTGGGTGGCTATTCCTGGACAACACACACACACACACACACACACACACACATAACCATGTAAGTATACTGCTAAACGCTGACCTTTTACCTTTGTGCACAGAGTACAGGGTGACTGACGGACTGTGGGGACTCGCTGCTATCGCTGACAGGATGAAGTACAGTGTATCATCTCGATAATGACCTCGGTGTACATGAACAGCATGTGTGTGTCTGTGTGCGCGACAACTTGAAAGCATATCAGGTTGACAGTGTTGGTAGCTCTCGGTCCTCAACGTGGAATTCCCAGTATGTCAGGGAGGAAGGAGATGTGCTGCACTTGTGTCTGTGTGAGTTTGAGCAGGTGAAATCATTTGGAAGCATATTCACAGCTTGCACAGCTGTCTGCGACACAGCGACTCACAGGTGTGTGTCTCTATTTTTGTGTCATCGCAAAGCCGGGGGAAGCACGCAGGCGGCACAACTGCAAAGTCATTTTCATCAGGTAATTAATTTTAAATTTCCCCCGACTCAAGACGAGACACAAAACATCAGCTGTTGAAATAAACACAAAACACATCATATAAATAAATCCACCCTTTTCTTAAAAAATATGTGACTATAATAATATGAGCGTTTCCTGTTGTCATCTATATTTTAACATTTTATATTTTTTATTTTTCAGTAGCGGCATCCTGATTCGTGTAACCAACTGTATTGTTATCCAAAAGGAAAAGTTAAGTTCTAGGAAGTTCTGATATTTCTTTGCAGGATGTATTGTTGGAGATGATGATGATCTCTGCATACTGTAAGTTATTCTGACTCAGCTCTGAGGGTGACACAGTCTTAACTGTTTTTAATGTTTTGTCCTATTTCTGCTGAAATGTTGTTCCTGAAAGAGGAAACTGTGGTGAGAGTGAAGGGAGCATGCAGGTTTGAACAAGGGACCTCTTGATCTGCAGTCAAATGCTCTACCACTGAGCTATACCCCCCCCACAGGGTCAGGGGCATCATTGGGCATATTACAGGACACAGTGAGTCCGTATTGTTAAAGTTTGATGATGAACTATAATGTTTCTTAAGTAAATAGCTGTTAATGCTAACGTTGGGTATGTGTCTTTAATGAAAAAGGTTTTTGGGGTAGATAACAGCCTACTTCTGCTTTAGTCCGGGGCGAAAAGGATAAAAAGAAAGAAATCTAAAGAAACATGGACTTCCACTATCTTAACTGTGGGAAAAGGCTGGATACCCATTTAACTAACTAACATAATTAGTATTTATGTTCTAACTTTACACTGTCTATAGCTGAGCCAATCCCTGGTGATGTCACCAGTTTTTCAGACTCCATGGCCACAAAAGACATTACATAAATGTTTTTGCAATATGAGCCACATTCATTACGATGATAAACTGACCTCAGTGCTTAGAATTGCACAAGTTCCCCTTTTGGTAGGATATAGAAGAGCCGCGGCTTTGCGTTTGGATGACACACGGGCATTTATATGCGACTACGGCAGGAGTTTAAGAAATCTTAGGCAACCTCCAGGATGGGAGCTCAACTGTCTGTTGTTTGGTTTTATCTATGTTGCAGGAGATCCACCGTTGCGACCTTCAATTAAACACAGCCGGACTTGCCGGTTCTGGGTTTGGCGTTAAACCAGAAGTCAGAACAACTTGGTGTCATGACACCATGTTGGCTCCAGAACCTGAGCCTTTAATTTGAGCAAAGTTGGACAAATACACGCAAAACGTCAGATGAATGAGGCTCGATCCCTGCGTGAATTTGGTTCACTTTGTGTGTGTGTGTGTGTGTGTGTGTGTGTTTAAACTCATTTATTGATTTAGTTAGTGTGTTAAGATGAAGAGCAGAGGTAATGGCCTAATGTGATCCAGAATCCAAACCATTTCCCCCCGACTAGACAGCCAGCACAGAAGTAATTAAAGTAATCAGACAGTCAGGTTGTGTTAAGTGGAGGAGTGTCTTGTGTTGGGTGACTATCTGTCTGTTTCAGGTGTGTCATTCAACGCTGATGAATTTACAGCCTCTGCTGTGACTCTCTGCCTTCTTGATACATCACATTCCTTTTTAAACTTCACCCTGCATGTGCGTCTGTGCGACGGTGTTAATGAACCTTCTGTCCAACATCCTGATCTAATTAATAGAGTGAATTTCTTTTCCTCCTGTGCTCTTGCCAACTTCCTCTGACGCCACCGCCTGTCGCAGGATGAGGCAAACAGCCGCTGCGCTCGCAACCAGAGTTCAAACTGGGGTGACAGACTCGCCTCTCATAGTGTCTGTAGCTGGTCTGTCGTGGACCTGAGCTGAATCCTCAAACGAGGATTATCCCTCATGAAATCCCACCCAAAAAAAAGTTCAATATTTTGTTTTATTTATATCGAAGAAGTCATTTTTATTTTAAAATTTCTAACCCCTAATCTCTTAAAACCAACAAAAACAATTTAAACCGGTGAAACGTAAGGAGGTTTTTTTTGTGTTGTGTTGTGTGTTGTGATTGGAGGACCTGTCATCAGTTTTTGCTCTTTTGGAGGTCGATGCAGTTGTTGTGACAAAAGTGTTGATCAAATGAGCGGAGAGGAAGTTTACGTCATGCTTCCTCAAAATGAGATCTGGCTCCACCGCTCAGTACTGGACGCTGAATACCAGCTGCGTTTTGTCAGAATTATGATGTAACATCATTAAGCTTTGTTTTGATGCTGCTGGATTCATGAAATCAATTACAGCTGTCATGGTCCTGGACCCTTGTGTATTCATCCATGTCATCAGATAAGGGCTGAAAGCTAAAGAGGAAGCTACATCCCTGTTGAGGGGGCACCCAGATTTGAACCGGGGAACCTCTTGATCTGCAGTCAAATGCTCTACCACTGAGCTACACCCCCACATGGAGGTCCTTTCAAAGGCTGTTTATACATTTTCTCCGCTGCCAGTTTTCATTTTTTTTCTGCCGTGAGTTCAGGGTGGTGATTGTTGCACGACAAGCAATGTAGCAATCATTGTCTTTAAAATATAAAAGGTTATAATTACAGTTATCCTCTGCCCTCCGTGCAGACCGGAGCCTACGAGTGTTCCAACGGGCCAGGGCTTGCTGATTGGCAATCCGACTGTAGTCGAAGAAAAGGCGCAATAGAGACGAGAGAGCTCAGCTGCTTTCCGACCCTGGAGACGGATGCTGCTGAGTGAAGGTACGAAGTTTGATGCTGGACTGACTTTCATTCCCAGACTTTAAACTAAATAGCTCCTATGAGTCAGCAAAACTGTTTTCGGAGCGAAAAACAACCTCCTCTTGATTTGGTTTTCACCAATGCCGTTCTTTTGGGATTTTGAGGAGGAGTTCTAAAAGTCATCAAAATTTTCCTGCAGTTTCTGCAGTGTATTTCCACCAATAAGGCATTTGAAGGCTCCCACTGCTGCCTACCGTCATTTTAGGCCACAGCCACATAGAGAGGATTTTGATGCAGACAGTGATTGAACCTTTGTGCACTTCCCTCAGTCATGTAGGGAATCTGAGGCGGCACATTGATGAATACAAGGCGTTCTACATTTTTTTGCTGCTGAAATTCTTTGATGATTACCAGCTACGAAATGCAGACACCCCCGCAGATTTGGCATTTGGGGACGCTGACACTGAACAGCCGGTGTCTGTGATACAGCTGGCCTCTACATGGAAAGGGTAATAAATTCACGAAGAAAACGTGATTGTGGGATGAACAGAGTGGCTGAAACAAAAAGCCAGAGAGGAACATTACCATCATCATATGAGCAAAGTGCAGCACTGCCTGATTCAGTTAATCCTTAGATATCCATTAATAATATACTCCACCAAGTTCTGTAAATAAGTTTTACTCCTACAATATATTTATTATAGTGTCAACATTATGGAACTACATTTTCAAATAAACAGCTAATGTGTTCATTGGAAAAAATGAATTGTACTGCACCCTGAAGTAAACAATAGAATAATTTGGCTGGAACCAAGAAGAATTAAGTACAAGGAAGAAACTGGGAGTATAAATAATGTGTGGTAGTTTCCCTCCTCATATCCCATTTTGGGCCTCATATTGTATTTGAACTGGTGTTCATCAAATTTTATGTGTAACCCGGAAAAACATGGCCGCCCATTGGCATTGTTGTGGCTCTGTGAATCACCTCGCAGTTTCTTTCTCAAAGAAAGCTTTGATGAGATGGAAAGCAAATGAGGGAGCACTGAGTCAGGAGGGAAGGCGTGAGGGGAGGAAAAGGGGGAGGGATGCTGAGCGGAGAGGAAAGGGGAGGGAGAGATCGAGGGGAGAATCATGGCGATATTGTTGTGTGTTTTCCCAACGTAAACAGCAGAGGAAGCGGAACAGAGCAGCTAAATATACAAACAGCACAATGAGGCAGCGAGCATGGAGCAGCTGTGGAACATGGCTGTCACCAGCTTCAGGAAGGGGGGGGGGGCACGGAGGACCACCTTTTATTTCACACAGGAAGAGCTGAATTGGTGTACAAGCTGGCTCACACATGCACAGTCACACATCTCAGCTACGCAACACAACCATAGTCCATCAGGGTGTAAAACATCAGCTATGCATAATATAGACACAATCAGCCATTGGCTGCCATTCATGTCAGTGCAAGGAAGGCTACTAATTACTTTTCAGACTCATACAGCTCTAAACATAAATATATAATCTGTTACACATCGTCCATAAATGAGTTTACATGTTTAGTAAAAACTGCATTATTGTTGTTTGGTAATTCAAGCACTGTCACTACGAACCCTCAGGTAGATGTTAGCAGTGGTGAAATAATTAAAGGCAGCATTGTTACACAATATGTATACTGCAATTTAACTGCTGTGCAATTCTGTTTGTTTAATTACAAGATCGTCATATAATTCGCATATAAAATCATGCTTTGTAAAGTAACTGGCAACTATCGTTGTGATAATGTTGTGGAGTTGGATTGTAGAGAAAAGGTTTAAAGTAGCAGGAAATGGAGATACTCAAGTGATCTGTGGTACTTGAATGAATGCAAATGCGACGGCCACGAGGGTTTTGAGGGAGTCGACGCCCGTGGAAACAATTTAAGTAAGAAACAAAAGAATAATGTGCACTTAAAATCAAAAACTACTCGTAAAAGATGCTGCTGTGGCATCGCTCAGAGAAAACGGAGAGTAGCTAGTGCGTGGAGCATGAAACATAAATGTGATACACCACATGTGAAAATATTAGAAACACGACATGAACAGATATTTCATATGAAAACATAAATTTTTGTGTTTTTCACAGACACGCTGCACAAACCCAATGACAGCACGGGACGGATCAGACCGACTGTCCTCTATAGCTGCGATGTCCACAGCCCATGTGCAGTACCTACGGTAATGTGACATTTCATATCACTGGTATGTTCCCCTCCGTCCAGGTCATGTGCTAACTGGACCTCTTGGCTGCAGGGAAAAATCAGGAAGAATATCAGCAGACGTTTTTTCCTTTATTAACGTGGCAACAGCGGATGCAGTTGTTCTTTGCCTTTATATGACTTGATTAGTTATAAACACATGACAGCATGACTGGACAACATCACTGTGATCCCTGTTTACTTATATGTACCGTGTAATGAACGGTTTTATCCACAGCAGCTGACATTATGACCCACGCACAGTTTCCAGCACAGGAGGCTGATCATCATCCACATCCTCCTGTTATTATTCCTGTTTTTTCTCCATCGTCCAGATTTCTCCTCCTGCTCCTGCCTCTTGCCTCCTCCTCTTTTGCCGTCCCCCTCCGGCTTCCTTCCCCAACCTCAGTGGGTTCAGAACAGCAGGTTTTTACTGCAGTCCAGTGATGATTTGCTAAAACTACTCTAAACTAAAACACTCTCGCTGTTTCTGAGACAAAGCTCTGCCACTAAACTGCTCTCAGCAGGACAGTCAGGGCTTTTTTTAATTGGTTCACAGCGGATGTTTCCACTATGCTGGACTAACCAGCAGTGATTATCCTCACTTGCCAGTTTCCACAGTCGGTGACCTCTTGACCTTTCCTCTTGCACCAACATGAAGTGATATTTTTCACCCCTTAATGAAATATCTCAGCATCAGTGATGGACAGACATCTCATGGATTTGCTGCAGATGTTAATGTTCGTAGCGTCACACTTTTGAGCCGATGTCATCATAGTTTGGCTGATAGGGACTCAGTCGTAGCAGGTTAAGAGATTCCTGTGTGTGGTTGAGCAAAAAAAGTATTTTTGATGTATCACTGGGTCTTAAGAGCACTCTTTCAGATGTGGGGGTGTAGCTCAGTGGTAGAGCATTTGACTGCAGATCAAGAGGTCCTCAGTTCAATTCTGGGTGCCCCCTTAGATTCTTTGGAAGCTGAATGGCTTTAATGTTCATCTGGAAGCTTTGATCTTAAAGCTAAGTTTTTAGCTGAGGCAGCTGAGCCCATGTGGACCCCTCCCAAACCTCTTTGATTTCATGAAGTAGATATGCAGCTGCAATCTTGTGTAGCGCAGAAAACTCAACTCAACTGCATATTGTACTCCTCAAGTCATTTTTTTCTAAAAGAGCAACAGCGTAAACAGATTGATGTGTTCCTAAAAGGTTTCTGGGGAAACAAAGAAGTCGGCAAATCCCTGCTTGTGAAACATTTGATCACATGAGTGAAGGATTTTAAAGAGGAAACTATGTCATAAGTGTAGGGGGCACCCAGAATTGAACTGGGGACCTCTTGAACTGCAGTCAAATGCTCTACCACTGAGCTACACCCCCCCACACTGACACCAGTCGATCACCTGGTTCTGTCACTATTTGTGGTTTCTTGCCAGGCAGCGGATGGTGATGATTGTGTTGGTGTTGGCACTGTAGTTGTGTTTTCTATAGAAGATTTAATAATACTATGAGAGTGACAACATGGGCCAAGGCTAACTAGTTATCATGGCAGCTTCAGTAGAGGACATGATAGAGACATGAATTAACATCGGCGTTAACATTGTTACTTTCTGTAGAAAGCATCTGGTGTGTAAAAAAATGAGATTTGATGACGTGAACAGCAAATGTTAATGTTGGCTTTGTTGTAACAGCAAAACTTACAGAAAACTCCTTTAAAATCTCGTCTTGTACGAAGCTCTTGTCTTCAATAAAACTTCCTCTTGATTTGAAAGGTTGGAGTAAAATGTTTTTTCACCCGTACAACCTGAAAAACCTGAAGAAGTCAATGTTGGCCATATCCAGAAGAATAAAAGTACGTTTTTGAATATAAAAAAGAAAAACAAGATATTATTCTTATTATTATTTTTTTGTATCTAATTAGATTTTTAATGATGGATCAAATTTTTTAAAATAATTTTTGATCTTATATCATAACAATCTGCGATGACTTTGTGTAGTTTCTGTAAAATCTGTGTGAAATACAACATCTCCATGTCTACCGATAAATTCTGGCTCTAAAGCCTGTAGTTATTCTACCGCAGACTGGACTGGTAGTGCAGTAAATCTCGGCAGCCTGTGGGTTACGTCTTGGCTCTTATGAGGAAAAGTGTACAAAAGTGGAGGTCACAGCTTTCCGTGTTGGGATTTAGAGTCACTGCTTGTTTTAATGAGCGTCGGACATGCCAAGAACCTCTTAGACCTTCTCTGACCTGTGCGTTTACAGGCCTGAGAAGGAGAAAGAGATGGACAGCAAACGCCATAAGCGTCTGATAACATTTGGCATGGAAGAGTTGAGCGGCAATAGCCAATACAGCATTTCTGTCACAATCAGAAATATGTGAATATGATGCAATAAACAGAGGCAGAAGTATAAATCTGCTGTGCTCTGTGCTCACAGGGTGAGTGTAGGAGTGACTGTCTGCTGTTGACTCTCATGAGTCTGGTTAATGAGGTGAAGGTGGATGTTCACTGTTGAGACAGCTTTCTTTTAAATCCAGCAGAGAAAAATTTCTGGGCTGTTCCAGGTCTGCAGTGGTCAGAACCTACCAAAGCAGAAAGGAAAGACAAAGGAAGTCATGGGCGGCCATCGCTGATGCAAAGTGGGAGCGAAGGCAGGTCCATTTGGTCTGATCCAACCAGAGAGAGACACACTGGTGTTGTTTTTCCGGAAGCTTTGGGTCCATTCATGTGAATGTCACCTTGACAGGTGCCAGCTACCTGAACATCGTTGCGGATCAAGCCAATCACTGCCACACTGCAAGAACAGAAAAAAAACCAGCTCAAGGTGTTGACTCGGCCTCCCAAATCCCCAGATCTTAATCTAATCCAGCTGTGTTGGAACAGACCCGGACGGATCGGGGGACTCAATCAATATTACATAGCTGGTCGTGATGGACACGATGTGATACAACTAATCCAAACAAATGTGATACAATACTTTTAAACACTGCGCACATTATGACCAAGTCACATTTAATCAGTTCATCATCATCCTTGAGTTGGAATTTTTTTGAATTCCACCGAAATGTTACTGAGATATCACATTTAGAAAAATGGCAAAGGCAGACGTACGTATAAGACAAGCGCAGCAAGTAATATACAGGAGGATATAATTTTATACATATTATACAATATAATATCAAAAAAATATTTGATACAATTATAACACAATAGCATGTAACTGTCTATTATGATTTTTGTATTAGCAGTGATGTATCATCTCTGTGTTTAATGAGTTAAGGCTTGCTGTAACAGGAATATACATGTGCACTAATATCATGAAAACAAAGTGACTGTCTGTCTGGTATTTTGGACTGTAGCGTTACTGTGTCATATTCCCCAGCAGATTTTCTCTGCACCGCACTTCTCGAGGTGTGGACGGCTCTTTTCTCCAAATACACTTTGATCTGAAGGATGGTTTGTTTTTTTTGTTTTTTTTTTAATTTGGGAATTTCCACTTGTTTCTCTAATCTCCCATTTCTTTTTCCTCCAAGACTTCTGAAAGTTCACCAGAATTGTCCCCGTGGGGCTTCGTACTCCTCCACCTCCTCTTCCTCGCTCCTTTCTCAGCCACATTCAATCCTCCCGTTGTTCATCGTCCTGTGATCCTTTCGCAACCGGGCCACCAAGTGTTTTCCATAAGGTTTCCTATAAGGTCCTGGTGTCATACATCAAACAGCCCCTTCATCTTCCATAACATGTTCACTGTGCTGCCGACAAGAGCTCATGGGAAGGAGGAGAGTGAATGAGGCCGTCTGTCTGTCACCCCAATCTTTCATGTGACCTATTAAGAGCATAAAGGAGAAAAAAAGTAATGAATGAGACGTTCATTTCAGTCGGAGCAGTGTTGGCCTTCCTTGTGTGCAAATGAGTGCGGCGAGGCTTTGACAGGGTTTTCTGCCGTAAAAACAAATAATGGCCTTGAAACAGGGAATCACCTCCACCAGCCGGAGGGAGGACATTCTCTGCTTTGGTTTGGTTTCAAAAATAGGGACTGGATAAAATTGATTTAGAAATATAAAGCCCCTTTTCAAAGATTTACACACTTCAGCTGCAGCATTTTATCTTTTTTTTTTTTTTTTTTTAAGTTATTTGACAAAAGCAATGCTCAATTAGAAAACTGGGTTTAATAAGCACATTTTAACTATTATTATAGAGGAGGAAATTTAACTTCCATAATTAGATTGAAGAGCATCTAACCAAACACATACCAAGGACGAATCAGGGTTGAGACTGCAGTGGAGCGGAAATGTCACAGGTGCAATCTCTGCAGCAGCATTAGAGAGCCAACTGAAGACTGCGACAGTTCAGTTTCTTTCCCCTCCACACAGGCAGAGATTAAAATCAAGAGGAAAAGGCTGCTTGCTGAGAGATCTGAGATCACCTAAAACCACCTTGCACCTGTGTTTCCCATTCCTCCGATTCCAGCCGTTAGCCTTTTTATTTCCAGATGATCAACTTTGGCCCGAGGCTCCACCGCAGACCTTTCCAGTCGAGGTTATTTTCCCAGCATGCAAACAGACAAAAACAAACTCAGACCTGAGCAATTAATTTTGGAACAAAGCGTCATAAGAGACACAGAAAAAGCACAAACTGGTGTGAACTCTGAGTGCACACACACGCATGTGCACACACAACCGTGACTCAAGGAGCACGTACGCCAGACACAAACGCACACATCGTGCTTGCTCGAAGGAAAGCCACTTCCCTAAATTTGCCATCTGGGGAAGTTTTGGTGGTTCATCTGAGTAAATTTGCACAGTTGTGGTTTTTGCAGAGCTGCTAAGAAAAGTCTTTTTGGATACGTGGAGCAGTGGAAATGCGTCAGCAGAGGAGGAACATCAACCTCTCAGGACAAATTCATCCATTCACACACAGACGGCACAGAGACTGAACAGTATTAGGTCTGTAACGGTGTGTGTGACCCCGTATAGTCAGTGCCGTTGTCTTGATTGTAGTTCTGACTGGAAAAACAGGTGAATACTGAAACATTATTTTTACACCGAATTAATATTTATCTGTGTCCTGATGCAACTGAGTATAATCTGTCAACACATCTGTGTGACCCTGCAGTGACCCCGTGCACCAAATATTTGCTCTGTACGACTAACGCCAGCGCCGCATTGCAGCTCTGGGCCTCAGCCTGATCGTGGAGACCAGACTTCCTAAAGATTTGGAACCAAATAAAGTCTAAATTTTCATTTCAAGTTTCAAATAAAATTTTACAATAAAAAGACATAAACAAGTATTTTAAAATATCATTCATTTATTTATTTCAGACCTGAAGACATGCACATTTGCCTGATTTGGGTTGGACCTGCAGGGCTGCAGAACAGACGTCGGTGAGTCTTGAATGACTTGACATGTGACTGCAGACTGAGGTAAGTCAGCAGTCAAGCTCAGTTTCATGTGAAGTGTGATAGTGGGTAAGATCACAGCTCATTGCGCTGAACATAAATGACTTTGCCATAATGTGATGTGTATGGATATAATAGAGAAAAATCCTCATGAATATCTTAGCGGCTGCATTCATCTTCCCCCATCATCATCATCATCATCATAGACTTCAAACATATTAACCTTGTATAAAGATTGGTGGTTAAAATCATATATTTGAGATCACCAGTGTCTTAAATTGTTTTATAAGGTGTATTGTGTTTCACTAGACGGCATTATAATAATCAGAAATCTTATAGCTTCTAGAAAGGAAGGAGCGGGGGAGTCGGGGAGGGACTTAATGAAAGATGTAAGACGGGAGAGAGGAAAGAAACGTTTAATTGAACGAGAGAGGAGAGAGAGATTGGAGGAGAAAATGACTGTGAGTTAAAAACTATTTCTGGAATGCACCTTCACTTAAAGTCTAACCAGGTAATACACACACACACACACACTGTGGCAACCCACCCTGCTTCTACAGTATATGATAAGGTAATGAGGGCATTGGGTTTCAATTCTCTCTCCACAAACACTATCTGATTTGGGAGACTTCCTGCTCTCTCCCTGCATTCTTTGATATTAATACTTCAGTGTGCGTGCTGCTTCATGTGTGTGTGTGTGCACTCATGCCAGGAACTATATACACCTCATAAATGTCAATCCTGCAGAAGGGCGTGTCACTGTGAGAGTGTGAGCGTGTTTATGAATGTGGTTGAGCTTTTTTTTTTTTTTTTTTTAAATCTACTACTTGGTGCACAGTTTGTATTTAGCATGTTATGTATATCTGTATGTATGTATATATATATAAAGATCTGCCTGACTACTAACTTACTTAATTAGAAAGGAATAAGCTCCTCTTTTATTAATATTTCTCCCTTGAGGACGTGTGACATTTTGGCTCCAACTAAAAAAAGTTCGTATTATCACTAATCTTCCCACAACCGCTCAGACAGTCTTTCAGCTGCGGAGGCTGATATTAGCTGTTGCTTTATGCTCTTCACCTCATCTGATGTAAAAAAAAAAAAAAAAAGTCACACATATAACATGCAGATGAAAACAGAAAGCACTGAGCAACTCATGACTGACCAAGACCCAAAGCGTTAAAGTCGCTGTCATAATTCAAATCACGTCCGAAGGGCTGATGGCACAGGAGAGGATACCGATAATTCATTATGAACAAAAATAAAGCATCTGCTGGGAATCAGTGCTCACTAAAAACTGTAAATAAAGATAACATAGCCTCTGTCAGGCCGTGAACATTTTTATTTCTGCTGTAAATTTGGATATTTTAACATCTGTGTCCGTGTGGATTGGCTCTGTTTTGGAGACTTTCTTCAGGTGGCCTCTGGAGGAAGTGCAGTTTTTGGTTGTTGCTGCTGATTTGCTGAAGCCAGCCAGCTTGACGTGCTCGTATCTAATATCTAATCGAAACTCAAACATGTAACAGGAGGTGCCCGTGAATGTTCGGAGCATTTCGGCATGATTTTTTTTTTTTTTTGACAGGAAGCACTTGTGTGAAGTGGCCCAAAATAAACATGATGATGATTAAAAATGATTTAAAAAAAAAATATATATACTATATATGATGTTTGAAGAAGGGGTGAACTGTTTTTTAGTCCAACACTGCTGTGGCCAACACCTGCAAACTGCAAGTTGAAAATGGAAAATTACATTCAGTTTAGATTTCTTTCTACAACACGAGAATCTCCAACCTAAATGTCAGGTTGTCTGTTAGGTGAGTGTGAGTGTGTGTTTGATATTGGATTGACTTCCATTCCCCCTGCTGCTGTCACATCCACTGTCCTCACTGTTTCCTGTTTACACGAGACGACTTCCTCTGAACATTAGCAGAAGACATCGCACCAAACGGATCTGTCTTTCCTCTCTCTCTCTTAAGATAAATCCAAAACAATACCGGAGGGGGATGAATAAAGTATCACTGGCCCCTCCGCTCTTTTGTCCCTCTGAAGGAACCCATCAATGGCGCAGAGTAACAGCAGGAAGTTGAAAGTTAAAGCAGCTCAAATGGCTAAATTTTCTTTCATCTCCTTTCAAAATGGTTCACTGCACAACGCACATAAACACACACATTGTAACGCACGCAAACTGTTCTGGGAGCTCTCTAATGTCCTGCCATCCAGGTGTGTGCTAATCTGCTAAATCCAATAATAATAGCAACCCTGATCTTCACATGAGCCAGAGTAGATCAATGGAGCAGCTGTATGGTGTGTGTTTACGGATTAACAGACAGCTAGGCGCACACAAGTGTACACAAACACACACGTATAAAGTAATACACAATGTATTTGTACAATTTAGTCTATTAAGAGATTTTGGGGCTTTTTATTTGTCTCCTTAGTCTTTTGACTTTTGCGTAACTTGGTGTCTGTTATACAGCAATTTACATTGTGCAATTAATCTCTCATCTTTTCCCATTAACATAATGATACTACTGTTAAACCCAACATCAGGCTTCATCACCGTTCACCAAAATGTAAAAACATTCCTGAAGGAAACAGTCTGATGGCATGTTGGGTTCGATTCCTGTAACATCAAAAACAATCGCTCTGCAAAGAAGGAGGCCAAGTAATAACCAATTAATGCTGGCATCGTCAGTATTTACATTCAGAAATCAAATATTTTTACTCCCTTTTTGATATGAATTTGCATTCATGATTACAAGGCAGTGGGCCTTCCAAATGTCCATTGTTTGCTCAGCGGTGTGTAACAATGGAGAGGCACGCTGCTTATTAGGTCAGTTAGGTGTGATTAGGTGTGTGTCTGTACATACACACACACACACATAGACCCATTGTTGGTTATGGAAAAGATTGTTCCAACATAAGTGATACAGATGGGGGGATTTACAGGGAAATCAAATGCACTGACATCACCTAAGGTCCTGACACAGAAAGAGAAAGACAGATGGAACGAAGAGGAAAAAGGGAATAAATGGTAAAGAAGAGTGACATCATAAGTCAAGAAGTCCTTTATTTAGATTATAGCGGCTAAGGTGAAGAAAACATGACAGTTTACAGTCTTGGAACGAGAGAGCAAACTTGGAAAACCAAGGAAAGAGAAGATGAGGGAAAAGGACTGACCGAAAAAAGGGAGAGTCAGGAGATGGTGAGATTGGTGAAGGAGAAATTACAGGCAAGATCACAAAAGAAGATACAGATAAAGATGCAGCGTGATGGATGTAGAGAAGAGAAATAAGAAGCAAGGAATTAACGCAAAGAAAGAGTGGGAAGATAGAGTGCAAAGGACAAAAGAAAAGGAGTAGCAAAGAAGGTGGAGAACGAGGGAAGGGAAGAACAGCGAGGGAATCATCAGAAAAGATGGAGAAAAAAATACGGACAGAAAGAGGGATCAGAGCGAGGGAGGGAACAATGAGGAGGAGATGGAGCCACTAGAAGAGAAAGAAGGAGACGGATGAGAGAAGGAAAGAGGGTTCAAAGAAAGGAAGGAGGAAATAAGAGCTGGTAACGACAGCGAGGGAGAGAAAAGGGGAAAATCCAAGTTCCCCATTAAACTGGAGTTGTGAAGTAACTCCAGCTCTTTCATCAACGCTTCAGCGTGTGTTCCCGTGTGTGAAAGTGTGCGTGTTGCCCTGTAGCTGCATGCCTGATTTGACGTGTGTGTGTTAGAGTCTGGTCGCAGCCCGAGGCCACGACCGAGTGAGTGACTAATTGTGCTGTCTGCTCGCCATAATACACACACACACACACACGCATGCAAACATGCACGCACACTGCACACCGAGATTACGCAATCACCATCAGGATAATCTCCTTGGCCCGGTATTTTTTTTTTCCCCTTAGAGGATGAATATCGACACGTCTAGATTACTCTCTGGTCTGGAAATCCTTCACTTTGCTTACCTAATCCCTGACCTCTGCTTACATTACACCATCCATCCATCTCTCACTCCATTCCCATGCTCACCCAGCACAGAATAACTAATCCAACACTTCTTGGAAAATTCCCATTTCTTGCCCCATCAGTGAGCTCTTTGGTCTGAATCTAAATTACAAAAATATGAGGTCATTTCTGTTGTTTTAAGCCTGTCGGCTAAAAATTTGGATGTTATGTAAACAGTGGCCCACATGTACCAGCAAGTCAACTCACCAAACACCAACATCAGACATCACTTTTACTTTTGTGCTAGACGATGTGAGCAATCCACAGGAACTTTTCATGCTGCGTTTGATTTGTTTATTTGGACTCATCCTGCTGTTGAGCGTTACAGTCGTGACTGCTCAGCGGGCAATAACATTAGAGTTTGGAAAATGAGGAAGCTGAATCGCTGTTTCATAAAACTTTACTTCTCCGTTGAAATAAAAAATTGCGACGCCCAGTTGCGGTCAGTAAGTCGGTCAGGTCGTCTAAACTGGTCTGACTGTGTGTTCTTCAGAGGTCGACGTTGTCTGCCAATCTGAGTCCAGGCTGCTCTCATTCGAAGTTCCCAAAATGGTGGAACAAGCGCCTGATTCCTATCAGAGCAGGGTCGTCCCTCTATGTCTTCTTGAAAACTGATCTTTTCAAAGAGCAGTTGCTCTCCTAAAAACCCCAACATGCCTAGCTGGCACTTTTGTAGCTCTTTCTTATTTGTTTGTTGCACTTTCTTGCACAATCTGCACTTATTTAATAGCACCAAGGCACTTCACTGCAGTGAAGCTTTACTAATGTCCCTCATTGTGAGTCGCTTTTAATAAAATTGTCTGCTAATTGACTAAATGTAAATGTAGTGTAACCATTATATAACTTTAATCACGTCTTCATTATTGTGGCATATTTGTGCTGGATGTTGAAATCTATGAGTTTGAGCAGTTTGGTGCCGATTCAGATAAAAATAGATCTGCTACAAAAAAAAAGAAAAAAATAAAGTGGTTGGTTGTTGCAGAGGTATTCATTGAACTAGCTGCCAGTTTTATTATCTGTATCAGATATCCTGCCCTCATAGGGGCGCTTTTTCAGGAAATGATCCCACAGGTCTTATCACAGGATAGTTACAAATGAACTACATGGCCTCTTATGCTGGAGAACTAGTTGTTTATGAGACACAGTGTTCAGGGAAAGGCCACAAAAAGCATAAATATTGAATTTGTTCTTTTATGTAGACACAGTGACCATTTGACGACATTATTAAGGCTTTGTTTTCAATTTTAAGCTACATTTAGCACAGTCTGCCCTGTAGAACTAGTACAGACTACTTTGCATTAAGATACTACATTGCACTAATATATGACTGTAACCACACAACCTTTTAAACAACGAATTCAAATTCCTAGGTTTCAAAGAAAGAAAGAGAGGATTGAATTCTTAATCTGATGTAGTGTTGAAACTGGTACATGTTGAAATTACCGTCTCTTGTTGTGGTCTTACTTTATACAGAATAATATCTGAATGCACTTTGATGTAGCCTGTTTCTGTTTGCTGTTGCAACAGCTTAATTTTCTTATGTGGCTCATTAAAGCTTCACCTTACCTCTAATGTCGTGAATAAAGGCTTTAAAGGCATTTGTGTAATTTGGTGTGGTGGCCGAAGTCCCCGTTGTTTGATGTAGAACAAGACTCTATTATCACACACTAATACAGATATGGGCATGAAAGTAATATCCGCCTCCGAGTCATTCCTGGGGCTGAAGAATAGTGTGATCCGTCGCGCACAAACACACACACTTCTTTTGGACCACAGCCTTCAGGTTAAGGATTAACCCTTTAGTCTTCCTCCTGGGCTGCTCATATTTTGCAAACGAGGTAACTCTTCTGTCCTCTCATCGTGTCCATCGGTGAGCAGAACCGTCTGTGTTTTCTTTTAATAATAACTGCAGTGCTCCTCGATGTAGCTCACGACGATCATGATATGATCATTATCACATCACTCACATATGGCTTTAGGCACTTTGAGTTGAGGGGAAGTTCCTGATGCTGGTGCAGGTAAAGGGATGTTTCACCCGCTGTAATTACTCTCACCACTGCTCAATTTAGAGACACCATTTAACCCAAACATGATGTCTTTGGACGGTGGGAGGAAACCCACGCAGTCACGGGGAGAACATACAAACTCTGCACAGAAAGGCCCCAGGCCGGGAACTGAACCCACGACCTTCTTGTAAGGCAACAGTGATAACCACTATGCCTTTTCTTTTTTATGTCACACATGACAGTGATGGTTATGATTGTTAGCAGCATTTTCTCCTCCACATGAAGTGTACGTGCGTGTGTCTCTGTGTGTATGTGCGTCTGTGTTTGGTTGGGGATGGCGGATGAAAATGAAGTCTTAGCCACAGTTCAGGTAGCGCTGACACACAGAGCAACAAGTGAAAATCAAAACACAGACAGCTGCTCCCACACGCTGAGTGGATCGTTTACTGTGGAAGAGTTAGCACCGACAAATACAAACTGAAAGGCAACGCAGATGTGGCAGATATGAGGAGGTGAAAGACGGGGCAGGAAGGAACGAGTGGGGATTCAAAGAATCTGTTGCCTCTGTAATCCTGATTCATTTTATTGACCGTAGCGACTCAGATGAGGCAGCAACAGTCTTGGGCGAGAACGTAATCGCAGAGATGAAAAACATATTGTTCTGAGCGAAGCTCTTTTGTTGCCTGAACCAGACCACAGGCAGAACAGCCACCAACCAC
This sequence comes from Remorina albescens, assembly GCA_034769265.1. Taxonomy (NCBI): domain Eukaryota; kingdom Metazoa; phylum Chordata; class Actinopteri; order Carangiformes; family Echeneidae; genus Remorina; species Remorina albescens. The sequence continues at coordinate 24,966,186 of CM068487.1, forward strand.
CTCTCCATGAACCTGCCATTAATAAATGTGGTTCTTCATTCATTCAGCAACCAATTCTGTTTCCTGCAGCACACATTTGCTGATGCATTTTAGTTGTGTAGCTTCTTAGACATAAAAGGTCATATTTGATATTGTACTTATTTACTGTCTCGATGTTTTATTTGCAGTGTAATTTCTGGAGCACTAGTAATTAGATCAGTCGGGACAGCGGCTGCAACGCGCTTCTCTCATAAATGATTCAATAAAAATACAGCAGATTTCAGGTGAACTCTCATAGAAGACAAATCATGCAAAAGTTGGCTGATCCAGGTGAGCGGGGCTTGAGGCGTGGTCAATCTTTCGTTGTGGCATCACAAATTTATTAAAGTCTTGGCAGCTTTTTTGAAGACTCAGCTTCTCTGTGGACTGAGCGCTGGGAAACTTTCACTTAATAGAGAATCTAAACCAGCTTCATAATCATTAAAGACACATAAATCTCATTTTATATAAGAGAACTTTAAGCTAAACGAGCCTGAACCCACAGCCAGGTATGTGATCCTGAATCGAAGCCCAACAGACTTATTCCACCTTAAATGAATACAGGAAGAACCTAAAAATCTCTTTCACCCTTGAGTAACTTGAATGGCACTGAATAAAAGGATGAAAGTTAAAAGAGGGGTCAAGAAACAGGAAGTCAGTTTAAAGGTGTTGGTGGCAGGAAAATGTACGTCATGAGTCTGGAGGTCACGGAAAAATCTCTCTCTCTCTCTTTGAGGTCGTGATCTGGACAGACGTGAATGTCTGGAGTCTGCTTCACACTCTACATCTGGAGGATTTGTTCTCGTAAATCTCATTTCCTCACACACACTCAGACACACACTCAGTCACTCGTGCTCTCTCACACACTCCCTCCATCCATCGCAGCCTTTCATGTATCAATGGCCCCATTGATAGGCTTGTGTGAGTCTCTCTGGGTGGATCCTGCTTTTGGGGTTTAGTCCTCATTTAGCCATCCCGACCTTAAATGTACACACATACACACACACACACACACTTAGACCTGCAGATGTTTCCATGCACATACGCAAATATGCTCATAAATCAGTCATTGTAGATGAATATATTACATCTTCCCTATACAGCCATTTTAGACAGTTTTTAAACTGGATGAAAAGGGTAATATGATTCTAATCTGATTGATTTTGAACCTTTTTAATCTCAACTGCTGTAAATCCAACAAATTTGTGGAGTCGAAATGTCAAATCTGTGAAGGACCCTTTATAATTTCAGAGGTCAAAAGTCAGACAAGGTATTGAGCCCTTTTGCTTAACACATGTAATAGCTCGTGTTAAATGTTAGGTTTGGACTTTTAGTGGTGATTAACATAAAAAAAAAAAAAAGGTTTTCTGAGCTGATGTCTTCTTTTTAAACACACAGAAGGAAGGAAGGAAGAATAAATAGTGAAATAAAATAATAACAGTAGACATTCACCTACAGAGATGCTATTCCCGACAGAACCAGTACTGGAAAATCAAGACTCTTCTGAGCAGCTTAAAGGACCAACGTGTCAGAAGACAGACATTAAACTTTGTTGTTGAACAGATGGGGAAGTTCCATAACTTAATGATCGCAGGATAACCTCTAATAAATCTTATACGGTCAGTTTATTTACATACAGATAAAAACAGCATTGATGTGATATCCTCTCTCAGACAGGCTGTGGGCAGAGCTCCAGACATGAGCTCACGGGGAGACTCCCTTTGGTGTGGTTCAGTGAGGGGTGAAGACTTGTGTTATCTGCAGCACACACCAGGTGTGGATGCATGGATTTTTAAATGAGTGCAGCATCATGCCTGTGCTCAGATGCCAAGAAACACACCTACTGTACCCATCAGTTTTACCTGCACACGCATGAACGTGTGCATTCATCCACAAACAAATGCTGAATGCGCACACAAGTAACAAACATGCACACGGCACACATGGAAAGTTGATGGTTTAAATCCCTTTGAATGGTTGAGCAAGTGGAGGGGTTTAACCGCTGCTTATTGAAAGACTCAAGCCGCCATAAAGCAAGGCACCAAATCCTCCAGCAGCTTGAGCGCAGTGTCCAAAAACAGAACAATCAGGCAGGATACAGGTATGAAGATATTTATCTTCACCCTCAGGTCATTAGTGAATAAATCTTTGCTGAGTCAGCTTGTCTGGTTGAATTAAACACACACACTCACCGTGCAAGCATCAGACATATCATGTCACATTTTCCCTTCATATTGTTAAGACTCAAGTTTTTACGACCCATTGTTCCCCCTAACATTTCCAAATCGCTGTCTGTGTGTACGCCTATTGATGTGGCCGTATCCATCGTTACAAATGATACAGCCCTCTCACTATTTATAGACCAAAACAGTCTTATTGTGATGTGTCCCTTGTTCACAGCCTGTCATCGTCTGCGGTGATTCACAGTTTGACATCCATAGGGACGGTGAGATGCACATGACTTTCATATTTACTGTTAATCAGCATTGGTTGACACAAAACACCACACATTAAGGTGCTAGACATATTCAGATGTTCATCACAGTCAAAAGAGATGAACGGAAATAATGTTTGATGTGACAAAAACATTAATGTCAGAGGGGATATGGGAATTTAAATATAATTGGTCCTGAAAACCTCAAATTTTAGACAACAAAAGGTGGTTGTGAATTCAGCTAAAAAAAAAGTGAATGTTGAATTTACATCAGTGCTCCTTGTTTAGTAATAATGAATTATTAGGCAATCTATGTTGTCATGGTTTAGATAAGAACAACATGGTTAACTCATATTCCTGTGTTATGTTGACGCATAGATGTTGCTTATGAAAAAAACATAACTAATGATCATAATGATCTGCTGGTTTTATTATGTTGATAAGAATTATTTATGTAGCATTATGTTTCCCTTAAAATATGTTCCCTGTTGTGGATTGGTAAAATAAATGATTTCTAAAAACTGAGACTGATCATCTAAAAAAGATGCTGAAGAGCTACGTGAAATAATAAAATAAGATCTTTAGAAAAAGAAAACTTGTTTTGTTTAAATCTGATCTAAGAAAACAGATCATTTCACGCCAAAAGCCGTCAAACTTTATTAGTTGTCAAATGATTTACAGTGACATGGAAGCTGTAACTAATTTAATGTTTAAGCTGTAATATTCCAGACAGTGTAGCTCGGGGATAAATACGTGCGGCAGCTTGTGAAAGAAGTCACAATCTGACAAAGCATTATTGACACCCACTCTCTGAGTAAAAAATATAACTGCCAGGCAGTTTATTCCTCTCGGTGGCTTCAGAATAACATTTAGGTGACCAACGCTCGTGTACCAGGTCTACTCATCCTGAGGACAATCTGAGGAAGTGCAGATGATGTGGACCGAAACGAAAAACAACACACTTTGTCCTTTTAAGGAACCTCAGGCTGCATGAAACCGTCGCTGGCTCTCCTCCCGCTCTCTTTGTCCACTACCTGTGATGTCACTGATCAAGAATTTCCCACAGGCGAGACTGCAGGGAGGCTTTGGTTAATAAGTGACAATATGTAATAACAAGGACTTACTGGGCCACACAGTCTGGTCTCATGTGTGTCCGTCTCTCTTTCATGTTTATGTTTCTGTCTTTTTGTGGACACAGCTTGACATAATACTTTCTCTTGCCCCTCAGCCTCACCTCGACAATCACAGCCACAATCCTTAATCGTATAAAACTGACTCTTGCCCTGGTGTGAAGTCCTCTAGTTCCTTTGATATCACTAAATGTCCAAAAATTAAAAGTTCCCAAAAATTGTCCACACACAAGGACATGTGTGTAATGTGTGCTCTGCTTGTCCTATTGCCCATTTTACTGGAAACACACCCATTTTTTTTTCTCCATTGCGTAACCAAAAAGCCATTTGAGGTCAGAGTAAACAAGACGTAAACACGTCGCTGATAAATTGTCTCTACATGAAGTTGCTATGGTGAAGATTTAACATTTTCCAGCTTACAATTCCACCAGATGTAGAGCAGCATTTTCATCTGAAGTTGTGTTTCTCACCACAAAATTAAGAGTTAAATACTTAATCCCCTTTTAGCTCTGTTTCTGGTCATCCTAACTTTGTACCGTTGGTGCTTGATCAGCAACAGACAGCATGTCTTTTGTCTTTTGTTTTTTTCTAAGGAGTACAGCTTGAAATATGGATGATGACACTGCTGTGATTGAATCGGAGCATTAAAACTGCAGGTCATGAAAACTTAAAAGACACGATATTTTCTGCTCTGGAACTGAGCAGGTTGATCACTGTGACATGTAATTTGGTCCATTTTGGGGCATTGCTAATATAAAAATAATTAACTTTGACAAAAAACCCCCCAAAAAAACATTGTATGGTATTGCAGCATTCCAGATGTGTACATCTCTTACCATAACACTCCTCCCGCTCCTCGACCATCACTCTCCTACACATATCTCTGACTCACCTTGATGAAGTCACTGTGGTGAGGTCAGCATCCTGCTCGACTGGGAGCGGATTAAATCTGCAGTACGCTGCTGTCACACTGGTCTCAGGGCAGCTTAAATTTGACCACATGGGGACTCGACGCTGCACAGCTCAACAGATTAAAATGTGTGCCATGCTTCCTATTGTGATGTCATGAAGTTGAGTTGAGCCTCACACATGACCCATATTGGATTTTATCAGTTTGCACTATGAACTCCACAATCCTCTTCTTCAGAATATTCCCTACAAATAATGGAAAAATACATATATCTCCTTTCGCTGTTACTCTATTTCAACTGGGTATCATACACTGTGCAGTAAAAGCAAAGACCTGTTCCTTTAAGTATGGTGTTTTCCAGAAAATGCTTGTATGCTGATATGGAAGGAAAATCCATCCTGTTTATTCCATCCAGCACATTCCAAAAATTACAAATGTCATACTTTGTCGTCTTCCTGGCAGGAAAACGGACTTGAAGTTGGAAATGCCCGCCAGCTTTCTCATGAAATTCTGTTCGTTTGGGCATTCTCTGAGGGAATAAAAACAAAACCAGCTGCTAAACATGGAAACTTCCTTAAAAAAGGATTGGAAGTTTCTTTATTACCTCTATTAAGGAAACCCCACTGACACTTTACGGTCACTGTCGTCACAATAAAAGGGTCACAGCGAATTGTTTTTGCAAGTAATAAGATGGCTGATTGGACAGGAAAGAAAACAGTGCTATCGTGCCAATTTATCATCACGTCTGCTTGTTTACATTTCTCGTAAATTTTAAGCTTCTTGGTAATCTGTTATAATTAACCAAATGAAACTTCAAAGGAATAATCCTTATTTGCCTGATCTGTGCAATACAGACGGCATCTGTCTGTCTTCAATTTGAAAGGTCGATTGCCAAATCGAAGAGCTTATGGAGAAGTCACAAAGCTGTAAAATACAGTTTGTGACCATTTGAGCAGAATTCTTTTCCTCATAGTCTACACTCATGTAGTTTAAGATCGGAGATATTATACTCATACCCGTCTTTGGATGGGATGTCAGGACTTTCCTTATCACAGGTTGTTGGTGAAGAGAACACACGATTGCTGTTGTTTTTGTGCCACTTTTGCTGTACGCTTTAAAGGTGGTCGGCCAGGTGATAACCATAGATGTCTGGACTCCATCCCAGACTTAACCATCTAAATTTAAGCTCCTCACCAGACTTACTCTCACACGCTATAAAATATTTAGTGAATATGACCTAGAATAAATGGGGCAAAGCCTTTGAGGCAGTACAGGCAGACAGTGGGGCAGGCGCTCTGCACTGCCACTGCAATATACACTATCAGTCAAAAGTTTGGACACACTTTCCTATTCATTTGAAACGCATATCTGTCTACTCATTTTGTGCTAACGCTGAAAATATTCACTGTTACTGTTGCTTCTCAGTAGCTCCTTAATCCAACCACTGAGTTTGTCTTGAAAGATATGTCCTGATTCTTAAGTGACCTGGCCACAGGGTTACTTTAAGGTAAACACTCACATCAGCCTGTTGTTTTTACTGCCACCATGTTTGCAACATAGCTGGTTTAAAATTCTTCAGGGATTATATAGTATGATGATTTGTTTATACTATACTTTATATACCATTAGAATGTAATCTGGATTATGGAAAAGTGTTTGAGTTCTGCTCAGGGTGAAGGTTGTTCTGTCATTTATCATCATGTCTCAGCTGTGCTGTGTTTGAGTTTATTTAAAGGTGTTATATGTCAGTTTCATTTGCTGTTAAATCTAGTCACTTGCCGGGAGGTTTGGTGTTTGTGATGTCTTTCTAAAGGTTTCAGCCATCATTGTGTTTACGATAGAGCAGAGGTCTCCAAATCCGGTCCTGGAGGGACCTGATTCAAATGAGTGGCTCCTGATCAGACTTCTGCAGAGCTTGATGACGAGCTGATCATTTGAATCAGGTGTGTTGGAGCAGGAAACATCTAAAACATGCAGGACAGCGGCCCTCCAGGACTGGATTTGGAGACCTCTGCAGTAAATCAGTATGCCCCCCAAGCAGTGCTCCATCTTCTGGTCACAGTGAGTTGCTATTTGGAAATTAACAATACAGTCCAGTCAGACCAAAGCTAGCTCTTTAGCAGGCTAACTTAAAAATAGAATCAAAACAGGAGGGTTCCTTTTCCACCACTGGAGGTTGGTGAGTAAAGGAATGAAGCTTGCTGGTAAATAAACAGTAGTTAACACTCCGGCTGCGTCGGTTAATTAGCAACAGCTAAATGTGGGCGTAATTTGTAATAATTTATGAGCTGGATGAGTTACCTCTCTTGTTCATCTAGGAACAAAAACAAACAAATCCTGCTCATGCCAGTAAAAAGTTAAACGTTGTATAAACAGTCAGCCTTACATCATGTTTGAGTTATACAATGTGCACACCTGTGTGTGCATTTAGTGTTTTGACTGGTGGATGGACCGTGTGTTGCCTATTAGACCCTGATAAGACTTGACTGATGACTCACACGGTGCGTGTCTGTGAGTGTGGGCAGTGTGTGTCACTGTCTATAGGTGTGCCCCTCCCACCCCCCACACATTTACCCCTGTTTCCCTCATCCTTCTTACCCCTCTTACCCTCCCTCTGTCTTGGTCACAACAAAACCAAATATCCTCCACATACACACATTTCCCTCTTGCTCTATTTCTGATGACATTCCAACTCAATGACTTCAGACCTGAAGTGGGAAAGCTTGTGTGTTTTTGTGTGTGTGTGTGTGTGTGTGTGTATGTGTGTATGCCCATGATGTCAGCTGTACGTTTATGTACTGTGGCTGTGTCTGGGGCACCAGCTTGGCAGATAAGCAGGGTGGGAGTCTTTGTGTGTGTGTATGTGTGTGTGGATTGTGAGTGTTGAAGTGAATAGAAGACGGACATGCCAGACATGAAAGAGTGCATAAAAAATGTGCTGTTGAAAGTTGGTGGAATGGCCTCGGGAGCGATGAGCTTGTCAACTTCATAAACTCTTCATTGTCGAGGAACTGATAACTGAGTGTATTCCTGTTTCTCTGTCCCCGTCTCTCTCCCTCTCTCTCTCTCTCTCCCTCTCTCTCTCTCTCTCTCTCTCTCTCTCTCTCTCGGCCCAGCTAAAGGAAACTGCTGCATAATGATAACAGACTCAGAGACAATGGGTTCAACCGGCGTAAATAGGCACGCACAAACACACGCGTGTTCATGCACAATGCATCCACACACATTGTGTTGGTGAAGCTTTGGGGTCAGGGGTCCTGTCTGTGCTGCTGATAGTCTCCAGACTATCTGAAATTATTTATCAAATATGGAACAATCCGGACATACCAGCCACATTTCTGAGTCCCCCCCGCCCCCCACACCTTAAAATGACCTGTTGGAATAAAAAATTATCCCTCTCCCTCCTTCCCTCCCCCTGCCTAGACCTTGTCTGCCTAGCGATAAGGTCAGATTAGATTTATTTTGGGCAACATGCAATACTGCAAAGCGTGCCAAAGCCCTGAGGGTTTCCCTTAAAAGCATTTTGTTGTGTTTTTGGGTTGGTTTCTGTCCCTTACTGTACATGTGACCTTGACAGGTTGCATTACTTGCTAATGATGTTTCTTCCTTCAGTCTATCAAAGTACATACAAAGGTTTTACAGTACGGTCTGGGAAAACGTGCAGTCCCTTATACTGTAGTCCCTCTGTGTGTTGTTATTTAACAATAAGTTTCTCAAATGCAATCAACTCATTATGATGCTCTTTCATACACTCAATGTTGATTATTATTATTATTATCTCATTAGATTAATTTTATGTATTCTACAGTTTTATTAAGCTGCATTAGCTCTGCCTATTATATTGGCAGCTGACTGTATATCTAATATATTGTAGCGATGCCTCAAACAAAGCTTCTGCAACTATAATACAAGGCAAAAAGACAATGACAGTCTCTACTATAACAACATAAACATGGGCCATGTTGATTAAAAATCTGTAAGGAAGTTTTCTCTTTAAGAGTATTTTGTCTATTTTGCAAAAGAAATTCACATTCTGCTTAATTGGCAACATTTGATGACAAAAGGCAACAAAATGTGCTGACTTAGTTGAGAGTTTGGGTCAATTTAGCTCTCATTTAATTTGTATAATTCTAGATTGCGTTTCAAACATCATGGGAAATAGTTACTTCAGCTCTATTCATTAAATTGCCCATTTAATGGTGCCTGAGGGGCATCCATCCACCCTACACAAGCCTATTCTTCTGTTATTTATTCATGGCCAGATAGCGCCACTGTGTGTCAAAGAGCCTGAATAACAGCCAAAGAAAGACTTTTAAATAGAGGAGACATATTTCCCCTGTAGAGGGTGCACTTTGTTACATGATCCTCCAGAAGGAGACCGGAAACAGTTTCAGAGTGTCCAACATCATCCTTATGGTCGTGTACGGACAGAAAAGCAGGTGTTTGGAGAGGAGGGGGCTCTCAGCTCTGCTCTATTTCCTGATAGAAATTTATTTTTGATGCTAATCAAATTTATTATATTTTAAAATCTATAGAGGAAAAATAAATCACTCAGTTGATTTCAAATATAAAAAAAGCAAATATGATTTGAGATGAAATAGCATTTTTCTTTTAAATGTAATGAATTTCCCAATAGTTCATTTCTTGAGCTTGAATTTACACCACAGTAGTTGTGAGGAATTAAATCGTGGAAAAAAAAAAAAACTAAAGCCAAATTGCCAAACAAATATAAGAGGATACATGATATTGTGTTTTTTTTGTTTTTTCTTATTATTATTTTGGCAAACTGTAGCTTCGTAGCTTCACCTTTAATGATAATAATAATAATAATAATAATAATATAAAAAAATCATATTGTGGGCGTATTTTGTTCGCATAGTAAACTTACGTTTCAACAACAAGAACAACAATAATAATGAAGATGATAATGATAATAATACTAATACTACTACTACTAATAATAAAAAACTCGTTACTCTTATTTTGGAAACCCGCACCGGAAGCACCCAGCTAGCTTACTTCCGCCGCTCTAACGGCTGCGGAGCTCAGAGCTGTCACGGCGGCCGTCGGTGTGTGTCTGACCGGCAGTCACTTCATCCAGCTCGGCGCTGAACTCACTGAAATTAGAAATTAATTAAGTAGCTTTATATTTGTCGGAGTTGACCGAAGCCTGGACGTCTCTTTGACCCTCCTCCTCCTCCGGTTGTCGGTGTTTCGGTCTTTGGGGGAAAAAAATGACCGTTTCCTGGCGGAGAGTTTGACAGTTAGTTGTTTTTGTTCAACAGACTCACCACACATCCAGGTAAGTCAGACAGAAAGTCTGGTTTTGTGTTTATTAAGTGTGAAATTGTGTGTTTTTGTCCGGTTTTGGTGTTTCTTCCACTTCGGGATGCTGCTGTCTGTTAATTCTGACTGATGGACAACCGTCCGTTTGTTTTATGTAGCTTAGCTTGGCACGTTTCAGAAACACTTTCCAAACATGGCTGCAAAAAAATTAACATCTAATTCATCAGCTAACACCCAATGGGGACATTCACCTTAACTGGATTGGGCACACGTGTTTTTGTGTACGTTCAAAATTGGGGTTTGTTATTAACAAGCTACTGAAAACTAAATTAACCCAAAATGACATGCACCATTCTGTTAAACAAGCGTTACACAAGCTGTGCTGTGTTATTGGAAGAATTTAGATAAATTTGTAATAGTATTCATCAACATTGCACTGCTAAAAATAAAAATAAATAAAGGCCAATTATTTCTCCATAATTTAATCCTTCCAATATCAGCTTTAAATGCAGTTAGATTTAATATTACCAGTCCAGATCAGACAGAAATTAGGTGTTAATGTATGCTTAACATAATTTTTGAATAATTAAAATCTTACATCCCAAATCCTTTCGTGATTTATGCTATTTTATGCATATTTATTTAATTAACTAATCCACAGCTCCTGAGACAAGGCCACTGCAGTAATAATTGGTTAAATATGAAACAAGATCAATAGAAAAAAAGAGAGCTAAACTGAAACGTTGAAAAGAGCATCAGTAAATTTCAGCATTAGTACTTGTTGAAAGCCAGCATGTGGGAAAACAATGAAGGAGTAGAGGAACAAAAAACCTAAGAATGCAATGGAAGCATCTGGTTTATGTCGATGCGAACAGACCCAATTAAATATCAGCTCAAATTAAATGACCGTAGTTAGTGTTTCCTCCCTCTATGTTACAAGGGCCTCGGGTAATTTGTTTAAAGCCAGTAGCCACAGATGACTCAGCTGCTTTGTATGTCTGAGTCATATTACAAAGGCGCTCTCCTAAAGTTAGCCATGGTATTAAATAGTTTGCCAGCTCATTTTGGTTGGATGAAGACTGATTCTTGGCATTCCTTTCTCTGCCCGCTTTTTCCCACTAGCGTTTTTTTTTAAATTTAATTTCATCCCAGTTTTTCATTCCTCTCTCCCTCTTTTCTGCATTTTTCCACTCTCTGAAAATCTCAAGCTCTCTACCAGGCTTTTAAACTCACAGAAGGGTTTTACACGCTTTCCCTCCTGTGATTGTTTAATAAAATTTTCTCTCCCGCTTTCCCCTTTTCTTTTAACCTTCCCTGTGTCACTTTATCCCATTGTGCACCTTTTATCTTTGCTGTGCAGCCTGCAGTCTTTCTCTGCCATTCTCTCCACCCTATGCCACAATCTATCTGCTCTTTTGCTCTCATGTCTTTTTCCTTCTTTGTCTGTGCTCTGCCAGTGCTCAGTGGTCTGGATACTGGACCAGTTACGGCGCTCCACCCCGCCCTGCCCTGAACAAACACCACTATGACGTCCCAATATCTGCTCCCAGAGTTTCATCCACTGTAGATATCTTCGGTTTACACCAAAGCTGAAGCAGTTAGCTTGATTAGCCCATCTGCAAAAAAAAAAAAAAATTACTGTTGATAATTAATTTTATGAAACCAAAATAACTGAAATGAGACAGTTTCAGTCTCAAGTTTTGCTTCTGGTTTACTACCTGAAGGCAAACCACTGCCAATACCTGAAATCCAAAGCTTGTGCCGGACCTGATGTGTGCCTCTGTCTCTGTCCTTTGTGATTCAGTCCACTGTAGTAAGATTCATTTGAAGTGTGGCTGTAATGTCACATATTTCACATGAGATTTTAGAGAGCTGGTGCTTCCTGTGCTGAAACAACAACATCTTTTTAGTCTGTTGATGCACATGATCCCCACAGGACCTGAAACAGGTTTCCATTCTGTCTGTTAGGGGATGTTGCACATTTGCATTTTCACGACTTTGCCAAAGCGCTCATGTAGAGGACACCTAGAGTAGTGTAGTGCTGATGGACCAAGGTGAAACACACTGGAACAACAAGCCTCTTGAAAATCCAAGGTTTAAAATGGCTTTGCAATTAATTGTAAGGCAAAAACAGCTTTCCAAATTATGAATTCCAAAGAGAATGAATGAGTATGAATGGGCTTCTTGTAAGGTGTAATAGTCTTTAAGATGAAGTGCAGAGGCTAATTCGTTAGAAACACAGGCAGTACAGCTATAGACAGGAAAATCAACCCTATCTACTGTACTTCAGTGGGAATAATTGTGAAGGAAAACAAAAGAGGGGAGATAGCTTTGTTCAGAGGTGGCCTCTGCATGAACAAGGTGGGGGTTGGTATGTTCAGGGGGGGAAAGTGCTGCGGTAGGCTGCACTGAGATGGCATTCAAAGTGGGAGGATTTGAGGGAATTAAAGTGCAAACTGCTCCCTTCCCTGAGCTCTCAGCTAAAGCCCCTAGACGTATTATGAAGAAAGAAATTTGACTGCAAGTGTGAAAGGGCAGCATTTGTTCACCAAGTTACAGATATCAGCTGCTGTTGCCACAGAGTCAAATTATTTTTGACCCTTGTAGCTGTTTGCTTGTTTCATGCTTGTGCGAGTGTCTGCGAAGCGGCTGCAAAGCATGATGTCATTTTTCAAAAGGTATATTTTGATCTCAGTATTTTTTCTTTAAACATTATCTTTAGGACCTGAGGGTTGTGTCTAATTGCAGTGACAAATATATCATATCCTCATTCTTGATAAAATTTCCTTGTAAAATTAAATAGTTAAATCTGTGGCTAGTGAGCTTGTTTATATTAGCTGCCTGAATTGGCGCTTATCAGTTCTAATTACTGGATGGACACGAGAATGAGGGTTACAATAATTTACAGCCAAGAACTAGCTGTTTACACTCATCACTGCTCCGGTGTGGCATAATGAAAACATTTATTAAAACAAATATGCACCTTTGCGTTTTGGAAAGTATGACACCAATTTATGGTTCATTCACAGCCACTGCAGAAAGTTCAGTTTAAGTATGGTTGTGTTTTGTTGTTTTTTTTATTTGCAGCCAACAGCAGCCTGCCTGTGGCATGCGCAACCAGAGCAATGTGTCATTTGTCATATGTCATTTGTGTTGCTGCTATTTGGCCTCTTTACTCATTTTGTCAGCCCCAACTTCTATGTGAGACTATGCTCCTCATTTACTCCAAGGAGGAAGGTTAAATTAAAGAACAATATGTGAAGAGTTAATGTTGTAATGCTGAGCATGTTTACTGTGGAAAACATCTAAGCAGTGCATATATATGATAAAATTAACAAAATGTAGAAATATTAAGCCTTCGCACCCTGTTTAGCAGGGGAGGATTTTATGTGTGGGCGTGATGTTGCACTGACTTCCTGTCTCTGTCTGTTGGGTAGAAACAGCCACAGCTTCCCCTTCTGTCATCTTCTGCCTCTCTTTTCAGTAAAGTGAGTTACTACTGTCCTTGGCCGTCTGCATCAAAAGACTTAATCAAACCTTCATTTGAAATCGGGCAAAAGAGGCTTCAGGATATACTACAGAGTTACGAAATTGGATCTCAGAAAAAAATCTAAAGGTTGGTGCATTTTCCAAATAAAAGATCGTTGGCGTCGTAGAAATGATGAGCTCATTGTGTTGCAAATCAACAGATCAGTGATAAAATCTGACGACTTTTTTAAACCTTACTTTAAATTTCCACTTTGTCTGTGAAAGTTTATCTCTTCTGGCATAAGAACTGAAGCAGAAATGCTGCATTTCTTCCTGATGATGAATCTGTTTGTGTTCCCCCGTGTCACAATGTCGTGACTTGCATTTTTTATTTTATTTTTTTTTTTTTCAATGTTTTGTCGTTTCTCTCTTAATTTGTTTTTCATTTTTGTACACTTGGAGATCAGGTGTAAGGGTAAGGTTTAGAGAATCCTTCTGAAGCTGGTCAGACGATCAGTGACATCCAGCATGACATGCGGTTAAGTTTGAGGGAGATGTGTTGATATTTGGACCTTCTGGGCAACCTTCTCATAATGTAAACATGGATTAGTCACAACACAGTGAAAATAAACAGCGTATTATTTTGGAAACGTGTTAATAATACCTTTACTTGTCAGAGGGGCCACCAGTAACACCACAAGCAGTTAAGCTTGTGAGCTGTGGTTTATGCTGATTATCTGTGCTGTAAGAGCAGCACCACATCTTTGACCAATCAAATTGCTCCTCTTAAGATGCCTGTTACATAATCTTTGTGATGGCAGTGTTTCTGAATGCCAAACTGCGAAATGCTTTCCAACAAACAAGACCATGAGATAAAGCCGTCAGAGTCAGGCCGTTCTCTCTGCGTACCTGCTGTTTAACTTCGCTCTAAGTATGCTGGGTCAGTGCAGGTACGCTGCTTTTGTGTGTGCCTTTGTCATTTTGCAGTGATATTTTGGACCAACTGTTTTGTGCCATAGCGTGCCGACGTTGTAAGTCCTTTGTGCTTCCAGTTTGTGTGCTCTGATGGAGTTGTTTGTTTATTTTTTTTACCCATGCTCTGTAAATCTCAGTGAGTGTTGGAGCAGCAGGACAGCCGCTGTAGATTAGTTGGTTTACAGGGGGCAGAGATTAACCAACAGAGCATCTGTCAAAGACTTAAAGTTTATATGTTACTACTGTAACACTGCGTTAGCTGCCACCACAGCTATCACTACCACTTTCTGCACTGCTGCCATGATGAAGTACTGCTACTACTGCTACTGTTTAAACAAATACGGGGCTGTTCCTGCCACTTCTACTCTGAACACTGCATTAATTGTGCCTTTTCACAGTACTAATGGTACTGCTACTTGTATTTCTGTTGCAGTATTATATGCTGCATCTTCTGCTACTACCACATGAACCGCTGCTGCTACTAAAGATATGACGACCCACTGCTGGTGCTATAATCCAGTTTATCACCACCAGTAACACTAATTTGTCACTGATACATGAGATAGAGCTACTGAATAGTGTGCACTCTCTGCAAGAGGTATTCATTAGTTTTGGGCTTTTGTTTGGACAAATAAGATGTTTCTTTCAGAGTTCTCATGTTTTATAGACCAGGCAATTAATTGAGACCGTAATCATCATAGTTGTCCTTTTTAATGCAGTCATATTTTAAAATACACGATAACCTTACAGTTTAAGGAGCTTATTAAAATCTTGATGAATCACACCTCATCCTTTTTGCTCTCTGTGTCTTTCAGGCATGTCTCGCAGGAGTTCTCGCTTGGTGTCTGGCGGCTACTACAACTCAGATGAAGAATCTGACTCGAGTAGTGTGACAAACATATCATACCGTGAAAACCCTGTCAAGTATGTAACTGTTTAACTGGGTGTGAACAAATATCATTTACAAATCATAAAGTGAGGTAAACAACCTTCATCTTGGCTGTAATGCCTTCTCCCCCTCCTGTGTGCGTGTGTGTGATTATTTTTTCTTAAGGGTTTTCAAGAAAAAGTCAGGGGCCCGCAAGTCCGCCTCCCGCACCTCCAGCAGAGCCAACAGCAATGCTAGTTCACCGAGCTGTGAGACACCCGTCACTAGAGGTCAGTCGGATGGTTTAAAAAAAAAAGCATATGCCCCAACATCTGCTTAAAACTAGTGATGAGGTCATTTCCTGTGAAAACAAAAGTAATAATAGTAGCATGAATGAAACATGGTTAGGGACAATGTGTTTATTTTCTTTTCTGTGTTATAGTAAATTTTCAGGATTGGACTGATGGTACATGGAATATGTCGATATTTTCAGACAAAGGGGTCTTACAACTTTTTTGGTTTAAAAAAAAAAAAAAAATTGTTCACAGCTGACTGTTGGCTGTTTTTGTTTCTCCTTGTCCCTTCCTGTCTCCCAGACCTGAGTCCTCCCTCGAGCAGCCAGAGTCAGCCAATCATGAGGACCGTACCCTACGTCTCCACCACAGCTACCCCTCGACCTGCCTTGACCCCATCAGCAAGCCATAGCCAGACGCCCACATGCTGCCACGCAGTAGCTCCGGAGAAGAGCGCCTACGCTGGCCTCTATGGCTCCAGCAGGCCGGGATTACACCTGAGGCCCAACCACAAGGAGCTGAGTCAGAGCGGAGTGGACAGCTCGGGATACTCATCCTCTGAGGGGACCTACAAGAAGCCCTCAGCTGTCAATTATAGTGCCAGCAGACTGAGCAGTAACGATGGGGACCCCAGTCCTGGATACAGAAGCAGAATCAGCAGTGCCTTCTTTAGTTTGAAGGGTGAGTACTAAAGTCTATCACTGTGTGCATTTTAGCATGTTTGTTTATCACAATACATCAATTTAATAGTTTCACATGTGTTTTCCAGACTCTGCCTTGTTGATGGCTGCCGCAACACAGTCAAAAATAATGAATCTGGCAGCTTTAGGTATGTTGTTGGCGTAAGTGATTAAATGCATAACATGCACAAGGACACACACTCAGCTCATGCCGCTCCTTGATTTGCTGTCACTGGTTGGTCAATTTATAAAGTAAATTAGTAGGTTTGTGTTTTCACAATCATTGCATTCGACTTTGGCACCATTTTAATAAAATCCCATCTTTTCTTCTCCCTGCAGCTAATTCATCATTCGGCAGCCACATGAAGAAGGCTTGTTGTCTGCTTCTCCTAATCCTCATCATACTTTTATGTAAGTGATGTGTATACATCGAACAGATTCAAGTTTGCATATCATCTGGCACATTTTCACATGTTGGAGACAAATCATCGCACCTGGAGTTTTTCAGTTCATGCTGTAGTTTTGTTTATATTTGTGTATATTTTATATTTTCACAAAGTTGCAGATTGCTTTTTGTAGAGTGATAGTAAAAGTCCTTCCTCACTCACTGTCCTGAGGTTATCTTATTTTAGCAGTCAGGGTTTCCCCCAGGAAGAAGTTTAGCATAGTGCGGTAGGGTCATACTCACACAGCACTGCTGCTTAGCCTCTTCAGCTTATGTGGTGAGTTTTTCCTCACACAGCCCCACCTCAATTCGACTGAATGAGTCACAGAAAATGTCATTGCTAGTTTCACATGACAGTGTTTTGGTCTTGGGAGGTTGATGGAGTCAGGCGATGTAAAACGTGTGCAAACTGTGTTTCTAAGTGACGTTTTGAAGGCACCATTCCTCCTGTTTTCTCCAGGTATTTGGTTCTTCCTTCCCTTGTTGACTTCTTTCATCTCCCGCATGAGTGTCACAAAGACCCCAGTGCAGACAAACCCCAAAGCTCAGCCTGTTGTCCCTGCCACTTCTCCTCAACTCAACTCCATTCATCATGCACCTGTGGTGGTAGGACTCCACTGTAGATCTGCATAGCATTTCCTACACTCTGTACTCCACTCATGGGACCTTGATACAAACTTAAAACATGAAACCAAACAGAAAATAGAAGAAAGACCACAATGAAACACAAAAAAAAATAACTTAAATGTTTCTTGCGCAGACAAACACCTTTTTATTGGGAGTTTGTTGACATGAAAATTTTATTTCTTTTAATGCCTCATTGATAATAAGAATCCTTTTGTCCCTTTTAGGATCCAGCCGTTGTGTCTGCAGCTGTGGAGGCAAAGATGCAGCATGTATTGGTAAGGAGTGGGTCCTCAGCAATTTTTTACACAAATATAAGTCAGCATAATATCAAAAAAATGCAGATATAGATCTATTTTGTGCAAGTGTAAATTAAATATGTGTGTGTTTTGGTTCAGACAATGCTACAGCTGAAGCAAAACCAGCTTCTATTCCAGGTGAGAGAATCTCTTCCTTTGTTTCTATCTGTTGTTTTTGTTATCCCATATGTCTCTTTTGTTGACTCATATGTTATTGAACTTGCCCTGCACTGTGAAATCTCGGAGATCGAGCTGTTGAGGTGTGCTACAGCGGCATCTAGTGGTGTCAGTGGAGAACAACAGAGAACTCATGATTTAGTTTTTTTTTCTGTAATGTTGCTTTGTATTGTAATATTTCTGTCAAACTTCATAATTTGACAAATATTCTTTAATTACATCTTTTGAATTGAGTTAATAGTACAAAGAAGCTCATATTACTACAAAGGACATAAAGTCACACCACTAATAGTATTCAACAATTCTGCCACTCGCTTTTACGTGAGATATGATTTTATAAATTTTGTTTTAAACTTTTGATTTGAACAACTTTTTCCTGAAACCTCCAGTCTTTGCTGACATTACCACATGGTTCTCCTTCAGATGCAGGAGCAAGTAAAGCAGGAGATGAAAGCTCTGAAAGCGAGGCTGGAGGTTGTGGACTCGGACAGTCGGGTGCATCTGGAGCAGGAGCTTGCTGGGCTGGGCAGGCAGATGGCAGATTATCAAACGGACAGCCGCTCTGCTGCAGCCAGCCTTACCGTCAGGATCCAGACTTTGGAGATCCAAAATGCCTTGGTAAACTTGCTGGTAGCATTTTTGAATAGAGCGATAGAGACATGTATTAATCCTCTGTTGTTTTTTTTTTGGTTTGTTTTTTTTCCATGTCATCTCCAAAGATTCTGACCTGTTTCTTTGAGATTTTGTGACTATAATGGGGCCGCCTCTCTCTTTTAGATGGCTAACGAGTTGTCAACCATCAAAATGAGCCCTCCTCCAGCCCCCTGTCCTGATCCCAGCACTGTCCCTGTCCAGACCCAACTCACCCCAGAGCTGCAACAGGCCATGGAGAAATGGCTCACTGACCGCCTCATGGTAGGTGGAGAGATGCTGTGAATGGTCACTAAAACAATTCAATCACTTAGGAGCCAATATAAACATAATCACAGTATGTAAGTCTGTATTTAAGTTTATTACTGTGAGAATTATTCCCTGTGTCAATGTGTGTTTACATTACACACTTATTTTTGTGCTCTTGTTCTGTGTTTGTGAACCAGGAGCATGATGCTCTCAGACTCAGTGACAAAGGAAGCAGCACAGACTTTCCTCGTCCCATAGCTGACAAAATGGCTGACTTTGCTCTGGAAACTCAAGGTCAGAAACATCTCTATGTAAGAATTATTTAGAGGACGGAGTAACAGACAAGAGACACAGTTTCCATTGTGTGTCTTCATGTAGGTGCCAGTGTGGTGAGCACCAGGTGTTCGGAGACATATCGTATTCGTTCAGCATGTGTGACCCTGTTTGGTTTCCCCCTCTGGTACCCGTCTGAAAGTCCACGCACTGTTATCCAGGTACCATCATCACCTCCCTCAGTGTTTTCTTCGTACATTCTGTCATCATCCTTTCTTCTTCACTCTACGGACATATGTCCGTCCTGTTACTCCTCAGTCTCTACAGTTGAACCATAGATACAAAAATAAAATCATTGTCAAAAAAAACAAAACATGCTGCTTTAACAAGGCTAATCCTTAAAACCTGGAGAATGTGATTTGAAGTCCAGGGCATCTCTGTAACATCATTTATGTTCATTCTTTTGTTACGGCTGCTCAGTAAATAGTAATAATTGCTTAATGAACTTTGAAGTTTTACCTCATCTATCAGAGTTTAAACTCTTAATCAGCTTAAATAAAAATCACATGGCTGCATCTCCTTGTTCCCAGGGTTATCCAGTGATGCTCCCAGGGAAATGTTGGGCATTTCACGGCGTCCAGGGAATTCTTGTCATCTCTCTCTCCCACCCCATAACGATAACGCACGTGACGCTGGACCACCTGCCACGCTACAACTCCCCCACCGGCCACATCGACTCGGCGCCCAAAGACTTTGAAGTCTATGTGAGCGCTCCTAACACAGAAATTCACAATTGTATTTTATGACTTTGGTTTCTACGGCAGGATTTTGACAAACATAATGAAAGTTTTTTTTTTTTTTTTTGTTTTTTTTTTTGGGGGGGGGGGTGTTACAATGACAACATCAGATGACAGCAGCTTTAACACAAAAAAACTTAAAGAAACTACAACGACTGACAAAGTACTGAATTTTGTAGATTTGAAAACTTAATGGCCTTCGTTTCTATATATTATTAAAAGCATATCGCCTGCAGTGTAGAGTTAAGCTCCAGCCTAACTGCTGTTTTAGTCACGATGATGTAGTGTAAAGTTGTTCATGCTCCATATGAGGCACCGCAGAGATCCTGTCATTCTGAGATCAAACCTCAGAGGAGGGATGGCTGCCACTCTGACGCTGTCATTTGTCCATCTCTTTTCCAGGGAATGACAAACGACACAGAAGAAGGAACGCTGCTGGGGACCTTCACCTACAATGAGAACGGAGAGCCTACTCAGACTTTTAAACTACCTGTAAGTTCAAATGAACAAATTTCATTGGACAACGGCACACAGCATGATCTACTGTACTTCCTGTTGGTGTAAGCTGTTGTTAGCTGTTGTTGTTTTGAATGTCAATATGTTTCTTCTTTTCTCTGCACTCTGACATCTCACGTCTTCTTCCTCTCTTCTCCACAGAACCCCAGTGAAAAGGTTTACAGATTTGTGGAGCTCCGTGTCCTTAGTAACTGGGGCCACGTCGAATACACGTGTCTTTACCGCTTCCGTGTGCACGGAAAGATCGCCTCTACATGAGACCCACTGAGCACAGCATGGCGGCTCATCCCAGCACATCAGGAAGTACATTTGTAATGTTTGGAGTTGATTAATGACACTCCCCTCGTGTCAGCTGGCTGTTCTCTGTCTTGGACTGCTTCACGTTAAAGTGACAGAAATCATAGGAGGGTTATTTTTTTATTTTTTATTTTTTTGGTAAAGCACAAGTTGAAGTGCACGCTTGGCTATGAATAAGTGTAAATCTCTCTAAAAACCAAAAATATAACTAGTGAAATCATTTAGGAGTGTAGAGTTCTGGAAACTTTATGCTTCCAGTCTTGAGCGTGCCACAAAATAATTTTAAACTTTTGTTATTTCTATGGATCAGGTGCTTCCTGCCATACAATCTGTGCACAGTCACAGCTGGGACACACAGGGTCAAACATGTTCCTTTATCATTTTCCAGTGAAGCTTCACTGGAGTATTTGAGTGTTAAACATCATCCTCAATAGTTCTCCAATAGATCCAGATTTCCAGACACGGTCCCGGGATTTGAACCAGCAGCTACTGATTGTCAATACGCATCATGATTCTTCTTGCCACGACATAAGAGAAGTTAGGGAAGCTTCTACCTGAAGTGCTCTGTCCATTTTGGACTCAAAAAGAACTTAAAAATTTCCATTCCTCAGTAATCGGCCAATTTTCTATAATTTATTTTGTTTATACTAGCATAAAGTAAAATAATCAAAATAATATATTTGTATGTATATAACATCTTCATTTTGCTGTCATGACAACAAAGAAAAGTATTTAAAAGAAAGAAAAGAAGAAAAGTCAATTTTTAAAGTTGGATATATCAACTGTTTACATTTTTACTTTAAAACAATTATTGCCCATGAATTTTATGTTGATGAATAAATGAATAATCATTACTGCTCCATATCAAATATCAGATTAACATCTATCTTCTGTACTATTTACTTTTTTTGTCAACTGGCTAAAACAGCCATGAAGCGTTTCTTTTTTTATCGGGCATCAGTGACTTTTTAAAATTAGTATTGTTTCTTATTGGTACGTTAAATCTAACATTCCTAAAAAGGTAAAATATGCAGCTCTGTACGATTTCATTTGTTTTCCTTTTCAGCAAATTTACGTTCATCAGTTTTGATTTTATTGCTCTTACTTGAAAACTTGAAAATCTCTTTTTCTAACCTCTCTGAAAGGCGTCACGTTGATTCTGTGATGTCTGTTTCTGCTTCCTTGTACATAAACATTGACATTTTGTATGAGCTACTTAACCAGGAAATAAGTGTGTACTTTATTTGGATAATGCAAAGATTAATTTTTGAATTCACGTGCTGCGTCGGTTTTGTAGGATTGGCTCGACAGCACTGCCAGACTTGTTTAAAATCCTCAAAGCTTACCGGCTCGCTCGATGACAAAATTGCACAAGGGGGTGTGTATATCGGTGTCATTTAGTCATTTCTCATGTATTCTTTGTGTATTGTTTGTTATAGTTTGTTGGAGAAAATATTACACATTGTTCTTATTATGAAGTGCACTAGAGATGAATCCAGGTCCAATCCATCTTTTTTCTTAAAGGGGATGTAGAAAAGGAGAGAAAAGAGATAGAGGAGCGTTTCAGGTTCCTGATTAAGATCATGACATTTGACTTCCAACCCAGAATCAGGATTTGTGTTATCTACAGTGTTTTATATAGAATATAAACTTGAGTTGGCAGTTTATTTGGTGCAAAGAGCTGAAACTGATGCAGTCGAATACGACAGTCCTGCAATAAATTCTCCTCCATGAGGTTGTTGCTGTTGTTATAATGATCCATTTTTGCTGTTGAGAGGTGTCGATTGGACTTGTGTTGTAGTTTGTGGCGTTAGCAGCACCACAGTACGGCAGGTTGTGTTATTTAGTCCGTCCCCATTGATGTAAATGGGACCTAAAATGACCCAACGTCTGAATCAGCTCCTCCCTGAAGCAGAACTGACCCTTTAAACCACCATGAAGGAGGATTTCATTGACTGTCACAGACTTCATGAGCTTGAGCTGTGTGCGCCTGATTAAATTGCCGACTGGCTGTATGCTGGCTGTGTTTTTAACTTAAGAGTGGACACAAACATTTTGACATGATTTATGCTGGTGTCATGAATTGATAATTGTAGTGCATTGTGTTTTGTATTTAATTTGCTGATCGTATTTAATACAAGGACTTCTTTTCAGATTTATTGTTCAGATTTGCGATTTCAGTATGTGTAACAATGAATCATGAGTGCAGTACGTACAAATCTGGACGACTTCATGCTGGAAGCCGTTTTACTGAATGCACTAAAATGGCTGTACGCAATTTAATTGAATTATTTTGGAAGAAATTTTTCTTTCACACAAATTACCTAAAATGAGACATTTTTCGCATTTGAAAGCTGTTGAACAGCCTGTACAGCATCTTTGTGTATTTGTGCTCCTTCCTGAACACACAATGCAGACCGTATGAGCAAAATGAAGAACAATGCCAATGTTTATCTGAGTTATTTAGGCTCATCTACACATCTGATGATATATTTTTCATTTCTTAGAGTAAAAGACTACCTAAATAATACCTTTAGAGCTTCTTTGCCACTACTGACATTTGTCATACGCTGCCTGAGTTGTTCTGAAGAGTATTTAGCCAAACTGCGACATTTTTCTGATTAATTTAATAAAACATTGCAACATATTTTTTGGCATTTGTTGTTTTATAAGTCCTATTACTTTTTTCTAATGTATAAATGCTGATAACAAACACAGTTTCTAGATCCAGAAACTTTACTTCAGTGCTTAATATAAGATACATATAAATACATCCAGATATTTAAATTTAAAGGACCAATGTTGAAGATGTTTTGTGACATTTGCCGACACCTGAGGTCAAACATGTCATCCAGGTTGTTGTTTGAACCTGAGTGTGATGGAAACTCGAAAATCTGAGGACTTCATCATCACTGGTTAGTAGACACTAAATGGATCTCTGATCGATTGTTGGTCTACCTTGTCATGTATTTTTTTTATGCTCTAATTTTCTTTTACAAAAGTAGAAATCTTTTGTTTTTTTTCAGCAAATATTGGTAAAACAATTTCACGAACCTGCTGGATATTTAAGTGAAAAAGGAAAATTGAACATCCAAATGAAAAAAAATATATAATTCACAGAAACACTGATGGTCACTCTACCTTTCAGAAGTCGTGATGCTCTTCCAGCACAGAGGCAGACGATGCTGTTTCGACAATCGCAGACTATCACCGGGCAGAAAGCCGGCTCTTCGTGGACTTTCATGTCCTGCATTTGAATATCTGCAGTGAAAACTGACAGGTGACGTATTCACTTTCCTCTGTGTAGAAGGAATATTTGTGGACTCAGCTGTGTAAATGCAAAGTTGTTTATTTCATAGTTCAGTGTGTAAAGACGGCATCATCTGCATATAATGACCAGATTTGACATCTTCCCATGGTGTCCTTTTGTTTAACACACAATGCGCATATTTAATATCATTCCAACTTTTTTATTACTAATTACTAATTTATTTGCCTTTAATATTTGATTTAAAGGTGCATCTTTTAATTTAGTGTATCATTGTTATCTTGGGTCTGTATTGTGGAAAGCTATGAATCTCCAAACATTTAATCTGGGTTCTTGGGGATCAAGAGTCTGTCTCTAACTTTAACTTTAATAGTTCATAATGAACGGACACTAACACCAAAAGTGAATTAGGTTAACAAACACAACCTGAGGAACTGGAGCTTGTTAACTGAACACACAGTGTGTAGTGCAACCACACATATGAATAAATTAATGGGATGTTATGTTGCAGACAACATATCTATCACAAATACAAAGTAACCGAAGTGAAGAGTAAACTAGGATCCTATATTTTTACATAATGCAGCTTCAGTTTATACGTTTTGTCACATAAAATCTGCCATCTGAGGCCAAATCTAAGAAAAATAACCTTGAAAGGTTTGATGTTAGGAATCAAACGTTGAACTTTTCCACAGCAAAGATATTTCATAATTCGTTTACCCATGACAGCGTTGGTTGTGTAAATGAACAATGTTACAAAACAGACAGCACATTTCGTGACTTGGCAAGCTTAACACAGTCCGGGAACATTAGTAACAGCTTGTGTTAGATTTCTCATTTATGCTTAGCTTGCATCACCTGTTTACTGAACAGTGTAGAGTTGCATCAGTGAGATGGAAGATCCAGATAAAGAATCCACAGGATCAGACCTGGGATCAGTTTAAAGCATAACATAAATCATAAATGAGGAAGATGAAAGTAGCAACATCAGGCCAGCAGCAGCAAGAATTCAGAACACAGTGTCATTAATGAATGACTCCTAAATGTTCACTTAAAGGACATTTTAACAACATTATCGTCATCTCCCACAGGGGGTTTTGTCCTGAGGGCAAAGACTCCCCTTCACACATGTATTACTGAAAGACGAAGGCAAGAAAGTCATTAATATTAACCCGTGCAACTCTACTTCTATATGTCGCAGTGTCGTCTTAAACACACCCAGACCGTCCAATCATCGAAGACATCTTAACAACGCTATTTGGCATTAAAGCCCAATCGTCACTTCACCCAGATGCGGAATGGTCCAATCCACAAATGGCGTTAATCCCTGTGAGGGCTTTTTATAAACCCCTGGACCTGAAGCTGTGCCGCTACATGAAGAAGAGTTGTGCAGTTGGACGAACACATTTGGACAGTCGGAGGCTGTGAATCAGATTGAGGTAAGAAAGGTTTGAGTTTTTACATTCACATTGACTCATTTGTTTTAATCCAAAGAGATTTTCGATGAGGGACATCAGTAAAGGGCCTTGGTGTGATGTGAGTTAAAAGAGATAGTTGAAAAATGTAGTAAGTAAATAAAATGCAAAAAGTGTTGGTTTAAAAATGTGAATATTTAATGAGAGAGCTTCTGGAAGTCTGAAATGTGATTAGTGACCAAAGTGCAGGGACGGAGATGCCAGACGACACTTTTTGGGGGGAACGCAGCAGTTGACAAAGAGCGTACTGCTGAATGGGTTGAGTTCAGGTAGATGGTGCAGGCCCTCGAGTCACCCTGAAGGTAAATATCAGCTTTATTCAAGAGAGCGCGAGGCGCCATGTGAGATGAGTTCATTTTGGTGTCCGTGTTTTGACTTTAAAACATGCGACCGACACTCTTTAGGAGCCAAACTGTGCAAATTATCCAAATTAACAGGCTACTCCACTTCTTCCAGCGTCTGCCTCCTGCCGCCCCATGATGTTCAACACCACGCTGACTGCCGCCGTCGACCTCCACCCAAACTCCACCGCTGTCAGTGGGCATCACGTACCTCCGCTGTGGTACCACTTCCCGGTCTGCGCCGTGGCCCCTTATGGCTTCATCTTCTACTTCGGGGTCAAGGTGTTAAACCTGGCCGTGGGGACTCCCTGTAACATCCTGGTTATCTGGCAGATCGCAGCAAAGAAGAGCGGCACTTCCACCTCTGACGTCTTCATCTTCAACCTGGCCGTCCTGGATGCCTACTTCTGCCTGATGACGCCCGTTGAGATGATCAACCGGCTGCTTCTGGGCGACAGTCGTATCTGGTACTTTCAGAGGTTTGCATATGGGATCAAAGATGCGGCGCCTCTATTTCTGGTGAGTTACTCCGTCCGATTCTCAGCTCCAGAGCTGTGATGAACGTCTGTCTTAATCTGTCATTTTTAATATTTGTACTTTTGCAAAAAGGAGTTTTCATACTCAGATCAATGCAGATTTTTATTTTTTTATTTATTTTTTTATGCAAGGATACAGAGAAAGAGGGAATATGTTGACTTTCATTAATTGGTCAACGAAAGAAAATTTGTTCAGAAAAGAAAAATTAAGCTAATTTTTGCTACACGGGAAATCCATAGCAAAGGTTTGGTGGTTTATTAAATGTTATCTTCAGATTTTCACCCATTAAGTTTTAATTCAGTAAATTTGATCAAACTCCTTCCAGCGGGCTTTATAGAAACACACTGATGTTCTCTGGTCATCCTACTCCAGGTGTGTATCTGTCTGGACCGCTACATGGCTGTGGTCCACCCAGTACTGTTCACTGGTGTCCGTGACAACAAGGTCCGCATCTGCATTTCTGTGGTGGTCTGGTGCCTCGTCCTGGCTTACGGCCTCACCAAGTGCATCCTGGGAGTCATGAGTGTCACCGAAATCTTCAGCGGCATCATCCTCTTCGCCTTTGCAGTCATGGTCTTCTGCAACATCTCCATCATCTGGGTTCTCCGCCGCTCAGTGGCAGGAAAGGAGGAGATGCACCCAGTGAAGAAGAAGGCCTTAAAGATGGTGCTGACCATCCTGGCCATCATCGTGGTCAACTACCTGCCGCCCGTGGCGCTCATGCCCTTCGTGTCGTACTACTCGTTTGAGGTGTTTCACTGCCGGATCAGAATCACCGTGTTCTCCATCATGGACCTGAGCTGCAGCATCGAGCCTCTTGTCTACATCACCAAGATGGAGCGTGTGGTCGGCGGCTGCTTTGGGCGGAGTTCGGCTCAGCAGCCACATGATGCCAAGGTGTGATGAAGCTGCCGATCGGGAATCAGCCTCATCTTGGAAAAAAACCATCCACATTTTGTTGTTGAATGCATTTTTGTCGTAGATGTTCCTGCTCCCATCCTGGGCAACTGCACAAATCTGACAAAAGTGCAGATGAAGTCACTCGATATCTGGTTAAATGTCGTTTGAAGTTTTAGCAGCTGTTCCAATGTTGCTAAAAAGTCAAGTCATTAACAAAATTGGGTTAAATCTTATGACTTGGAAAGCAATGCGGACAACAATGGGGAACTATTGGCCCAACATACACAACAATTACATTGTTGCATAATTGCTGGTCGAATATTGTTTGAACAGTTGAGTTTGTTCCCATGGAAACCGATAATAAAAGCCCCGCTCATTAACACATGCACGTATCTTTTGGTCCACTTAAGGGATGGCCTGGGGCAGATCTTGGTTTACACAGCACTGATTAAACAATTACACACTCACTAATTAAGCCTCAGAGTCAGGAACGAGCTGTGGGACCAATTAGCAGTGATGTAATGAACGGGCAGCTACATTAACAAACCAAACACATAACACACCATAATTAATTAAAGGAAACCACTTTGACAAAACGCTGACAAATTTCACTTAAACTGTTGAATTCAAATTATTTATGCCTGAGATCTTCTTAAGATATGTTTGGACGATTATTTCAATATATTTAAAATGTTTCTATTTGGTGAAAAACTTAATAAATTGTACATTTGAACAACAGTTGTCATCTCACAGTGCATGTGTGAAATAATTTTAAGTGCATAGTTGTCTTTGTGTTTCACATTTTAAAGTGAATTTTACATAGATGCTTCAAGTAATTAAAAAAAAGCTTATTACTTAAAATCCACATATGTGTGAGTTTCACTTTGTATAAATTATATTTTAATATCCGTAGCAGCTGACGCGAGCTTCTCGGTGGTCCAAGATGAACAAAAATTAAAAAAAAAAAAGAAAAACTTGGCCATTAAAGATGATTCTGATTCTGATCATTTCACGGTGAGCATGTTGGTTTTACATCTGAGTGATTTTGCTGTGAATCTCCTTCAGACTTTCCACACTTGCTTCAGGTCCGTCTTCTGACGTTACATATCCGGGGTAAACTGGGAAAAACTGTGGCGGTCTGGGTTTAGCGAGCTCGTCTCCTGCCCCGGCTGATGAGGGTAAGAACAGCGGGATCAACTTGGCATGAGCGTAATCAATCTCAAAACCCTCAAAAATAAGCCCCACCCCGTAGGCACCCAGGCCCTGCTCAAGGAGCTGCGACACCTTCCTAGCTGCCAGCACCAGTCCTTCGTAGTCCCCCTTTTCTAGTCTGAATACATCAGAGGTCAAAGGTCGGCGTGGGACCAGCACGGTGAAGCCAGGGGAGTTAGGGAACGGTGTAAGGAAGGCCACGTGACCCTCGTCATCCCACACCCGCCACTGCTGCTCCTCCCCTCGAACGATGCGTGAGAACAGGCCGGGGTGAGCTGGATCGTCTCCGAGGAACGTCAGATCTGGAGGGGCGTCAGCTGACGGGAGCTTGGCCCGGATCTTGGTTTGGATTTCGGCCAGGCTGGAGTCGCTCCAACGGGGGGCAGTCTTGGAGGTGCAGTACCCCGGGTCGTGGGCGTTGTGCTCCTCCTCTCCTGCCAGGTGAGGACGCCACTCTGCATCCAGACCGTGAAGGGGGAGGACACGGATCTGTGGAAATGAACAGAAATGTTTATTTTCTAACTGAAACTCTGACATGAACAAGGCAGGAATAAAAGCTTTAAGGTAAAGTTGCTCTATTAAATGTACCTGCAGCAAAATAGGGTGTTTGTGAAGGACAGCAATTAATAACGTTTCATTTAAAAGTGTAAATTTGACTTCCTTGCTTTGATTTACTTGTTTCCTGTTCCCAATTTACATCTTAGAAAATCAAAAAACATTAAATAGCTTCAACATGCTTTCCCACATAATTCTTCTTTAAGAAAAAACTTTATTGATGGAACAAGTGGTGATATTTTATTCTTAAAAATCTCATTGTTATAAAAAACTACAAGTCCCTTAAAGCTTTGAGAGAGATTTATTCCTGATGGGAATATTATTAATGATACCTCAAGCTGAAAACTTTTTTTCCCCATCACAACAGGAGGAAAACTCTACGGCAACACTTCAGAAATATATAAAACATATAAATATAAAATAAATAAATAAATCCTGAAGTATTATAAACCTTCAGACACTCATTAAAACGGTCTACCAGTAGAAGACGGCCTCACCTGGGCAGGTCTGTCTCTGTGGGGTCTGCTGACCAGCGCACACCTTCGAACCCCCAACCTGTCGCACAGCAGCTCAGTGACGGCTCTGGCCCCCAGCAGCCAGGACAGGTACTCCGGCTCCTGCAGGTGGAAGATGCTTCCTCCCGGGCTGCCAGGGGCGCTGCTCTCCAGGATAACAGAGCCGGGGGTCCAGGGTCGGGGGTGAAGGTAGGCCACCAGACCCTCCGACTCCCAGATGACGTGACGGGGAACACTGGAAGACATTCTGTGGAGCCAGAGCAGAGGAGCAGATCATGAGGAACAACATTTGGTTTTCTTCAATAATCATTTATAACTCTTATATTTTATGTCAACAGATACGACAAGAAATAAAAACCATAATGTAATGTGTAGCTGTATTTATTGACATGTACTGATTTTTATCTTTTCACATCAAGGTGCATTTTATTTGGATAGAAAGATGATGTGAAGAGATAATCAAAAAAAAAAAATCATTATTGTGTCGAACATGCAGAATATAATTTGTCTTTCTTTCTTTTTTTTTTTTTTTTAAAGGTCAGACTTTTAAAGTTTGAATTAGTTTACAAAGCGTTAGCAAACATCAAGTTTGTCATATATTTCAAATCACAGACAGAAATCTCTCAAATTCACTCTTCGGTGAATCCAAATGTTTAGAGGAAGTGGAGTCTTTCTCTCGTTGAAACTACAGAAATATGGATATTTATTTGACTTAAACATTTCAATATTGACATTCATTTTGTTTTTATGTGACGAAGAAAAGCATAAATACCTCCCATTTAAATGGTTGAACTGAGATCACACATCTGACTCAAACACGTGAATTTGAGTTAGCAACTTCTTTTATTTACAAAAACTAAACTGGACTGCAATTTCAGGTATTCCTCCAAATTCAACCACATCGTTTTGTTTGTTTTAAAGTCGATTTACATCAGGAAACGTTTAAAAACTTAAAGATAAGGTAATGAATAAAAGTTACAATGCATTAAAATGAGAGCCACGACATTAATCATATGCATGCCGATTATTAGCGTGGATTCACCAAATTGAGGAAAAATCGGAATGATGGTGAAACTTAAAGGTTTAATCATGAAAATCTTAACGCAATCTTAAAATGTCAGATTTTTTTGAATGGAGTCTGGCGGGGGAAAACCCTCAACACCGGCAGAGTCGTGTTTTCTATCAGTTACAGTTATAACTTCAGACCGTGAGAGCTGACTTACCTTCTAATAATGAACCTCAGCATAAAACAACGAAAAGAAACGGAGAGAAAATGGAGTTTTTTCTTCTTTTGGCTCGTAGTAAAAATCCGCCTAGCTACCCGAACTGCTGCAGCATTTCCGGGTTCATCAGCGACGTCACCGGTGACGTAACTTAATTTGTTGTTTAATTGAGGGAAAAGCATCACAACCTATTTCACATCGTTGTTTGTTCTTTTTATGTTAAATAAACCACCTATAATACCTACAGTTGAGAAATTTCATTAGATCACACCAAAATCAAACATTATGCATCCCAGAAATGTCAACCATAGAAAACCTAATGAGCACGAATTGCTTAGAGAGGGGTTTAATTTCTAAAATTTATCAATGCCTGGTAGATGGAGGTAGAGAAACATCTGCAGGACGTCTGGAGGCATGGAGAGAGGACCTACAGGAAGACATCCCAATAGAAAAGTGGAAGGAGGCATGCACTAAAGCACAATCGAGAACTACTCACACCTGCCTGAAATTGCTACAATATAACTGCTTGATGCGAACATACATAACTCCAGAAAAGCTAAACAGATATAACAGCGCTCTACCTGATATTTGTATTAAATGTGAGAAGGAAAAAGGTACTTTTTTCCTTTGTACTTGGCAATGTACAGAAATACAAAGATTCTGGCAAGAAGTGAAACAATGTACTCAAAATATTTTACAGATTCAAGTACCCTTAATTCCACAGCTGTTTATATCAGGTTTACATCCAGATAATTTTAAACTTAAAAAGAATCAACAAATATTTGTAGACTTAAGTGTGTTAATGGCAAAAAGAGTAATAGCTCTCTCGTGGAAAAACACCAGAAGACCAAGTATAAGCAGGTGGTTGTCTGAGCTATCCATAACTCTCCCTTTGGAGAAAATTACCTATTCCATAAAACATCAACAACATAACTTTCATCAGATCTGGGATCCTTTCATTTACTATATATCAAGAACAGACTTGTCAAGTGTGATGGAAGAACGTGGGGACGTGTGAACAGTGGCTCTGGACTATAACGCATTATCCTGACCCCCAACCAAGACCTGGAATAATGTGGGGGATGGGAGGTTGACATGTTCGTTCAATGCATTTAATGGTATTACTTGTTACTTCTTTGTTATGTTGTGAAAATAATAAAAAGAATGTTGGTAAAAAAATCTGAGATTTCAGATCTAATAATAATTATTATTCTAATATTTATATATTTATCGACAGGATATTTATTAGTTTTCTGCCGTGCAGCTTTTTGTTTGAGAAATGGATCAAAAATGGTTGAACTGTAGCGTTAGGGATGATACAGCCCTTTCAGGGTGGTTATCAGCCCGTGGGCCTGTTTTGTAAAGTAAAAACCGAATTAGGTCACATTTTTTCTGCTTATCTCAGACTATAAAATGCCATGAATCTAAATCAATACATGTCAATTAACGACTTGATATTTGTTAATGAAGGGAAAAGTACAAAAAGTACTTGATTAAACTGTCTATTATTATTTTTGTCAAAGTTACATTTTCATTGTGTGGCAGAAAAGAGAAATTTAAAGAAAACTACACCGTCGTAGCTATCACATGATATAAAAGGAACTATGACAAAAATAAAAACAGGTATTTTGATGCTAAAACTATGTTTTCTGATGCCAAGATCAGAATCTGTGGCAACCCCCTGCAGATGTCAGTGTGAGTCCTGTTTTTGCTTTGGAAAATATCATTTTTAGTAAGTGGATTTAAATGTGTAGAAGAACCCAAAAGGTCCAGACAGGATATGTTTCCTTACCTTCATTGCCAGGTTATTGTGACCTGTCCTGATACAGGTGACCCTGTACCCTGACTTACTGTGAGCACACTGTCCAATAACCACACAAGTCAATAATTGTACTCTCCAACAACAAACCTAACAGCGACTCCAGCTTAGGATACACAACCTCTTTAATATAAAACCTACATTTATTTAACACAGAAAATATTTCTTTGGAGTTTCGAAACGTGACATCAGAGGGCGTCATTGAGTTGCAGACAAAAATGAAGTGACTCACTCAGTGGTAGAAAGAAGGATTTTGAGTTTACCACCACTGGTGAAATAAAACCTTTCCCTATTTGCCAACAACACCAACGCAACTTATTTTCAGTTTTAGCAGCATGAATTCCTCGTATACTCTCGGTTCGTTTTCACTCTTCACTTCCTCTTTCTGCTCATAGGGAACAGGAAAAAAAACCCCAGACTGCAACTGTGAAGCCACTTCTTCTGTCTCCGCCCTTCCACTTTACTACGGTCTGAAATGACTCAAAGCAAACACAAACCCACATCTGTACTTTTCTACTTGTTAGGACTCCACATTAATCTTGTCTCTCCGTCAAATCTACAGTCTGTCACTTAACCTGAACTTACACTTACCCATCTAACTTTAACCTAAACAAATTGATGCCAGTCAACATCACTTAGAGGACACATGAAAGTCAGTGTCGTCCCACTTTCTGGGAGTAAATCTGTCTTCCTAATCTGCAGCCCGTGACCTCAGTAATGAGCTCAGCTGCTCTGTGCAGGATATGAGCTGAGGACCAGCACGATGATTCACTCAGACTCGGAGGCCAGAAGGTCAGACTCTGAGAAATTCAGGCGTGGAGTTTCAAAAACACTAAAATATCTTTCTTGAGGTGACATGGAGGGGATCGCATACAGTTTCAACTGAGCAGAGCTAAAGTTGCTGGTGCAGAAATCTACTTGCGATGTGCAAGTAACTGATCTAAGTTCAAAAATATCTATAAAAACTTGTATAAGTAGTCTGTTAGTTTTACTGCAACATTCTCAATTTGTGTAAAAAATGATTTTGGAAGCAGAGGGTGAATAAATTCTTCACAAAGATGAGATTTCTGATCATGAAAAAAAAAACCCAATAATCTCTCTCTTTTGGTTTAACTGCAACTAATTAATGTGAACTCATTCATGTTAACTGCTGTGACCACACGTAGCTTATGGGTTATGTTGACTAAAGGCAGGACGTTTGTCATGAAGTCATAAAGCGGCTCCTCTAACATTTGATGTTCACAAACCTGTTAACATCAAAAAGATTTGACGTAGAAATGCGGTTTTATTATGGTCTCAGCTGACGAGGGTTACTGGAAGTCAATACAGACAGAGATTCTGATATTTATATAACCAGGCCACTGCACTATTTATTCAGATTCGGTCATTTGCTGTGGAGAGAAATAGCGTCATGAGTGGGAAGGCTTGTGAGTCATTACTGAGCTGATAGGAAGAGACTCACTAAACTAAACAAAATGACTTGGTGTGAATGGCACAGGAAGGCAGAGGCACCAATGCAAATATTTCCGTTAGTGTTGCTTAATTTCCTGGCAATTTATTCAAATGAGTGACAGCCGCTATTTAAAGTCCAAGTGCTGTGTAATGTTAGTCTGTGACAAAATGTAAAATTGTGTGAAAAAATGTGAACAAAAATCAACATGTTTGATGTTTTCTGCCGAGGGCTCGACCTGGCTGAGTCAGCGGTATCTAACACCTTCTGATGGCAAAAAGTTCCTGGAAAGAGTTGAATTATATGAAACTACCAACAAATGTATAGTACATAATAATTATTATTATATTTTTGTGCTTTATAATCATTTCCATTAATCATAAAACACAAAATACACCAAAAAGATGCCACTGTAAAAGTGTTAATGGGATATTTAACTCATTGGTTTGCCCAAAAATGGTTCGTAAAAGACATCTTCAAGTACTGAGAATCAGGCCGGATGTTAGAGCTTTCGACATATCTCTTCGGTTTACGAGTATTGTGAAATATTTATCACCACCAAAACCACCTTTGCTGTGTTTGCTCAGCAGCTTTTAGACTGTGCCGTCTAAAACTTCATTAAAGTAAATGTGGAACCAGCAGCATGCTCTGTTGTCTCGTAGCTTCGGGTGGGTCAACGCATGTGGAACTCATTTGCACGCACAGACAGTCCGGCTTGTTACGTTCGACTTTTATCATAATCTATCACATAAATCAGACGGTATCCAGAGGGGGACTCTATACACGTGAAGTGCTATAGTTAATATCAGGCAGAAATACACAGAGGCTGAAGCCAGAATATCTGAATGCATCAGATTTCTTGGCTATTACTGACGTACAGTAGACAAACTATGAATAGCCTTACAGCCTTACTAGGTTTCACTCCTTTGGTGAGCCAAATGCCGTCCAGTCTTATAATGTAACGTGTGAAATGTAGTTGAGGACTGCCTCAGGCTGTACAAGGATTCAGTGCCTTCCAACTGATTTACTGGGCCTGCTCCAGGCGCTGCTTTAAAGCAGAAGTGAGTTTTCAAAGAAGGAAATGAAATTAGAGGAGGCCAGTTTCCAGCCAGCAGCAGAACCGAACCCATCAGGTTCAGTTCAAAATGAAGCGTTATAGTGCGTGTCAAGTGTTGATTTGGTGATTCATGTATGGCTCCCCCCGGCATGTACGAGTACACAAGCCTCCTGTTTTTAGTTTCTTGGCTACAAAGCAGGCTCTTGTGTGCTTTGTGTTAAAAAAAAGCTTTAGTTCGAATCCACTCAGACATGAAAACACTCACACAAACAGACACATGACTGCACACAAACTCGTGCTGGTCCAACGCTGACTGACTGGGTCTAATTGCATGGCGAGATGAGAAAATGACACACAACCGGCGTGCTGCTTGAGTAAATGACATGATTGAAACGGTTGTGAGGGTGATTACTGTGGAGCCCAGAGGAATGTGAGGAGAATCTGTGCAGCTTCGCTTCGAGCCACCACACCCGTCAACCGCAGGGAATTCTTCTCCATTAACATAAACCAATTTTACTTGATTCATAAAAGACAAAACAAAACACAAAAAACCTGCTCAGCCTTGTAAGGACGTTTGAGTGGTGCATATTTGAGGTGTTGCTCACAGAAACAGGACCCCACGTGTATGTCAGCCTCAGCTCAACCCTGGATTCCTAAGGTCACCTCTCACGTGGCACTTTTCAAACATCTTCCTGTAGACACATGCGCTGCATATCACACACAGAAACACACACCAGAGTCAGTAATTCTATAGTAGTTTAGATTATTTTAGCATTTTCCAGGCGGAGGAAGTGGAAAAGACAAGATTTTGAAATGCAACCGTTAACCACAGGTGAGATCAGGTGTCAGAAAGCACCAATGAAAAACACTCACAGGTCTGAAACGTCAGAAGTATAATCAGTAATATCAGTGAAGGCTGCAACCAGTTTAGCTCGGCTGATCTCTTAGTAGCATCAGAGGCTGTAAATAAATTTGGACACAGCCGCCGTGACGTTACCCAGAGAGCTCAGAGTGGGCCGCTCCGCTGACGCCATCTTGGCAGGTTTTGACTTCACTTAGTTCCCAGCTAATAGAGAAATGAGCTGTCACTCAGATCAACGTGATGAACTCTAGGCTTGGATAAAAATTGAACTTGTGACTTTTGTCACAAGTTAAATTCAATCCTGTTATAATAATATGTAAGCTACAGGGAGCAGGATTGTTTTTTTTTTTTTGTAGAGTTCTAACATGAGAGTCTACGAGGGATCGACTCACTTTAAGAGCCAGATTCATGTAGCTCTAATAAACAGAAGTTCTTCAGCCGTGGACTTTACTGTCTGATCAGCACTAATGCTATCAGAGCGAGCAGAAATCTCACACAAATCAACATCAATTATTCTCATTAGAAAAATTTACCTCCAAGCAATTCATCTGCAGCCTTCATGATCTCGGCCATAATGGAGCGGCCTTTATCATCAGCTTTTAGGTGTCCAGTTTTGGCTTATCTGTGTCTTCTCAGGAGGGCAAGGCCTCACTACTGTGGAATCTGTCAGGGGAGTGTCTGTTGGTATGTGTGTGTGTATCTTTGTGCTCAAGTGGTTTCACTGCCAGGACTAAATTTACACAGCTGCTGGACACTAGTCGTGTTTGATTGCCTCTAAATCCCACGCAGAGAAATGATTGTATCACAGTTGGAATTTACTTCCTTGTACCTCATGGACCAGTTTTCAAACCGGTCCTTGACCGACTGATCTGAAGTGAAAACAATGTGTTTAACGCACACAGAGGTTAATGTAAACGTGTACAAAGACATCTGCTACCGAAATCCCCTCCTGCCCCCGTCTGTCTGTCAGTCTCCCCCACCATGTGAGAGCGTCGTCTGGTTTCAGTTACAAGGTCTTTCCCATTAAACATCGACCCAGCTGTTTCTCACTCAGCCCCCCCTGCTCTCGTTTCCTGACAGAAAGCCTTTAAACCAGCTGGGCAGGGGAAAAGATTTCACATCAATGGAAGTCATTAGAATGTTTTATACCTAATTTGGCTGTTTGGAAAAAAAAAAAAAGTAAAAATTACTCCAAATGTTGGTACGTCTTGTGAAATACATTACAAACCTGCCAGTTGTGTTGACATTTCCTCATAGGTGTTATGTTTAGTGTACACACACTCTTCCTGGTAGACCGGCTTTCAGTCACTACCGTTTCACACCTTACAAACAAATGAGAGCCTGAAACCAGGCGACTCGCACCTGGAACATGTAAATACTCATACGGCAGTACAAACTCTGCTGGGCCCGATCAAACCGGTCTGACATGATACAGTGATGAACTACTGTTTAATACTGCTATTGTACATTTTGATGTAAGCCTGTGCTTAACGTGATTAAAATAAACAAAGCTAAAACTCGGGCAGATGCTTTTCTCTTAAGAAAATGGTTCTCTCAGGGGGGGGAAAAAAAAAAAAAAAAAAAAAGCACATTACGCATCGCTTGAGTACTGATAGATATTTATTAGAAAAAAGAGCAATGCATTTGTACAAGCCAACACCTGTGCTAAGAGACTGAGCTACTTGAGAAATGATCAAGTTTTATCCAGCATTAAATAACAAAAGCCACAAATCGGCAAGCAAAGAATAAAACTATATACACACACAAAAAAAAAAAAAAAAGGAAACGTGTAATCAGTGTAACATTAAGAATTCATGAGGCCCCTTTCTGGACTTGAAGCTGTTAAGAGGAAGATCAAAACAGGGTGACACTGGGTTAGAAAGGCGTGGGTAACAAGGTAGAGGTGGAATCTCACTTTACTGAGAAGTTGTATTCTTGCAGCTGGGCTCGGGTCTGGCTTTTAACTGATGCTTGGAGTGTGAAGGAATTGCTTGTAAATGATTTTAAAAGTCTACAACACTACCGGGAACGACGGTGACTCATTTTTTGCATGCCTAGTCTACAAAGACAAATATACACCCCGTCGGCTTAGACAAATAATGCTAAGTAAGGCAGGGAGTACACGTGGGGATCCAACAGGGGACTGAGAGACAAGCATGTACAGATGCTTCACCTGACTACCCCCCAGCCCCCTGCTCTAAACTAATAATCTCAACTTCCAGAGGCT
This sequence comes from Remorina albescens, assembly GCA_034769265.1. NCBI lineage: Eukaryota > Metazoa > Chordata > Actinopteri > Carangiformes > Echeneidae > Remorina > Remorina albescens. Next base: position 25,004,017 of record CM068487.1, read on the forward strand.
CTTCATTTTTCACTCAGACATTCCCTTCATTCTGTTCAGTGGTGAGTTCCATACGTCCACCCTCACATGCCAGTTACTAGCATGTTAAAGTGGAGCAGAAACAACCCTTTCGTTACATTCTGGTGGTTAAACCGCTGAGCTGGTCTTCCCGCGGCGATGCTTACGAACCTCTTCCATCAGATCCTTGAGATATTGAATCTCGCGGCTGATGGATTCCGCCTTCTCTGTCAACTCGCGGTTCCTCTTCTCAAGCTCTTCGCACTCTGTATTCAGCAAATCCTGCTCAACCCTCTTCTTCTGGCGGTAACGAGTGGCCGCCGTCTTGTTCTGCTCCATCTTCTTCAGTTTCTTCTCCACCACCTTCGGTGCACCAGACACTGATTTGACTTTGGAGACCTTGGCTGCAGGGGAGGAGGCGGTGGCGGGCTCCGGCTTGGAGTAGGGTTTGGTCCTGGAGGAACCAGCTGCAGGGGAAGGGGTGGGAGGAGGAGTAGAGAGACGAGCCGGCGAGCCAGCAACTGACTCGATTCCTGAGTCGTCTTCACAGTCACTTGATGGAGGCGAGGTTTTGATGGACGGGTTTGGAAGAGATACGTGAGGCTCTTCTTCGTTGGTGAAAACCACTACAATGTGAGAGGTGGGAATGGAGCCCATGATGGGAGCAGTGGTCTCGATGTTTCCACTGAGATCTGGGATGATAGTGGCAGTGACAGACATGACCATTTTCTCTGCATCCAGCACATCCACCTCACTCCCTAGCTCCAGTGTGTAACTTTGAGGAGAGGCGGGAGAGGGAACTGGGGAGAGAGGTTCACACTTCATGACAACCTCCTGATGGGGGACCATCTTCGTCTTCTTAACCTCGGCTGCCCCTGCAAGAGGGGGCTGCAGAGGAAGGCAGGTGATGCTGGCTAGCGACAGACCCAGGTCCAGGTTCTCAGTCGGGGCTGGGATGGTTGTGTTGAAGGACTCCAGATCCAGTTCCATGTTGGAGTCAAGTGAAGCGAGGAGCTCCTCAGGTGAGCTGGGAGAATCATCAGATGAGCAGGAGCCAATGAGGGAATCCCAGTCAAATTCACTCAGGTCGGTTTTCTCTGACATCCATTCCATGCCTGTGAAGGCATCATCTGCTGACAAAGAATTTATTCATTAATAAACAACATAAAATACAAACTAGGATACAAATAGAAGAGACAACTTAGCATTCTGAGGCTATTTCAAGTATATAAAAGGAAAGCGGGATGTAATTTTTTTTTTTTTTTTTTATGAAAACATCACATCATAATGACCTCAAGGACATGTTGATCCAAGTTCTACCCTGTAATTATTAGGGTATTAGAAAGGATACACATCATGGGGGAAAAAAATGCATGACAGAAAACCATCCTAAGCCAACCTCAAATATACATTGAGAGCCACATCTGAGCTGAAGCCACCACACCTACCAGTTACTGAGAATTTTAATTTTGGTGCTGGTATGTATACACAAAGCCACCCATATAAAACATTTACAGGCAGCTTGACACCAATTAACATCCAACTACACAAAAGACTCCAACAACAGAGGAATTTTAGCCCTCAATTTTTATTTTATTTATTTATTTATTTATTTATTTTATTTTTTTAAATCAGACAAATGTGCTCCTAAATTTACAAATTCTCTCAATTTTTGTGATTTATTTTGCTTTAGAAACTTCCCAGTTATTCAGAACTATCTTTAGACACACAAGAAAAACATTTGATGCCACTCTCACCATTGCCATGATCTGCTCCAACGTGGGTGTCGAACAGATCATTGGCACCTAGCCAAGGGAGGGAGAGAGATTCCACTCCAGCCTTGGTTCCCAGGAACAAAGACGGATGGGTGGGAGGAGGAGAGGGAGGTGGGGTGGCAGAGGAGAGAGGGGAAGATGACAAGGTCTGGTAAGGAGACAAGGAGGTTGCATAGGAAGAGAAAGAGGGGGGAGGCGAAGCTGGCGCCTTCCCCTCTAGAGAGGAGGAGGGAGAAAGAGCTTCTTCTTCATCTTGGTCCAGAAGGGGCCCCATCTGGTCAGCCATCAGAAACGAGGGCCCTGTGGAAAAGGACTTCCTGAATGAGTAAACTACTTTCTGCACAAGAACACACAACTCCCGCATGTAACAGAATAAGCAGAAACCTAAATTAGATAATATCCCTGCTTAGTACAGCAATTTAAAAATAATAGTATTTAATACCTAATAATATAAAAGTGGGCTTGGGGGTTCAATAAAATAATATCTAAGAGGTGGCTGAACAATTGGATAAGGCTAAAAAAAGGACATAATTTAACACTCAAATAATCTAAATAAGTCAAACTTTACATCGTGGCACCAGCTTCTTGTTTGTTTATATGCTTGGTGTGTATTTCCTGTATGTTTGTAGTCATGCTTTGGGAAACACTTGTCATGACAACACCAACCTAAGCACAGGGCCTCCACGTCCTCCAAGGCCAGCTGGGAAAGTGTCATGGCTGCTGCTGGTGGTCAGTGGTAGCCGTGAAAAGGAAATTGAAAACAAAGGCGAGTCCGATGACGTTAACAAGTCGAGGGGTTCGGTACTGCTGTCGACGGCAGCAAAGCTGAGGGTGATTGCCGAGAGAGACCTGGGGGGAAGGAAATAACAGACACGCAAAACAACGTTAATGGGGAGAAAATGTTTGCTTTTTTTTTTTTTGGGGTAAATATCGGTGTGCACACTTTGGGAGTGTAATGTCAGGAAAACACCACAACAAACTTTCATCACCAGCTCAGAATGCTGGGACAAAAAAAAAAGCCTAACAAACTGCTAAACTGCTGTGAAAATATTGTGACATGTGGCCAAAAACACAGAGAGAGCAGGCCAATCACATCTGTGCCTGAACCATCCACACAGTGTGTGTGTGGAGAGCTTAACTACACATGTCCACAGCAGACACAACCTCATGTACACACACACACACACACACACAGTGGTACTCTGTCAGCGTGCACATGCGCAGTGGAGTCTGATAAACCTGGGGGAGGGGAGGCTAATTTTGGCTAATCCTTCCAGTGGAGGTGTCACTGCGCCATTGATGGCTAACTCCCGCTCTCCACCGGGGGAAAACATCTCCTAATTTGGTCATGCTCTGCTTGATGACTCCGCCCTCCGCCGTGGAGGTGTGGGGAGGGCGGCCGCCATTTTCACAACAGAGCCATCTGTTCCCGGGCCGAGGAGGAGGAGGAGGATGGGGAGGAGGATGGGGAGGAGGATGGAGGGGGACAGGACGCTGCGCGCCATTTTGGACGCGCCACGTTGTCAGCGTTTGGTATACACAAACACAGCCCACATTTAAATACAAAAACAAACACTAAAACGACCGCTTTTAAAATAAAATGAAAAATAAAAACACGCACGACCTAAACGTCTTCGTGAATGCGGGAACAGCTAATCCGCCCCAACGGCTACCAACACAGGCCGGCTGAGACTCCCTCTTCTCAGCTGACCATCTGTACACCGACACCTCCATTGGATCATTGAATCCCTTTAACTTTCTCCCATATTTTTGTCTTTTTTTGCTGGCAAAATAAATAACAACAACAACAACAACAATACACATTTCTTATTAGCGCGCTCATCCGTTACTCAACAGGTCTGGTCTGGTGATAACTTCACCATCCGGCCGTTGGGAGTTAACGGAATCAGCCGTCCCCAAAAATTTAAAATAAAATAACATAAATGAAACACTTACGCCATTTTGCCAGAAATAGCCAGTGCAGGTAGCCGTTGCACTGCCGGGTTGTTGCCGCTGCAGGGATCGCCGCCGCTCGCCTTCAGACTGCCATGACAGCGGGAGTGCTTCAACTTCACAGGCCTGCCGTCACTTCCGCGGTCCGCGAGACTAAGAGAAGGCGGAGGGAGGCGCTCCGCCTTTATTTATAAAGCCGAAGCACCACCGAGGGGTGTTCCTCCGCGAAGTCGCTCCGCCCCCCCCCCTCTATTGTAAAACTACTGTGCGCGTGAAAGGCGATCACACGGAAATATAAACATTGACAAAACACGCCTGCTCTTCCAGATGAGTAGATCTATTTAGCGTGCGCCTTCCTGCACATTACTCCGCCTCACCGCTTGCTTGCACCATTGATTTGGGACAGGTGCATTATGTCTCCGACGGAAAAAATAGATCCACATTGTGGAGCTATAAGCGCGACTTCCTCCTGACGTCAAATATAGGTCAAATACAAAATGTAAACACTGAGGAGGGAGACGCCTTATTTTGGGGGGTGGGGAGGGGGTTAAAGCTGATATCAACATCAAACCTGTGTTACATAATATATAAATCCCATTACTGTCTTAGAGGAGAGGAAAAAAAGTGTGAGTTTTATTTTAATTGTAAGTTTTATTGCAGATTCAGAGCCCACATTTTTTAGGCGTGTCTTCAACTCAGTGTGAGCAAAGATAATCGTTTTAAACCGTGGTGACTTTTTTTTTTTTTACAGACGGGTATTATTATTCAGCATTCAGGCTATTTGTGTACTTTTTAATTATTATTATTATTTTAATTCCACAAAACACAATCACAGATCTCTCATTTGAGGGTTTGTTCCTGCACCATTTATTGTAGTCAGTGATTTGTCCATGTGATTCTACATAAGCAACATTAAGACTTGATTGTTTTCGATAGAGGCTGTGGGATAAACTTAATGAACCCAACTGTGTCTGGCAGAGCAAGGAGCTATACTGTCCCCTGGTGGTTGAATTTTATTTCATGCATTCACATGAGTAAAGTAGGAACATAATGTTGAGGCTAATGTGTGGATATATAAGATAACCTTTGATCTAAGAAAACATGTAGAGCATCATACAAAAGAACAAAGAGTAGGAAATATGTAAAGGAGAATTAAACAGGATTCAACTTTGGCTATATCTGTCAAAGTAACAGTCTGAAGTTACCAGCTGCAAAACAACCCTAACCGTACACATTAAAGCAGGCAGAGGAAGAGTGTGGTCTTTTTACACCACTTTACAATATTTCATGAACAATTTCTTGATTTGTCTGAGCTCTTCCAATCTGTTGTCAAGATCCTCTGACAGTTTGCGGATTTTCTGTGCAAGCTTTGACTCAAGGCCCTTCTTTAACTTCAGCCCATCTTTTTCCTGAGAGTAAAAGAAATCCATGGCGAGGGCAAAGCCTTCAATCTGCCCAAATGCCTTACTGTTAGACTCTAAGGCTCTGGCACTCACCCCTCCAGTGGCTGCCAGATCTATCATTCTGGATATCCTTGGAATTCTCCTGGCTTCACGCAGAACGGCCAGATCATGTAGCTTTAGCTTCTCCATCCACTCATTGACGACCTTCGGGCGCTCGGTGATTTTTCTCATGACGTTTTTGTACTCCTGGAGGATCTTGTCGATTTTTTTTCTTGCCACCAGATGTTCTCACCTGTAGAGACAATTCATTATCCATCTCAGAAGCTTGAAACACGACATGTGTATTGGAAGAAGCTAAAATTACCACACCATCTTTTAATTATTAGAATGGCATAAAATTTGTGTTTTGTTGAGAAGCGACATCATATTAATGAAAACTGGAAAACGCTGTGGGCCCTTTTATCTGAAGCTTTTGTTCGTCAGTGTGTATTTAACGCTACCATTAGGGGCATCAACGAGGAGAATGTTTTACACTTAGTGCTAAACATCTCCCCTATCTACTAATGAGTTGAAGCCACTTCACAGAAAGATGATTTTGTGTTGAGTCCCTGACAAAAGGTCTTTCTGTGTAGAGTTTTCATGCCTCCTCCCACCATCTAAAAACATCCATTTTAGGTTACTTTGTGGCTGTAAAATTGCCCGTGAACATGAATGGTTGTTTTGTGTCTGTATCAGGCCTCGCCAAATGTCATCTTGGATTGGCTCTTTCTGGGAGTGTTGTCTTTTTTCTTTTTTTTTTTAACATAAAGATATTATAGTCAATTCATTTTGTTCAGTAATCTTTGCTCTCTTGCCACATGGCTCTTACCCAAAGGAACGTTGTAGAATAAGGTGAGTAAAAACACAAAAAGAAAGTGCAACGTTAAAAGGCAAAAATATTTCAGAAAAAAAAACAAACAAACATAAATGCATTCTCACATCCATAAAGACAGAGTTTAAATCAATTAACTTTGATCACCCCGTGAGCGATGGCGGCTGATGCCCCAGTGACACCGCCCGCTGCAGCCACACCCACGACTACAGTGAGGGCCAGAGAGGCTCCCGCTGTGACTGGAGATAAAATCACTCCAGCAGCTGCTGCCACACCTCCTGCTACAGTCGTAGCTCCACCAGTAATTCCAGCTATCTTTGTCCGCTTGGAAACCTTCAATTTAACGGGAACTCATTTGATATTTGAACTCAGTAATAATCACATTTCAATTTAAGTGGCCCAGTAGTTTATGTGAGGTTTTATTTTACTGAATGGATTTAACCTGAGCTTTTGTTATGGCATTAAGTCTTCTTACCTTGTCCAAATTGTCAGCAATGCTGCGCAGCGTCCCTATGTTTTCCTTCAGCGTTCTATCTCGTTCATTTAACAGGAAGATGTAAGACTTGATAGCTTTATAAAGGGCCTCAGCTTCAGCCGCGATGACCCTGGAATCAGAGAATGAATTCTGTCAACATTAGGAGTTCCCTGATTTTCCCGTGAGGTCGACACAACATTTAATTTGTTTTTACTTGGTGCAAAGCTGAAAAACTCCAGGTTTCTCCAAACTGAACACACTTAGGTTCCCTCTCAGGATAAATTGTTCACAGACTTCTGCTTTATGACTACAAATACTTGCAAGACCAATATTTTCCCATCAACCTCAGCTACACGTTGTATTAAGTGTTAACTGGAATGGTAAAAAAAATGGTCAACATAATTTCTGCTCCAAATCAGCATGCAAAAGTTGTCAAAATGAGCATGTTGTCATTTGCATTGCAGCCCTTTGTTTCCACTATAGAGTGTTGTCATGATTTAAAAAGGTGTAGCTACTCACTCCCCTGGGTCTCCCACATCTTCCCAGGCTGCAAGTCAACAAAACTGCAGTTTAGTAACAACATTAACTAGGAACATGGATACTTTCAAACAGTTTTTCTTACTTACTGGTGTTTCCATTCGAGTTGGCAACCTGTTAAGAAGATGAGCAGTGGTGTTTAAATAATCTATATGAATGTTAAAGTTTTAATGAAACATCAGTAAGAAAATTAACATTTTTTTTTTACATCAGGTGCTCGGTTTGGAGTTTCATTCTTTGCAGAAGGTGACAGTTCAGCAATCACCTGAGAATAACGCTTTAGAGAGAAGAGACATGTTAATGGGGGTGTTTTTAAGTCTGTTTTACAAGTTTTTTTCTCATATCATTTCATCAGTCTGATGGATTATTTTCGTTCTTTTGCCGTATGTGACCGTTCAGCTTCATCCTAAAACTGGAAATTTTTTAACTGCAGCCTTTAGTTTATACAGATTTCTATTATCACAAATCTACAGGTCTGTTGAAACGCATATTGATTGTCTGGATGGATAATTTAGCATTTTGTGAGTTTGGATTCCTTCTATAGATAAATAGATAAGTTTTTCATTGTGTATATCACACTGGGGTAGATTTAAGTATATTTCATGACATTTGCATATATTTTTAATACACACACAAACAATGGGCATTTACAAACATCACAACTATATTTATTCTGCTATCCTCACAAAGCAATGCAGAAAATTGAGGGTTTACTTTCTACAAAGCTCTGCCTGGTTGAGGAAATTTAACAGTTAAACATTACTTTTATTTTCCCTTTGCCACAAAATGAGATGAGAAGATCTTTCATTTACTCATACTTTATTAGTATATTAAGATAAATATAACGACCGGACCTCTATTACATCAGAGTTCTTTTCCAGTTTCACTTGATATAGTTCTCATACTGTTCAATTTCTTTGGTAACACTGGTGGAGGAGCTCTCTGAGTTTAAAAACAACAAATAACTCCTTTAATATTTCTCTTACCATTTGGATTTTTTTTTTTTTTTTTAAGATAAGACACTATGAGCCCTGGAATGAAGGATAAACATTAATGCCAGGACAGGAGAAAGTATGTCAACAGTATGTCAACGTTTGTGTTTGCACTTATTAGAGAATAGATTAGTGAGCCGACCTTTGTGGGAGACTGAGGAGTGGATGGCTGTCCCCTCTGCATTGGTACCGGACGCCTTGGATTCTGAAAAAGAAGAGGTATAATTCATCATACACAGTGGAGCTGCATGGAGTATTTTCTGTGTATATTTCATCTTTTTTTACACAAATTCTAAAAAAAACAACAACAACAACAACAACAACAAAAAAACTGCATTTACAAAGACAATGCAAACATTTGTAAAACAGTCCTGTCCGGAGTGCATTTCCCAGACAAACCTAAAAAAAGTCATTCCCATGATTTAATCTGGGTTATAATCTACACAATAATATGACAAAATATATATATATATACTTTTGTGTTCTTAGGAACAACAAAAAGGGCAACGCATCATTAATATTCATTCCAAATCCGCGCACTCATCTGTATGGCATTGTGGCATCTACCACATTGAACAGTGAATGCTGATCAGCTTGATAGCTGGTATTTTTGTCGTTGCCACATTCACATTTAATTTCACTTTCACTTTGCATAACAATCTTTATTATTTTAACCTTTTCATTACTGCATTCCGTAGAGAGTGAACAACACTTTATGACAGAAACAATCGAAAATTTAATCAATTTGTTCAAAATCTAAAATGGTAGTTTTGTTGTTTTTTTTAAAATTAAAATTAAGAAAGTGAACTTAATATATACGAGTATCATAATATGTTTGCTTTAATTTTGATTAGTATGAAAATCAAAAATCCAGAAACTCAAAATATTAAAGTATTTACTACTAAGATTGATTAAAAAAAAAAACAGATAAATAAAAAGTTACAGAAAGGTTCAAATTCTGAAATGTTTTTTAATTAAGTACTTTGTTGGGAATTCTTTTGCCAAATTGTTGCATCATTGCAGGGTGGATATGGTAAACTTGTGGCTTTGCTGGAACCTTTTGAAGCCCAGGTTGCTTTCAGTTTTCAGCTACATCTTCAGCTGTTACTCATCATCCTTTTGCTCCAGTCCTTTACGGATCGGACCAGCAGGCTGGTCAGTTAAACACAATAATGACACAGTCAGCAAACCTTTTACCATCCTAGCTAATTTTCCATGAGTATGCTTCTGTACAGCACTCTGCTAGCCTTATCAGCCCTGAGCTAGTCTGATTTACCCGTCTTGTGAACGATGTCTTCAAGACAACTGTCAAGTCAGCAGTCTTTCCACAATTCAATATTCAAGAATCGAGCAACAAACTGTTGCAGCTGGAAGGACTTATTACTTCAATTACTGCTGCCACCGCTGTTGACTTTATAAAATGATGTTTCACTGACTAATTATCCCAAAGATCTGAGGTCCTCAGAACAAACCAGAAAAGGAAAGAGATAAAGGTACTAACAGATTTCACTGCTGTCACTGATTAAACTTTAAAACATAAGCTCAAACAGCCAAATGGAATCTGCAATCAGAAAACATTTTTTTATTTCATAATCTCTGTAAAATGTAAATATATGAAATTGATGCATTTCTTACCTGAGCCATTGTTTATTTTCTGTGGACTCTCTCCGGCTGCTCTCACACTTATTGATGATCGAGTCAAAATCACAGCTCTTTAAAAGCTCATCCTGTTGGGATATGAAAGCAACTGACATCATTCTATTCACTGATTCAGTGCCACCCAAGCATCTGCATTTTTTAAAAAACTATCTCACTTTACAGGTTCTGCTAGTTTTGGAATGACAATTTGGCAGATATTAAAGCTGATGGACAAACAACATGAATGTAAAATGTGATCACTTTTCGGAAATTGGAATTTCGGGAGAATTTTTATGATTTATCGCTTTCTGGTGCACCACACAAAGAGCTAGTGTGAGCAAAACCTTTTTTAACTCCAACCTCTAAAACAGTCTTCCCCAACTGAGCATTCGTGCAAATTCATTTAATTCTTAAACCGATTTTTCAGAAAAATATCCGGAAGAATCAAAGTCATGAACTAACGCAATTCCATCCATTTTCACAACCTTTTTGCATGTTGATTTATTGCTATTAAAACCAGAATGAAAGTGAGAACAAGGGAGAAAATATGAAGAGTGACGTTTCATATTGAAAACCTACAAAAATACAATAACCTTCTTAAAGAAAGGAAAACTATTTGATTCTGGCACAAAATGGAATATAATGATTGGGATAGTAAAACAAAGTAGTAAAAACTATATCTGTCTTTTTTACAACCATTTAATGAACTTTGCATGTGTCGCATCTTTTCTAATGAAATCTAATAATGTGATGAATAACCGCATCTTATGACCCTGACAGGTAAATCAGGTGCTTCCTGTCTGCATTTAAAGTCCAAACAGCATCTCTCGTCGAGGTTTCTTGTTCCATTTGTGAGATGTGAAGTGGAACTAAATAGACAGAACATGGTCCAGAAAAACAATGCAGCCGTCGTTTCCTCTCATGCTGCAATTTTTCTTTACTTTATTTCTTCTCTTCGACAGTCCTGCCAAAGTATTCCTTCTGGAACTGCTGGAACTCCTCCTCGGTGAACAACGACTGGGGCTCCTTGGCCTTCTTGGCGGGTCGTTCTGGGCGATCCCTGGACTGTCTTCCTATATTGTGATGCTGGATCTAAGTGGAAGAGAAGGAGCAAGACGACAAATGAGAGCACACAGAAAATAAAGAGAAGCGTCACACTTTGAGTTTTGAGCGTGATCCAATCGACAGTACCTGAAATTAAAAAACACAATTTTGAACATAAAGCAGAGAAAACCGGCTCATCAGCACTGATGAGACGAGCGACAGCAGCATGATCGATGCCTTTCTTACCTTCAAAGTGACTGAATCAGTTGTTTTGTGGCTGGTATTCATAAAGTACTTGAGGTTTTTACTCATCAGGCTCTTCCCCTTCTTCTTCCTGAACTCCTCTATAATAAACACCAGAGGAGATGAGAAGGTTTAGAGCAAAAGACGCAAAACATTACTTATCAAATGCAACACAAATCACAAATGACAGAGCCAGCTCTATTCAGCAATCTACAATCATCTTATTTCATGTGTGAATTCAGCGTCGGAGTCTATTTCCCTCTGAGCCCCGATGCTGTGCAGGAGCAGGAGCAGACTGACCCACTGCGGACTTGATCCTCTTGTCTTTGACCGTGGCTTTGCTCTTGCCGGGGCCCAGGCGGCCCTGCAGCCGTTTGACCTGCCTGGTGACTCCGTGCCGCTTGGTGCTCACCAGCTCCATGACAGTGGCTGAGCTGGGGGTCGTCTGCTGCTGCTGCTGCTTCTTCTTCTTCTTCTTCTTCACTTTGCTCACATCTGGCACACGACACAGGGAAAGACAGAAAACCACAGTTCAACCAGAGCACTGAGAGGCCGGCGTGCTAAAGCTGAGGCTTCATCGGTGCATCCAAATATAATTTTTTCCAATTCAGAAAATCCTTAAATCGATTATTTCCGTTGAAAGGACAACACACAAACTTCATGCGTTTGCTCCAAAAATGGAGACACAAACAGGTTTTAGTGGTACAAGTGTATTAAAGTCATTCGGTTGTAGAAGTGGAACAGAGGAGGTCGACAGAAGTTATGTGGCGTGTAAGCTTTGTGAGTCTGTATTAAGATGCTGCAACAACACAACAGCAATTTGAGAAGACACTGCACAAAAGTTTTGCACCTTCTGGCTGACAGATGCAACCTTTGGAGGATAAAACAAAGTCTTTACTCTGCTGCTACTGTTTTATTCTTTCCTCATTAAACAATAAGGAGATGGTTTGAAAAAAAAAAAAGCCATTTTGTGGTTGGTCTGTTCTGAACCAGCACAATAAAGGACACATTATTTCCATTTTTACCGAACATTAGGTACTATTTTCAACATGTTGGCTAAAGAACGGAGGTGAATTAAATTAACTGAACTAAAACCTTTTCAATTAAACTCGTAAAAGCAAAATGAGCATCAGGACGCCAGTTTCCTATTATCTTATCCATTATTATTATTATTATTATTATGTCTGAAGATGTGAAGGTTTTAATCGTGGATGCTGACTCACCTCGGGTATCGTTGAGGAGCTCCAGTCCTCTGCGGACCAACGACGCCGACATCCCGGTTCAGAAAAACGGCAGATTTTTCTCTAATTAAAGATGAGCTGCTCGGAGAAGAAGCCGAACGGCGACATGTGGGTTCGTCAACATCCGGGGACTTCCGCTGTGTGCACCAATTAAAAGGAGGCGGCTGGAAAAAAGAAGTCGAAGAAGAGTTCCTACCTGCCAATAACAGCTGCACGACCGGCTGTTGTTGTTATTATTTATTAAACACAATTAAATTAATCTAATTTACCTAGAAGAGGGGCAAAAAAAACCAAAACAAAACAAAACAGTTTCATCTCATTAAAAACGTATATTTTAGTATCAGGAATGCAAAAATATCCAAAATAAAAAATATAGGCCGAATTAGAAGGTCATAATGGGATCAAATTCCATCCTGGTTTTAATGCTGCACAGATCCACACCCCCTCGTCTGGAGCAACAACACCACCAAAAGCATGGTTTCAAAGCAGACGTGCAGTGCAAACAACAAGCGTGAGACAATTTAATGAGTGCACGGGTATTATTGTTATTTATCTGTTAAAATTAAATTAATAACGGCCAACAATTCATTTTTGTTTTTCATTGCTCTTTTTTCTAAACCAAACTATCTCTGCAGAGAAGATCCCATGAGGAGACTCCGACCTGTCACCGCCTCCCTTCAGCTCCAGCTGCTGCAGCAGGTACAAACTGATGTGTTTTTATCTCAGTCCATCTCTCTCTCTCTCCACCATTCATGCCTTTGCTCTCTCTGCCGCTCTCAATCTTTGGCACAGGATTTGGTCTATCCTGAAACTCCAGCTTCGTGAACTTCTTCTACTTCTTTATATATATATAATTTTGGCCCTGTGTGCCTCTGCAGAAGCCACCATGGCGCTGCAGGCCGGAGCTCTGGTCGCCTCCAAATGGCTCACAGAGGCCGCGAAGGCGCAGCGCAAAGTGCGCGTTTTGGACACTTCTTGGTATTTGCCCAAACTGCGGGGCAACGCGAAGAGCGAGTTTAAGAAAAGACACATACCGGGGGCGGCCTTCTTCGACATAGACCAGTGCTGTGATAAAACCTCTCCTCTGGACCACATGCTGCCTTCAGAGAGGGCTTTTGCGGACTACGTTGGGAATTTGGGAATCGGGAGCGACACGCACGGCTAGGATGATCAGCCTGTTCTAAGAAAAACTGCAAGTGCTGTGATTGGAAAAGTAAGAAAACACAAAGTTGTCACACACATTTACAAAACCCTCCGATTTCCTATGACCCATCTACCATGACTCACTCCAATCGTATTTCTGGACTTTATGACATTTCTTTTTTCTTTTTTCGAACAGAATGTTATTTCAGGTCAAAAATGTCATTTGTCTTATATATTCTGTCCTGAGTTTTAATTTAATGCCCTCAGCCTTATAAATAATTTGTCTGGGTGTTTTAATTGAATATATGATCGGGGTAGACCGCTAAAACTGAATTGCCCTTTGGGATAGTTAAAGTTTTCTGAACTGAACAGAATACTGTATGCAAGTATGCAAAGATAGATATAAATATAAAGAGCTTTGGTGCTACTTCAGTTTGAGGGAGAAAACAGGTCATGAACTTTTGACCCACAGTGTAAAGCAATGATTGCTCCTGTGTTGATTGCTTAAAGACTTTTAAATAGCAAAGAAAGTGTAGAGAAATGTGACTTTGCAGTTGCAAAACCCTTCATGAAGAAGTTATAGCTAAAAGTAAAATTCACTCTGGCCTACTTGATCCAAATATGTCTCTTATAAACTGTAAATTGGTAACACAAACAGTTCATGAAAACACGTACTGACTGTTTTGTCTTTCTCCAATTGGCAGACACAGAGCCCAGACACATCCCCGGCTCCATCAGCATGCCCTTCTACTCCTTCCTGTCCCCATCGGGTCACTTCCTTCCTAAGGAGCAGCTCCGGGCTTTGTTCGCCCTCTTTGTGTGTCATGTGGCTCAGCCGTGACGGCATGTCACGTGGCTGTGACATTTTTCAACAAAAACAGAAATAAGTAAACTCCTCTCTATCAAAATGAGTTTCTGTATTGTGTTTAAATACACAAAGTCATAGGACCAGGACTTGTTAAAATACTCAAGAAGTATTTGACACAAGGAGAAGTGACACTTCTAAAGTACTCGTCTTCCCCTTTTTTGTTTAAAGTGGTATTCTATCAAAGGTTTTAGCACACAAATAAGGCAAAGAGGTGTCAGTCAAATGTTTTATCTCTGCACTTGCAGCCTGAGGGAGTGGTTATTTTATTTTTTGACTTGGCCCTAAGTGGTGAGTGTGTTTTTCTGTTATCTCTTTGTCAACATAAAGTTCAATGGTACGCTTTTTAAAGTTAACAGGGGCAGCAAGTTGCCAAAAATCTATCAGTTTTCTTATTCAGTCTTAAAATTGTAATTTTTTCTTTATTATATCCAAATTTTTTCAATCAACTGAAAAATAAAAAAAGATAATCATATAATTAAAAAATAAAATAATATAAATAATCAAGTAGTTTACGCTGTCGTGTTTCAGGACTGACAATATGTTTGGACAAGTACTAACACGTTCTTCCTTCTCATTGTATTAAGCAATTTATATGTTATTGATGCAAATTCAGTTAATTTCCGTTTTTTAACCACATAAAAACACACAAACACTGTCCACTTAGGGGCAGTAAAGGTTCAAAACAGGCTGACATACAGCTGTAGGATGACCTTACATTTGGTATAGTTGTACCTATTTTTTGCCACAATTTGAGGCTTTTTGTGCCTTTCCTGTAAGTGCAGTGGGAGATTGACAGGAATGATGGGGAGGCAGAAAAAGGGGGCAGTGGTCGGACCCTAACTGAGGCCGCTGTGGTTCAGACTAAGCCTCAATGGTACCTGCTGTTGTTGGTCATTTTTACGTGTTTTAACTGAGTTCTTTCAACCAACAAGCATGAAGAGTTTCTCCGTGCAGAAGCTCTGGCCCACAGCAGTAGCGGTATCCGTTAACCAACCACTACGCCACTTCACACTAACAGCTACTGTTACCGGAGCAACAAGTTTCATCTCTGCATTTTGGCTCACAAAAAGTTGAAGTGGTAAATTTTTTGTGGTCCGGAGTGCGCGCCTTACATGACACGAGGCAGGTCGCATTTGTTCACCAACTGATGTTTCAAAGAATATCTGATAAGGAAATATCAATGAACATAATTGTTGCACAACTAAAAAGGGTGATTGAAACATTTTGACTTCAACACTGGGAATGCGTTGATTTTAAAATGTATTTTTTGGTTTAGATTTAAGTTGAATTTGATTTTTAAAGTCATTTTTCACCAAGTCAGTTTAGCTGCTGGTACAGGAGTAGCAGCCTAATGGAAGTAATGACAACCTTTGAGAGGAAAAACATTTTTAGTCTATTGGCCTGTAATTAGAATAAAACAGAATAGCTTTTATTGTTATCGCACAGGGACGTACAACAAATTGCGGGTGCAGCTGGCTCTCTTGCCTGTTTTGCTGATGTTGCGTCTCTTGTCATTTCCTGAGGAAGTTAAGTCTCTGCAGGGTCTTCCCTACCTGGTAAGAGATGTTTTTACACCAGGTGAGGTCTCTCAAGAAATAGACCCCCCCCCCCGATGAACAGCATCAGAGTGGCCAAAGTGTTGCGTCCCATGTTGATGGTTTGTGATCTGTTGCTCGGAAAGTCTATAATATCCATGTGCATGGTGATTAGTCGAAGCCTAATTTGAAGGGGATTATAGAATAGAATAGCTTTACTGTCATTGCACATGCACATTGTACATCGAAATTTAAAGTGCAAACCTTTCCAAGTGCCCCAGAAGATAAAATCAATACACAAAACACAATAAATAGTATCAATGAAAGACGCACACGACCCTCATTTTCTCATGTCCTCAGTGCAGAGTTCAGTTCAATGACAGCTCTGACAAAGAAACTGTCTCTTAGCCTGTTTGTTTTGGTCTTCAGTGTCCTAAAACGTCCGTGTGAAGGTGAAGCTGGAACAAGGAAAGTCCAGTTTGTTCTGTGTCCTCTTTTAACAGCGGGCATTGAACAGTTTTCTCGAGGGATGGGAGAGGATGACCTGTGGTTTTTTGAGCTGTATTTATCAGTCTTTGGAGTGCTTTCCTGTCTGCTGCTGTGCAGCTGTTAAGCACACGCACAGACAGTATATCAAAATGCTCTCTATGGAACAGCAGTCTGAAGGACACCAGCAGATTTTGGGGACAAGTGGTTGTTCCTGAGCCAACATCTGCTGCTTTTGTCAAATGCAGAGTCAAAGCCAACAAACAACAGGTGTAATGCAAAGAGCTGTACAGCACTGTCCACAGGTCCAATATGCAAGAAACAGATGTTGACCAAGTTCAGCAGGCTCTACGTTGGAAGGAATCGGTTAGAGCAACTGGAGGAGAGGAACTTAGACGGTTCACTGCTGGCTGTTTTCTAGGGTGCAATTCGAGGGAACAAAAGGTTAGAAAAATGTGTCCAGGTGACCCAGCAGCTGAATGGTTAAGGCTCATGTGCTCAGAGCAGGTTTCCATCTCCCAGAAATATGGGCCTATTGATTTGACTACAAGCAAGTACCCATCCACTTGAAGGGAAAGTTTGAAGATATGTTTTTTTTTTTTTTTTTTGGAAACTCATCCATCCAAAATTTCAGGATGTATTCTTGCAAGAAAAACTGTGCAATGTGGATTTGATCTCCTATTTCTTCCACAGTATGACAGTATAAGGAGGAAGAAAGACCAACATTTACCAACTGATCACTTTCTTTATGACATCTCTGTTGCCTGCTAGTAAAGTGATGTCATGAAACATGAAAAGCAAAAGAAGGCTACAGAAAAAGTCACAAACAAAAAAGAAAGAGAGCCAAAACAGGGGTTTTCATCTGATTATTCAAACTTCATGAAATGTGGATAACTTGTCAGCCGTCTAATAGTTTCATTCTACCTTCAGTGAAACCACATTAACCGCATGAGGATTTTTTTTTTTTACATAAAATTTTCCCATACGTCACTTTAGATCTTGGCGAAAGTCTCGAAAACAAACCCTTTCAGTTCTGTCAGTGGCTACAGACATGGAAAGAATTTATCAGTAGTTTTAACATAAATTATAAGAAACGAGAAGACTACACCAAAGAACAACGCCAGGCAGGTAGGTTCTTCTATGAATAAACTTCACTCGAAAGACATTTCCTGATGTCGATCAAACTTTTTTTCGTGGTAAAGACTCAAAGTACCCGTTGTGGGAAATTATGCTGTGATGATGGTGATTTAGAGGATGATAAAGCCGTTTGTGTGTTTCATTCAATGACACTGTCGATAATCGCTATCAGGAATTGTGGTAAAGAAACAACCACTTTTTTTTTTGAGAACATATGACAATTATCTGAGACTTCTTGGTGGAAAGAGTTTCAAAGTAATCTTCTGAACTTTTCCCAAAGCTGCCAATACATCTCACATCTCGTGGTCTTTCATTAAAAAAAATACAGCAACACATTTTGGCTGTCTGGAGAGGTGGTGCTCTACAACGCGTCTGTCATACATACACTCTTACACACGTTTTCATACAAAAAGGCACTTATGTGAAAGAGTCATCTTAAGTTAGAGAAAGAGAGTATTTCAAAATGAGAGATGTGGTTTCTGTGGGAGGTTTAAAGAACGTGAAAGACGTGTGTGAGAGAGAGACAGAACCCAGAAAACACATAACGGAATTACCAGGTCATAGCAGTAGTTTTACATATTCATTCAAGTCTACAGCCAAACTCAGTGAGGCTGTGCTGTGAGTAACATTCACTATGACACCAACATCCTATTCACAAAGTAGACAAAGATGGTATCTGTGACCTTGGGGGAGTATTAGAGTCACTTAGTTTTTTTCTTTTGGGGATGATTTCGAGACAAACATTTTCCTGCTAGGAAGGACACAACCTTCTGGGGGTGCTAAAGGAAAAACGAAGGGGACTCAAAATTAACGAGGTGAACACAATTTGAACCGTTGATTAAATCTATCTGGTACATTTTGATGAAACAACCTGACAAAGCTGAACCGTTTCTCTGCTCATCGTTCCCGCTGTTTCCTACTCCTACATGCTGCTGTTGCAGTTGATAAAGCATCTTTTCACGGCCAACCCACACAGATTCAGTTATAGCATGATAACCTAATGAACGGCAACATTTTTGCCATTTTACTTTCATGTAGCTGCATTTGACGGGCATGTAAAGTGGAAAAAAAAAAAAAAAAAAAACAGGCTAAAGGCATAAGATACAATGCAGTAGGATGAGCAGACTAATGAGACGGAGCTGCAGTGTGCACTACAGCGTCATGCAACAATGTTTGAATTACACCAAGATGAGTATCCTCCAAAAGGGAAAGGGTTAAGTGTGGTGAAACAGCACCCTGTGAAACTTACACCCTCAGTGCTCAGTTACCTAATCTGTCTGAAGGACTCCGGCCTGGCTACACATCATTTTCTAGCAGATGTGACTTTGAAAGAAATACAGAGAATAATGTGTGTGAGAGAGTGTGAGATACTATTGTCATTGGATGGTAAAGGTTTCCTCTCCCTACCCCTTCTTAACAGAGACAACAGCTTTCTGGAGGAGAAGGGCGTTAGGAAGTGGTTTGTGTGTTTATAGTGTGTGTGTGTGCCATTTGTGCAGGTGGCTGCTTGTATTTATATGAAAAGGAGAAAAGAAAGAGCGGAATGAGAGGAAAGGCAGAGGCAGACAACAGTGTCAGCTTTATTTATTTGGCACTGGCCCAAGTTAGGGGAAGCCCAAATGTCAGCAGGAGATCAAAAAAATCAAACAAAAACACCCAAGAAGCACCTTGCAGAGTAATAGAACAATTAAGTTTAAAAGAAAAAAACAATCTGACCTTATTAAAAATCTTATAAACAGGTGATGGGGCGGCAACGAGAAAAAGCTGCACCTTCAATTGAACACCAAAATAAAAAAAAAAAGGTTGTTGACTCTGCAGAAAGAAATGTACTCTCTTAAATGAACTGTGTGCAATGATATTGTACCGTTAATGATGCTGTCAAGGTTTAAACGTCATGGTCATGCAGATAGAAAGCAGCACCTGGAAGAAAAAAGGAGAAGAAAGATGCACCAGATTTATTTTTCCGTGCGGACTTGCACTGAATTAACACATATGAGGATTTCAAAAAGTTATTTGTGCAAATTGTAGCATCAACATCAAAGTGAGCAGCATCCAGCTGTGTTGACAACATGCTGTGGACTCACTGATTTTTATTTAACCACGATAACGGGTCTACAACAAGTGAGGTTGTTATGATTATCAATATGTGATTACTTTAAAGTGGAAAACAGGAAAACTGCTCTGATGTGTGAGGTCCACCACAAAAACTCAGTTATCTCGCCTTCAGGTTTTAGGCAGGAAGGGGAGTGGCTGCAAAAAATTTCAGAGAATCTTCAATGCTTTTTTTTTTATTTTATGTCATATAGGGTAACCATTTCGTTATAGAAAAAAAACTTTATCTCCTATAGAGCAGCACAGGAGATGGAACCAGTGTTGAACAGATCCTGAACAGCTTCACCAATAGGTAAGACATGAGAGCGAGGAGTATGTTGAGTTCATAGTTTATGCTTATCGTTCAGGTCAAAGCTGGAGCGCAGGACTTTTAACGTAGAGTAATATTTGTTTTTATTTATGCTGATTAAACCCAACAATATTAAGTATTCTGTCACTGTTTTCTGATGTGAATCGTTTGTTTTTTTGGATGTGGTCGAAAGTAAAAAAAAAAACAAAACTAGAATAAGGCGGCAGTTGCTGGGAGTTTGACAGGTTTCTAGATGGCCCACACTTGATTTGGTCAGTGTATAATCTGTAGTTGTAGTTGTTGATGTAGGTGTTTTTTGGAATGTGCAGAAATAAAGTCAATATTGTATGTAATAACTCTCTGTTTGCAAAGGATGAGAAGAAGGAAAAAGCAGCAAGTTACAGCCTGAATGAATGCATCATTTTTTGGAAACACACCATCCTGGTGATTTGATTTCAACCAGAAAAAAGAGAAAAAACAAAAACCAACAACTGACGACACAATAAATGGAGAGACATAAGAACACCTGTCTTCTGTTTCTACTTCTCAGTCTGCTTAATTTCTGCAGAACAGACAGAGCAGATTGTCCGAGCCTCCCACAAAAAAGTCAGTGATTCTCTTTTTTTAATTTTATTGTTATTTTATGTAGCCTAACTGCTTATCCGAATTTCACCTCTATGTATTTTCATTTCTCATAGATCTCACCTGCTACACTGACTATAATCGTTATATCACTTGTGAGTGGAACAGTGGACATGACTACACAGATGCTGTGTGCAAACTGGAGGCCAAAAGGGTGAATAAGAAGTAAGGACTGCAGCTGGTAGATTCAAATATATGTACACAAGGAGCACTGAGTGCAGTACAATGTCGTTAACATTTTTTTTAAATAGTTTCAGAACTTTAGCATACAACGCTTCCTGTGTCTTGGACCAAGTTAAGAAATGCACCATGGAATTCAGCAAACCACGCAGAGTGAGTTTAAGAGGCTGTGTAGCAATAATAGTTGTGATAGTATATAGTGTAGGAACCCTTGTTGTTATTGTAATGGCATGACTTGGGGGATTGTAGAGCTGTCCATTCACCAAAATGCGATGATTACATGTGACCTTGTATCTCAGGGGTGCAAGCACCAACGTCTTATTGGGATCCAGAGTTTAGTGGTGACCAGAGCTGAGGTCAGGTCAGCGGTACGATAAACTTACCTGCTCTCTAATTCAAATCCTACCTGATGGTGTTGAAACACCATAAACATCATGACACAATTTATTTGTCATTGTCTGACAATGGTGTCGGTGCAAAATGTGACATACAGGGATAAGTTATTCTTAGTTTAATGTTTATCTATGCTAGGAGAGGGAGGGAGAGGATGGTTGTGTGTGATATTTTATGTCATGTTAAAAAAGTTATGGTTTACCAAGAGTGTTATTCCTGATTTCATATTTTCTCAGTTTTATCAAAACCATGAGCTATCCATAAATCTGATCTGTAACCCAGCGAAGCACAATTTGACAATTTCCTTCAAACCAGCTTGTCACGGTGAGAACTGATTTTATATTGACCTTTTGAAACATCAGTTATGAGTTATTCATGTTGGACTAAAGCATGCTATGATTGTGTGATTCTGCAGTTAAACCCTGGCCTCCGGGAAAACCAAATATCAGCTCTGCCAACATTTCCTGGTTAGCCGAAGTTAAAGCCCCTGGAAAGCTTCAGAAATACGCCTTCCAGCTTCAGTGGAAGTCAGAGGAACTGTCATGGAGCGTGTGTACATGCTTTACATCTATGTTAATATTACAATGTATCTTATGAGAACCAGTCTGATAAACATCAGCGCATATGTCTTCTTTGTCAGGATCCCTCTCAGGATCCGCAGCTAAAAAACAAAACATGCAATGAGCAGTGCGCATCAGAGCTGAACCCAGATTCACTAATTCAAGGAGAGCGGTATGAGGCACGTGTTCGAGTGCTGGCCACTGATTCCTTTGTCGAGTCAACCTGGAGTGACTGGAGCCCCACTGCATCGTGGGTGTCACTAGTTGGAAGATCAAAACCACCGCAAACAGGTAAATGTAGCAAAAATACACAGAATTATTTGGTTTAAAGGAACGTAAACAGGGCAGAGCAAAAAGGAAGAGATGATTATCTTAGAAATCGTTTCTTTTTTTTCTATATTTACAACCCAGATTTGTTCTTCCCAACGTGATGAATAAAGTGTTCTTACCTCTCAGGTGGTGTTGGACAAGTTTTGGGCATCATCTTTGCAGGTTCAGTGTTTGCCTTGTTTATGGCTGTCATGCTCCTGAGGAATAAAAAAGTAACCTGGTAAGCAGACCCAAAATATTTGCACCACTTTTGTTGTCGATTCTGACGACAAAATGTTGTTTCCTCTGAAACCTCTAATTAAAGTTAATGTCCTTCTTTATTCAGGTTTTACAAGAAGCTCAGAGGTCCACCCATACCAGACCCAGGAAAATCCTTCCTCAAGGATGTAAAGTTTCCAGTGAGTCTTGACTCTTCAGACATCTTTAATAAGTAGTATAGATAATGGATAGTTGAAATAACAATATGACTTGGGAAAAAAAAAAGTTTCTAAATTTGACAAACCAGAACCATTGAGCTGAAAGACACTGAAATGCTCCATGAAGCTGGAGGGAAAAATACACATTCTTCGCTAAAAGCAAAGAAATAACACAAATATCCTCCAATCTACTGCTGATACATAAAAAATAATTTACCGCAGCTCTATTTATGGTATTCTAAAGAACTACATGACATAAAAGAGTAACATATACAGTCATAGTACGATATGAAACATAAGTATGATCGTTATCATTATGATGATGTAGAGCATACTGGACTCTTGCTGACGACTGAAGGAGCTTTATAACCTACATAACCTTTTTTTGCACCAAAATGAACACCCATAAGGAGCTTTGCTGTGTAGGGCAGGTTTAATCACATCTATCACCTTTGTTCTTTTTCCCCGTCAGAAGTGGGTGAGCCCCTCCTTCACGACCCAACTCTTTCAGTTACCTTTGCAACCGGAGGAAATCGTTTTGGTCGAGGAAACCTCCACTGTGGACGCTGTCACACTGCACAAGAGAGAGGCAGCACTGAAGGAGAAGATGAGAATGGAAACCAGCTATGACTCCAGCTTCTCTAATCCCAGTTACTCCCCTTTGAGCACTCCCCCTCCGGCCCCCTTGCCCACCACAGATAATCTGGAGCCCTTTGCTGCTGATGAACCAGTTGGTAGTCAGGATGGTGGTAAAATTACAGAAGAGGACAAGGAGGAAGAAAGAAAGAAAGAACTGGAGATCCTGCAGTTGCTTTCCAAAGGCAACGACAACAGTGAGCCAGTCCAGGTCATTTCAGACTATGAGAAGGTTGAGAAGCCCCACGTCGAGTCTTTCAGGCTCCAGAGTCTGGACTCAGGAGTGTGCAGTGGAGAGGAGGTCAGTCAAGAGAGCCTAGAAGCAGATAGCATCAGTGCGGTCGACTGCCATGATGAGGGGTCAGAGGGCAAAGAGGAGCCGAGAGAGGGAGGGAACGGAAAAGTAGATTTTCGGATGCTCTTTGGAGGCAGTGGAAGTGTTTTTGGAAAAGGGTCCATTCAGGTTTGTTCTGATTACGAGCAAGTCCAGAAGCCCCTTCCTGGGAGTCCCGAGCTTCTTAGCCTAGATTCAGGGATTTGCAGTGGGGGTGAGGAGCAGGCGAGCCACGAGGAGACACCAGAGGACTTCGAAAAGTCCTTTGAATCCATGAGGTTCCAGTTCCCTCCTCCTCTTTCCTGCGCTTTACCATGCTCCTTTCCTTCAATCCCACAACTGCCTTTAAAGTTTTCTGGGACAGATTTGAGTTCAGCCCTACAACCTCAGAGTCCAGATCATGTGCTGAAAAAGATCGGTTTGATATCTCAGTCCATGTCAATGGCGCCCTCTAGTGATGGATACAGTCCAGTGAGACAGGAGCAGAGTTAAAACAGACAAAGCTCTTCAGTATCATCAGCAGTAAATACTGTAGAATGTAATATTAATCACTGACAAGATTAATGACTGGCGTTCAGTCTTCTTTTCCTCTTTTACTAGTTCTTTGATACAGTAGACACTGACCGACTTCTACTGAGTTTCTCCACCTGCTTAAGTGTTTATTCAACAACATGTTGCTAATAGGGCGACCTACTCATTCATCATCGCACCAAAAAAGGTAATGAACTCTGCTTGAAAACTTTTGTCATCACATGGAAATTATATATACGTACTGATTTATATTGGTCTGGCAGCTATAAGAGAATATAATAACTCTCAAGATGAATACCTTCAATGTATGAGGACTTATCAATATTTATTTATTTAAAAAAATTATCATTTATTTCATTTTTAATAAAAACCTTCACTTATTGAAAAGATGTAGTACTTAGTACCTTAGTACTGTTTTTTTGTTATTCTGTGTACTGTATGCAGTTATGTCATGTAAATGTGGAATACTTGAGTTTGTGATAATCCTAATAATACTGCATGTGCATGGAGTTGAATTTGACAGAAATGGAAATAAATCACTTTTCTGCTTCCAACCTCTGTTTAGAGAAGGAAAGCAAGAACGCAAGGGCTCATTAATAGAGAAAAACAATTGTTCATAGTCACATTCACTCCTCGGAGGCAATTTAGAGTCATCTACATGCCTTTGAGGCCGTCTTAGCAGGGATAGGGTGAGCATTCAAACGCCACACACAAAAGATCGGCCAACAGATTCAAACGAAGAACCCCTTTTCTCTGAAGAGACAGTGCAAAGCACAGCACCATCATGCAAAAAAAATAAATTATAAAATAAAACAAGCAAACAAACAAACAAACAAAAAAAAATGGAACCATAAGCAACCAAAATAAGTGTTAATAGATATTTCATTAATCCTGTGGGCTGGTTGCGGCATCCAGCAGGTAGCAGATGTCTCTTTGAGGCTTACGCACATGGACAGATACACAACGGTGCATAGGTGAGTGGCACTTCTGAATGCTCTTTGACGTGTATTCCCTTGTAAACACTGATGCTGTGCAGAACTACAAGCAAGCTGACCCATTACAAACCTCATCCTCTTGTCTTTCACAGTGGTTTGGATCTTACCAGGATCTTTTTGACCGGTTTGGTGACTTCCTGCTCAACAGCTCAGTCATTTTGGGTGAGCTAAGAGCTTCTTCTTCTTCTTCTTCTTCACATCTGGAAGGTTGCACAGGAAATAAGGAGGAAATAGAGAGAAGACAAACTGTGAAATATATTTGTAGTGGCTGCTTTTGTCCTCCAAAAAAAAAAAAAATTAAATACAACATAAAAACCTCATGGATCACTGATATCATGTTTCCTCCTGCCTTCCCTGGTCTGGTAAAGTCTATATATGCTGGTCCTAAACCTGCTTACATACCCAAATAATGTAGTGCCCATAGAGTTAGTCAGATAACAAAATACAATGTGAAACAAGCAAATTATATTTAAAAAAAATCTGTGATTTTAATTTTAATTATAAGTTAATAAAAGAAATCACTAGTTTCAATAGGTCAGGATTAACTTGTGATGGTTCATTATTTTGAAACGATAAATTGAAACATGGGAAATGTTGGGTTTTTTTATGTTTTGGAAATAGCTAATGCTAATGCTATCAGCTAACATGCTAAGAGGCAGCAGTGACCTTTATTATCGGCTCCAGTTCTCCTCGTATCGACGAACAAGACGACCTGAATTTAAAATAAAAGACTTATACATTTAACATCGATAAGAAGCTGCTTCTAAAAATGAACAGCGACGGGTACATCTGTCAACATCCGGTGAGTGCACCGACTAAAGGAGCCGGCTGGAAACAGTCGAAGGAGGAGGGTCCTACCCGGAGACAGCTCCATGCGCCAGCAAACACAAACAAATGCCCAAAAGCTGCTGTGTGGTAGGGTGCACTACTAACAGGGTAAAGAACCCTGATCTAAGTTTTTATAAGCTGCTTAACAGAAAAAAAAAAAAAAAGAGAACTGGATACAGGCCTCTGAGTGTATATTCCTAACAAAGAGGAAGATAAATAACAAGCAATTAGCCCTCATTTTATACTCTTCTCATGCCAAGCTTTTATTATAATATTTTGTAACATAAGGGATGTAATGTTAAATTTTATAAAGCTAATAAAAAGATAATAAAGATACGCACATTCATTATTTTTAACTGTTAAGTTAAGATTGCTGAATTGGCCAGGCTAACTGTAGGAGCTGAAGCTTACCAAGGCTAACTGTAGGAGCTGAAGCTAACCGAGGCTAACTGTAGGAGCTGAAGCTAACCGAGGCTAACTGTAGGAGCTGAAGCTTACCAAGGCTAACTGTAGGAGCTGAAGCTAACCAAGGCTAACTGTAGGAGCTGAAGCTAACCGAGGCTAACTGTAGGAGCTGAAGCTAACCGAGGCTAACTGTAGGAGCTGAAGCTTACCGAGGCTAACTGTAGGAGCTGAAGCTAACCGAGGCTAACTGTAGGAGCTGAAGCTAACCGAGGCTAACTGTAGGAGCTGAAGCTAACCGAGGCTAACTGTAGGAGCTGAAGCTAACCGAGGCTAACTGTAGGAGCTGAAGCTAACCGAGGCTAACGTACATCCACCCAACTACGTTTTAACCCCATAAAGTGGGGCAGATTTGAAACGTTTGGGTTATAAAAAGCTATTTTAAAATGATGATGTAATAGTGTGGATGTAGTCTAACTTTTTTTTTTATTTTTTTATCTGTATCAGGTTAAATGATGATCTTACCGGGGGACTCCATCAGGTAGTTGTAAATATCGATGTGTGTCACCTCCGGCCGTTCAGTGGGATCATTTCTCCATGAAAAATTAAGGGACAATGAGAAAGACCCACAGATGTGAGTTTGTCATTGTACAATTTTTTCTCCGGTACAGCTGGTGTGTTAAAATATTCATCTGACATGCTGAAATAATGTTTTAAACTAACTGCTGGACAGGGTTTTTAAACTGTGCCGCCGATTGTTTTTCCTTCCGGTAGGCGTGGCTTTCGGAGTATGACGCGTTGCGCTCTGTTTCGGTATAGAAAGCCAGATTTATCCCACAAATGTTGCTATTTAAAGGTCCAAGGCAATTATCTTAGTGACCTCCTAAACCACAGTTTTTGTGTTGTTGTTGTTTTTTTTATTTTTATTTTTATTATTATTATTATTTAGAAGCACCTTTTGGATTTTTTTTTCCAAATAACTCAAACATGAGCAGGTTAGATTGTGTGATTTATTGGTCAAGGTCACAGTGACTCATGAAACATGGTTTTGGTCACAGTAGCTTGCTTTTTTTTTGAGTAAAAGGGAAGTGACGCTTGAAAAGTTTTTATGTTCCTCTTTTAGAGTAAAGCAGGCACTTATACAAGTAAAGGGTTTTCCTGCGTAGTTTTAGCCAAACATACATAAATGTGTTGTAAATTTTACAAAGCCAACCTAATTCTCTATCACTACTGTTCCAACCAGAGGGAGCAGCTGTCTGGTCCTGGTACAAAGTGGTGAGTATAGTGATTTTGCAGATGAATCAATTCTGTTTTTTGTTTTTTTTTTTTTTTATTTTTTACTCTGAACATGAAGTTCAATTGTTGGAGGGAGGATAAAGGGGGTAGATCACTGAAAAATCTGTTTTGTTATTCAGTCCTAAATTATCATTTCCCCAAATAGACTCTACAATTAACTTGACAATATATATGTACAATTAATAATATTAGTAATAATTAGTCAGCAATTTTTTTTTGTTAACTGTAAGAAGGTGAATTATTGAAACAAATTCAATTAATCCCAGATTTTAATAGATAAAACAGAAGAGTACAAGTTCAGATCGGGTCTTAACCACAGTTTATTCAGCAGCACAGATGTGGATAAAGTTAAAGTGCTTTCTCCTCAAATTCAACATTTGTTGATAAGTGACTTTTGATAATGCTTCTTCTTAATGCTGTGTTCCAACTCTGTTAATATCATTTATTTCAATTGGTGCCCTGCCTACAGATTAATTAATGTTTTACTTTTGTCGTTTAGACATTAGGTCAAACCAAAGTGAATGTGAATATAAATCAGTGTTTACAAACACACATATTCATAAAAAAGGCTAAAGGACAGGTTGACTTTTGTCACCTCTTTGTAGTAATTTTTCTTGTCTTTATAAATCGTGCATTTATTTGTGGTCTATTGTTTCGTCACCATAGCCTCAGTTAATAATGCATCCATGCTGCCTCTGCACACAAACAGAGATGTGAAAGTTGCTGGAGCAGAAGTTGTATTTGTGTCAGTTGATCTGCAAAAAGCTGAAGTTAAATGCATCATGGGATCAGTTGTGTGCATAATGTGATACTAGGCAGATAACATGTTCAGTCCAGCAGTCCAGACGTCCATTTTCCTAAAAAAAAAACTTCCAGCACTTAAAGGTGGTGTTCCTAGTTTCGATCACATGTATAACCTCGCCCATGTGGTCTGGAACTCCCCTGGAACCTCCAACCAGTTGGATCATCCTGCATGGGAGGGTGACTCATCAGATGTCTATTACTCCTTGACAGGATCTACTTCATGTTTCTTATCCCATCTTTAAGACTGAGCCCAGCAAACTCAAAACGACAGGAACAGCAGGAGCAAAAAAGGGAATGGAAAGTAACTAACCAAAACCAGGAATTTCCACTTTTTTCTGATTCACAGTTCTTGTAACGCGAATAGCATATAGTCTATATACATCTTTCTTTCTATCTTCAGGGGAACCACAGTAACCACAACATCATTTTAACACCAGAGAGCTTCCCCATACGTCACTTTACCTCGACACAAAAGTTTTGAAAAAAATCTCTCAGTACAAAGTAAGGCTTCATATATGGGAACAACTTATCAGTCATTGTAAACAATAATGGAGAGAACCTGAGAAACGGGAGCCAGGTAGGCTTTTAACACAAATTTACTCTGATTAAGAGATATTTTCTGATGTAGATCAAACTTCGAATTCAGGATGATGTGTGTGACACGAAGTGACGCTGTGACAGAAGGGACATTGTTGAATTAATGGATGATAAAGACGAGTTTGGTTTGTTGATAGTGTGCTTTTGGAAGCAGTTTAGAAATGTGTATGGATGTTTATCTTAAAGCGACTCTGATTTTACAAGATCAAACCACCACTCTATTTGAACCTTTCTGAGTAAGCTGATTAGATTGAATTTTTGAGTTAAACTTGCAAGCTGTTTTTTTCTAACTGTCACGAGTCTTGCATTTTAAGTAAGAGCAGGATGGTAATGTACCCAGAATGCAGGTATATTGTTATATATCATTTGTAGTAAACGCCGATGGTAACCCTTTGTGACTATTATTACCCAAATCTTAAAAAATGTACAGACATTGTAGTTTAATCTCAGTAACCATTTATTTGTGCTGTTGAGATACTGTCCCATAAAAAGTATGTTGGCATTTCACACAAAACTGTGATGATGGTAACAAGAAAGCTTGAGTGATTTGGGGAAAAAGAGGTTCTTGAAATGAGATATGTGGTTTGTGTGGGATGTTTAGAGAAGAAAGAGGAAGTGTGAGAACCAGACAGAAGCTAACAGCAGTTGGGAGAGACAAAGAGGCTTCACAGGGTATTAAGAGGTCAAATATATTTGCTAAATAAACAAAACTTTAAAGAAAAACTAGCAGCTCTGTGAGGCTGTGCTTGGAGCTGAATCCAAATGTCATCTTGTAAAAATGACATTTTGACCTGATGCTGTCATTTAGTTTAATCCAGTGAAAATTTTAAGACAATGCATCCAACAGTTTTCACTTCAAACATGCCAACATAGCGGGGTTGTGAGAGAAGAAAAATAAAGGACCACTACATTAACTGAGATGCAGCAACTGAATATTAAACATCCGTACCAAATACATCTTGTGTATGAATAACTGTACAAACCCGGACTGTTTCCCTGCTGTTCAGCCCTTCTCTTGTTTCAGACTCCTACGTCCTGCGTGCTGCTGTTGTAGTTGATGCAAATTTGTTCACAGCCAACCCACGCTGGTTCAGTGCAAGTGTTAACCAACTGAGCACTAAAATTTCTTGCCCTTTGTATTTCATATACTGTCATGCAAATGTTAGCTAACTTCTCTGGTTAGAGCCAGTGAGGGGGCTTTCACACCCAGAGCAGCTCAGCATTATCACCATGTTGGTAAGCAGAGTGCCTCAGGTGCTGGTAAGAAATTAAATATGATCCGGGAAGCTGAGCAGGTGCAGCAGCCAAGTGAGATTTATCAAAAGCTTTTATTTCACAATACTAAAGGTATGTCTGTGTGGTCTGGGGTTTGGTGACCCAGTTCAAAATCCTCACCAAACTCCCACACAGGGGCTTTTGATGTGAAAAATGAACAGTGCACCCTTTAAGTCTTTATTTAGGTCAAACATGTTTTTCAGCTTAATATTTTATAAGCATCACTAGTGACCATATTGTGATTAAAATAGGAATTGAACTTTATATGCAGCCCCTAAATTAATTTATTATTAATTAATTGAAATGAATGAAAAGATTCATGAAACTAACACCCTCAGCAGTCAGTGTTGAGAGTAGCACGGCACACTGGCAGTGGTGACTTTGTGTGTGTGTCTTTGTACTAACATTATCAAGAAAAATAAAATGTGTGTAACCGAGCATCAGTTATAAGAGGACCACACTTCCTGGATAATAAACGAGTTATTTTCCATTTTTAGTCATAGAAAAAACAAAGAAGTAGATTTCTGGGAAGAGAAAGGGGTCAGGAAGTGGTGGTGGTTTGTGTGTGTGTGTGTTCCTGTGTGTGTAGTTTGTGCGATAAAGAGAAAAATGAGAAGAAAGATGGAGATTGAGAACATAGTCAACTTTTTCACTTTGCTGCTGGACCAGGTTGGGGGAGGCCCACATGTCAGAGGAAGACAAAAATATATAAAAACTGGACCAACAAACTGATACGAGAAAGGGCTTTGACTCTAACAGTAACTTCCCCATTGAGGTTTTTTCCCACTGAGCTGATAAATATTGATCACACTTATCTGAATTTGTAATGGTCAAATGTGAAGTACAGAAACGTCATATCAGGACATCAGATAGTATCACTAATCTCATGACCTCTGCATTGAACTGACCACACAAAAGCTCCATTCAAATCACAATAAAAATCCAATTTAATTATGTAGCGCCAAATCATAACAGAGTTACATCAAGGCACTTTTCACATAGAGCAGGTTTAGACCAAACTCTTTATGGAGTTGTTAAAGAGGCCCAACACATTCCTCCAAGAGCAAGCACTTAGTGACAGTAGCAGTGAGAATGAGTGTGAAGGGAAGGAGGGGCGACTCAGAAGAGGGATGGAGAGAGAACAAGAACAGGAGAGAAGATGCCTAAAAAATACAAACAGACAGTGATTGATGAAACCTGGTAGCTCTAAAAGTGTTCCAGTAAATATAAAAACAGTCGAGGAAAGGAAGAGGTTACAATGTGAAGTGAGTAGTAGTGTCATGATAACTAAAGGGAACTATTAGGAACAGGAAGAGAGAGGACAGGAGGGCAAAAGACAGACTTCAGGAAGAGACAAAGTTAGAGACATGTAAGGTTGTGATGTACATGTATGGTGGAGGGGGGGGGGGAGGAGGTGCTCGGTGCAACTTCCAGCAGTCTGGGCCTATAGCAGCACAACTAAAAGAAAAAGAGTAATTAAACCTTAAATTTTTAACTGGAGGTTTTGTCAACAATGAAAGTTTTAAACCTTATCTTGAAAGCAGCAACAGAGCCCCCCGCCACACCCCCCGGACAGATACTGGGAGCTGGTTCGATAGACGAGGAGCCTGATCTGCCTCCAGATTTACCCTTGGAGACTCTAAGAACCCCAAGTTTCCAAAACTATATTTTCAACAAAGCAGAACAAGCCTGTGTGTGTTCAGCATCATCCATCAGCAGCAGTCCATCACTGGTTCTCAGCTACTCAGACACCTATTTTACAATATGCATTTTAGAGGAAAATACTCATTGCTGATTTGCACGCAGGCATGATTTAAATAGGTTGTCACCAACAGTTTGAACTGCTGTTGTGAATCATTTCACTGGTAATGATGCTGTTGCAGATCAGAGCATATGTCCCCAGCTGCTCTTGTGGCATCAGGCATGATCCACGTCTGACACCGCCTTCCATTATTGATCAAGTTATTTACAAAAAATTCCTCTGACAAAGAGTTCAGACCAGAACGCAGGCGGTCAGCTGGTGAAGCGTCTAGCTCTACCAGCGTCCTTCACGATCTCAGTGGATAAATCCAATAATCCTGATTTATTTCTGTCTGCCCAATGCGTCACTGAGTTGTACACCCCAACCAGCTGCTGAAGTTGCTCTGGCTTGACGTGACGTTTCTGCCCTGACGTTTCACGTGGGTAGCATTTCTGTGGAACATATCGTGGCAATGTTGCTGTTGATTAATAGTTGTGGTTGGATTTATTTTTGTCACGCGCATGTATACAAGACTACTCAGTTGTGCTCCTCGCAGGGTGCTTAGAGTCCGCTTGTACTGTGATTCACAACACGCATCATATCATCTGGTTGACTAGTATGACAAGAATCTAGTGGAGGTGTAATGTCATTCAATCACATGTTTAAATACATTACGAATGATTGAGTCAATCCTCTTTCTTGTCACAATAAGATAACACCATTCTGTCCTTTCCTTGACAACGTGCAATATACAAAACATGGCTCATCTTGGCTTGTTCGACTGAATGCATCCTTTTCAGGAAATCAATGAATTAAAAGATACATTACAGGATTCTGTTTCTACATTGCTTTCTCGGGTACCCAACGAGGAACATCTTAGTCATTCTCATATTTGATGCCAAGATATGATGCACACTTCAACCTTCTGCTACAGCCACAAGAAAGATCTATTGATTCGTATAAACAGAAGCTACAACAGACTGGCCTGAATCTCAATGTATACTGTGACACAATCGTTTCGTCTGAATTTTTGTTATCTTTTTTTCATGGAAAAGATAAAAAGTGAGCTTGTTAACTATATCAATTTCCTGAACACTTGTCACCTTGGTTCCTATAAAAGTAAATAAGTTACGGTTAAGTTGTCACAATTTGCACGTAAATAGATTTATTTTTAGGAACAGGAAGGTTGGTCGGCAGGAAGGGCACCTATCAGAATAATGGAAAATTCAGGTTTTTGGAAACAAAAGTCTGACCTTTGTTAATTTTAACAGGTGACAGAGCAGACAGTAAAAAATTGTGCCTTCCTCTTTGCAAAGAAATGGCAAAAGAAAAAAAAAAAAAAACTTCTGGGTCCACAAATGTGTTCTATCAAATATTTAAGAGGTTCATAAAGAGATATGTTAACGTTATTATTATTGCTCAGAGTTAAAAATTTTTTGTATTCGGGGCTGTGGGTGTGTGGTTTCATTTGCAGTGGGCTATAATAACCAAATAGCTACCTGAAGCACATGCAAACACGGTTATTTTCCATCCTGTTTTTGACACTGTTTAAATGTCACTGTGGTACAGACAGAAAAGCAGCAATACATCAGATGAGTGTATGTGTGGACACAATGTGAATACATACAGTATAGGGAAGTAATGGAAGGTGACCAGTTACTTTGTAAAAACTGTGACCCCAAAGTGATCACCTGTGTTGAGAGTGCACTGTGGATTTATAGGTTTTTTTTCCTATTGAGAAGTATCAGTTTGTATTTATAGAAAAAGGTGCACTACAACAAAGATCATTAAAAATATGAAGTTATTTTTTTTTTGTCCAAGGCAAGCAAAGGAGGAAACTGCTTCACCACAAAACATCAATTGTCACACCTCCAAGTTTCAGTCAAGTGTCGAGGTGGATGCAAACTGAGAGAGGAGATATAAGGATCTCACACATAACCTTCTGGCCTCATTATTCACTCTCCTAGTATCTTCAGACAGCAGCAAGTCATCATCCTCATCTTCCTTTGTAAAGGGCTGGCTGTTAAACCATTTCTTGTGAGAATGAGAAACTTTATTCGTTTGATGTTCTTATACAGGGCATCAAATGGATTAAGACATGCAGCTTGAAACAGATCCAGCAGCTTTACAACAGGTAAGACACTAAAGCCAAGTCTGTGCTAAAGCCTCAAAATGATTGCCTTATATTTGACTACAAACATTTTGACAGATGTTTTCAGTATTTGGAACCAGAGGTGACAAAAGGCAGCAGGGTGTGACACGTTTCTATTTCTGCTTTTGCTGTCACCTGTTGGTGTTACCACTATTTTTGGTATTATTTATCGTCAGAGGTGTTTTTGGGGTGTGCATGAATAAACTCCAGCACATACTGCAATATAAAGATGCAGAGTTACGCGTGTTACATGTTATTCCTCAGCAGCTGTACGTCTCCATTTGCACAGGATGAGAAGAAGGAGAAAGCAGCAAGTTACAGCCTGAATGAATGCATCATTTCTTGGAAACCAACTGTCCTGGTGATTTGATTTCTCCCAGCGTAAAAAATAAAAAAAAAAAAAGTCTGACGACACAATAAATGGAGAGACATAAGAAAACCTGTCTGCTGTTTCTACTTCTCAGTCTGCTTAATTTCTGCAGAACAGACAGAGCAGATTGTCCGAGCCTCCCACAAAAAAGTCAGTGATTCTCTCTTTTTTTTATTTTATTGTTATTTTATGTAGCCTAACTGATTATCCGAATTTCACCTCTATGTATTTTCATTTCTCATAGATCTCACCTGCTACACTGACTATAATCGTTACATCACTTGTGAGTGGGACAGTGGACATGACTACACAGATGCTGTGTGCAAACTGGAGGCCAAAAGGGTGCATATGGCCAGGTAAGGACTGCAGCTGATAAAAAAAAAAAATCTAAATACAAATAGTAACGAGTAATGAGTTTAGGAAAATGAAATGAATGTGTTTATGTTGGTGTTATTGTTTTTTTAGAAAACGTGCATACAACGCTACCTGCGTCCTAAAGCCAGACATTTTCAAACCAGCAGTAAAGACGTGCACCATGGACTTCAACAAAGAAGGCGCTGTGAGTTTGAGAGGCTCTGTTGTAAAAGTCTATTTAATATTTATAGAAAGATTAAAGCGCTGTTATTTGCTATATATCATATTTGATTTTGTACTTCCATCTTATGAATGCTCTCTAAAAGCCACTTTCTTTTCTAAGTTTCAGCAATGGCACAATCTATCCATTAATCTGACCTGTAAGCCAGCGAAGCAGAATTTTAGAATTTTCTACAAACCATCTTGTCACGGTGAGTAAATTTAATGATATATTGAACTCTTTTGGCATAAATTTGTGAGTTATTCGCGGCGACCTGAAACATACTTTGTTTGTGTGATCCTGCAGTAAAGCCCAACCCTCCAGGAAAACCAGAAGTCAACCTCACCACCGTCTTCTGGTTAGCTGAAGTTAAAACCCTTCACAGTCTCGATTCATACTACTGCCAACTGCAGTTGAAGACAAAGGATCAGCCATGGACTGTAAGCATATGTTTAGTCTGTTCAAGCTAGGCGAAACAAAAATAGAGAAAAAAGGAAGAGGGGGGAAAAAAGAAAAGCTGAATTTTAAAAGACAGCCAACCTCCTACGGCTCTCACATGCACGCACACATGCAACACAAGCTGCAGCCAGAATGATATGACATTAAAATGTATCCGCAGCCTGTTGCCTGTCCAGGACAAGTACAGCAAGGTCTCTCCATCTCTGATAGTCTACACTGATGATGAGAAACATTTCCCTCTGAAAGGGCGTGCACACACATCTGCACCTGCAGACCAGCCAATAGGAAGGCTGTCTCACTGAAATATCCCCTTATTGGCTGAAGATACCTGAGGCACGGTTAGGTTTCCTAGCCTAAGAAACAACGAGGTGGTGAAAGCATGTGCAATGCTCTCAGACTTGAATTACAGTACGCTGACAGGTGATTGGTGGAGATCAAAAGAAAACATCTTCCTTGGTCTTGGGCCCAGATGCTTCCACATCTGTATGAGGCCCAGCTGTTACCACCAGGTTTTGACTGAGTGTGAGCCAGGAATGGCCTGGATGTAGACTAACAATCATGTTGTATGTGGGCCAGGCTGGGCCTGTAATTCATCTTCAAAAACAAGCACATGGCCTAAATATGGACCAGATTTATTTTACTCTGCTGGAACTTTACTATCTTGTATATTGATGCCAAAAAATTGACAGCCCAGCCAAAATTGGACGCATTAAATGCATGAATTGATGAAATGAGTGAATGTAGAGCAACAGACATGAGAATCAACTTGTTAAACGCCCAAATATGTTTGTCTTCTTTGTCAGGATCCCTCTCAGGATCCGCAGCTAAAAAACAAAGCATGCAATGAGCAGTGCGCATCAGAGCTGAACCCAGATTCACTAATTCAAGGAGAGCGGTATGAGGCACGTGTTCGAGTGCTGGCCACTGATTCCTTTGTCGAGTCAACCTGGAGTGACTGGAGCCCCACTGCATCGTGGGTGTCACTAGTCGGAAGATCAAAACCACCGCAAACAGGTAAATGTAGCAAAAATACACAGAATTATTTGGTTTAAAGGAACGTAAACAGGGCAGAGCAAAAAGGAAGAGATGATTATCTTAGAAATCGTTTCCTTTTTCTATATATACAACCCAGATTTGTTCTTCCCAACGTGATGAATAAAGTGTTCTTACCTCTCAGGTGGTGTTGGACAAGTTTTGGGCATCATCTTGGCAGGTTCAGTGTTTATGGCTGTCATGCTCCTGAGGAATAAAAAAGTAACCTGGTAAGCAGACCCAAAATATTTGCACCACTTTTGTTGTCGATTCTGACGACAAAATGTTGTTTCCTCTGAAACCTCTAATTAAAGTTAATGTCCTTCTTTATTCAGGTTTTACAAGAAGCTCAGAGGTCCACCCATACCAGACCCAAGATGGTCCTTCCTCAAAGATGTAAATCCTCTTTTTGTTTCTGATGTGCCGATAGTTCAGCTTCAGATAAAAACATAAGTTCATATTATTTTGGTGTCTTTAGGACATTAGCTATACGCACAACATATACATTTTTACACATTATTTATCCAGTTTTACAACCTTGTTGTCAAGTGCAGATTAAAGTTCACGTATCTCTAATTTTTGTTCCCTCTCCTTCTCTCTTTCCCCGTCAGAAGTGGGTGAGCCCCTCCTTCACGACCCAACTCTTTCAGTTACCTTTGCAACCAGAGGAAATCATTTTGGTCGAGGAAACCTCCACTGTGGACGCTGTCACACTGCACAAGAGAGAGGCAGCACTGAAGGAGAAGATGAGAATGGAAACCAGCTATGACTCCAGCTTCTCTAATCACAGTTACTCCCATTTGTGCACTCCCCCTCCGGCCCCCTTGCCCACCACAGATAATCTGGAGCCCTTTGCTGCTGATGGATCTGTTGGTAGTCAGGATGGTGGTAAAATTACAGAAGAGAACAAGGAGGAAGAAAGAAAGAAAGAACTGGAGATCCTGCAGTTGCTTTCCAAAGGCAACGACAACGACAGTGAGCCAGTCCAGGTCATTTCAGACTATGAGAAGGTTGAGAAGCCCCACGTCGAACGCCTCAGGCTCCAGAGTCTGGACTCAGGAGTGTGCAGTGGAGAGGATGTCAGTCGAGAGAGCCTGGAAGCAGATAGCATCAGTGCGGTCGACTGCCATGATGAGGGGTCAGAGGGCAAAGAGGAGCCGAGAGAGGGAGGGAATGGAAAAGAAGATTTTCGGATGCTCTTTGGAGGCAGTGGAAGTGTTTTTGGAAAAGGGTCCATTCAGGTTTGTTCTGATTACGAGCAAGTCCAGAAGCCCCTTCCTGGGAGTCCCGAGCTTCTTAGCCTAGATTCAGGGATTTGCAGTGGGGGTGAGGAGCAGGCGAGCCACGAGGAGACACCAGAGGACTTCGAAAAGTCCTTTGAATTCCAGTTCCCTCCTCCTTTTTCCTGCGCTTTACCATGCTCCTTTCCTTCATTCCCACAACTGCCTTTAAAGTTTTCTGGGACAGATTTGAGTTCAGCCCCACAACCTCAGAGTCCAGATCATGTGCTGAAAAAGATCGGTTTGATATCTCAGTCCATGTCAATGGCGCCCTCTAGTGATGGATACAGTCCAGTGAGACAGGAGCAGAGTTAAAAACAGACAAAGCTCTTCAGTATTGTCAACAGTAAAAGGTTTGATATATGAAACAACTTGAAGCATCTGCAGGATTAATGACGACTGAAAGTTGGCTGACTTAACATTTTATCGTATCACACGATACATTTATCAAGTGTCTCTAAAGGAAAGTGTGATTTTATTGAATGCACCCCCCCCCCCTTGTATTCCCATAAAACATATTTATAATAATTATTTATAGCGTATTTACCAGAATACTTTCTTTCTTTGCATGACCCCAAAAATGTTGGCAAATAAAACCCAAGACAAGATGGCAAAACTGAAATATTAAGAGGGGCTATTTATAAGTTTTGCTATGTGGCATCGAGAGCTGTTTACTGACCAGTCTAAAAGAAATGTTGTTAATTTAACATCAAACCTTTTATTTGTTAGCTGTCACCCGTTACTCGTCTTTTCTTCTACTGAAGTCAGGATGCCAACTTGCTAACCTCAATAGATCCCCTCACTTTCCGTTACCGACCCATTGTAGACTCCAATCTGCCCTGTTCAAATGTGCATTTTGTTCATTGTGAGAGTTGCAGAGACTATATTTATTATATTCCAGTGCTGATTTGGTATTAAGGTTACTTTAAATGATCCGCTCTGTGGAATTGTTCTCGAGATTCTGAAGATAAACTATTATTTTGGTCGTTTTTTAAAAAACATTTTTACCTGATTTATGCGAATCTATAAATGCCAGGTGTGTTGGCTCTTTTAAATTAGAATGATATTTAGGGAATTGCATGATGAACATGTTAAAATGACAGTGCTGTATTTACAACAACACTGATTTGAGGTCAGCCTCTTTGATGACTGACCGCCGAGCAGAGTTTGGTTAATTTTGAATTTTTGCAAATCACCAAATCAGGCTGAATGCATTTCCTACCTCATAAAACTTAAAGAATTTATTTGTGAATACTTTGAAACATTGACGTGTTTCCTCTGTCTTGCAGTCTTCTTCTTCTCCTCTTTTTTTGGTGCTTTAATACTGTACGCACTAGCTGACTTTTTGGAGTCTGTGTGTTAACAGGGTTTCTCGTGTGTCTATTGCTTTTGTGTGTGTGTGTGTGCAATACAATGCAATAACCCGCTCATTTATCATGCACCACTAAAGCACTGAAACTCCGTAGGAGAATTTTATTGTCATCATTTTCGTGTGAGAAATACATATTTTTATTTTTTAATATTGGTTCGGCAGCTATGACAAAATATATAAACAGTAAATAAATAAGTAACCTCAGGAAAATCTCTATCAGGGTCTACGCTTTTTATTTAAGACCAAATTCAAACAAAGAGAGGAAGGTTTTTGCAGACATCTACCTGCCGTGTCACTTGTTTTGTTGTTTTGGCTGAACACTGGAATACACAGGTGAATTGGAAATGTTGAAATGACCAAATGTGTTCAATATAATCCAAGTATTAAAACTGTGTGATGTTTAATTGAACATTTATGCAAATAAACAATTAAACAACTTTGGCTTTTCTGCAGTATTCTTTAAATGAAATAGGATTAGCTAAAAACTAAAACCACCAGCGAAAACAAAATGAAATCAACTCAGTATCAGTTCACTGATTATAACATTTGATATTGGCGAGGAAATGCCAGTGGCGTGCTAACTAGCATTTGTTATCTCAACCATAATTTGAGGCAAAAGTTAGAAAGCCGCTGAGGTCAGATACTTGACTCAATCTGAACATATAAAACGAGCTTGATAATTCTCAGCTTCTTACAGTCCTGTAGTGTTAGTGCAGAGTCGGAGGCCGAGACCGGGGAACAGAAGTTACTGATGAAAAGGAAGCAGGCAGACGAGATGTTTGATAATATCAAGGTTAGGAAAGATGAGATTGGAATGAATAAAGTTTAACATTTATATTGTTGTTACTGTTTGTACCCTTTTTGTACAACACCTACTACTACTCAAGACTTTTCAATAAGTTTCAAGGCTGTGCAGATTTTCCAAACCGGCAGCACACCCTGTACACTTAAACCTCAGGCTGTCTGTGTCTTTCTCTCGGTTTGGATCAAATGTTTGTATGGAGATGCACTCTGGGAAATGAATTCCCCTCAGACTCACCTATGCAGGAGAGTCGACTGAGAGCATCACTGTTGCTAGGCGACGGTTAATGACATCAGCATACCTGTTGCCTACCTGACTCGCCACCGCTCCTCACGGATGTGAAAATGCTCGACAGCATTTAGGATTCGGCTATGGGATGTATTTTTTTGGTCTGTTCAGCTCTCAACTAACTCACTGAGATAACTCAACCTGCCGCTGAGCAGAACCAAACGAGCTTTGGGAAATATTGACTTCTTTTTTTTTTTTAACCTTTGGACTTGCAAACAGAGAGGGAGACATTGTCTGTCTGTCGGCACAACGTGTCAGTTTGTGTGACTTCCAGAGATGCTAAATAAAAAGTTGCAAGGTTTGAAATTTCAGACACTAAATATGGCTAATGTACAGTAAGATGGATTCTCAAGGAACAAAAGAAGTGGAGTGATCCAATGGCGCTCGGGCACGGCTCTAAGAAGTCTGTTTCCTGTGACCAGGAGCAGGTGGTCACAAGTTCTTCTTTTAGGAGCGGGGTCAGTAATGTTAACATAAAAATACATTTACAGGCTTAACTATATCACATCACATGTTTCTACGACAAGCCTGCGGCTCTATTGGAGCAAAGCAGCACTTAACACACTCTAAATGTGTATTATTCAAAATGTGGTCAAAGGGAAGTGTTTGTTTTGGAGATATCTCCATACAGAACTTGGATTCGTACAGCTTTGGGTTCAAAGTGAACAAATCCCAAAGTCGTTAGATCTAAAAGAGAATTTAAGCTAAAAGTTGTCACTTTAAGGCTAAATTTCACAGCTATAAAATGTCCAGCTCCTAAACTAAATACAATAAACTTCAGTGGTTCAGACTGTTCCAAAGCGTCTTTTATAATTCAGTACACACAGACACTTTACATTTATCCACCAAAGGACTGTTTTTGTGTACTGGATCTGTATCTACCTCCCTCAGTGCTCCGAAGTGCCTCACTCAGTTACTGCGTGGGGAAAAAAAAAACAACTCAGTTTGGATTTTGTGTTGCAGATTTTAACGCCTTTAACCCTAAAAGGTCCCAGGTTCTGTCTGTTTTTTCCACAGGCAGGAGCTGATACACAAGCTGTGGCTCCACCCATCAGGAAGACTCGCTCCTGTAAGTGTCTCCTGGTCTTCCTCATCAAACTCATCGTCATCCTCATCGTCGCAGGAGCCACACTGTCCTGGTACTTCCTGGGTGAGAAGTTCTCTCTCATTCTCAGCCTCTTTCGGTCCATCAGCTATTTAACGGATTGCCCAAATTTGCAGTATTCAACCAGCCCTGAGCTGTCTTTAGTGTTGGGAAATGTGAGCGTGTTAACGCACTAACACTATACATTAGTGCACACCAGCATTAGTCTCACAGAGCAGCCGGCCAGAAGGTCAAAGGCTGTAACGTTCACTTCATTCTGTCCAACAGAGCACAAGGTTTGGGTGTTAGAGCCTCGTGTGCAGCAGCAGTACACCGGCTACATCACCATCCTGAACAGGAACTTCTCTGCTGATCTGTCATCTCACAACAGCCCTGTATTCAAGAGGGAGGCCAAGGGAGTAAAGGCCACGGTGAGCAGGCAACATGAATTCCTATGAGACCGTAGAGTGGTTAAGGTTTTCTATCCCTGTGGTGAGTTGTCACAGCAAAAGACTGTGGGGGGGGGGGGGGGGGCGTACAAGGCTATGAAGACCATTTAGGTGATGGGATGTCTTTTTAATTTTTCAGCTACAGAAGATAATGAAAGACTCGCGTCTCTCTCGATATTTCAACTACACCAAGGTCTTCGCCTTCGGGTACGTGGATCAATCTTTTTTCGTGTTCAGTTCAATAACAGCTGTGGAAGGTAGAAAAATGGGAGCGACAGAACTTCCATGCAGCGAATAATGAAGTCTGCTTACATCCTGGCTGATAGCTCTGACATGAGACTGAATTCGTCAGATTTAAAAATACTTTACTTTGATTTATTAGAGCTGCTCGTGGTCTCACCGTGCTCTATAGTCAATGATATTCTAATTAATAAATCATTAATTCAAAAATAAACTCCACAGAGTTTTTTATTTGTAAACTGTATTGGACGGCATGTATATTTAGTTCTCTGCTTTTCAGCTGAATCTATAATAATCATAACTTTAATTAGAAGTCCAAATCTGGACCTTCAGTAAACTGTAGGAGCATAAAAACGCCTCAATAATGTGAGCGTTGGTCCGGCTTCATGAACATTGTTTCTACAGGGACGGGAGTGTTGTGGCTCACTTCTGGATAGGCCTGTCCGTCCCAGGAAGCCACGTTGGGAGGGTCACCCCAAAGGAGGTCACCGCGAGCCTGGAGCAGGGCCTTCTGGGTAAAGGGTCAAGGAATCAGGAGCTGGCCAGCTTTGATGGATACGACTTCCACATCCCGTCGTTGTCCGTCAGCGGTGAGAGAAACAGAAAAGAGACAGCACGTGTGTTGAAGACAGAATTTAAATAAGTTTGAAAAAGAGACAAAAGCAGTGAGATACAGACAGAGAAGAATAAAAAGTGGCCTTTTTTTTATTTATTTGGTTAAATTCTTTGCTTTTCTGTCTTTTTATTCTCCTCCCTACAGAAACTGACTCCAGAGTTATAGAACTTTTGAAAGCCTCATTTGGTATCACACTTCATTTCCTGATGTTTTTCTTCTTCTTTTTTTTTTTTTGTGTGATTTAATCATAATTAGCATGCAGCAGAATATATTTCCCCGATAAAAACTTTGATGCATGAAAGCACGGACAGAAGCTAGAATGACATTTCTGTTACATTTGTGTCTGTCACATATAGAGATGAGAAAAATCTGAGGAAAACAAAAATTACATTCGACAGCAGTTTCATGTAACATGTGACATTTAAAAACTTTCGCCAACTCAAATTTAAAAAAAACTGAAATATCAAAAAGAGCCACAAAGTCATTTCGGTGTAAATTGCAAATTTCCCCAAATCAAATACTACTAAGGAAGAAAGATAATTGTTATCTTAAACTGTGATACTTTTACCAGCACACACTGACCTTTTTAAGGTAATGATAGTTAACTCCTGGCCTTGGAGGAATCTCAGGTGTGTGTATATAAACGATGCTAAAACTTCACTTCCTTCTAGTTTTGTTTGTGTCCTTGTTTTAGGAAATACAAAAAAAGAAAGAAACCAATCTGAATCAATCTGTTAAAATAAATAAATCAACACGGACACATTCATTTTGTGACATCGACCTTTCCTTTCCAAAGACTGTTACCGTTACCAGAAGGTGGTGTCCAGAAGCCCCATGGCTCTCCGCGGGCCCGACACACAGCGCTCCTCCTGCCTGTGGCACCTCCAGGCCGCCCCTGGGTCCCAGCTGGAGCTCCACATGGAGTGGCTACTCCCTGAGTGTCGCGACAGGCTCGCGGTGTACGACTCCCTCACCCCCACCGACACTCGCCTCATCACGTCGTGAGTTTCTCTTACAGAGTCAGATAATTACTTGCTGTGACATATCAGTTTAATAGCGTCGTCTGCTGAATATTGATGACCCGCTACAGTCCACTGTCAGGGATTATATGCAAGGTCTTAAAGGTTTCACACACACTAACTGTCCTCTCTGTCCTCCCAGTGTGTACGGGTGCAGCAGACACGAACGTGTGGTCAATGTCCTGTCGTCAGGCGAGTGGATGACGGTGGTTTGGAAACAGGGTCTGTACAACTACAAGGACCCCTTCTCTTTGTCAGCACAGGCCTGGGACCACCAGGGTGAGAGCGCCTAAACACCAAGGTCCTCTCAGCTCAGAAACATTCAGAGTCACAAAGAAGAAGGGGAGAGAAAGAGGAGGAAGTAGACACAGATGTTCTACCCGTATTATCTAATTAAAGCTAAATGAAAAGGTGCTCAAGGGGAAACCACAAAATGCTAAATTTTGTGCAAAACATTTTTTCTATAAGGTGATCACAAGATATTCACGTCAGTTTAACCGGCTCCACTTCCTGATTTGAAGAAGCTTGTAAGATACTCTGCTGAGCTGATGAGAGTTGTAAAACTTTACCTACATGCTCGACACACAAACATCATGACAACTCAGCAGCTGCACACACTTTAACTACATTTTTTTTGCCTCCAGAGCGTCTCAGCCAAAAATACACCCCAGCCAACCATCAATTTAGCCTCAGTGGCACCACTTTGGACTGTCTGATCATGTCGGGTTGTATCGAATCCAGCAGCCTGTGCAGAAAGGGATCCGTCAATCCCACACTTGGATGCCATTTAATTCAAAATAAACTTTTTTTTTTTTTTTACTGGTGAGGACTGTGATTGAAATGTGGATTGAAGATTGGAGTATCTCTCTTTCCCAGACTGCAACTCC
The DNA here is from genome assembly GCA_034769265.1 of Remorina albescens. Classification (NCBI taxonomy): domain Eukaryota; kingdom Metazoa; phylum Chordata; class Actinopteri; order Carangiformes; family Echeneidae; genus Remorina; species Remorina albescens. The sequence continues at coordinate 25,048,340 of CM068487.1, forward strand.
ACCATAGAGCTGAAGGCGGTATCAGGGGTCCAGGGGACACTGAGGACACCGTTTTTCCCCAGCTACTACCCGCCAGACACCAACTGCACCTGGAGCTTTATGGTATTACGCTCCTTCATCCATATTAAATGTTTCAGACTTCCTAATTGTTGCAGCGATGCATAACTTTTAACAGGAGTTGTGTGCCATTTTGCTCTGGGTTGTGTTTTAGTACTTACTGTCCAGTTTGTGTGTTCAGATGCCCGGTGCAGGAATGGGCTTGTCGCTGGAGTTTGAGGGCTACGAACTGAGCAGGGCCAGCTACAACCAAGCCTGCACCCAGGGCCAGTGGATGATCCAGAACCGCAGGTAGGGCTTCGCTGAAATGAGCCGGCCCGGTCTGACTCGTCCTGATTTGTTTGGCCGACACCGACCGCCGATGGGAGTCTGGAAAAAGGGGCAGAAAGTAACTGCTTACGTCTTCAGTTGGTGGAAAACCAAATCGATGTAGTTTTGGGTAACCGATCACAAATTCACCAGAAAATACATCTGTTCAGTGTCATTTTCATATCGTACCTGCAAATTAACGGACTGCTGGGTGTGACTGACATGCTTTTGAAGCTTCATGTCGTGTTTACTTCAGGAAAGATTTGTTGACGCCGAACTGGGGACAGAGAAAAGATTGTGATCAGCCGCATAAATATCAGCAAATCAAACTCATTTCTGTTACTAGATGCCACCTGTCCGTGGTTAGGTCGGGAAGCGCTGGTGCATGTAGAACTTTCCGTACAGGTCATGATGCACAGACACATTATAATTCATAAAAAACTGAAACTGAACCTGGTCTCAGCCCCCCCCCCCCCCCCCCCCCCCTCCTCGTCTGAGGAACAGCAGCTGGGTGGACATTAAGGACTGCAGTAAATTTAGGGTCACCTCTACCTGCATGTGCACGTTGCCATCTTTGGGGTCACCGAGTGGCGGCAGGTACCCTGAGAGGGTCACGCTTGCCACAGAAACCACACCAGGGAGGGAAGGATAACGGCAGGATGACAGCTCAATATTTTTCTGCCAAACATTTTAAAGTTAGTTCATGTTATGGGCAGGTTGTGTTCCCAACATGAAGTCTCATCATATTGTCCTGGTCTGAAGTGAGCAACAGGGGGCAGTAGTATCCCACATGTGGCTATTTTTATTTCATTTTACTAATTTATTTAATCTTCCATTTGATAAAACTTCTGGGTTTTTTTTTTTTTTACCTTCAGCCAAACTAGCGAACTTACCATGAGTTTCTTGACCAAAGCCAGTTCTTCCTTTTCACACACCCGACCACATCCTGCCACAGTCCTCAAACCTAACTGGAGTTTTCAGATGATTTCAGTGTCTCTGTGCTTTTTTTTTTTTTTTTCCTCAGACTGTGCGGTATCCGGGCTCTGCAGCCGTACAGCGAACGCCTCTTCCTGCTCTCCAACACGGCAACCATTGTCATGACGTCCGAGGTGTCACTGACGGGGCCGGGCCTTCAGCTGCACTACAGCATCTTCAACCTTTCAGATCGTGAGATGTGGATGCAAGAGAGACAACTAAAGCACTCAGATTAATGGACCGTGTTGTGCCACATATTATTTCAATTGTGCGTTTGTGTGCGTTTCGCAGCCTGCCCAGGCCAGTTTCTCTGCTCCATCAATGGCCTGTGTGTTCCTGCCTGCGACGGGATCAAAGACTGCCCCAACGGCCTCGATGAGAGGAACTGCGGTATTTATTTTATTCATGGAATCAACTGATTTCCACATAACTGTTCTCTGTTGATACAGAAAAGTGAGAAATGGTGCAGAGAGACAAACAACCACTAAAGCAATTTACTCAGCCAGTCCAAGAATGTGACACAGGATGAACTGTGGCCACTGAAAATCAACACAACGGGGTCTTCAGGGGTCAACCAAACCACAGCCCCACCACTTATAATACCTAAGACAATTTTATATAACACAACCGGCTGAAGGCTAAACTGCATCAACACTAATAACATGAGGCCGGTCCTGCTCATGAAAACAGGCTGCCTTAGAAATTAGAGAGCAGTTGTGCTAATCTGATTTGACAAGCCTACTTATTTTATTTATTTCTAACTCTTGTGAGTCAGGCAGCTTTTCATTGGTGAAATAAAGTGATATTTAAATTTTTGAGCTACAACATTATTAACGGTTGGATGTTTTGCATTGTGTAGATGTTTTCTACATAGGTCATGGAGTGGCCACCAATCACTATTTAATAGAGACTAAATCATTTGTCATCATCAGGGTACTTTTACTATACGGCTGTAATACTATAACATTTCTGTAGAATTACAACATAATGAAAATACTTTTTACAATTTACTGACTATGAACTCATCAAACCGATTCATTCATGCGGTTAAATGTTATTAAATGTGTGGACACACATTAAAGCTGCTGTTTTCTTGTGTGTGTTTCAGTGTGTGCGGCTCAGTATCAGTGTCCAGAGGACAGCCGATGTGTGGACTATTACAAAGTGTGTGACGAACACCCGGACTGCCCTGAGGCCACAGACGAGATGAACTGTACAAACGGTAACACACATACAATCATACAGAATGATTACTAGAGGTCACGGGTGTAGAAAACACAGCGTGGGACACACGACGAGGCAGCTGGCTTCCCCCTTGTAAACCTCAGAGTGTATTCTTTATATCTTGTCTCGTGATTTTTACACCGGAGATAAATGTGTGATGCCAAAAGTCGTGACACACACAAAAGGGCGAGCGAGGAGTCTATAACAGCCACAAAGAAAAGCATTAAATGTGCGAGTGGGTCTGTGTGTGTGTCTCTAGGTGTGCAGTGCACAGATAAGACCTATGTCTGTGCTGACGGGACGTGTCTGAAGAAGCCCAACCCGGAGTGCGACGCTGTCACTGACTGTCCAGACGCCTCAGATGAAACACAGTGTGGTGAGAAGATATGACACACACACACTAAATTTTGGGGTGTCCTCACACTACTTTGGATGGGATCTCTGAAAAGTCTCAGAAGCTTAATGTCAATCTGCTTTTTATAAAAAAAATAAAACTGAATGTTTATCTGTGTTCTTCTGTGGCTTTAGGAAGAATTAGACATACTGGTTATAATAAAATAATAATGATGATGATAATGATAAATTTTCACACACTTGCTCTCTGCCTTCGCCTCTGTGTGAGTCCAGACTGCGGCCTGAGGCAGTTCTCCGGTCGTATTGTTGGGGGGGCCAACGCTTCAGAGGGCGAGTGGCCGTGGCAGGCCAGTCTGCAGCTGCGGGGCGTCCACATTTGTGGGGGGGCGCTGATCTCCAGCCAGTGGGTGGTGTCTGCTGCCCACTGTTTCTATGACGACCAGTAAGTGCAGGAAGCATGGGGAGGAAGTGATGCGATGGCTGAGGTTAAAGTAAACACCACCTGAGGCACTTTGTTTTTAAACACTCTGAATCTGATCGAGCAGCTTTTTTTTTTTTTTCTTTTTTGATCTCAACAAGCTCCTTATTTTGTTTTTAATCCTGTTCTGTTTTCGTTGTCCAGGACTTAGTTATAACAGCCTGTCTGGCTGAAACACAACATGATTATGTTTTTATATACGCTGGTCTCTTTCAAAGGCAGAATCAGTTGGCTGGACTCCATCCAAAACTATAACTGCAGCATCCTGTGTAGGATTAACAAGACTTCTCTACTTTATTTTCCACAAGTGATTAAAAGCTTGTGCGGTGTTCGGTGTATCTTGAAATTGCAGCAGAGGAGTCTTTTAGTTGTACAATACAGACTATAACCAAAATAATTAATATTTTTTTAAATTATGATAGAGAGAAAAAAAAAAAAAAACAACTCCTCATTGCCCCTGAAACACACAAGTCCTTTTCCCTCCTACAGTCTGTACTCCCCCACGGTGTGGACGGTCTACCTGGGGAAAGTCCTCCTCAGCCGCAGCAGCCCCCTGGAGGAGGTGGCTCGAGTCCTGCGGATCCATCTCCACCAATACTACGACGACGAGTCCCACGACTATGACCTGGCCCTGCTGAAGCTGGACCGGCCGGCCTCCATGCAGCTGGCTGGACACGCTCGACCCGCCTGCCTGCCTCCGCCTACCCACCAGCTAGATCCGGGCCTGCTCTGCTGGGTCACCGGCTGGGGGGCTCTCCGGGAGGGAGGTGAGGGAGGATAGACGCTAGCTCTTTGTATTAAAATGACAAACACTTCCCCTTGCCACATGGCTTGTAGCAGTAGTTACCAAACTGTTTTACTATCTCTTAAAATGAAGTTATGTTGGTAACTCCCAGCTAGCCTCAGATTAGAGATTCGCTCGATCACGTAGCACCATTACATCGTAAAAACTGTCTTAGCTCAAAAACAATTCAGTTATATGTAAATCGGGAAGCTTTGTTAGTGCCATCAAACCAAAAGCAATCAGCTGTGTAATTAGAAAGCTTCTGCGGCATCACAACCTGTCGCACAACTAGCACAATTACAGTAACAGTTTTTGAGGTTGGGTGATTTAGTAGACCCCAAAACGTTAATTAGTTTTATTTACATCAGCACAAATGAAGAAATGTGCGTTTCTGAAACCTGATTGTAAACAGGAACAGAAAAACAACGAGGCCTTAACCGGTTTGTCTTACAAGTTCTGTATTGGTAAAACAATTTGTATTTAATCTGCACACAGCTGCCAGTTAGTGGGTGTTAATCCAACCTCCCGGTTAAAACTTTGTTGTTTTGTGCCACCCCCTTTTTCATCATGAGATGTGTTTCATCTTTCTACCTTGGAAGCACAAGATAAAGCTTGGACAAAGCTTTCACTCCATAATTAAGCTCGTTATCTGAAGTCCCCATCCTGTAGCCAAAGACACAACTTAGCTCTTTCTGCACATTTCCAATTTCCATTCAAATGCTTCTGCTCACATTTCTATTTTAATGAAAAGCTGACCTCAAAAATCTTGAAAAAAAAAAAAAAGCAAAACAAAAAACCCAAACACAACAACCAAAAAATAAATAAATAAAAAAATTCTTCAGGAAAAAAACCTTGTGGAACACAATAATCACACCTCATAGAAACACATTTAAATTAACTATCAAGTTTTAAAAATAAGTTTTAAAGTGGACTTTTATTTGGTACATTTGACTTATAAAGTATGTTGTTATCTGATAAAGTTGATTTATTCTGTTTAAGAAAAAAAAAAAATCTGCTGTTTTTGTATTATGAAGTTCACTGCGTTATTTTTCAGAGGAGGTGACCTTACATAACTTGCGCTGTCTTTAAAAAGTCCCATTTATTGAGCAGGACTGAAAGCAATATGTGGGGAGTTTTTCTGAGGTCACAGATGGCGGTGCAGAGTGGGTGCTATTATGCTATAACTATAAGGGAGCAAACACTCATGAAAAGAACTAATTAAAACTGTCAACAGGAGAAGAGAGAGTGATGTGGGTGGAAGTGTGTGGGTTGTGGTTTCTGGTATCATGAAAAACTAAATGGTTGATGCAACGTTCAAAAAGAACAAAAAAAAAAAAAAAAAGTGTTGGAAAGATCTATTGGCACCAAAAGTTTAACGTCAATTGATATGACTTTTTTTGGGGGGGGGGTTATTGTTTAACTACTGATTTGACACGCCGAGACGGTTATATTACTGCAGTCTGGGACGTTTCACAATGCAAATGTAGACTTGACCTTAAGTAGGTGAATCAAAACTGATAGGTTTTTGCAGCTTCCCCAGTCAGCTCAGGACAAAAACCAGTGCAGACAGCTGAGAAGGAGCCAATTCTGCCGACTTCTTTTTGACCTTTACTGTCTGACCTTTTCCAGGCAGTGCCAGTAACGTCCTCCAAAAGGTGGATGTTCACCTGGTCAGCGAGGAAGCCTGCGTTCGCTCCTACGGCCATCTGGTCACTCCCAGAATGCTTTGCGCCGGTTATCGCGACGGCGGGAAAGATGCCTGTCAGGTACAGAAACAAGAAAGGCCTTAGTGCCCATTTACACCCACTTCATTCTGCATTCCAGTTTGAATTTAAAACAGATTGTTATTTTAAGATCTACAAAAGTTTACGTTGGTCATAAACATCCCACAGAAAACAGTCATCCACTTCCACACTTCCCCTCAGATCCACCTTTAAAGTCGAGTAATTCTACAGCCGGCACCCTTTTCTGTGATGTCTGCAGCTGAAGCAGACACCCGTTTCCACAGAAAAAAGAAAGCTCTAAAACACCCATTGTAGCCTAAAAGCACTCAGCAGACCGTTGAACACTGGAGTGTTCAGCTGCCCAACAGCCAAACATTTCCACGAGGGGTTGGAGAACAAAATAGATTTGGATAGATGAATATTGAACAATGCTTCTCAAATCCTATGAAAAACAACTATTTGCCTTCACACTCACCTCCATGAGTGGATGATGCTGTAATTTGGTGTTGTGTTATTAAAAAAGTGGACGCATTCAATCTCATGACCATCAGGGGGCAACTGGCTGCAAAACAAAGTTAGATTGTATTGAAGTCAACGGGAAAACAGCCCTACTTTGTAACGGACAGGGACGGGGATAGGACCCGAAAGCACAACTATCAGACACAGTCAGCTCACTAGACTTTGATCTGAGTTCGGTGCCCGTGTAGTCTGTCCAAATCTCAATCAAGTTACCAAAGTGATGAGGCAGAGGCAGAGTCAAATGACAGCAGTGGGTCGTCAGACAGAAATTAGTCCACCAGGCAGAAGGCCAAAGAGAGAAGACAAAAGACAAGTCCAATAATCCCAAACAGGGTCGAAAACCAGCAACACAAGGGATGACAAAGAGTGCTGAGCAAGAGGCATGCTACATCGATCTGCAAAGGAGCAAAAGGCGGAAGGGAGGGATATATACACAGGGGGAGGTGATTAGACAGACACAGCTGAGGCACATTAGGGCAATCCCAGGAGCGGGAAACACGAGGGAATGGGAAGTAAGGCGACCTGAAGCGTGACAGAATGTGAGTATCAAAATAAAACAGGAAGTGGCACACAAACAAAACACACAGAGGACAGGACAAGGCATGACACTACTTACTTTATTGATCACCTCAGTTAAGGTTTTCCTCACAAGTTTATGGTCTCAGTCTCTAGTTTCAAATTTTCTCCAATACAGCATGAGTTTGTTTTGTTTTTTTTTAAACGGTGGTCCCATCTAGAAGAAGATATACTGTAAACTTTACTTAATTTCACAAACCAAAGAATGACGGAGGGTCTGTGCCTGACTACGATGATCCACATTTAGTGTTCTGCTTTGTCCACTTGATGTCATTTTTGCAGAAAGGGGAAAAATTTAAATCTCCTTTATCCTTCTGAATGTGAATTTGTGTCACCCCTAAATAAGGTCGAATGCCAGACTTCACAGGCGCCATGTGACGTCACACCTGAGTCACCAGTATTGACCATCCACCTTGTCAATATTATGGTCCTTCTGTTGTAGAGCCATTAAAATCTCACTCCTTAACCTCCGTTAACATTCATCAGGGAGACTCTGGCGGCCCCTTGGTTTGCCAGGAGCCATCGGGTCGCTGGTTCCTGGCCGGCGTGGTGAGCTGGGGCAAAGGCTGTGGGCGTCCAGACTACTACGGCGTCTACACTCGCATCACCAGACTCACAGACTGGATCAAGCAGGTCATCAGCAGCCCTTAAGTCATTCAGGACGGCTTTTCATCAGTATCCTCATCACCGCGGTCCAAACTCAAACTTTATCCACATGCAGATTAAAAAACAAAAAAAAACACCATCAGATGATTTGAAAGCCAAGTGGTAAGAAAGGCTTGGTCGGAAAGTGATGAAGGAAATTATATTTATGTGGCACCTTTCAGAAGATGTGCTCATCCAGGATGTGGTAAGAGGAAACACGGCAAAAGAGAAAAGCAAAAATAAAACTAAATATTAGTGATAGCAGCAGGACTCAAATAAAAGAGTGGAGCTCAAATGTTCTGATATATAATAAAAATATGCTCGGTTTTGAGAAGTGACTGAAATGTTACGAGAGCATAAAAGGTGCACACTCACCCTTTCAAATACTGAATCATGTTTTTTTCCCTCAATAAAATATGCATCTGTTTTATAATCACGTTGCCAGCGTTCAGTGTTTTGCATGTGTGGCTTGAAGTGAATATAAAATCCACGACCGGCTGTCTGAGTCCACACTGTATGATGAACACCATCTTAACTTAGCATGAACGCTACAGCAGATAAGGCTGATGGAGATGTCAGTGATTAAAAAAGGAGAAAAGTCAGCTGGAAGTTCAAAACTTCACGGTGATGTATCCAATAGGTGTTGACATACCAACACATCAGTCCTGCCGTGAAGCTCACATAACAACGTTCACACTGCAAACCTTAGTGCTCAGCTTCGATCCAATTTTTTTTATGCAGCTGTTCACATTATCTTTTAAAACCTGGACTCTGGTCCGAGCTGGTCTTGGCTCTGATGTGACCGGCATGAGCAGAAGAACAGCAACGCGTCTCTTTATGGACGTAAACAAAAAGAGGTTGGGAATAACAGACCTGGAGGCCACAGATATTGGTCTAATATTTCAATGTCCCTCCACTGACGACCTCACTACCTCTGCCATGTTTGTTTTTGTTTTGTAATCCCACACAATTTTGTAGACTGTCTAGCTAAAGTGACGTATGAAATATGGTCCAAATCCAATTTGAGGTGATTTCTGCCTTTCACAGTGTCATTAAACAATCAGATCTGGGTCACATAAGGCGGCGGTCTGATTCGGGCCAGTTGGGCCTGCCGTCTAAAATCAGCTCGACTCTCCGACTGACATCTCCTTCTTGTGGAAATGTCAGCTCCTGCAGCAGAGCTGATGCTTCATCCTCTGAAAAGCAGCTCGTGAAAGAGAACGTTTAACCTTGCGGAGGCATCAGAGTATAACTGGTTATTTTCTGGGGGGCGGCGGGGGGGTGAATCATTGTATCCAAAATCAGCTGATTTTATTATGAACAACAGTATTCTCAAAGGGACTGGGAGCACGTCAGCAGACCCTGCGGCCGGATGTTAATGACTCGTGACCAAAACTTGGACGAAGAGAATTTATTCTTGGAGGTCTGATTAGATTCTGTTGAATGAAGAGGAGATGAACTTATCCACCTCTCCACCTCTCCACCCATCTATCTATCTATCTGTCTGTCTAGTATTCCCCTCAATCCTCCCTGTTCTCCTCTGCGTCTCATTAATTTATCTGCTCCCCCCTGCTCATGTTTTTTACTCTGGAAATGAGCTCAAATCTTCAGGGGATCTTTCAATATTTGGAAGTTCCCATTTTCAATGTAATTGATATTTTATTAGGCTGTAAACCATGATGACAGTTCTGCTCCATGAAGCACAACTACAGAGCTCAAACGGGCCTCGGGGGGCCATCCATCATGGCAGCTGCCCACCGCAGTAATATTTAGTGCTTATTATGACCTTCACAGTTTTATACGGAGAACATTCAAAAAGATAAATGAATTCCAGGTCTTAAGGTTTCATTCCTTTAGCAACCACTGAACAATATATTCCTGATTAATGACAAGGCCGTCCTTGTCTCTCAACCCAGGTGGGACTTGAACCCACAATCCCCAGCTCCGGAGGCTGATGCCTTATCCATTAGGCCACTGGGTCTTCGGTATGACTAAAGAATGAGACAATAAATCCAAAATTTCATAATTTCTAGCGTGGTTAACACAGTTGTGTGCAGCATCGAGCACATCCAGCTCAGTGGCCCAGTCAAACTGGGCCACTGAGCAAAAGTAGTAGAATTTAAAAAAAAAAACTAAAAAAGTCTCCCCGACAGCAACAAATACATTTTCCAGAAAGTTCTGAAAGAATGTGTGTTTACCCTCTAAAGACACAATGCTTTTCTTAAAATAAGGGTCACTATCAACCGTGCACATTCTTAAACGTTCTTTCCCTGAGAGGTAAAAGAAAACACCTCGATGCAGCGCCTCAGTTGGCTTTCCCGCATCACAAGCCGAGTTTCCCGAAGTGTCTTCAGGTCACTGACAGACAGCCAGTAACTCTGCGGAGGAGAGGAAGGACGTATACAGATTTCGACAGAGTTGCGGGGGTCGGTCCTCCTTAATCTCCCATTCCTCAGTCAGTTACGGTTAAACAGTCCAGCAATCCGTTCATATTCAGGCTGTCACAGATCAGCAAAACCATCAGTCAATATACCTATCAGGAAAATGAAAATAGTGAAGCCCAAAGCAGAGAAGGGATTACAAAAATCGTGCAGAGGACGGAGCCAGAAGGACAAGGGAGGCAGACTTGGCGTGGGATGTTGTAAATTATGGACATCTGCCATCTTGCTGCCCTTATGTTTTGCTTTTCCTGTGAAAACAGTTAGCATGACAGATGGAACAAACTTCATTCTTGCCAAAAGAACAAAAAAAAAAAAAAAAGTCTTTACTCAAATCGTATTAGACAGCAACCTCAATATTTACCCTCAGTATGAATAAACATGGAACATCCACATGAAAATGTCTTTTTATGATCTTTAAAAAAATTCTTAGTTTGAGTGAAATGAATTGAAACCAAAGAACAACACGACTCATATGCTGGATGGATTTCACAATATGTCATTGTTATATTAACATGACAAGCTACTGTTACAGGAACAAATCAAGAGAAGAAGATATCATCTAAATAAAAATAAAAAAAAAAGATGTTTAAAAAGCTGAGAATAACATTTGAATGACGAAGAATCTACTTCACTTCCAGCTGGCAGAATCATATCGTATCAGGAGGGAGCGATGTGGCCGACTTTTTCTTGGCCAGAGACGCTGATGATTGTCCACAGATGCTTTTTCTCTGGTCGGTCAGCTGTTTGGGTAACAAACGGACATTCATGACTTATGACTGTTTGCAGCTTTATTATGGTGAAAGAAGCATTTTCCAAAAGAAACATTATGTTAAGATGTAATGTACCACGATGACTATCCATGCAAGATAACACTTGATTAATAGGCAGGAGGATTTTATTAATGAAAGCCTCACATGTAATTTACTGCGCAACTCATTGAGGACTTGAAACTCCGAGCGTTGGAGGCTGGTGCCTTAAACATTGGGCTCCCTGGTCCTCTGATAAAGTCAGTGTAGCCCGGGTAAATAGACGTTGGGGTCAATTCTGTCATGTTTAGAGAAACTCTCCAAAAATGTCAGCGATCCCCCCAGGCCGAGACAAAACTCGTATTTTTTGCTGAGCAAACATCTGCCGCCGCAAAATGAGCAGCAATATCACTCTGCGAGACTGATCGTTTCTCAATGGAAGAAAAAAAGGTGATGAAACCTCGGCGTGCTGCGCTCTGCTTGAATTTCTTATACCTCACTGCTCCACTCTGAATTTTATCACGCTTGACTTTGATATTTTTCGTCAGCTTTTAATTGTAATACGGCAACAGATGAAATTAAAAACGAAAAGTAGGATTATCTCACGGTTGTTTCGACTAATCGGCCAAGTTGTAAGAAATACGGTCACAATGTTTTTTCTTTCTGTGTTACATGACCAGAAAATAGCCAGAAGGTCAAATTCTACTCGTCAGTCTGATATCACATTTATGGAAACATGAGAAAACATAATGCCTCCATTACTCATCTTGGAAAACGTTATCTTCAATCAGTTTTGACTGAACTCCATCATCAGATGTGCTGTTTTTCCTTTTGATTGGGAAAAGTTGTATAAACCTGAACCACAGTAGCTTCTGTCTGAACCGAACACTGACTGGGAGAAATTATGGCATCTACTATCTAGTCAAGGAAAAGTCAATATGAGCAATTTGTTACAACAACAAAAACACTAAAGAAGACACATGCAGAAAATGAAAAGGGACTCTGTAGAAGAGCCGTGAAAAGATCTATCACTGCGACAACAAAAGGCCCCTGGCTTTGTTGCATTTGGTGTATTAAGTCTAGAAAAAAAAGACTTATTTCAAATTAAAATGCTGGATTTAATTCATGCAACCTCTCCTGCATATCTTTGCAGCGTCATTGAGTGTGTCGGGCATTACTTTGCCAAAAATGACTCATAGCAGGCGATCAGAGGGTGACAGGACACAGAGAACAAACCTCCAATTTCCAGAGAAATTGTTTGGTTTTTTTTTTACGTCGAGCATGAAGACACTCTTAGACGCCCTGAAGTAGTAGGTGATTCTAAGCAACTTTGGCCTCAAAACCTCAATCAAGTAGTTCTCATGCACTGAAACAGAGCTTGCATTGCAAAACTGAACAACCATATCATACCATCAAAGCCGGGCCAAATTACACAAACACTCTTGTGGGAGAAATTTCAAATCTGCTCTTTTAATAAATGAACATTCCCACAAAATATTCAGCCGCCATATGTGAAATGTCCAGAGTGTTAACTGTGTGCTGATCCCCGTTCATGTTTTTTATCTGGCTCAGAAACTGTCGGAGGTCAGCACTTCACACGCATCTCCATCCACAGCCTACACTCAGCCCAGGCTTTGCAATAATGCTGTAGGTGCAGCTCTGGCGTGCGTGGGTGTGAGAGGGTTTGTGTGTAGTAATAACTTTGTCCTCAGCAACATGAAATCCACTTAATCTCCATCAAGTAGTTTACTCACTATCCTCGGGGCTGCTTGATTAAAACATGTTCACTGCACCCACTGAACCATGAACACTGGCCTGGCAGTACTGTAAGCAGTGTCCCCATGCACAAAAGGATTTACGGAACGATTTTTCACGGTTATGGAACAACTTAGAAACACGCCGTGGATGCGGGCGAAGATGCGGCACATTTTTCATCATAACTCGAGGAGAGACACAACAACGTAAAGCGAAGATGGTGTTTAAAAAAAAAAAAAAAGTTAGTGGCAAAAGTAAACCTTTTAATACCTAGAAGGATGCAATTAGTCTGTGCTCTGGGTAAATTTGGGTGGAGCCTACAGAGGCATGTACACAATGGGCACCAGAGGCCCTCTTCACACCACAGCTGTACACAAATGATTATCAGGTATTACTGCAGTCGTATGCAAACAATTGGCGCCTTCCAATGATATGTAATACATTCTATTTACATGTCAGGAGAGAAAAAAAAAACAAAAAAAAAACTGTCAACATTAGTTATGGAGATGGTGTCATTTTCTTGGAAACTGCCTGCAGGAACACGGACGATGAGTTTCTGAGGAAGTATTTTCGGAGTGGGTGATGCCACAGACGTTTCAACAGAAACAGCACTTAACAAAAATGACGCATTTCAAGCGGCCGTATTAAATTGTATATGCTCCCCGTCTGGCTGCGTTCGCTGGTTCTCGTCAAGATGTGAACCATAAAATACACCAAATACAGTACAAAAGCACTGAGAAGTTCATGCACCCAATCTGCATGCTGTTAACTGCAACCCGGTCCGATGTACTGTATGAAGAGCTCATCGCACACTGTAACAACAACAACAACCCTCAAACCTCCTACTGATGAAAGAGATGTCTCATTTCTGGGCAATTTTTCTGCTGTAGCTTGTGGTTTTCTAAAGAATCACCAGAATCTTTATTGCCATTGTGGCAATGAAACATTGCACAACGAAATTGAAAAAAAGAAAGAGAAAGGAGTATTACAACATAGACTGTTTCATTGTCATTGTCACTGTGGCCAGGTTTTATCCTCAGTTCGATTTCTTTCCGTCAATACAGAAACAATTCTGTGATCATTTTTGTAAAAGAGCTTCAGATGGAAAGTTTGCAGCCGTCTGCAAACTGCTGCTAATTAGCAGAGGAACTGTATGAGTCTATGACAGGGTGGGTGGGGGGGGGGGCAGTAATGTGCAACTGTCTTCATCGCAGATGGCACCGGCTTCATTTTTGTCACATCAAAAGCATAAACAATAAGGGAAGAGATTTAACACATCTGCGGTTAAACAACATGACAGGTAGGGCCGAGAGAAGTCTGGAAAGTTATTTCAAATAAAATGCAAACGGGGAAGTGTTTCATCGTGGCCAAAGGTCACAGAAGATATTTCAATATCAACAACAAAACAAGCACTGAGCCGACTCTGACACATGAAGGAATCTCCCAGTCGGTCCGTTCACTGTTCCTCAGAAAAAACTCCATTTATACTGAAATCATAAAATCGAAATTTTGTTCATTTTTTGGCCAGCACTATGTAACAATACAACATACTGAGCTTATCTTGTCCATCACTGGTCTTCTGTTTTAGATTTGTGCTGTAGACGGAGAATTCCTGTTAAGTGCACTTTACAAGCATCATTTATTGGATGCAGTGTTCTTTTCTGCTACTGCTGCTGAAGTGGTGAAGGTCAAATCTGTGTTTCTGGCTCTTTCTCTCTTCTAATTTGTGCTGCACTCGTTACTTCATGCGCCGCTGTTTGTTTTCTATTCATAGTGGTGGGAATCTATCAGGTCATGAAGAAAATTGTGGCTTTATGGGGATGCTTTCCGTAACAGGCTGTAGAACTGGGCAGGATTTACCTCTCTGTTCATGCCTTTAGCACGTCATTACTGCGTCTGATGTTGATATGAGCCCGAGAGCTGTCGAGTGTTGTGGTGGATATTTTGACCCCTTGGTGGGACAAGATGAAAGGTCACTCATAATGTCCAGCCCCGTTGATCTTATCCATTGCCTGGGAGGAGTTTGTTCGAGTACATCACCTTTTATTTGCAAGAATGTGCTAGAAAATTAAAAATGGCACACTTCCTGTTGGAGTTATAACACAAGTGCTGTTGACTTTTCTGTAGGTTTCGGCATGCTGCATACACGTACTGACTTTCAGACTTGCATGTTTTCAGTGTTGGAGGCAGTGATTCTAGTTTCTTCAGTTTTTCTCCTTCCCCCTCCTCCATCTCTCCCCTGCTCCCCTGGGCTCCTCTCCCACTCCTTTCCAATGATTGGTTAAACAGCTGAAGGCCGTGTGTTTTCATTGTGGTTGTGATATATCTTTGGGAGAAGCGGTTATGCTGGGAGAGAGGGAGGATGTGGGAGGAGGGCGTTGAGGGTGTGCAGAGGTCTGATGGAAAAACGAAGTGAGAGGGAGACAGAAAAGAACGACTGAAGACGGAGGCAGGACTTTAAGACGCACAAACAACGTACAGCATCTACGCTAATGAAGACCTTCTGTCTTTAGCTGGACTCTGACAAATAACTACCCCTCAGAAGGTTGCTTGTTCTGAAAGTATTAAACTAAATTTAATTTGAAATTGAATTCAAGAAAAAAAAATTAAAACACTCATCTTGTTAGAATTTAATAACTGCAAGCTTTGAAGCAGGATTCATGAAATAAGGGTCCATCACATGGGATAAGCCAGAGCCACAATGGCTATGGACTAAACTGTAGCTGTAGCATCATTCATCTCCAAATGTATGAATATAAATAAAAGCTGGCACTTTACCACCACAAGAAGAGCAACTGGTCAGCTTTGGCTTCTTGTGTTTTTCTTCTGTGCATTTCAAGGGGAGATTGTTAAAAGTTGTAGCACTAACTGTGATCCTCAAAATACACTGAAACCGAGACAAAGTTCGACTTCTTGAGTGAAACCTGAAGTGTGACTCAACATTAACAGATAGGTAAAGATTTAAATTAACTGAGCGCCGAGCTGGACAGTCAGACTGAAAACTGTCCAACATGTAAAGTTCAGTAGGAAAGTCATAGGAAAGTGCAATAAAGATGAGCCCATTAGTAGTTTGTGCAGCATCTTATAGGTCCCACAGTTACGTTTTGTTGTTAGGTGACATCTAGTGGCCGTAGTAATTATGACAGGAGCAAAGAGTTAAAGTGCGATAATGAGAGTAGCAGTTTATGTTGTTTCTATTATTCATAAACATCTGACAAATTGTTGTTATTGACACCACGACAACAAAGATCATGTGCAATGTTGAGGAAGGTTCTTATTATAACCCAAATTACTGAACCAAGCTGTTACTGTTGTTAAAGTAATCTTTGCGACATAGGCAGGTATGCCAAAATCGGCATGTGCATCATTGTAACCATGACTACAAACTCATTGGTGGGTAGGACACAAAAATTAAGTATTTTTCTCACATGGCCTTGAAAATCTTCAATCTTCTGCGACATATCTCCGTTTCTGTGTCCAGTTTCAGAGCCGGTCGGGTAAACCTGCAGCCGATGTGGTTTTGTTTGGTTTTGTTTTGATTTGTGAGAATTCAAAACAAGAATGACAGCTTTGGAACGAGATAACCTTGTCAAGCTATTACGGCATATTTTGGCTCGAATTGAACACTTTGAAGGAGGAAGACTGAAATGCAACAAAGCTTGTGTATTTATGTCCAGGCTAATGGGGATCAGGTGTGTGTCATTTTCCAGCTGAATTGCCCAATCTGTCTATTGATTGGCAGCCCCACCTGCCTCCTATTTCTGGCCATGAAGCCCTGATTGAATTTCATTAACTTGGCCAAAAAGAAAAGCAGAGTTTAGTGGTATACACGTGCAGAGAGGAAATCAAGCAAGTGGATAAAACAACACAAAAGTGAAGAAAGCTTTAAAGTACTAGCGTGGGTGTTTCGCCCTGAGCAAAGCGCAACCCGAAGACAAACACGCAAAATCAAATACACAACCTAAACTAGTCTACGGAAAATCACAGGCCGACACTGAGCACTCTGGCACACAGGGACACGGGTGACTCATGTGAGCGTACTGTAGTTTTTGTTTGTGCGGTTAAAGGAGACGAGCACAGTTTTGTTTTTTTTGTCGTGTTTATATTTAGGGAAACATTTCTTTTTCTCTTTTTCCTATTTGTGCAGCAGCACAGAGAGGAAGAGAGTGAAAGGAGACATCAGGGGAGATAAATTCTGAAAAAGGAAAGGATAATAATATTAATATTAATAATAATAATTAAGAGACTGACAAAGATGGACATACCTCATTATACTTTGCATGAATGCACTGATTAGCCTGACCCACATCCATGTCCGTTGAAACTGACATCTAATTACAGCTTTGAAGAGCAGCAGTTTATGCTAACAGCCCGCTGTTTACCACTGTAAAGAGGAAGAGGAGGAAGAGGAGAGGGACTGAGAGTTTTGGAGTTGGTCACACAAATTTGGATCAATTAGAAAGTGAACTTTACATGGAAACAGTTTTCCATCGGCTCGAGCTGACATTTGGACTCCCATGATGCTTTGTTGTGTAATTACATGGCGTTCTAATAGTTTTCATTTTTTATTTTATTTTTTTTTTGCAGCCCATTTTCGGTGACACAACAGAGGTTCTAAAAATTCATTAGCTTTAGATGTACTGTTGATGGAGTCAGTGGGAGGCAAACACACATGGAGTGATTAAAGGTTCATGGCTGGTGGATGCGGCTTCAGAGAAATTGCAGGGGTGTATACGAGACGTGTGCGACAAGTACAAGCTGCTGGCTTTGGGCAACACAGACTATTAATACAGAACGAGAAGACAACAAATGTTATGATCTTTCTGTCTTTTTTTAAAAGCTTGAAAAAAAATTGTGCCTCGCACCGTTGTGCCAAAATCCAAAGGTAGAAGAGCAAAAAATACATAAATATCAATGGTAGATTGTGACTATATGTGTAAGCTACAATACAGACCATTAAGACTGTACCAAGGCATACTTATTTCAGTGAAGAGGAAACCGTCCAATCCTGACAGTTTATGGTATTTTCCAGTCTATATGCAGTCAGACTTACGTGTTAAAATGTCCAGCTATACAGCAGAGATAAAGTTTTTTAACAAAAACCTCCCTCCTTCATGACAACTGTACGAGGGAGTGAATTTTTATACCTGTGTAAATTTTATTTAGGCTTGAAGTTATGAGCGATGGAAGGCAGAGTCACTTTTCATGAGCCAGATGGCGACTCTGATCTCCAAAAACTGCCCTTCACATATTTATTGGTGAAGTCAGTGTTGTGGACCAAAGAAGGGAATGACCTAAAGGATTCAAAGTTAGTAAGTAAAAATTAGGAATAGATGAAGCAGACAGAGTGAAAAAGACCCTGAAGCCACAGGATGGAAAAACTCCATCACAGCGAGCTCCAATCAAACAGACAGCACGACTGAGAGATGAAAAGCCTTTAATGATGTGAGCGAGTCGGGGCGGAGAGCAGGGAGGACTGGAGGTGACAGAGAGAAGCAAGAGGAGAAAATTGGATTGGAAGAGGGAGAAAGATAATGGAGTGATATGGAGGAATGAAAAAGATGGATACAGGAAGACAGGGAGAGAGGAGAAGATTTAATGTGAAGGTTCTGAGTGAGACCTCGGAGTCGTCGGATACAAGAAGTAGGATTAAAGTCTGTCTCTTTCTGCAAGCTCAGCTCTGTTGTCAGAGCTGTGGCCATCATTCAAGTCAAGTATCGATGCCACTTATTCACAATAAAAGTCTGTTTTAACAGGGCATTAATGGAGCTGGAGGTAAATCACGCTGCTGTTACACTTCAATCTGATTGTGTGTGTGCACATGCAAATGCAATGAAAAGCATCTAAAATGAGATGCTGCTGCGTGTCAAAATGAGAATTTAAAGCGATCCAGTGATCTCTCTCTAGCTAAGACACTTATTCATGGCCTCCTTCCTCTGTTTCACATTTCCCAGTGCAGTGCATATTCTTATACGACTTACAGTTTAATTAAAACGAAAGCGAAAGGGCAGAGATGAATTATATAAAAATTTTATTTCATGTATATCCAAATTTGGCCCTAGATAATGGAGCTTTAGCCGAACACTCAACTGAAGGTTGTTCCAAGGTTTATGTGTCTGTCTCATAAACACAGAGTTATTGGAGACGGGGGGGCCCTTTTTCCTCAGAGCTGGATCAGTGCGATGGAAAACTAGTCAGAGAGAAATGTGATGTAACAGATACGGGCAGACACAAAATGAGAGCGAGTTTAATCAAAAAAGTCGGCTTCTGAGCCAAACAGTGCAGAATGTAAAGTATTCACGGATGTGCAGATGATCAGGACATAAATTGCATTTCCTTCTTTTGTTTTTTTTTTTCTGGCACGACAGAAAGAAGATTTTAGAGAAATGCTTTCTTGTTGTCTGACAACAGAGAGTGAACATGTTTTACACATGCAGATTAAAAATTCATGGCAAAAAAATCTATCGATGTGTTTTGAGCGAAGGGATATTGACTTTATTTCATCAGGTTGCAACACGTTGGACTCATGCAGCCTGACCAGACCTGAACAGAAACTGAACATTGTGTCCGGAAACTGTATAAAGCTGTGGTGCAACCTGCTGAAGGTCGAGATAAATAAATTAAACGGGCCGCAACCAAGCAGCAACTCTGATTTATGTTCTGTTTTCTGAGGTAACAAATCAAGTTAGAAGTGGGGCCATTTTCCCATAGACCTTCAACACAAACTGACTTCTATTTTGCAACCAGTTGAACGGGCAAGACTCTGGAGTTTATCCAAAGATTCTGTCAGGCTCTATTGCAAAAATGTCTTCTCTCTGTTCACATATACTCTAAATATACTTCTTAGGATGTCGGGTAACTGGAGATTTCATCATCAGCAGAAATTCATGTTAAAATTCACCTTTTCCATCTGCCGATAATCAGAGAAGACATAACGCCAAAGACGGAGAAATAGAATCAAAAACTGGACCTTTCTTAAGTATTGGGTTTGTAACAACGAGTATCCCAGATCATTTGAGCAATCACAAAAAGCTGCGGTGGCGTGATCAATAACTGGGGAACACAGGAAATGTAGTTTGTGTTGTTTTGTTCTTTTTCTTTTTCTCTCGTTGATACGATGATTTGATTTACATGATCTGTAGCAGCAAATCTCTCCACTTTCATTTGATGCGTTGCAATCAAATCCGTATGCTCAAACTGCCGTCCCTCTAATGGCTCCTCGGAGTGCAGAGAGTTTTAACAGGTCATTAAAAAATGTCAATTTTGGGCCCACAAAGTCTGCTCCCCAGAGGCAGCCCTCTACATTAGCTCTGCACAGCTGTGACAAAGATTGAACCCTTATGCAACGCACACAGAAATTTGTTATTTGGTTTTTTTTTGTGCTAAATTTACAGAAATAAAGAAATAAGTGTGTTTTTGTCACTTCAGATTGTTCACTCTACTCATCAGTTTTCATTCTTTCTTCTTCTTGCGTGAGGTGGCTCACAGAGCTCTTATACGGTGTCATCGCTGCAAGTGTTACAGCTCACTCCAGTAATGAGTTAGGCTGTAACTATGGTAGTCTTTGTATTTAACACGAGTGCATAGTATCTGTGATTGTGTTGTAGACACCATAGTGGGTTTTATCTGGGGTAGACAAACAAGTGTGCAAAGATCTAGGACACACAATCCCTCATCAAGCGGTGTCACTAACATCCTGCATGTGTGTATCTGTTAAACTTTCCTTTGTGAAAGCCTTAAAGCTTTTAGAAGCTGCACAAGAATGCATTTTATTAGTCAGGTAACAGACAATCGAGAGAGTTTGTGGAATAAAAAAAAGAATGAAGTAGCTTCACCGTCACTTTTGTCAATTCTCTGTTGCCACGTTGGTTTCTACATCATCTTAACATTCAAATGCATAGCTGTCAGCCACACACACATACACACACACACACACACGCAAATGCGGACATGCAAGAGAGAAGTTTAAAAGAGACAAAGTGGGAGAGAGAGACTGCAGTCATTACACACACACACTGCTCACTGCTGAAGCATCTGCCACCATCTGTCTCTTCCGCCTTCCACGTTGAGTTTTGACAGATGCGACCCCAAAGGTGTCACGCAGAGCCGGGAGATGATACAGCTCCTTAAGAGAGAGAGAGGGCGGGGGGGGGGGAGGCTGGAACAGATTTCAGAAGACAAAGAAGAGCGGAGAGACAAACGCACACAGAACAAGAAGGAAATGTGACAGAGAGGCAGGAAGTGCAATGAAAGTTTTATATTCGTTCATAGAGGCACCAAATGAATTGTGACCACGTGTGACATGTGGAGGTGTTTGGACCGATTCATCCTCAGTCACATCGCTCTGAAATTTTTTTATGATAATGTGAAAATGTTATGTTTTTACAACCATGTCACAGCTCAATGGAGCCGAAGGGTTGTGTTTAGTTACATTCGCTCTGTGAAACACTTTGTGGTAAATTTGCATTCATTCATTCATTAATAAGGGTCATTAAAAGCTCAAGCAGTAAAGGCAGCACGGCAGTAAAGACACAACTGGTCGCACAAAGTGACTCATTCTGGTTCAGCCTTTCGTGGTCCACGTCTGTGTGACTGCGTCTGTGGCCCCCCCCCAGTTGTCACACAGCTTCCCCATCGATGACAGACTTGAATTAAAAACTTGGAAGTCGCTCACCCCCCCTCCAAGTAAAGGCCTGATTTACTCTCTCTCAGCGGACTGATAAGGTCAACAAACTGCAGATCAGATGAGCAGAGACACGACTGTTACATCTGCAGCCAAGTCATGCAGGACGCTGATCCTGCTCGGCTGGCTGTTACTGATAAATCTCTGTTCATACATCTTGTAGCTGCATGCCAAAGAGAGGAAGAATGGAGACTAATGGCAGAAGTACGGATTAACGTGAAACATATGGAGGCCAAAAGCAGCAAAGCACAACGACTGCACACTTGGACGGCATTTCTCATGTGTACGGTAATACCTCCTCCGAAGACCGGGGGACAGCTAAATTAGGACTCCATCCCAGCTTTCCTTTGGTTGATAATCAGCACTCAGCTCAGAGTCTCTCCTGTCGGTTTGAATCATCCTCAGTGGAGCTGTAGAGTACAAAAAGGAAAAAGAAAAGCCTCTGAAGTCAGTGACTTTCGGGTTGATATCGAATCCTGAATGAAATGTTCCTATTCATGACTGAATTGAATAAAAACTTTTTTCATGAAAAAGTAAAATGTTATTTCATGCTTCCATCAGGGCTGATGTATGACAGCCGCTCTGTGGTATGATGAGGGTTTGATATTTTTTGGCAAACCTTCATCGTGTTTTCGTCCTCAGCGTCCAGCAGCTGCAGACGTGCGGTTGTAAAGTGTCAGGAGCTGAATCAGAAACTGTGTACATGTGAAATATCGCCGCCAAAGCTCAGCTCGTCTACCCGGGTTGCCTTCTGTGGGCAGAACACGAGTCACTCCCTTCACATCAAAGGTCCAGACAACCACAAAGTAAAACAAATAGTCTTCACATCGCCTTTCCAAGTGCTATAAAACTTCTCAGCTGCAACGGAGAGACTTTTAACTTCACGCCCTCACCTTTTGTCTGCACTTTATATTTATCATATTTATTTGATGTATCCAACTGTTTATTGGATTTTAACTTCCTTTATTCGAGAGGTTCTGCAGGAGAGAGACGCTTTTTCTTCAATTTCACACAAATAAGAGACTAAATTCTTGAACCTGCATGCTCAGAGAAGCATACAAGTTAGGAGTATAAAGAGTAAAAGTGTCTGAATAAAGGCGATGACTTCTCTGAGTTTTACTGAAGTTGGAGCGTTCTTATATTTTACAGAGTGATTTGGTTGTGTAACATTCAGGACGGTTTAAAGACCGAAGAGACTCACAGAGACTCACAGAGATTGTATTGAGTTTCATTGGAGGTTACACGCAGCCTCCTCCGTGGTTAACAATCAGTTGTGCATGTATGTGTGTGTGGCTGTATTCAAGGGGTGCAGAGGCCGAAGTTCAGTGTAATTGTGCTTTGTAAGGTGGATCTTGCTTGTTTAAAAGGCCGTTTGACGGTTGAGACTTGTTTTACTGTGAGGGTTAGATATTCAGTTGCAGCGGTTCAGGTTAAAGTCAGGAGCTAATGAACGCAACATGTCAGCGATAGGCCTCCACATGAGTCTAAGTCACTTTTCACTAAACCTTTGTTTAGCATAGTATTATTTATGAAAGCATCCCTCCACTCTCTCTGCACCGGCAATCAGCAGCATTTATGTGTTTAGACACGTACTCTTTAAAATATTGCATAAATGTCAGCTTTTATATCAACAGAGATTAAATAATATGAGCGCTCCGGCGTTGATAGAGAAGGTAATTCACTGAAACTGTAGGAGTCTTTGTGGTTACGGCCCCTCGGGGCAGCTTGTTCCACATTAATCCATAAAATCAGCTGGAAGCAGACAAAGACAAATATCCCCTCTTTGGGTGTTTTTCCTCATCTTTCAAGCACAGTTAGGACATTTTGTCCTCACTGCAGAAACACAAACTCCTAGAGCACACAAAGAATTTACTGTCCTTCTTCACGTGTTTTGCTGCATTTTATGTTTTCACCTTTGTGGCATCCGGCTGGCTGGCTAACAGCTCACCATGTGGAGCGGGCCAAGAGGAAACGAAACAAGCAGAACATAACCAGAGCCCTGAGTGAAAAGAGAAAAGCCCAGGTGATGGAGCACTAGATCGAAGAAAGGGAGACAAGCGGGTTGAGGACAGATTGGGGGAAATCTGGGAGAAGAATGCAGATTTGCACAGTTGTGTGTACCCAAAAACACACAGATGGCTCTCGCTTCTGTCTCCGCAGTAGACGAGGCAGACGGCACGGATACGGCTCCTACCACAAACAAGCCATGACATCATCATCTCTCAGTCCATTAGGTGGATGGACTTGTGTGTTGCGGTGTAGCTGCAGGGCGGCTGGTACCAAATGATCTATACAGGGCAGTTTAAACCGTCTCAGCTGCCCCTCAGTGTTCGACGAGGTACCACGAAGAGCAAAGTACAGGATGGCTCCAAGCCAAGGCGACCAAAATGGAGAGCCTGACTTTGTCATAAGATCACAGAAATCTGCTAATCAAACGAACCCCCCCACCCTGATTGATCTTGGACTAAAAATATGCAGTTTTACCAGGAGGATTTCACTTTGATGATTTTAGCAGCAGGCCACTAATCCCAGCTCCACTTTAAACATACCTCAGATTGTAGGAGGAAGTTGTTTCCTCCCTCTTTGAGGTTATTGCTGGAAGCTTCAGATGTATTTCATTAAAAAAAAAACACACAAAAAGGTAAACCGCGCTACAAGATGGTTTCCAGAAAAACATTCACTTCAGAAGGATTTTAGCTCTGGCAGGCTCCTTGATCCTTCAAATGTATGGGCCACTTCTGACCCGGTGTGGGGCTCACAGCCCAGCACGGCTCCTTTGGGGGGGGGGCGGGGGCTTTGTTTTGGTCTGAGACAAAGATAAAAACAAGAGGAAGGGGAAATGAACAATCATTTGATGCTCCAGTCCTCTGCGGTCGTGTTAAAGGAGCAGT